>CM060894.1:29920000-30545000 GCA_030762935.1 Hymenopus coronatus | reverse complement strand
GGCGTTAAACATTATCAAGAAAAATATACGAGTTTGTCCACTCATGTTCGTACAAAGAAAGGCACTTCTATCAAATAGCAACCTGTTTTTAAAAGATTTGACTATCTTTTTAGCCTAGTGTACTGCGTTATTTCTCTTCTACTTACGAGGAAGCAAGTAATAAGACCATTTCTGCTAATTTTTTCTCGATTAACATAAAGTAAGTAGACGAATAATCTTTTTAACAATAGATGTATAATTAAGATATAAACCATTTGACTAATAAGTTAGCAGATTTTATTCTATCAACACATCTTAATTGGAATAATTTATTCAATGCTATCATTAACAGAGATATACCTAACTATATTTGGTTTCAAAGTTATGTGAATGGAACACATCAGATTTTTACTTTCTCTACACATACCATGTGCATATTTTATAGAGCAGATATTGTAATGCACCCAGAAATTCGATACCGAGGTTTCTCCGGAAATACATGTTTTGGGTCCCCTTGAATTAAAAAAAAAACATTTTTGGAAAAATGCTCGTGTGTGTGCATGTAAATGGAAATTGCGTGTTATTTAAGGATGCTCTTTCACTACTGTGGTTCTCAGCGTCCCATTTTAAATTGAGCGTGAAAGACCACTTAATTTTGCTCAGAGACCTCTCTATGAGGCTTGAGGTTCTTTTACGTGCCATAAATCTACGACACTGGACCAACGGCTTCACTTCCCTTCCGAAGGAAGCCATGCTAAGGGTTTCTACACCCGAAAAAATCTATCTTCCTCCACCGGGTTTGAACCCGCGACCTTATGTATACGAAGTTAGCATGGTAACCATTACGCCAGGGAGGGCAAATGTGTGTGTGTACAGCAGGGCAAAAATGAAACACCATTAAATACCAAACTTGGTATTTAAGTTTGGTATATACCAGGGATGCGACACAAAGAATTTCCAGAAAATCCCTCCATCCTAACTACCCTTTACATGGAACACATTTCGAAAATTTTGATTTTCTAAAAAATGTCTCTAATGATTTTAATCAAAATCTCGTTTATTTAAGATGTTTAAATGACAAATAAAATTTATATGTTCAATTTTCTGGGAATATCGAATGAAGTCATGTTTATTCCGGATGAATTTTGCGGAATTTTGAATAACTGGTTAATCTTTGAGATAAACAAAATCTTACCCCACAAAATATGTACAAATCGTTAAAACACACAAATTATGTTATATATCTTATTCCTTGTTATTGGTTTTAGCTTTAAAATACTCGTACTTTTCTCATACAGGAATTTGTCAAATCCTGTTCATACAAACAAAGGAGCTTCGGTCACATAGCAACCAACTTTTAAAAAAATTGAACATGGTTTATCCTATGGTACTGCCTATTTTCCCTTTCTGCTAGTTTTTTACTTTCTCTAGCCCGTATGCACAATGTACATAGGGATAAAGGAGTATTGTATTCCACCCAAAAATTCGATACCGTGATTTTACCGGAAATACATGTTTTAGGACCCCTGTATCCAAAAAAAGCATTTTCAGAAAAAGGTCCGTGAATGTGTGTGTCCGTGTGTTCGTGTGCCCGTGTGCCTTTGAACACGATAACTCAAAAGCGAAAAGTAGGTAAAATACGGAACTTGGATTTAAGTTTAGTATCTTTCAGGGCTGCGACACGAAGATTTTGAGAAAAATGTCCCCTCCCCAAACTACCCTTTACTTGGAACTTTTTTCGAAAAGTTTTACTTTCTTAAAAATGGCTCTAACGATTTTGATTAAAATATCATATATTAAAGATATTTACCTGACAAATAAAATTTATATCTTGAATTTTGTGGGAATAGCTTCTGTTTATTCTGGATAAATTTTGCTTAATTTTGCGTAACCAGTAAACCGCAGGAGATAGACAAAAACTTATTATACAAAAAATGTGGGTCTTGTTAAAGTACACAAGTTATGTCATATACATTTTTCTCGTGGAGCTTACCGTTTTCGAGGTATTCATTGTTATTAGTTTCAGTTGTGAAGTACTTATACTTTTCTCAGACAGGAGTGTCCGTTTTTCTTTTGTTCTACTCCTGGCCAAGAAAAGAAGCTATTTGTAATCGCATAACGACAGCTTTTAAAACATTTGACAATTGGTTTAATGTAGTGTATTCCTTTATTTTCGTTTTTACTTATACGTAAGTAAGTAATAAGAACATTGTGCTAATAAGTACCTCGATTAGCAGAGTGCAGAAAGAAAAGTAATCCTATGTAAGAAGTTTTTAGAACAGCTAGAGAAATCATGTGAGTGTAACACATCAGATTTTTTCGATTAGTATTAAGTAAATAGAAAAAAAATATTTTAACAATAATTTATTGCAGAGATGTACAGAAAGTGATGTGAATGGAGCACATCAGATTTTTTTGTATGTTCAGGTGATTGAAACAAGTATTATAGAACTTATTTTATTAAGTAGAAATAAATTAAATTCAAATTGCTACGCTGAAGCACTGCTGATCTCATGATGAATTAGCAATACATCCCACAACAAATGTGTACCATAAATGCAAATACTCTTAAGGAAGACCTAACCCTTATTACAAGAACTGCTTCCTTTTTTTCTACTTTCTTTTTTTTTTTTTTTTTTTTTTTTTTTTCACTGTAGCTGTGGGAGAAAGAAAAAGCAACCAGCCTCGGAATGTCACAAAGCACTTTGTTGTGCTCGGCTGGAAAACGATTGTTATTACAAGTTTGGGCGAGGCGGATTTGTTTTTCTAACCAGGAGTTTGTGGAACAAGTGAAATGAAAATGCATGTCATTCAATTTAATTGATAACTTGAGTAATAAGAATACAGCATGTGGGCATGTTTTTGGAGTCGAAAGGATGTCCTAGAGTGGCACTCTCAGAATAATGACGAAGCTTACAGAATTCCCTTAAAGCACTTGGAAGTTCACAGGACCTTCTAGAACATTCAAATTAAAGTTCATATATGGTTGCATATTGAGTGAGAACAGTAAAACCTGTATACGTTTAACAACAATTTTCGCAATATTTTGGATATTATCATCGTTCTGAAAGGAATGTGTGCCAGAGCAATTGAACTTTTTACTTTCTCTACACGTATTCTCTATAGAGAAAGTATTCCGATACCCGGATTTCACCGCAAATATATGTTTTAAGACCACCTGAATCCACAAAATTCTCATGTTTTCCAATCACATCTCTGTAACCAATTATTATTAGAAAGCTTATTCTTTTATCTACATCATGCTAATTAAGATAAACAATAGCAGAAATTGTCCTTATTACTTTGTTCTTGTACGTAGGAGGGCAAAATCTAACGTGTTCCATTCACAGAATGTTCTCTAGCTGTGCGATAAACAAACCTTTTATTCAAAATATTAATCTGTTGTCTATATCATGCTAATCAAGATAAATATAAGCAGAATTAGTCTTATTACTAGCTTCCTTGTAAGTAGTAGATAATGCGCAGGCTAAAGTGCTAGTCTCATCCTTTAAAAGCCGGTCGCTATTAGAAACAATTGAAATTATGATACAAAGCTTTGTATTCAGAAAAACTAGAGCACAACATGTGAAAGGATCAAATTAGATTTTTACCATTCTACTTACAAGGAACCAAGTAATAAGGAGCATTTTTGCTAATATTTATTTTGATTATGATGAAGTAGACAGAAAACTTGATTAACATGCTGTATATAACTGATTAATATTTTGAATAAAAAGTTTCCGAAGAGTTTGAGGACATTGTATGAATGGAACGTATTTCATTTTTACTTTCTCTATACGCACTATGTGCATAGTGTATAGAAAAGGTATTGCACACCACCCAAAAATTGATACCGAGATTTCACCGGAAATATATGTTATGGGTCCATTATTTCCAAAAAAAGCAAAGGTCCGTGTGTGTGTGTGTGTGTGTGTGTGTGTCTGTGAACACGATAACTCAAAAACGAAAAGTCGGTAAAATACCAAATTTGGTATTTAAGTTTAGTATGTTCCAGGGATGCGACACGAAGATTTTGAGAAAAATCTCCCGACCCCAAATTACCTTTACATGGAACTTTTGTCGAAAATTTTGATTTTCGCAAAAATGGCTCTAACGGTTTTGATTAAAATATCATATACTAAAGATATTTACCTCACAAACAAAATGTATATCTTGAATTTTCTGGGAATAGCCCCTTTATTCTGGATGAATTTTACGGAATTTTGCATGACTGTTAAACCGTAAGACTTAGATAAAAACTTACTACACAAGAAATGTAGAACACGTTAAAACACAAAATTTATGTTACATACATTTTTTTCGTGAAGTTGATCACTTTTGAGATATTTATTGTTTTTGGTTTCAGCTATGAAAAACTTAACTTTTCTCATATAGGAATTTGTCAACTCTTGTCCATATAAGCAAAGGAACTTCAGTCACTTCACAACCAGTAAATACAAACTTTTAAAACCTCATCGCTATGTGAAACAATAGAAGTACAGTTTGCTTTGTATGGTCAGCAGAACAAGAGAGATGAAACGAAAGTTGACTTCCCTTAGCCCTTGCACAAACGTTCGCGGAAGAATACATTGTTTTGTTTACATCGCAGCAGCTTTACTAATCGGGGGACCGCGCCGTGGCCGAGTGGTTAGACCACTAGCCTCTCACCTAGACGGCCGGGCTTCGATCCCAAGCGACCGCATGTGAGATTTGTGGTGGACAAAGCGGCGCTGGGGCGGGTTTTCTCCGGGTACTCCGGTTTCCCCCGCCATCGCATTCCACCGATGCTCCATCATCATTCATGTATCATCAGTGCCACCACCTGCGGTGCCATTAGTATTTAAAGCGGGCGTTAAACACTACCAAAAAAAAAAAAAAAGTACTAACCGGTTTTATAACCCATCACACTACTCATTAAATCGGCAGCAATATTATTTCTAATAATAATTTCAATTGTGAGAGCTGTTAGTACATTATCTTTATACTCTTATAGCTAACACAGAATTAATTATTATGGAATTTATAGAAGAGAAAGAGGTAACGGTCGTGAATATTTATTATTAATAATTCATTATTACCTTTCCTTGACGGAATCATCCACATACATTAACTGAATGTCCACTATATTTTAAATACAGAGAAATACACAAAAATATCTGTGTTACACTCACATCACTTTCTCTAGCTGCTCTAAAGGCCTCTTACAAAAGATTATCCTTCTTTCTACACAATACTAATCGAGATAAACATTAGCAGAATTAGCAGAATGTTCTTATTATTTATTTCCTTATAAGTAGAAGGGAACTAAGGGACTGCACTAGGCTAAAGTGATAGTCAAATGTTTTAAAAGCTGTCGTTATGCTACTTTCATTGCAAATCGCTTCTTTGCTAAGCAGGAGTATGACAAAAGAAAATCTGATGTGTTACACTCACATAACTTTCTCTAGCTGCTCTACAAAACTCCTACAAAAGATTGTTCTTCTTTGTACCCAATGCTAATCAAGATAAATGTTAGCAGAATGTTATTACTTAGTTCCTTATAAGTAGAAGGGAATAAGGGAATGCTCTATGCTAAAGTGATTGTCAAATGTTTTAAAAGCTATCGTTATGCGATTATCATTGCAAATCGCTTCTTTGCTTGGCCAGGAGTAGAACAAAAGAAAAACAGACACTTCCTGTGTGAGAAAAGTTTAAGTACTTCACAATTGAAACCAACAACAAGGAATATTTCACAAACGGTTACCTACACAACAAAAGCTTAAAGGAAAAATATTGCGTATTTTATCATGAGGTACATTTTTTGTGTAGTACGTTTTTTTTTTCCTATCTCTTACGGTTTAGCATTAAAGCAAAATTCAGCAAAATTCATCCAGAATAAAGAGGTCTTAAGAGGCTATTCCCAAAAAATTCGAGATATACATTTTATTTCGGACATAATAGCTTTAATATACGGGATTTTAATCAAAATCGTTAGAGCCATTTTTAAGAAAATCGACATTTTCGAAAGTTTTTCCATATAAAGTGTAGTCTGTGGTGGGGGGATTTTTTTGAAAATCTTCGTGTCGCATTCTTGGAGGATACCAAAACTAAATACTAAGTTTGATATTTAACGGTCCTTTTTTGGGGGCTATGCTGTCCACAGACACACACACACACACACACACACACACACACACACACACACAGGACCATTTTCTTAAAATTCTTTTTTCGGACTCAAGGGACCCCAAAACATATATTTCCGGTGAAATCTCGGTATTGAATTTTTGGGTGTATTACAATACCTTCTCTATCCTTATGTACTTTGTACATATGGGGCTAGAGAAAGTAAAAAATGGAGAAAAGTGTAAGTACTTTACAATTGAAACCAATAGCAAGGAATATGCTGGAAACGGTTACCTCCACAACAAAAACGCAAAGGACATAAATTTGTGTTTTGACGAGTTCTACATTTTTTGTGCTTAAGTTTATGTCTATCTCTTACGGTTTAGCAGGAGAGCAAAATTCGGCATAGTTCATGCAGAGGCTATTTCGTATACCCTTCAGAGGCTATTTCCAGAAAATTCAAGATATACACTTTATTTGGGATGTAAATATCTTTAATATACGGGATTTAAATCAAAATCGTTAGAGCCATTTTTAAGAAATTCAAAATTTTCGAAACTTTTTCCATGTAAAGTGTAATTTGTGGTGGGGGAATTTTCTTGAAAATCTTCGTGTCGAATCCTTGGAAGATGCTAAACTTAATTACCAATTTTGGTATTTAACGGTCTTTTCGTTTTTGAGCTATGCTGTCCACAGACACACATACACACACACGAACTTGGGGAACCCTAAAGCATATATTTCCAGTGAAATCTCGACATCGAATTTTAGGTGGAATGCAATACCTTCTCTATCCACTATGTACATTGTACATGCAGGGTAAAAAATGTAAAAAGAAATAACACAAGTACAGTACCTGAAAGTAATCCTAGAATTGAGAGAGATGCACACCAAATAAATCTTACTTGATGAATGGAAGAAACTGCCTCAACTTCAAACTTGAGGCCGAAGAAGTGCAGCAAACTTTGAAATAAAATCAGAAATAAAACAGTTGTCAAACGTGATTCTTGAATCCTAAAAGAGACAGACAGCAAAAAAGCACAACTTTTCAAATGGAAGAGGAGACGACAAGACTGCAGAGGACAGCAGAAGAAACCTAGAAGGAGGCGAATATTGAATCAGCTGAGCAGGAGAGACAAAGATGAACGGTTACAACAGAGCCGTAATAATGAACAGGACATAGTGCTACCAAATATACAAGAAGATCGGAATTATAACATTATCGCATTACCTGAGCAGAAGAGGGCACAATATAAACCATAAAACCTGCTGGTTCCATTCACACGACTTTCTCTATCTAGTCTGTAGCAAACTGTTATACGGAGCTTCATTCTTCTATCTCCTTCTAGCTAATGAAGATAAACATTAGCAGAAATAGTCATTTCAAGTTTGGACATTAAAAAAGTCACTGCAAACCAAATCTGGTGAATACGGTAGATGTTGTAGTAATTCGAACCTTAATTCCACAACTTTAAAAACTGCGCAGATGTACACCCTTACAATGTCTTGACGAAAGATAATCTTATTCTTTGCCAGATGAGGGCGTTTCTTTCTTGATTTCTCCATTCAAACAGCGCAATAACGGTGCATAATGCTCTTCACTTGTCGTTCTTCCTTTCTGTAAGTAATGATTGTTGATGACTCCACATGCATCTCAAAGCATCGAGGCCATCTGCCATCTGCAGATTTCACCACCTTTTCAGCCGGTTTGATTTTAAGTCCCCATTGTTCGATTGTACCTTTGTGTCTGGAGGGTTATTGTGTATCCATATTTCATCTACATTTATTATCGACGCAGAAACTCCGCAGGATTTCGATGGAAAGGTACCAAATCAGCTTCCGAATCGATCACACGTTTGCATTTATTCTCCATTGAAAGGAAACAGCTCTCATATTACCCACCTATGTCACATTTTTGGTACAAAATTGAGTACATTGTACTTTGGATTATGCCTGTGGTCTCTGCTATCTAGCAAACTTTGATTCCTCCATCACTCAATACCATATCCTGGATTTTGTCAACCATTTCGGAGGAAGTCACTTCTACTGAACGTCAGTGTTCATCATTTGTGAATGTATGGCCAAGTTTAAATTCTGTATCCAATTGTTGCAAACGCAGGAGTGGATATGCCATGAGCTTCATCCAACTCGGCTCTTACCACTTTCATATTAAGCCTTTTAAATAAAAAGTGTTTAATCACACAACGTTACTCTCTTTCTAAAGAAACACAAGTTTGTTGATTCAATCGCCTATGGCAACGAAATCACGTGATCCATATAGCTGAAACTTTAACTGCCATCTAATAAGAGACGACGGTTACCCAATGCATACTTTTTTCAATGCTGTGATTGTAATTTCTTGGATTTTGTAAGAACTTATTGAACACTCTTGGTATACTTGGAAAAAGAAGACAGAAAGAATCTGTAGGGAGAAAGAAAAAACGTTGGAATATCTGATAGACTGGCAAATGAACGCATCCTAAGGAGATTCTGTAAGAAAGAAGAGATGGAGAAGTGATGTTCAGGAAATATTAAAGGAAATGAATGCGTAATTTCCAATACCGTGTAAGAATTGTGTAAATATAAACGCTTATCAGACCTGTAAATTTCAATGCCGAAAGGTAATAAATGGACTACCATTACCACCACCATCAAAACCACCACTACTACTACTGATGCTGCTGCTACACTTCATTACACTATTATGACTACTATCACCACCACCTCCACCACCACCACCATATTTACTAGATATTTACACAATCATCCCTGAGAATTATAAATACCTTTGTTTGAATCCAACAAACCAAGAAGAACTTCGTGAGAGCATCAACCATATCAAATGTAACATTCAAAGCTATTGTACAACAAATATAAAACCTCAATAGTCAAGAAAAAAATCTGATGTGTACCATTCACATGACTTTCTCCATATCCCTGCAACAAATAATTCTTAAAAAGCTTATACTTCTATTTACTTTATGCTAATCAGAAAAAAATAGCAGAAAAAGTCTAATTACTCGCTTTCTTGTAAGTAGAAAGCGAAATAAGGGACAACCGTAGGTTAAAGTGATAGTCAAAAGCTGGTTGCTACGTCAATGAAGTTCCTTCGTTTATATGGATAGGAGTTGACAAGTTCCTGTATGAGAAAAGTATACGTTTTTCATAGCAGAAACCATAAATAAGGAATGTCACAAAAACTACGAACTCCACGAAAAAATGTTTATAACATACATTGTGTGTTTTAATGTGTTCTACATTTTTGTGTAGTAAGTTTTTGTCCATCTCTTACGGTTTAGCAGTTATTCAAAATTAAGTAAAATTCATCCAGAATATACTACTCTTCAGGGGCTATTCCCAGAAAATTCAAGATATACATTTTATTTTTCAGGTAAATGTATTTAATATACGAAATTTTAATCAACATCGTTAGAGCCATTTTTGAGAAAATCAAAAATTTCGAAAAAAGTTCCATGTAAAGAGTAGTTGGGGGTGGGGCGATTTTTCTCAAAATCTTCGTGTCACATCCCTGGAAGATACTAAACTTAAATACCAAGTTTGGTATTTTACTGACTTTTCGTTTTTGAGTTATCGTGTTCACAAACACACGGACACACACACACATGGACCTTTTTGTGAAAATGCTTTTTTTGGATATTGGAGACCCTAAAACATATATTTCCGGTGGAATCTCGGTATCGAATTTTTGGGTGGAGTGCAATACTTTCTCTATACACTATGTACATAGTGCGTATGGAGAAAGTAATAACACCACTTGTAACCAATTAATTTGAGATATTTTAGCAACATTTGAACGAATATTAAATTTCATTTTAAAACCAAATTGTAATTCAAAAGATAAGATCGAAAATAAAATTATTATCATACTCATGTATACTAATCCGGTTCTTCGCAATAAGTCCTCCAAAGTCAAGCGACTAAAAATAATGGATTCTAAAGTTGAGAAAAGGAAGATAAATGAATGTATCGAATCGAAAGCATAACTCTTACTGTTTGGCGGACGCACGAAAACGGGAAACTGATCACTTGCTTAGTGCCTGCTGACAAGTGGTCATGTATCTTATTTGACAGTGCCAGATTTTTTCTCTCTTGACTTTACACCGTAAACTAAGGACACTGTTGTGTTTACAGAATCTTGACCATTTGCCTGGGTTCCTGGTTTCGTGTTTCATTGCCGTTTAAGGAATGATGCATTCCATCATTAGCTTTGTTTACACCGAGAACCCAATTATAGAGGATGGATATGAGCTCTGTAGTGTTTCTCGTTTAGGAGTGTTGCAGGGCCAGTTTTCTTATTCAATTTCAAAAATATGCATATTATATATGTAAAACGTTATCTACTTTAAAATTATTTATCCTCTTTATTTTAGAACAATATTTCTTTCTAAGTAACCTGTCATCATCTTCAAGGTATAAACCTATTGCTTTATTCCGCTCCATCAAAATGATGCAAAGTTTTGTTGACCTTCCAGTGGTCTTGTTTTTTGTTTAGGTTGATTCGTTTGGCCAAAAACTTACCTCGGTTTTATTACAATGTCTTTAAACAATAAAGAATTATTGTTTAAGGAACCATACAAGATAAAGTTTTAAAACACGACAAATAATCACCATTATTGCGTAAAATATGTGGTATAAATTTCAATAAAATATCTTGCATACTGGGGATTAACCAAATTTTACAATTACATCACCTTAATTCCTCATTCAGGTGTAACAATGCCAGGCTTTGACGTCAGAGACTAAAGACGTCAAAGACGAGTTATAAGTTTCGAAGCAAACCGTTTACACACCTTCGGCGATTATTCCTTTTTCTTTTTCCTCTTTGCTTCCTTTCTTCCTACATTTTCTCAGTTGACCTGTTTGTTATTTTCTTTTTTACTTTCTGTATACGTACTATGTACATAGTGTATAGAGAAGGTATTGCACTCTACCAAAAAAATCGATAACGAGATTTCACCGGAAATATGTTTTATGGTCCCCTGTATCCAAAAAAGAAATATTTTCAGAAAAAGGTCTGTGTGTGTGTGTCCGTGTATCTGTGAACACGATAACTCAAAAAGGAGATGTCGGTAAAATACCAAACTGGTATTTAAGTTTAGTATATTCCAGGGATGCGACACAAAGATTTTGAGAAAAATCCCCCCACCCCAAACTACCCTTTACATGAAACTTTTTTCTAAAATTTTGATTTTATAAAAAATCGTTCTAACGGTTTTGATTAAAATTTCGTATATTAAATATATTTACCTGACAAATAAAATGTATATTTTGAATTTTCTGGGAATATCCTCTGAAGACTACTTTATTCTAGGTCAATTTTACGAAATCTTGCATAACTGCTAAACCATAAGAGATGGACAAAAACTTACCTCACAACAAATGTAGAGCACTTTAAAACACACAATTTATGTTATATATTTTTTTTCGTGGAGCTGATTGTTTTTAGATATTCCTTGTTTTTGGTTTCAGCTATAAAAAACTTATAGGTACTTTTCTCATACAGGACTTTGTGAACTCGTGTCCATACAAACAAAGGAACTTCAGTCACATAGCAACCAGCTTTTGACTATCACTTTAACCTATGCTACTCCTTTATTTCGCTTCTACTAACAAGGAAGGAAGTAATAAGACTATTTCTGCTGATTTTTTGTCGATGAGATGAAGTAAATAGAATAATTTGTTGCAGTGATTTAGAGAAAGTCATGTGAATGGAACATATCAGATTTTTACATACCATACAGAAACATATACACATTTAAACACACAAAACCATGCCCAAGGCATGACTCGATCCCACGATCCCTTGCGCCACGAAGCACTAGAACTAGGCACTATAGCGTGCGCGGCCAAGAGCACCGCATAGGCTTAGTCGGACAAATATGGAGTGCTTCTAGTGCATTAGTAAATGCAACACCATGATCTTTATCAATGCTGCCTCATAAAAACGAATAATCTTGAGAAAACATAAATGAAGTTAACAAGGAAACAGATATGTGTTAAATTACCAAGAGTCTAAAGCGTTCATGCTTACTTGTTAGTCCAAACAGTGTTAGAGAATGGAGAATATAATCAATCCTAATGGATGTTTTTGGTAGAATAAGTCTGAAACTACTGTTATTTCAAACCAGTAGCTGATTTAATCCTTTATTGCATTATGTTGCATATATAAAACAAAGATGGTTAATCAAAGTTTGATAATTTTCAATGTTTTTTTTTTCAAATTGTTTATTGTACTAACCTTCAACAATAAAATTAAGCTAGTTATAATTATCTTGTATGGTAAAAATATTAATATTTTTGTAATAAAACTGCAGTGTGATTTAATAAAAAAAAAAGCATCAAAATCCGGCAACTGCAGTCAATTGTAACCCAGTCAGGAACCAAGCGTGCCATCACACCGGTTGTTTTACTTGGGCCCTCCCCATCCTTTACCACAGACACATTTGACTGCAGTCGCTGGGACTCGAACCCGACTCGGCTTTGAATGACCACTCCGCTTCCTATCGCACTAACGATCACTATAAATAGGTAGACGCTTTTTAGTGGCACTCCTAACTTTCAAGCTTATTTTCCCTAAAACCCATTTCGAACATTTTTTTTCATACTCAAAATTCAAGTTTTTACAAATTTGTTTCAAAGTGCTCATACTGTCTCTCAAAAGCACATTAAATACAATGGCTATGTAGTTTTCAATTTAATACTCCAATTTTGAGAAATAAATTATTAAATTTTAAAATATCCAGACTCTTGGGGAGTACAAAAAATATTTTCTTCAGCCAATATTACTGTATAAACCCTTATGTTAGTACAAATGAAAATAAATAAAACAATAAAATAATCCCTTATTAAAAGTATATAATTCTCTCAACTAAATATTTTTAATTTGAGATATACAAAACATTATACTTTATTTTAATACACTCTAATATGTCATTTAGGGTTAATATAAAAATATATCCGATCAAGTGGCTTCAGTTGAAAGCGATATAAATACCGGTTTTCGAATTAGAGGGAAAACGGTATATGTAATAAAATAATTCATGCAATTAAAGGATAAAATAATATAGACCTCTTCGTTGGATAGACAATTTTGGTAGCATATAGAAATCTGTGTTTCGAGAAAATACCGCGTTTCAAAAGGTAATCAAAAAGGGTTAAGCTGCGTTTTATAAAATACAGTGTCGTGGACCCTTGAATGACATTAAGTGATCTTCAGCGATGAAAGAAAGTTCAGTTTAACTGTCGACATCATTGGCAAATGTAAATGGCGTGTTATTTATGACCGCTCTTTAACTGCTGTGATTTTCAGCGTCCCATTCTAAATTGGGCGTGAAAGACCACTTAATTTTTGTTCCTAGGTCTCTCTATCAGTCGGCACGATCTTTGGTCAGAATAGAAATGTTGATGGAAGTGTGGTGTTACGATTTGGTCAGCTTTTCTGTACAAGGGAAATCAACTATTGCGTGCGTGGACAGCGTTCTATGTATGATAGAGTTGTTAATTGAATATAAAAAGACTACGTATATAGTGTATAGAGAAGGCATTGCACTACACTAAAAATTCTATACCAAGATTTCACCAGAAATATATGTTTTAGTGTCCCCTGTATCCAAAAAAACATATTCAGAAAAAGGTCCATGTGTGTGTGAACACGATACTCAAAAACAAAAACAAAATACCAAACTTGGTATTTAAATTAAGAATCTTCCAGGGATGCGACACGAAGATTTTGAGAAAACTCCCCCACCCCAAACTACCCTTTACATGGAAATGTTTTCTAAAATTTGGATTTTCTAAAAAATGACTAACGATTTTGATTAAAATATCGCATATTAAAGATATTTACCTGACAAATAAAACGTATATCTTCAATTTTCTGGGAATAGCCTCCTAAGACTACTTTATTCTGGATGAAATTTATGGAATTTTGAATAACTGCTAAATCGTAAGACTTAGATAAAACTTACGACACAAAAAATGTAGAGCACGTTAAAACACAACATTTATGTTAAATACATTTTTTCGTGGAGTTGATCGTTTTCTAGATATTCCTTGTTTTTGGTTTCAGCTATGAAAAACTTACTTTTCTGAGCTTGCCAACTCCTGTCCATACAAACAAAGGAACTTCAGTCACATAGCAACCAGCTTTTGACTATCTCTTTAACCTATGGTAATCCCTTATTTCGTTTCTACTCATAAGGAACCAAGTAATAAGACTATTTCTGTTAATTTTTTCTCGATTAGCATAAAGTAAATAGAGGCATAAGCTATTTAACAATAATTTGACGCAGAGATGTAGAGGAAGTCATGTAAATGGAACTTATCAGATATGTTTATTCTGTCCTATATCAGCTCAATTCCATAAATATCGATTGGTGCGATTGTCGTTTCAAAAAGTCTCAAAGCTGTTTCTGATTTCAGAGATGTGAAGTTCTTAATGCTGCAAATGGCTGAAGTCCTTTTCTAACAGTTTTACTAATAACAGTTGGATAATGGTACTCTCTTTTTCTTCAATGACTCTTTATATCTTACACAATCTGATTAAAACTAGAATCAATATATGTCTTTCCTCAATGTTTTTGTAACTATTCCTCCGAATAAAGTTATGTCAATGTTCGCTGCGACGACTACTGCTGCTGTCGAAACTTACTCAACTGCATGCTAAGCATTTCCAGTTGAAAACTGGACTCTGGTCACGCATCATTCTCCTTTTTGTATCTGTCGGTCACGTGTCAGGAAATTTCCAGAAGTCGTCGCACGATCAAAACACCGCCAGTGTCACAAATGCATAGCTTTAACAATGATGGGCTTTAACGTCAAAAAACCTTCCAACACACGACGGTAAAGTAGGGGGTACCGGGCTCGTATCTCGGGTGCAGGTTTTGGATATTTAGGAATGGTATGGAGATGTGGGTACCGTAGCTCAGGATTTTGATAGCATGGAGTCTTTTTTCAGGTGTGGTAAGACATAAGTGATTTTCTTCGAGTTTCAGACTATTATCGAACTCATTTATTCATGTTGTTCGGTCTTTTCTACTCTTAAGTTACGTTTTACTTGACCGTGCCTATTATTACTTATTACTTTTGACAGTCTTTAGTGCAGTGATTTCGTCTGTATTCTGGTCCGTATTAAATCAACATTATTTCTATCACAACCAAAGGTAGCCCATTCGGCTCCAATTTGAACCCAATTATCACCTCTTAGCTCAGCGGATATCCCATGCCTAGTGTAAAGGTGCCGCTCGACTAGCAAGAGAATTGTTTCAGTTTTCCTTGTTATGTCCACCCTCGGACAGAGGAACCTCACCCCTTAAGTTAAATGTCCTTCCTTTAACGGTACGCTATCTGGGTCGCTTGTTAGCTCGTGACAACTTTTGTTCTACTTCAATGTACATTTTTCCCCTCAGTATAATTTATAGTATATTAATGATATAGCTCCATGGCGCGATAGCTCAAAAGGAACCATCTCGGTACATGACAGACGTCATGGATGAAGTGGAGACGTGGTCAGCGCCTCGAATCCCTCGTGACCTAGAGCCGCTACTTCTCCATCAAGTAGCTCCTCAATTGGCCCCCAAGGGACCTCACGAGGCTGAGTGCACCCCGGTCCAGGTCTCCCGCTTGGCAAGCAGCAACGCCACCACCGCGCTAAGGAGACGACCTTGTCTCAAACAGCACACGTACCCTCTTGCACAGATAGTAACAGTGGATGACTTACGAAGCAAGCCCTTCACGCATACGCATTTCAGAGGTTATGACCGTGGGTGCAGTCACTATAAAGGTTATGGGATGCAAGAAAATAGGCCCGTTTTAAACCACCAACAGTTTAAATCTTCATGCTTGCCGATTTGTCCAAATAGTATTAAAGACTGGAGAATATAATGGAGACAAATTGATGCTTTTATTTAAATAAGTCTCAGACTAGGGTCCCGCCAACCAATTAGCTGATTTAAAATGATCCGTGACCACTTTGTAGGATAGACAAATTTCGGTAGCAGACAGAAATCTGTGTTTCGAGAAATTACTGCGATTAAACTGTTTCCAGTGGTAATCTGAAAAAGTGCTTAGCTGGGTTTTATAAAGTAAACTTGTCAAGGAGCCTTGAATGATATTAAGCGGTCTTCGGAGATGATAAATGTTTAAAGTGGGCCAGATGACTGTCGATATCATCGACACGATCTTTGGGCAGAGTTTAGATGTTGATGGAAGTATTGTGTCATTATTTGGACAGCTTTTCTGTACGAGGGAAATCAACTATTGCGTGCGTGGACAGTAGAACAAATAGCGTTATACAAATGCAAATGCTAGAGTTGCTAATTGAATATAAAACGACTTCGGTAACGAAACCATAATGTAGACAGATCTGATACAACTAAAAGTAACTTCGATATAGTGATAGATTCCCCTTAGCATCTCAAATTCGACAGCTGTATCTCTTTGAAAATGTGTTTGTTACAACAAAAATCTGATGTATTGCACTCTCATAACTTTCTCTAGCTGCTCTACAAACTTCCTGCAAAAGATTATTCTTTTTTGTATACAATGCTAATCGAGATAAATTTTAGCAGAATATACTTATTACTTAGTTCCTTATAAGTAAAAGAGAATAAGGGAATGCTCTATGCTAAAGTGATTGACAAATGTTTTAAAAGCTCTCGTAATTGCGGTTGTCATTGCAAATCACTTCTTTGCTTGGCCAGGAGTAAAACAAAAGAAAAACGGACACTTCTTGTCTGAGAAAAGTTTATGTACTTCACAATTGAAACCTATAACAAGGAATATCTCGGAAACGGTTACCTCCACAACAAAAACGTAAAGGACATAAATTGTGTGTTTTGTCGTAATGTACATTTTTTGTGTAGTGAGTTTTCTTCTATCTATATTACGGTTTAGCAGTTAAGCAAAGTTCATCAAGAATAAAGAGGTCTTAAGAGGCTATTCCCCAAAAATTCGAGATATACATTTTATTTCCGACATAAATAGCTTTAATATACGGGATTTTAACCAAAATCGTTAGCAATTTTTAAGAGAATCAAAATTTTCGAACGTTTTCCACGTAAAGGGTAGTTTGTGGTTGGGAGATTTTTTTGAAAATCTTCGTGTCGCATCCTTGGAAGATACTAAACCTAAATACCAAGTTTGGTATTTAACGGTCTTTTCGTTTTGGGGCTATGCTGTACACAGACACACACACACACACACACGGACCTTTTTTTAAAAATGCTTTTTTCGGACTCAGGGAACCCCAAAACATATATTTCCGGTGAAATCTTGGTATCGAAATTTTGGGTGCATTACAATACCTTCTCTATCCCTATGTACATTGTACATATGGGGCTAGAGAGACTAAAAATAATTCTTGGCACTATAGGTTTGCAATCGGTAAGGGTCAGGTGCCATTCCTAGCTGAAGGGTGGGTAGTATTAGTGTCTGCAAGGATGCTCTGTGTTCGGTTCATGTTTGTCGAGTGTGGCTACCACAGAAGTTTATTTTTCAGAGATGAGGCTTCTTACTCAACTGTGCACCATGTTTAATGGATAGACACTTTCCTTTGCATGATACCTCAGTCACAGGTAAAAGTTCTGTACGGCTTTCGGTAAATTGATTATTAACAGGCTGCCACGCATATTTTTGGTGCCTAACGTACTTTATTACTGTTATATATGGAATATATTATTATTATTATTATTAAGGTGTCTTTTATATGTATACCGCCTGCGGTGCCATAAGTAGTTAAAGCGGGTGTTAAACACTTAAAAATATCTATATGTATGAGAAATACACTTCTTTACCTTTACTAAAGATAAATTTTGTATAAACAGTCGTATGAATTTTTGAAACCGCTAGTTATAAATCTTGGAATCATGAAAGTGCAGGATATCAGGCCATCATAGCATAAACATTAAATAAGCATCTTAAAATCAATAAATAGAAAGTAATAGATCTGTATCATATCCGAAATGAAATAACTAGACTGGAGTAGCCATCTAAAACGAACTAAAATGAATTACTCATTATCATAATGTAATGAATTAATAGAAAATGTGATGATATCCATTCACATGACTTTATCTACATTTTTGTAACAAATTATTGTTGAAAAGCTTATTCTTCTATGTACTTCATGCTATTCGAAATAAACATTAGCATAAATGGGGACCTATTTCTTAATTCCTCATAAGTAGAAAGGAATTAAGGAAATACACTAGGATAAACCGACAGTCAAATGCTTTACTTTCTCTACACGAACAATGTACATGGTATATAGAGAAGGTATGGTATTGCACCCAAAATACGATACCATGCTTTCAACGGAAATATATATTTTGAGACCCCCTGAATAAAAAAAAACAAACATTTTTATGAAAATGTCTATGTGTGTGTCAGTCTGTCTGTGTATGTGTGTAATTCTGTGTATAGGGTAGCAAGCTCAAAAACGAAAAAAACGTTAAATAAGAAAATTGGTCTTCAAGTTCTATATCTTCCAAGGATACGACACAAAGAGTTTCAAGAAAATCCCCCGCCTGCAACTACTCTTTACATGGAAAATGTTTCGAAAATTTTGATTATCTCAAAAATGGTTCTAACAAGTTTGATTAAAATATCGTATATTAAAGATATTTACTCCACAAATAAAATGTATATCTTGAGTTTATTGAGAATAGCCTCTGAAAACATCTTTGTTCTGAATGAATTGTGCGGAATTTTGCAAAACTGGTAAACCGTAAGATATAGACAAAAGTTTACTCAATAGAAAATGCTCAACTGGTTAAGACACCCAATTTATTTTATATATTTTTTTTCACGGAGTTGATCATTTTTAGATATTCCTTACTATTGGTTTCAGTTTTAAAATACTTGTACTTTTCTCATACGAAAATTTGTGAGCTCCTGTCCGTAGAAACAAAGTAACTTCAATCGATTAGCAAGCAGCTTTTGACTATCACTTTAACCTATGATACTCCCTTATTTGCCCTTTACTTACATTAAGCAAGTAATAAGACCATTTTTGATAATTTTTTTCTGAATTCGCTTGAAGTAAATAGAAGAATAAGCTATTTTTTTAAGAATAGCTTGTTGGAGAGCTCTTCTCCGTGGTCGAGTGATCAGCAAGCTGACTTCCCACCCTTATGTCCCGGGTTTGATTCCCGGCTGGAGCGGGGCTTTTTCCTTTAAAAAGAATAATTCTCTATCCCCCACAGGATCTGGAAGTATGAATATGATAGTGAATATATGTGTTTGTTTAGTAATATAAAATTGATTAACCTAATGTTCTAAACCTACAGTAATACGAGTTCACAAGTCAAAGCCCCCGAAACGACCATTGAAGTTAAAGGGGACTATACAGATGAAACAATTAAAAAAAAATCTAACGTGTTCCATTCACATGACTTTCTTCATATCTCTGTAACAAATTATTGTTAATAAGCCTATTCTTCTACTTCATGCTAATCGAGAAAAAAATTAGCAGAAATAGTCTATTACTTGCTTTTTTGTAAGTAGAAGCGAAATAAGGGAGTACCATAGGATAAAGTGATAGTCAAAAGCTGGTTGCTATGAGACTGAGGTTCCTTTATTTGTATGAACAAGAGGTGACAAATTTTTGTATGAGAAAAGTTTGCGTTTTTAAAGCTGAAACCAATAACAAGGAATATCTAAAAATGATCAACTCTACGGAAAAAAAAGTATAAACTTAAATTGTGTGTTTTAACGTGCTCTACATTTTTTGTGGTAAGTTTTTGACCATTTCTTACAGTTTATAGTTATGCAAAGTTCCGTAAAATTTATCTAGAATAAAGTAGTCATCAGAGGCTATTCCCAGAAAGTTCAAAATATACATTTTATATGTGAGGTAAATATTTTTAATATACGATATTTTAATCAAAAATCTTGGAGCCATTTTTGATCAAATCTAAATTTTCAAAAAAAGTTCCATGTAAAGGGTAGTTAGGGTGGAGGGAATTTTATTCAATATCTTCGTGTCACATCCTTGGAAGATACCAAACCTAAATACCAAGTTTGGTGTTTAACGGTCTTTTTGTTTTTAAGCTATGCTGTCCACGACACACACCGAACCTTTTTCTGAAAATGTTTTTTATGGATTCAGGGGATCCTAAAACATATATTTCCATTGAAATCTCGATATCGTATTTTTGGGTGGAATACAATACTTCCTCTATACACTATCTACATAGTACGTATAGAGAAAGTAAAAAGTTCTAGAGAAAGTAATGTGAATGGATCACATCAGATTTTCTTTTTAAATGTGGTTGCCGTGGGATTGAAATCCGTTTCTTTGAGTGGCCAGGAGTTGACAAGCTCTCGTGTGAGAAAAGTTTAATTATTTTAAAAATGAACCAAATAATAAGGGCTATCTAAGAAATTGTCAGCCCCACAACAAAAATGCACAGGTTTTGTGTATCTCTTACGGTTTATCTGTAATGCTAAAGTCATCAAGATTGAAGAGTCCTTTAAGCTTTTACCTGGAAAGTCAAAATAATAATTTAAATATCTTTAATATGCAATATTTTAAGCAAAACAGATCCATTTTTCAGAAAATAAAAATTTTCGAAATTTTTTCCACATAAAAGACAGTTTGGGTATATGGGATTTTCTTGAAAAGCTTCGTGTGACATCGTTATGAGATATTAAACTTAAATTCCAAATGTGTTATTTAAGAGAATTTTCGTTTTTTAGTTATGCTGTCCAGACATGCACAGAAAGACAGATACGCATTACATGACCTTTTTCTAAAACGTTTTTTTTTGGGATCAGGGGCTCTCAAAACATACATTTCCTGTGAAATTTAGTAAGGAATTTTCAGTGGAACACAATACCTTCTCTATTCAGTATGTACATAGTAAGAGTAGAGAAGGCAAAACACCATAAACTTGCTATGGGTTAAGCTAACCCACAATCCTTTTAACTTCCAACTTTTACTGATGTTATAAACAGGAGTTTATAAAACTGTGATTGAATTATCACCACGAATGTCAATGAATCTAGGAACGCCAGCCATTCCAATCAGCAAATATCGCAGCATGTCTCGAATTGAAGAAGCTTAACCATAATCTGACGTTTTGGATGTCGATGATTGCATATGCAGCACGGCTCATGTTGTCCCATCTTGGTTTGCGTCTCAAACTCGAACATTGCGTATCAATTTAGGTGTGTTATTCGCCTGGATTATACGAGAGTCATCCAGAAAGTGGCAGACGATTTGGTATAACTAAATGATCACGAAAGGTATCAACAAAACATTTTATTTACAACGTTATAGTACCTTACTGTATTTCTCAACGTAATCGCCATTCTGTCAAGACATTTATTGTCATATGGTACTAGTTTTTCAGTGCCAATGTTGTATTTTCTACTGCCAAATAATTTATTCGTTTTTTGAATGCACAAAATGTTCGGTCAATCGAATGTTATAGGCAAATAACGCAAGTGATACGGCAATGAACGAATCTTCAGTGAGAAAATGGCACATAATTTACGAGTAATCAAGGAGGAACCTGTGCGTACGATAAAGAGCGGAATTTCATCAGTCGTTATGGAGAAGTTGAAATCAAACATTGATTAAAGGATTTAAAACGCCTGCATTTCATTTTGGACACCGTACATGACTTTTTGGATGTCAAAAATTTCCAAACCGATGAAATCCTTGAAGACAGTGATATCTTGGTTCATATCCTTAGCGGTGCAAGAGTATAACATCTGCATTGTAAAACCGGTACCATGTGACAAAAAATAACTTGCTAGCAATGACGACTACGTTGAAAAATAGAGAAAGGTAATGTAACTTTGTAAATAAAGTTCTGTCTTGATAAAATTCGTTACTGCTTAGTTATGCGAAATCGTCTGTCGCTTTCTGGATGGTATTTAGCATCCGTAAGTATGGATGAGGGCATGAGTAGGTCTGCGATTGTATTCTTAAAGGAAAATGTAAAGTCAATACAAACTGAAACCAGAACATATAATTAATTAATTGAAAATCACTGCCATTGATAAGGTGTTCCAAAGTTATTTAGATGTTAAAGATAACCTGTAAAGTGAATAAAAACACCGATATCTGCAAGAGAAGCTGCCAATGCTGCGAGATATACAAGAAAAGTCTCATATGTTCCATTCATATGCTTTTCTCTACAACCATGTAACAAATTATTGTTAAAAAGATAATGCTTTTATTTATTTCATGATAATTCAGATAAACATTAGCAGAAACTGTCCTCTTTATTTGATTCCTTGTAAGTAGAAGGGAAAAATCTAATGTGTTCAATTTGCATGAGATCCGCTTATTATGTTCAGTAAACAAACCTTTTTTTTCAAAACATTAATCTGTTGTCTACAATTGCTAATCAAGTAAACACAAGCAGAATTAGTCTTATTATTCACTTTCTTGTAAGTAGAAGGTAAATAAGAAAATCCACAGGCTAAAGCGATAGTCTCGTCCTTTAAAAGCTGGTCGCTATGTGCAACAATTGAAAGGCCAATCTCTTTGCTTGTAAGGAGTAAACAAAAGAAACAAGAAGAATGAAGTCTTCCCGTTTGAGAAAAGTTTAAGTGCCTTAAAATTGAAACCAATAATCCGGAATGTCTGGAAAAAAATTAACTCTACAACAAAAAAAAAAAAAAAAAAAATGAGTATGACATAAATTGTGTTTTTAATGACATCTACATTTTTTCTGTAGTAAGTTTTTGTATATCTCTAACGGTTTTACAGTTATATAAAAGTCATTCAGAATAAAGAGATGTCTTTAAAGGCTATTCCCAGAAAATTCAAGATATACATTTCTTTTGTCATGAAAGTATCTTGTACATAAAGTATTTTAATCAAAGCTGTTAGAGCCATTTTTGGAAAAAATCAAAATTGTTGATAAATGTTCCATGTAAAGTATAGTTTGTGTTGGGGGGATTTTCTTGAAAATCTTCGTGTCGCATCCTTGGAAGGCACTCAACTTAAATACTAAGTTTGGTATTTAACCTACTTTTCGTTTTTGAGATTTGATAATGATAGTTTATGTCACCATTTGGCATACATACAATGCAATGGGTTTCGTCAGCAAGTCATTAAAATGCATCTATATTTAAATATTCTTGTATGTTGTAAAAATTGAGTTCCTTGATTCTGTTTTACACTAATTTTAAAAGAATTTGCATTTGCAATTTGTCTTATATTTAAAGGTAGTTTATTATACAATTTCACTCCAAGATAGAGATGAGAATTAACAGATTTCTGTAACCGAAATTTAGGAGGTAGCATATTATTTCTACACTTTGTATAGTGGTTATGTATATCAGAAAAAAGTAACTCATCTGTCTTTTGGAGATGAATAAAATTCAAGCATGCAAATACATACAAAGATGCCTCAGTTAAAATTCCAAATTCTTTAAAAATAGGGAGAATTACAATTTTATATTATTCTAAGAGCCTTCTTCTGGAGCAAAAATACTTGACAGGCTTCCCCACTGCTACCCCAGAACAAAATACCATAGTTTAAATGGGAATGAAATAAACTATAATAAACAATAAAGTGCTAATAGAAACACACATCCTAAGTCTTCTTAAGATAAAAAAAAAACATTTGACAACGTTTTGCATATTTCCATTATGTGGAATTTCCAGGAAAGCTTGTTGTCCAACCATATTCCAAGAAGTTTAACCTTTTGCTCTGTACATTGTTTATCTTTTAAACTAAATAAGATAGTTTGTGTTTTTTCTTTATTCATGTGCAAGCCATTTGCGTCAAACCAATCAGAAATTTGATTTAAAGTATTGGGCCAATCAAAAGTATTTGCAGAAATAAAATTTAGCACAGTGGTGTCATCTGCATAAGATATAACTTTACCTGGAGTGGCAGCGGACAAGTCATTAACAGCAACAATGAAAAGTAAAGGACCCTTAATAGATCCTTGAGGCACTCCCGTAGTTACATCTCGAAAAGTGGACATTTTGTCATTAATTGAGACTGATTGCTTTCTATTGCTGAGATATGATTAAATTAGGGACAGTTCTTTATTTTTTATTCCATAATATTCTAATTTTTTTAGCAGAAGATCGTGGGGTAAACAGTCAAAAGCTTTACTAAGATCACATAAACACGCTGCTACATTCTGCTTGTTTTCAAAAGAATAAAGTACTTCATTTATAAGGGGTTCAACCCAAAATATTAGATCTGTTGGGTCTAAAACCATATTGCTCTTCACATAATATTCTGTTAGTTTCAAAATGTGAAACTAACTGTTCTAAAATTACAGTTTCAATTACTTTAGATAATAACTGACACCAAGGATACGGGCCTATAGTTAGAGACTTCTTGTCTGTTTCCCTTTTTGTGAACAGGAATAACTTTAGATATTTTCAAGGGGTAAGGAAACTTACCTTGGTTAAAGCATTGGTTAACAATAACTACCAAGGGATCCAATAAATAAGAAGCACTTAATTTTAATAAACATCTAGAAAAACCGTAGTAATCCTGATTCCTTGAGTTACTAAATTTCATAATTTTTTTTTTGTAAACTTCTTCATGCGTCACTTCCTTCCAAGTAAAACTTTCAGAGTGATCTGTCATATTATTTAAAAAGTTAATAGCAGACTTATCAGTACTTTTTGTCTTTTTTTATTACTTCAGAAACAGACTGAACAAAGTAGGTGTTAAATTGCTCTGCTGTTATCTTAATTTTGGATTTATTAATATTCCTCCCTGCCGCCTTATTAATTATGTCCCATGTTTGTTTACATTTATTGCCAGAGTTATTTATTACAAACTCATTATACATTACTCTAGTTGCAGAAAGCTTTGTTTTGTATATCTTCCTAGCAGTTAAATGTATTTGTCTACTGTTTTCAGTTTTATAGATGTTATTTATTTTATACAACGTTACCACATGCTCACGCATTAACTTAAGAGCAGGCGTGAACCAAGAATTGCGAATTGACCTATTTGACTGCTGACGAACCTTGACAGTTTTAAAACATAAGTCATAAAAATATAATAAAATATCAAACATAACATTAAAATTTAAGCACACCTCCTTGTGATACAAATACAAGCTTCGATCTATGGTACTCAAATAATTTAAGAATTTACTTATTGCGCTCTGAGATATTAATCTAATCTCTCTTGAAATAATTGGTTTATTCTTTAATTTTGAAAAATTTTCTTCAAACCTATTTCCCATGTGATCAGAAAGTACTGGATCAAAGACACTTCGTGGCCGAGACCTCTCGACTCTCACCTAGACGGCCGGGGTTCGATTCCAAGCGACCGCATGTGAGATTTGTGGTGGACAAAACGGCGCTGGGGCGGGTTTTCTCCGGGTACTCCGGTTTCCCCCGCCATCGCATTCCACCGGTGTTTCATCATTCTTCATGTATAATCAGTGTCACCGCCTGCGGTACCATTATAGTTAAAGCGGGCGTTAAACACTACCAAAAAAAAAAAAAAAAAGACTCTTACAAGTAAATTCAGAATGTGCAAAGTTCAAAAAATATTATCTAGACGTGAGTCATTACGTGTAGGAGCACTGTTTACAATTAAAATACCATATTGAGATTAAATATTACTTGATTAACAAAAACAACGTATGTTTACATCAATATTAAAATCTCCACCAATAATTCGTTGTCATATTAACTAAAAGAATTTCCAACACTTTATCTAGCATTTCAATATGCTACCCATAGACACACACGGACCTTTTTCTAAAAGTGCTATTTTGGATTCAGGAAGTCCAAATACATGTATTTCCGGTGAAATCACGGTATCGAATTTTTGGGTACATTACAATACCTTCTGTAAACATAATATACATACTTCGTATAGATAAAGCAGTAAGGAATATAAAAAAAACAAGTTTTCTTATTTCTGTGACTGCGATCCTGGTTTTCTCAAGGCAATTCTGTAGCGGTGAACCGATCCGCCCTAGAATCCCTAGACTAGTGTTTCCCAACCTTTTGTAGCTCACGGCACCCTTGGGAATAACATTAAACACCAGGGGCACCCTTCCTTGAATTAAAAGAAAATTAAGCTTAATATGTTAATTTATTGAAATATTATATAATAATAACGTACACCATAACATAATACAGTAAACTTTACTACAATCACTGAGTAAAAATACATCAATAAATTTTGTTCGATTAATGATTAATGTGAAACTTGTGATTGATGCTTAGAGCACAGATATGTGATGTCGGGTCTTACAGTTGACAGTGAAACACGCAAATCATCCTCAAGGTTATTCAGTCTATTTCTTGCTTTGCATTTTATTGTCACCATAGCAGAGAAGGCTTGCTCGCATAGATAGGATGTTGAAAAGGGCAAAAGTGCGTTAATTGCTTTCTTCATTAGGTTAGGGTACTCCTCTCTCCGTTGAAGCCAAAAACTAGCCACCGACGCCTCACTCTTGGTGAACTCACCTTTGAGTGTGGAATCAGCGCAAAGATCAATAAATTCATCTCGTTCGCAAGCAGTGAAATATATTTCCTCTGCACTATCTACGAAATCAAATGGTGAGACAAACCAGTCGAGATTCGTAGTGGAAATAGTTGGAAAGTACGCATCTATTGCATCTTGCAATCTTGATAAGTGATCACAAATGCGGTCTTTCAGTTTACCCAGATCTTTATCTCCTGCCACATTAAGAAGAGATGGAAAGTTCGACATAGCTCCTTTTTTAACTGCAGACTTCCAAGGACTAAGTTTTCTTTTAAAACCTTTCATTTTATTGGTTGAGGAGTTTATTGTTTCATGTCGACCCTGCATCTAAACATTCAGTTCATTCAGCTTATGAAAAATATCTGCCAGATACGACAGTTCAAAACACCAAGAATCACTTAGTAAGAGCTCATGAAATGTGTCTTGATTTTCATCCTTAAAAAATATTTTAGCTGTACTTTAAGTTCGAGAAACCGGTTCAATACACGATCCCGCGACAACCACCTTACTTCTGTGTGAAGTAACAAAGAGGTATGAGCTGCATCCGTTGCGCGACATAACTGTTCAAAAATTCTGCACTTTAAAGGTCGAGACTTCATATAGTTCACCATTTTCATAACTTGGTTAAACACTTCAGCAAAATCTTCATTATACGCTTTCACGACTAATGCTTCTCTATGCAGAAAAGAGCGAGTTATAATAATGGATGGATTTTCATTGAGAGCTGTGGCAGTAAAACCTTTAATTTTCCCAGACATAGATGGTGCACCATCTGTACATATACGACAACAGTCTTTCCATGAAAGATCATGGTCACTGAGATAGGAATTAATAGAAACGAAAATATCATGGCCTGTGGTTGTAGTCTCCAGCGGTCTACAGAACAGAAACTGTTCACTAATATCTTTTTCATCAATATATCTGATAAAACCAAGGAGTTGCTGTTTGTCACCAATATCGAGACTCTCATCTACTTGCAAAGCAAATGTTCTATAAGTTTTTATTTTCTCCGTGACTTGTTCGTTGATATTGCATGACATTTCAGATATCCTGCGGCTGATTGTGTTGTTGGACAGAGGAACTTTCGAAATTTGATTAGCTGCTCCTTCGCCAAGTATTGTTGAAACTATAACTTGACATGCAGGGCCAATGATTTCCTCTCCAAGGGTATGAGGTTTCTTTTTTTTTTTTTTTAGCTATCAGTTCTACTACTTTAAATGAGGCTTCAAGAGCAGTATCACCTATGGTCATTCTCTTTACCATTCGCACAACTGTTTTCTTCTCCCCTTCTAATATATGTGAAAAATAGATTACACTTTTCTGTGACACACTAGGATGCTTTGTTGTAAGATGCCGCTTCAGTTTGCTAGGTACCATGGGCTCGTTGCTAAGTGTTTCGCCACAAACTAAACACACAGGGATAGGGTTTTCCTCGTTGTTATTCCACTTAAATCCATACGCTAAGTAACTGTCCTGGTATGTTCTTTTCTTTCGTTTGTCTTCTTTATGTGGTGAATTCGACGGTCCGGGAGAAACTGTAAGATGTGGCTTCTTAAAGCAAGCAGTAGGAGCCGACTGTTCACATTCACTGTCCTGGCGTTTATGTTTAACAATGAACTTATCCATAGCTAAACACTGTGAATCAACGCGAGGAAGACAACTGAAAGCGCCAAGCGGCGTACACTTTTATATATTCATCTGTCGAAGTCTCGGGAATGTTCGTGAGGAAGCGAGTAGTCTCGGGAATGTTCGGCAGGGTATAGCTGTAATGCCATCTGTAGGATACTAGTATAACTGAATTATTGAAATGAATCGACCACTGTCACCATCTGCCGTGCATGAGAGTAATTGATTTGACTTATTTTATTTCAAGACCTTACAAGACTTGAGGATTTTATATAACTTTTGTTTTAATAATTGCTCATGGTTTATGTTCTTCAGGATTATTTTGGCTTCAGTAGAAGGTATTATTTTTGTTTATCTCATATCGTGCGGCACCCTAGGGTGCCGGGGCACACCAGTTGGGAACCGTTGCCCTAGACAATTAGGATTAAGATTATCGCGGATGAGAGACGCAGCCACGGAGGCAGAGCAACGCACCTAGGCCATGATGACCTTTTGAGAGGAGCCAAGAAGCAGTTATATAAAATCTGAATAAAGGATTACAATACATTTTAATTATTAAGGGATTGTTCTTAAAAAATTATTTTTGTACTACAATTTTAACAGGAGTTTTGCTTAAAATAGTAGTTCCTTTTTATGGGTATTTGAACACTTAATTCGTTTTGTACTTTTTGAAGATGACTTTTTTTTTTTACTTTCTCTACATGCTCTATGTGCATAGTGTACAGAGAAGTTATTGTGCTGCACCCAAATATTCAATTCCGAGATATTAGTTTTGGGACCCCCTGAATCCAAAGAAAGTGTGTTTAGACAAATGTCCATGTATGTGTGTGTGTGTATGTGTGTGTGTGTCTGCTGGCAACCTAGCTCAAAACAAATATTTCCATTAAATAACAAACTTGATATTTAAGTTTAGTATCTTAAAAGGATGCGACACGAAGATTTTCAACAAAATCCTCCCACCCCCAACTACCCTTTACATGAAAAAGTTTAAAAAAAATTGATTTTGTCAATTTCTCTAACAATATTGATTAAAATCTCTTATATTTCCGATATTTGCTTGACAAAATGTATATACTGAATTTTCTGAGGACGGCCTCTGAATGCTTCTATATTGGATACATTTTTCAGAATTTTGCACAACTAATAAACCGTAAGAGAAAGACAAAAACTTACTACAAAATGTAGATCTCGTTAAAACACACATTTTTTCACTGAGCTGACCGTTTTCGAGGCATTCTCATTTTTTACTTTCTCTAGCCCCGTATGTACAATGTACATAGGGATAGAGAAGGTATTGCACTCCACCCAAAACCTGGATACCGAGAATTCACCGGAAATATATGTTTTAGGGTCCCCTGTATCCAAGAAAATCATTTTCAGAAAAAGGTCCGTGTATGTGTGTCCGTGTGTCTGTGAACATGATAACTCAAAAACGAAAAGTCGGTAAAATACCAAACTTGGTATTTAAGTTTAGTATCTTCCAGGGATGCGACACGAAGATTTTGAGAATAATTCCCCTACCCCAACCTACCCGTTACATGGAAAAAGTTTCGAAAATTTTGATTTTCTTAAAAATGGCTCTAACGATTTTGATTAAAATATCGTATATTAAAGATAAATAAAAATGTATATCTTGAATTTTCTGGGAATGACCTCTGAAGACTACTTTATGCTGGATGAATTTTACGGAATTGTGCATAACTGCTAAACCGTAAGAGATGGACAAAATCTTACTTCATGAAAAATGTAGAGCACGTTAAAGCACACAAATTATGCTATATACATTTTGTTCGTGGAGTTGATCATTTTTAAGATATTCTTAGTTTTTCGTTTCTGCTTTGAAAAACATACTTTTCTCATATAGAAATTTGTTAACTCCTGCCCATACAAACAATGGAACTTCATTTACATAGAAACCAGCTTTTGGCGATCATTTTAATCTATGGTACTCTCTCATTTCGCTTCTACTTACAAGGAAGCAAATAATAAGGTTGTTGCTGCTAATGTTTCTCAATTAACATGAAGTAAATAGAAGCATAAGCTTTTTAACTACAATTTGTTGCAGAGATGTAGAGAAATTCATGTGAGTGGTACATATCAGATTTTAATTACTTACAAGGGACATTCCGAAAGTAAGTTTCGTCATTTTTTCTCGTACTGAAACTTTATTGCCAAATAAAATGCATCATGGCATCATGAGCTATACATCTTGCACAATTCGACATAGTTACCACCGACATTGAGACGTTTTGTCGTAGCGTGCAATCAGTTTCAAGCAACCACTCTGGTAAAACTCCGTGCCCTGCGTTCAACATTGTTTTGGTGTCGATGTCCTGAGAGTGCAGCTTTCAATGCCGGGAACAGGTGAAAGTCTGATGGGACAAGATCGGGGCTGTAGGCAGGGTGATTAGTCTCTCCCATCCGAAGCGAAGAATCTGATCTTGTGTGGCCTTACGTTGTCGTCCAAGAGCAGAACACCTTCACTCAAGAGCTCTGGTCCCTTTCGTCGAACGGCGGACCTGAATTTGGTGAGGGTGTTGCTGTAGCGTGCCACATTGATGGTCCGTTCATGGAGGAAATCAAGGAGAATCATAGCTTCGCGTACCAGAACACTGTGGTCCTCAACAGTGTTTCGGTTGACTGGACTAGATGTGGTCCATGATCATCAACATAACTCAAAATTCAAACAATTGTAGACCACAACTCAAACCTCATCGTTGAATTTCTCCAGGTGGTAAGAGACTCTTACATAATAGCGACTTATCTGATCTTGGTTTAATTTTCACTGTCACTTAACTAATCGGACTTAAAATCAATTTTCATAGTCGCTTGATCTTCATTACGCGCTGCGAATCCTTCCGTTTCACTCATTGGTTGTCGAATACAAAGCTTGTCTAAAGAACCTCACTCGTAAAACAACACTTCATATTATATCAAGAACAACTCACTATATCAGTGGCTGTTGTGAGCACGTTCTTCGAAGTGCAGTCTTTGAAATTTCGAAGGAGTTCTTGTGAGGCTGGGTGGGGGCCGTTCAGTAAAATCCCTTGATACTGTTTCTGGTATTTATGTTGGGTGATAGATCTCCATGTTCTTATCTCTTCAACCAGCTAGTGGTAGGTCCGTCGGTTGCCTCCATACGATAAGTTCGAGCCGTAGTTACTTCACAATCTGTGTAAGCAATTTAATTTACTGCAAATCGGCTATCAAAAATGTCGTTAGTAGGGTTCTGTAATTCTGACCATTGCATATTGTAGTAATTTTGGAATGTTAATATCACAGGGATTCTACGATAACTTCTTTGCTTCAGCGAAACACTAGAAAAGCCCAAGGGTCTTGGTTAAAAACAAATGGGTATAATATTATGGAAACAATACTATTACTAACTCGGCAACTTGGGCGAAAGGCGCTCTCCTTTTTTTAGTGCATTTTTTTCTTGGAAATTTTCAACACAATGGCTCGTTTCGCGAACAATTACGGGTTTTAAGCTCATGGCACACAAGATTCTTATCACTTGGTAAAAAAACTAAGTATTCGTGCATACCTTGAGTGTAAATAAAAGCGCAGTTGATTTGTGAAGTTTGAACCTCGGCTTGACTAGTCTGCTAGTCGGCTGAGTACTTTATGAGATCTCTATATTCTCAGGGCGTGTTAATTGGTGCAGGAGTTATTTATGGAAGGAAAACGTTTTATTTCAAATAATTTACTTTCTATTTAATAAATTTCCAACAGCAATTAAAATCAGTGTAAACGATAGACTTCTTTTCAAAACACAAGAGTCGTTTCCAAATGTGCACGATTACTATTCCGACGAATTGATTAGTAGCGCCGAAATAATTAAATTTTCTCTTATGTTTTCTTTTTTAAAATTATTATCCTCCTTTTATCACTTTAGCAAAAATAATTTCGTAAAATAATCCAATTACTTTCCAGGAAAAAGTAATTATCTTCTCAACTAGCACTGAGACTCTCTTCTCTGACGAGGCCCATCGAAGAAGTGAATGGAATTTAAAATCCTACCTAGTTATTGTGAAAATTTTCCCATTGCTAAAACAAACTTATTTGTCCAAATCGTCACCACACACAAAAACATCTGATGTGTTCCATTCACATGACTTTCTCTATATCTCTGCAACAAATTAATTTTAAAAGTCTTATTCTTCTATTTACTTCATGCTAATTGAAAAAAAAATTGTAAAAAGAAGCGAAATAAGGGGGTACCATAGGTTAAAGTGATAGTCAAACCTGGTTGCTATGTGACTGAAGCTCATTGTTTGTATGGACAGGAGTTGATAAATTCCTGTATGAGAAAAATATAAGTTTTTCTAAGCTGAAACCAAAAAACAAGGAATATCTCAAAAACGATCAACTCCAAGAAAAAGATGTCTATAACGAAAGTGTGTGTTTTAACGTGCTCTACATTTTTTGGGTGGTAAGTTTTGTCCATCTCTTGCGGTGTAGCAGTTGTGCAAAATTCTGAAAAATTCATGCAGAATAAAATAGTCTTCAGAGGCTAGTCCCAGAAAATTCAAGATATACATTTTATTTGTCAGGTAAATATCTTAAATATAATATATTTTTATCACAATCGTTTGAGCCATTTTTGATAAATCAAAATTTTCGAAAAATGTTCCATGTAAAGGGTAGTTTGAGGTGGGAGGATTTTTCTCAAAATCTTCGTGTAGAATCCCTGGAAGATACTAATCTTAAATACCAAATTTGGTATTTTATCGCCTTTTCGTTTTTGAGTTATCGCGTTCACAGACACACGGACACATGGACACATACACACGGATCTTTTTCTGAAAATGCATTTTTTTTGGATTCAGGGGACCCTAAAACGTAGATTTCCGGTGAAATGTTGGTATCGAATTTTTGGGTGGAGTTTAATACCTTCTCTATACGCTATGTACATAGTACGTATAGAGAAAGTAGTTACACTAAGTTAAATCGATAGTCAAATATTTTAAAATCTGTTGGTTATGTGAAACAATTGAAGCTCGGTTCGGTTTGTACTATCAGCAGTAAAAGAAGAGAGATGAAGCGAAAGGTGAGCTACCGTTTGAGAAAGTTACGAAGTTTAAAATTGAAACCAATAACAAGGAATGTCTCAGAAATGGTCAACTCTACAAATAAAATGTGTATGCCATAAATTATTTGTTCGTCTACCTCTTAAGGTGCATTGGTATTGCAAAATTCAGCAAGATTAATCAGAATAAAGAAGTCTCCAACGGCTATTCCAGAAAATTCAAGATATATATTTTTTTTTGGTGTAGATTTTTTTAACATACTGTATTTTAATAAAAAATCGTTACAGCCATTTTTAGGGAAAACAAAATATTCATAACGTTTTCCACGTAAGAGTAGTTTGTGGTCGTGTATTTTATTGAAAATCTCTTCGTGTCGCATTCTTGGTATATATGAGCTTAAATGTCACACACACGGGCCTTTTAAAAAAAATCTGATGTGTTCCATTCACATGACTTTCTTTCTGCAACAATTTAATGGAGCAAAAATAAGCAGAAATAGTCTTATTACTTGCTTTCTTGTTAGTAGAAGCAAAATAAGGGGGTACCTTAGGTTAAAGTGATAGTCAAAACCTGGTTGCTCTGCGACTGAAGTTCCTTTGTTTGTATGGCCACGAGTTCACAAAGTCCTGTATGAGAAAAGTATAAGTTTTTATGGCTGAAACCCAAAACAATCAACTCTACGAAAAAAATGTATGTAACATAAATTATGTGTTTTAAGGTGCTCTACATTTGTTGTGTGGTAAGTTTTTGTCCATTTCTTACGGTTTAGCAGTTATGTAAAATTCCGTAAAATTGACCCAGAATAAAGTAATCTTCAGAGGCTATTCCCTGAAAATCAAAATATACATTTTATTTGTCGTGTAAATATCTTTAATATACCATATTTTAATCAAACTCGTTAGAGCCATTTTTTAGAAAATCAAAATTTTCGAAAAAAGTTCCATGTAAATGGTAGTTGGGGGTGGGGGCATTTTTCTCAAAATCTTCGTGTCGCATCCCTGGAAGATACTAAACTTAAATACCAAGTTTGGTATTTTACCGACTTTTAGTTTTTAAGTTATCGTGTTCACAGACACACGCACACACGAACACACGGACACACTGACACACAGACACACACACGGACCTTTTTCTGAAAATTCTTTTTTGGGATACAGGTGAAATCTCGGAATCGAATTTTTTGGTGGAGTGCAATACCCTCTCTATACACTGTGTACATAGCACGTATAGAGAAAGTAAAGATGAGGTTTTTTTTTGGAGTCAGGGAACCTTAAAACATATATTTTCGAAGATACCCCATGCAATTTTTGGATGGAGACAATATCTTTTCTAGCTACTTTATACATTGTACTTCTATAGTAGAGAAAGTAAAAAACTAGACCCAAAATGAGCGGTCTTCGGGGATCAGGCCTCCCGAATGATGGTCACAGACGTTACTTTTGCGCCACCTTCCTCTATAGATAGAGGAGAAAGTAAAGGGAAATTTTGTAGTTGGTGTTGAAGTTCAAAGCCAAACTTCCATTAAGAATCATTCGCAACGGAAAACATGTTTTTAAAGCTACATTTAAACTATTCCAAATAAGCAGACCAGTGGAAGAAATCTCCCATCTTTTAATTTCTCAGTCACGAATCTATACACCTTTCACGCTATTGACCTTGGCATTTACCTTGTATCGCTTTAGTGAATGGCGTCTAGTAGTTCCTTTAATGTACTTAAAACATGGTTACTCTATATGCTGACCTTTCCGTTAATGAATTGTTTGGAAAGGATATTGATAAAAATCTGACGTGTTTCATTCACATGTCTTTCTCTACTTCTGTATAACAAATTATTGTTAATTAGCTCATGCTTCTATTTACTTAATGCTAATAGAAAAAAAAAAAAAAAAAAACAGAAATAGTCTTGTAAATAGTTCCTTGTAAGTAGAAGCGAAATATGGGAGTATCATAGGTTAAAGTGAAGTGAAGTGAAGTCAAATGCTGCTTGCTATGGTATGAGAAAAGTAAAAGTTTTTCAAAGCTGAAACCAAAAATAAGGAATATCTCAAAAACGATCAGCTTCTCGAAAAAAAGTTATATAACATAAATTGTGTGTTTTAATGTGCTCTACATTTTGTGTGCAGTAAGTTTTAGTCCATTTCTTACAGTTTAGCAGTTATGCAAAATTCATCCAGAATAAAGTAGTCTTCTGAGGCTATTCTCAGAAAATTCAAGATATACATATTATTTGTCAGGTAAATATCTTTAATAGACGATATTTTAATCAAAATCGTTTGAGCCATTTTTGAGAAAATAAACATTTTCAAAAAAAAGCTCCATGTAAACGGTAGTTACGGGAGGGGGGAATTTCTTGAAAATCTTCTTGTCGCATCCTTGGAAGATACCAAACTTAAATACCAGACACACGCACACACATGGACCTTTTTCCTTTTTTTATTCACGGGGACCCTAAACATGTATTTCCGGTAAAATCTCGGTGCAATACAACACCTTCTCCATACATAGTACGTGTAGAGAAAGTAAAAAGTATAAGTTTTTAAAAGCTGAAACCTAAAATAAAGGATACCTAAGAAAACGCCAACTCCACGAAAAAAATGTGTGTTTTAACGTGCTCTTCGTTCATTTTTGTGTAGCAAGTTTTTGTCCAACTCTAACGGTTTAGCAGAAAATTCCGAAAAAATTGATACAGAATAAAGTAGTCTTCAGAGGATATTCCCAGAAAATTCAAGATATAGATTTTGTTTGTCAGGTGAACATCTTTAATGTACGATATTTTAATCAACATTTTTAGGAAAATCAAAATTTTCGAACAAACTTTCAATTGAAGTGTTGAAAATTTTACAAATTTTGTATAAATGGTAATCCGTAAGAGATATAACAAAACTTAATAAACAAAAAATGCAGATCTCGTTAAAACACACAATTTACGCCATATATAGGTTTGTAGAGTAAACTATTTAATAGATATTCCCTGTTATTTAAGTTTAGAAATGCTTAAACTTTTCTCGAACAAGAAGGCGTCGGTTTTCTTTTGTTCTGGTGCAATGGCATTGCATTATCGCTTTCTAGCGTAATCGCTTATTTCTCTTCTACAATAGCTAACTAATAAGAACAATATATGGTAATGTTTATTTTGATTAGCATAAGGTAGATAAAATAATAATATTTTGTAAGAATGTTTTGTTTCCAAAACAGTTGGACACATCAGATTAATTTTGTTTCCATCAGGTTGCCCTCTGAGGTTCGTGAGGCTATAAAATGACTGACCGAAGAAAACTCCAATCGACATTTAAGAATAGGGAAGTGAGTGGGAGGAGAAATGTAGGTACACATTAGAAGCGTTGACAGTTGAGACGCGCAACAGATTCTGGTGGCCTAGTACTTTAAAGTGTGAAGAAGAAAACGAAGACGGTTTTGTTTTCGTGAGATTTGAACGAGGAAAAATATTATAGAAAGAAAATCATCCGTTCCACAAACCTATAAGGTAACCGGTTTTTCGCGAATATTGATTTGGAACGAAGTAACTTGATACTTTTCTCGTTTGAAAGTTAAGGAGACCTTTGTCAAAGCGTCAAGCTAACATACTTTCGCCTGGAGACCCCAGAAAAAATTGTTTTTTAAAATGAACTTAGTGACATTTTAAAATAGACAATGATATATACAATTAGACAACGTTACTTATACTGTCTACACTTAGAGCGTGAGGTAAGTTAGTCAGCAAGTAAATGGATTGATGGGCGTTGATTGGAAAGTCGTAGCAAAAAATTCACATGTATGCCCTGCTCTCTCTTTGTTAACTATTACTGAAAGTGTTTATTGCAGGAAACGAAATCAAATCACATGCTGATTATCAATTAGTTAATCTCTGATCAGATTTTTACTTTGTCTATACGAACTATGTACATAGTGTATAGAGAAGGTATTGCACTCCGCCCAAAAATTCGATACCGAGATTTCACCGGAAATATGTTTCAGGGTCCCCTTTATCTAAAAAAAAGCATTTTCGGAAAAAAGGTCCGTATGTGTGTATGTGTGTGTCCGTGTGTCTGTGAACTCGATAACTCAAAAACAAAAAGTCGGTAAATTACCAAACTTGGTATTTAAGTTTAATATCATTCAGGGATGCGACACAAAGATTATGAGAATAACCCCCCCCCCAAATACCTTTTACATGGAACTTTTTTTGAAAATTTTGATTTTCTCAAAAATGGCTCTAACAATTTTGATTAAAATATCGTATATTAAACCTATTTACCTGACAAATAATATGTATATCTCGAATTTTCTAGGAATAGCCTCTGAAAAGTACTTTATTCTAGATGAATTTTACGGAATTTCGAATAACTGCTAAACCGTAAGAGATGGACAAAAAGCGTAATGTACAAAAAATGTAGAGCACTTTAAAACACACAATTTATGTTATATATATTTTTTCGTGGAATTCATCGTTTTTGAGACATTCCTTGTTTTTGGTTTCTGCTATGAAAAACTTATACATTTCTCATACAGGAATTTTTCAACTGCTGCCCATAGAAACAAAGGAACTTCAGTGACATGGCAGCCAGCTTTTGACTATCACTTTAACCTATGGTACTCCCTTATTTCTCTTTTACTTACAAGGAAGCAAGTAATTTGACTATTTCTGCTATTTTTTATGATTAGCATAAAGTAAATAGAAGTATTAACTTTTTAAGAATAATTTGTTGCAGAGATGTAGAGAAATTCATGTGAATGGTACACATTAGATTTTTTCTTTGTCTACATCTGCTATGTACTTGCATAGTGTACTTATAGAGAAGATATTATAGTGCATCTAAAAATTCGATATAGAGATTTCACCGAAAATACATTTTTAGGGTCCCCTGTATACAAAAAAAAAAAAAAGCATTTTCAGAAAAAGGTCCGTGTGTCTGTGAAACGATAACTCAAAAACGTCGGTAAAATACGAAACTTGGTATTTTAGTGTAGTATCTTTCAGGGATGCGATACGAAGATTTTGAGAAAAATCCCCCACTCTTAGCTACCCTTTACTTGGAACTTTTTTCGAAAATTTTTATTTTTTTAAAAATGGCTCTAACGAATTTGATTAAAATATATTTCATTAAAGATATTTATTTGACAAATAAAATGTATATCTTGAACTTTATGGGAATATCCTCTGAAGACTAGTTTGTTCTGGATGAATTTTATGGAATTTTACATAACTGCTAAACGGTAAGAGATGGAAAAAAACTGTAAAGCACGTTAAAACGCACAATTTATGCTATATACATTTTTTCGTGGAGTTGATCGTTTTTGAGTTATTCCTTGCTTTTTGATTTCACCTTTAAACATTTATACTTTTCTCATAAAGGAATTTGTCAACTCCTATCCACAAAAACAAATGAACTTCAGTCACATAGCAACCAGTTTTTGACTACCACTTTAAGTTATTTTCGCTTCTACTTACAAGGTAGCAAGTGATAAGACTATTTCGGCTAATTTTTTCTCGATTAGCATGACGTAAATAGAAGCCTAAACTTTTTTTAAAAATAATTTGTTGCAGAGATGTAGAGAAAGTCCTGTGAATGGAACACATCAGATTTTTTTAGAGTAAATCAGAGAGATGAACAGTAAATATTTTTAAACAACCTGATAAATATCGTTTCAAGTCATCAAAAAGAGATAACACACTAACAGTATTTCACCTAAATATTGAAGGTTGAAGACATAAAGTAAATTAATTTTTAGTTTCAAATCTGAAAAGTTAAGTTTAGATATCCTACATAGCACTTGGGAAAGTTGGAAAGGTTAACTTTTTCAGTTTGTTTCTGTAGACAAAAGCTCTCTAGAGGAGATCTGTCAAGATTAAAGAGAAGTAACGTCTGGAACAAACTTTCGAAGTTGCGCTGTTCACATAAAAACAATAAACGAAATAATTATATTTGCGGTATACAGAGCTCCGAGATGAAATCTCAAAAACTGCCTGCACAATCTAGATGTTATTATAAAACTGATCTTTAAACCAAAGACTTAAACATAGACTTCTTGATAAACAGCAATGAAAAACAACAAATTTGTTCACTAGTAAGATCATATAACCTTGCACAGGTAGAGAAAGAGGTAGAGAAAGACTGAAAAATTCAGTGACATAGCAGGGATCTCTTGGTCTCTGGCCGGTGGCTCTACCTTTTAGCTACCATGGTAACATACCAGCACAGCATTAAATGCCTCAAGTGACTCGCATTTTTTTCCGATAAACCATAAGGTGATCTCAATTATTTTTGAGTTGACGTATCCCAATGGCGCCTTACCTTGTCATAAGTACTTTAAGTCCCGAGCTTCATTGTTTAGTCAACTATTATGTCAATTAAATTATCCTATATCATATTATGATATAATCTTATGTATATAGTCAATTTTTCAACAAGAATTATAAGTCACTCCAAAACAGCTATAGGCAATATTTTCATGGATACATATGTTTAAAAAGGAATGCTATCAAATGCAAACCTTTGTTAATGGACTTTGGGAGCATGATGTACAACTAATAAAAATTAATTATTTTACTCCCAGAGAACCGTGTAGCCAGCTTTAGAATCATAAATAAACTACTGAGTGTTTTAAGGACAAACTGTCTGAGAAGTCTTGAGAAGATACGAGGGCTGTAACAGAAGTACCCGATCTACCAAAGGAACCAACAAATTTTTGGAGAAAAACATCTTTATTTCTCTACAGTCTCCTTTCACCTCGGTACACCTTTCCCAGCGATGTTCAATAGCTTCGATAACCTGTTTAAAGTGAGAAATGTCGAGTTCTACAAAATAGTCATCAATTGCAGACTCCACCTCTACATTGTGGCAAATCTTCTTCTACCACCAAGCCATTTCTTTAAATTTGGAAACAGAAAATAATCAGAGGGGGTTAGATCTGGCAAATAGGGTGCATGAGGAAGAAATTTAAACTTTAACCCATTGATTTTGGCTATAGTGATAATATACGTGTGAACTGGTGCATTGTCTTGATGAAACAAAACTTTCTTTTCCGCAAAATGTGGTCGCTTTGACTCGATTTCATCACTCGAACGCTGTTACAAGTTTGCATAATATTTGCCATTGATTACTTTTCCTTTTTTGAAATAATCAATGAAAATTATTCCGCCTGCGTACCAGAAAACTCACATCATCACCTTGCTTGCAGATGTATTGTTTTTGCCTTCTTTGGAGCCGATTCTCCCCTTGCAATCAACTGTTTTGGTAACTTCTTCGTCTCAGGTTAGAATTGATGAAACCAGGTTTCATTTATTGTTACAAATCGACGCAAAAACTCAGTTTTATTGCAGCGAAACATTGCCGAACACTCGACTGAAACATCCTCGCGACGCTGTTTTTGTTCTGTTGTGAGCAAACGCGGCACCCACCTTGTACATAACTTTCACATATCCAAATTTTCAGTCAGTATGCGATGTACAGAACTTTTTGAAATACCAGCAATGTGTGCTAGCTTGCGCATCTTCACTCGATGGTCATCCAATACCATTTTGTGGATTTTCTTTGCAATTTATGGACTGGTAACCTCATTGGTCGACCACTGCGATGTCCGTCTTGGCAGCTCGTACGCCGCGCTTAAACTCTACCATCCAGCATTTCACTGTTGTAAACAAAGGAGCAGACGCAATCAGCAACTGTTGTCCAACGACATTTTAGAACACGTTACCACAAAAATGAAATGATGCGCTCACAAAAACCAGCATCGTCTTCATCATGTCACAACATGTCGATGCAAAAGTCACACCGTATGACCTTTTCTTCTTCACTCAGAAACTGCAACATCTGTAATCTGTAAGGATCATGTGCAGTCGCTTCCGCAAGATTTTCCATACAGTTTGCTGTGGAATTTGTAATTGCATGCTTGCCCTAGATGTCGATTTCTGTGGGCTTCTTATGTAGGCAGAACGAACACGTTCCACGTTTTCTTCCGAAACTCTTGGTCTTCCCGAGCTCTTCCCTTTGCACAAACATCCCGTTGTCTCGAATTTTGTATACCAGTCATAGATTGACTGTCTAGTCGGTGGCGTTTTGTGGTAACGTGTTCTAAAATGTCGTTGTACAACAGTTGCTGATTGCTTTCTAGCAAATTCCAACACGCAATATGCCTTTTCCACAGGATTTTCCGTCATTTCAGCTTCTGCAACAACAAACAAAACACTACAGCGTTACCAATAATAACAAACGAAACTTTGAAAGTGTCTCAACATACCTCCAAAATAATTAGGTTGCTATCTCTAATAGTTTTTGTTTTACTGGCAGTTGAAGTTGTCTATTTCTTTTGTAGTAACCCTGTATTAGTTGGAACTAAGACCTGGACTAAGACCAATAACGAGTTGTGTGAAAAAAATTAAATAAACACTAATTGACCATAATAGTTGGCTACATTATGAATCCTGGGACGGAAAACGTGCAAGACAGTTGTGAAATATAACGCAGTGCCGCTATATTACCACGGTAGCTCAGTTGTAGAGCAACTGGCTAGGGACCAAGATCCGTGCTTCAAATTCCGGCAGTGACATTGAATATTTAGTCTGACTCTATTCCACTCCTTCTTAAACAATTTCGTAAGAGTTTATAGCTCTAGTTTTCCACTCGACATTAACAAAATTAATATCACTTCTAAAATTAACTGTTTAACACGGGGTATAAGAATATAGTGCAGACATAAACTACAACTTTACGTAACAACTGGGGAAAGCAAGTATGATAGGCGTAAACACACCATAAAGTATAGTGAAAACGCTCTAAGAGCTTTATGAATGCGGCGAAAAACCGTTGTTATGAAAAACAAAAAGAGTCCGCACACAATAACCCTAGCCTCATATGGAACATTATTAAAAAGGGGACTGATAAGTTTCCCTCAGAAAATTAAATAAAGAATTGTAGTAAATCAAACGACCACAAATGATCCGCAGCAGGTATTCATTCAAGTAGCAGAAAACCTTGAAAAAAATCAAATTAAGAATGATCCAATTTCTTACCTTCAGGAATCCTGTCTGAAAATGTTCACACCTCTGGAGATAGTGCCCACAAGTGTAACCAAAATAAAAATGTGCTCCATTCATATGGCTTTCAGTACATTTCTGTAACAAACTATTGTTAAAAAGCTTATTCTTCTATCTACTTCATGATAATCGAGATAAGCATTAGCAGAAATTCATATCCTCCAGCTGTGCGGGAAACAATAAATTTTATTCAAAACATTAATCTGTAACCTACATCATAGGAATCAAGATAAACATAAATAAAATTAGTCTTATTACTGCTTCTTTGTAAGTAGAAGGGAAATAAGAAAATGCACAGTCTAAAGTGATAGTTTCATTCTTTAAAAACCAGCCGCTAGTGAAACAATTGAAATTCCAATATCTTTGCTTGTCACGAGTAAACAAACAGAAATCGAGAAGAAAGATCTTTTCCGGTTCGAGAAAAGTTTAAGTGGCTTAAAATTGAAACCAATAATATGGAATATCTTGAAAACGGTTAACTTGACAAAAAATCTGATGTGTTCCATTCACATGTCTTTTTCTACAACTCTGAAATAAATTATTGTTAAAAAGCTTGTGCTTCTATTTACTTCCTGCTAATCGAGAAAAAATTAGCACAAATAGTCGTTTTACTTGCTTCCTTGTTAGTAGAAGCGAAATAAGGGAGTGCCATAGGTTAAAGTAATTCCAGCCCAAGTTTGCAGACATTCCAAGAAAAGGAGTTTATTGCAATATTAATTATTTTGATGTAATTCATTTCTATTCCTATAAATGAATTGCATATAAACCAAAGCAAATTTTGGTTACAATTAAAAAGATACCTAAATTATTCACACTTTCTACGCAGGGGACTTCATTCAATCAAAACCACCAGTAATAATTAATGCAGTGTTGTAAATATAATATACATTAATAATCTAAAGAAGTATACTGTACGTTTTGGTTTATGGAGACAGATATGCAATTTTAAATTATGTAAAGTTTATACCTCTAACAATTCAATTTCAGAATTAGTCTTTGTAAATAAGTGTATTAATAATTACCAAGAGTAATTAATAAATTAACTTCGAACTTGAACTGGACTGTGTAACTTCTTTTTACTTTGTGCTAATTGACAGTAACATCAGCAAAATAGCCTTATTACTCACTTCCTTTTAAGTAAAAGAGAAATGAGGAAATTCACTAGCTTTGCTCGACCTTCAACTCCTCTAAAAGCCGGTTGTTAGGTGATACAAATGAAATTCCCTTCTCTGTTCATGACCAGAGTAAACAAAAAAAAAAAACAAAAAAAAAAAACAAAAAAAAAAAAAAGAGGGAATTTACAAAAATAAAAATAAAAAATCTTAGCATGGCTTCCTTCAAGAGGGAAGTAAAGCCGTTGACCCTGTGTCGTAGATTTACGGCACGTAAAAGAACCTCAAGCCTGATAGCAGCCTCTGAGCAAACTTAAGCGGTCTTTCACGCTCAGTTTAGAATGGAACGCTGAGAACCACAGTAGTTAAAGAGCGACCATAAATAACAGACCATTTACATCTACATTTACAAAAAGCAATAAAAATGAAATTTAAATAAACATAAATGATGGATAGGTAATATCAGACTAAATATATTCAATGCCATAGCCGGGATTTGAACCACGGATCCCCCGATCACTAGCCGGTTGCTCTGCCACTGAGCTACCATGGCATTGCATTGAATTTTTCAACAGACTCGCATGTTTTCCGCTAAACCACAAGGTGAGCTCAAATTATTTTGAGATGACAACAAAAATTCGATGTCGAGATTTCACCGCAAATACATATTTTAGGACCTCCTGAATCCAGAAAAAGGTCCGCATGTGTGTGTGTGTCCGTGTGTGTCCATGTGTCTGTGTGTATGTGAACACAATAACTCAAAAACGAAAAGTAGCTAAAATACCAAACTTGGTATTTGAGTTCAGTATCTTCCAGGGATGCGCCACGAAACTTTTCAGAAAAATTCCCCCATCTCAAACTACCCTTTACATGGAACTTTTTTCGAAAATTTTGATTTTCTTAAAAATGGCTCTAACGATTTTGATTAAAATATCGCAAATTAAAGATATTTACCTGACAAATAAAACGTTTATCTTGAATTTTCTGGGAATAGCTTCTAAAGACTTGTTTATTCTGGATGAATGTTGCTTAATTTGGCATAACTAATAAACCGTAAGAGATAGACAAAAACTTACTGTACAAAACATTTAGGTCTTGTTAAAATACACAATTTATGTCATTGACATTTTTTTCGTGGAGCTTACCGTTTTCGAGGTATTCATTGTTATTAGTTTCAGTTGTGAAGTACTTAATACTTTTCTCAGACGGGAGTATCCGTTTTTCTTTTGTTCTACTCCTGGCCAAGAAAAGGAGCGATTTGTAATGACAATCGCATAACGACAGCTTTTAAAATATTTGACTATCGATTTAGCCTAGTGTATTCCCTTATTTTCTTCCTACTTATAACGAGCTAAGTAATAAGAACATTGTGCTGAATACCTCGATTAACAAGGTGAAGTAAGAAGAATAATCTTATGTAAGAAGTTTGTAGAACGGCTAGAGAAAGTCATGTGAGTGTAACACATCATTTTTTTTTTCTTCACACAAGCCGTGTGTAGGACAGAAGTTGGATAGGTAGAGTCAGACTTAAATGTAATTCAGTGCCATAGCCGGGATTTGAACCATATTTCTCCCGATCTTTAACCGGTTGCTGTTTCACTGAGCTACCATGGCAACATCCCGGCATAGCATAAATGAGTTTTAATCCAATTTGAAAATATCTTAAGTTGGGAATGTTAAAACCAATAACAAGAAATATTTCGTAAATGGTTAGCTGCACAAAAAATATATGTGACATAAATTGAGTGCTAACTAGAACCACTTGCTTTACCAAAATGTAAGTTTTTGTCCGTGTCTTACGGTTTTAGGTTATACAACAGTCACACAGAATGAAGACTTCTTCAGAGGTTATTTATAGGAAATTCAATATGTATATTTTACTTTTATGTTAGCGTCTTAATACAAGGCAAATAGGTAGAGAAGGCACTGCATTTTGCCAAGAATTAAATACTAAGATTTCACCGAAAATACACATTTTGAAGTCGCCTATAAACAAAAAGAGTATTTTTACGTTCTCTATACGTATTATGTACATAGTGTATAGAGAAGGTATTGCACTCCACCCAAAAATTCAATACCGAGATTACACCGGAAATATATCTTTTAGGGTCCCCCTTATCCATAAAAAGCATTTTCAGAAAAAGGTCCGTGTGTGTGTGTCCGTATGTCCGTGAACACGATAGCTCAAAAACGAAAAGTCGGTAAAATACTAAAGTTGATATTTAAGTTTCGTATCTTCCAGTGATGCGACACGAAGATTTTGAGAAAATTCCCCCACCCCTAACTACCCTTTACATGGAATTTTTTCGAAAATTTTGATTTTCTAAAAAATGGCTCTAACAATTTTCATTAAAATATCGTATATTAAAGATATTTACCTGACAAATAAAATGTATATCTTGAGATTTCTGTGAATAGCCTCTGAAGACTACTTTATTCTGGATGACTTTACGGAATTTTGTATAACTGTTAAACCGTAAGAGATGGACAAAAACTTACAACACAAAAACATACAACACAATTTATCTTATAATCATTTTTTCGTGGAGTTAGTCGTTTTTGAGATACTCCTTGTTTTTGGTTTCAGCTTTGAAAAACTTTTGCTTTTCTCATTCAGGAATTTTTCAACTCGTGCCCATACAAACAAAGGAACTTCAGTCACCTAGTAACCAACTTTTGACTTCACTTTGACCTATGATATTGCCATATTTCGCTTCTACTTATAAAGAAGCAAGTATTATGACTATTTCTGATAATTTTTTCTCGATTAGCATGAAGTAAATAGAAGAAGAAACTTATTAACAATAATTTGTTACATCGAATTAGAGAAAGTCATGTGAATACATCAGATTTTTTGGATTCAGGGGGACCCAAAACATCTATTTCCGGTGAAATCTCGGTATCGAATTTTTGGGTGGAATACAATATACCTTCTCTATACACTATGTACATAGTACGTGTAGAGAAAGTAAAAATGTATCTCGTCAAAAGCCACATATGCCATATACATTTTACTTTCTCTACACGTACCATGTACATTAGTGTATAGAGAAGGTATTGTATTCCACCCAAAAATCTCGTCAAGGGCTACAAATGCCATATACATTTTACTTTCTCTACACGTGCTATGTACATCGTGTATAGCGAAAGTATAGTAATGCACCAAAAAATTCGATACCGAGATTTCACGGGAAATATTTGTTTTGGTTCCCCCTCCCCAAAAACAAGGTATTTTTGTAAAAAGGTCCGTGTGTGTGCCTGTCAGTCTGTCTCTCTGACTGTCTGTCTGTGTGTCTGTGGACAGTATACCTCAAAAACTAAAACACCGTTGAATACCAAACTTGGTATTTATGTTTGGTAACTTCCAAGGATGCGACACGAAGATTTTCAAGAAAATCCCAACCACCTTTATGTGCAACTTTTTTTGAAAATGTTGATTTTCTCAAAAATTTGGTTCAAACGATTTTGATTAGAATATCATACTCTAAAGATGTTTACCTCACAAATAAAATATATATTTTGAATTTTCTGGGAATAGCCTCTGAAGACTGCTTTATTCTGAATGAATTTTACGGAACTTTGCATAACAGGTAAACCATAAGAGATGGACAATAGCTTAGCACAAAAAAAAATGTAGAGCACATTTATGTTACACACATTTTTTTCGTAGAGTTGACCGTTTTTGAGATTTTCCTTATTATTGGTTTCAGCTTTGAAAAACATACATTTCTCACACAGGAATTTGTCAACTCCTGTCCATACAAAGGAACTTCATTGACATAGTAACCAGCTTTTGACTATCACTTTAACCTACGGTACTCGCTTATTTAGCTTCTACTTACAAGGAATCAAATAGTAAGACTATTTCTGCTAATTTCTGCTTGATTATAATGAAATAAATAAAAGTATAAGCTTTTTAACAATACTTTGTTGCAGTGATGTAGAGAAAGTCATGTGAGTGGAACACATTATATTTTTTTGTGGAGTTAAGCATTTCCAAGCTGTTTCTTGTTATTGATTTAAAAATTCTAATGATGGATAGTCGTTAAATGTAAACGCCATTAGTGAAGCAGATGAAAACAGGAGGTTACAGATTAAATCCATTAGTGACGTAATACCCATATGAAGTTCACTTATACATGTCAGGGGTCCATTTGTAGAGACAATTATATTCGATTAACAAACATTAAACACATTTATTACATAGATGCAGTAAAAGTGGTTTTCCTGTCACTTCCAAGAACAAGGTTATCCTTACCGGTTAAAACCTCATTCTTATACTCTAAACCAAGGGTGCCCAACCTCTGCTCTTATGAGCTAATTGCGACACCTGGTTGCGTTACCCCGCCTCCTTCGTTTTGCGCATGGCATTGCAGGAAGCATTTCCCCCTTAATCATTCAGTGGTGTTTAACTGGGTTCGACTCTCGACACGAGGGCAGGTTACAAGCGAACCAAACATATTCCAGAAAGAATGGGAGGAAGAATATTTTGTTGAATGTGAAATGTCTTCTTTGTAAGCATCACTTTATCTTATGGTTCCGATATAATAATAAACGATACTTTGAAAAATACTATCTTACTGATATGCCAAACGTTTTTTATCAGGTATACAATCAGTAACATCACTTGAATTTGAATTAATTTTACCTGTAAAGAGGCTACTTACGATCTTCAAATGGTAATAATTGCTTTGCAAAATTCAACAGCCATTCATCAAAGTTCTTAGGCTTTCACGACCGGTGTCAATACTAGCTGTAGTACAGGCAGGGTGTATATAAATGAATATCGGGGTTTTAACTCTTTATAATATTTATTACACACAACTTACAGTTATGAATGATATGTCAAATGAAAAAGCAACCCAAACAGTTTTACCAAGAAGCTTATAAATGTTCAATGTGACTACCCTTTGTCACACGGCATACATCAAGTCTATAGCCGAGTTCTTCCCAAACGTTGATAAGAGTGTATTCAGTAATTGTAGCAAAAGCTGCTTCAATCCGGTTTCTTAATTCAGGGAGGTCAGCGGTAGCGGAGGCACGTACCCACGACCCTTGAAGAAGCCCCAAAGGTAAAAATCGCATGGCGTTAGCTCAGGAACTTGTAATTCACGACTAGCCTTCCGGACTGATTTCTTTGGGCTACGAGTGAACGACTCTCTCACTCGCTCAACAGTCTCTTCACTTACTCCTGATAGTCCCGTCCTCTTCCCTTTACAAAGGCAGCCGGTATTTTCAAACTGATTATACCATGTACGAATGTTTTTATCACTAGGAGGATCACAACCGAACTTACTACGGAACGCACGTTGCAAACTGCAAAACACAAAACGCTTTCTGTTTACTAGTCGCCATCTTTGCTACTACCGCTGTCTAGCGGATTGTGGCAGAAACATTGCACGCACACGCGCACTTGTGCCAACAAACAAAACTGTTTCAGTTGCTTTTTCATTTGACATCTCATTTATAACTGTAAGTTGAATGTAATAAATATTATAAAGAGTTAAAACCCCGATATTCATTTATGTACACCCTGTGTATTCCGGACTTGTGGGCAGTGGTCTACTGGGCTCCTCCTTCTTCCCAGACGTTTCATCTGCAACTGTCAACTGTTGACAGTTGCCACCAAAGATGTCTGCCGTATTCGCAGAGGAAACGTTTGCGAAGAAGGAGGAGCCCAGTAGACCACGACACACTAGCTCGGATTATACTAAAGCTAGTATCAACAGCCATTCTCCGGCAAAAAAAAAAAACCGGATTTATATAAATAGTGAATCAAATTAAAAGCAAATATTGTAGAGGGAAGGGAGGGCAGGATTAATTGGTCTGCCTTTTAAGACTCTGTTGTTCATTCCTGTCAGCAAACATTGATGAACTGGTTACAATAAACAGTGCCAACCGAGTCACCGACAAGAATGGCGTTCAATAAGGTTTTTTTAGTATTTGTACCATCCTATATAAAATTAACCTTGCCCCCTCCACTGATAGAGCGCGATGTCATAGACAAGAGATCAAACAGATGGGTGGAGGTGAATCAAACCTCTCCCGCTGTGGGTTGGGCACCGCTGATGTAAACGAAAGTCCATTTTATAAGCACTCAAGCTAATAGCATCGGATTATTACTATTATCATCACCACCACCATCTTCATCATCACCACCACCATTTTTTTTCAACACCACCATTTTTTTTCAACACCACCATTTTTTTTGTAGTGTTTAACGCCCGCTTTAACTACTAATGGCACCGCAGGCGGTGACACTGATGATACATGAATGATAATGGAGCACCGGTGGAATGCGATGGCGGGGGAAACCGGAGTACCCGGAGAAAATCCGCCCCAGCGCCGTTTTGTCCACCACAAATCTCACATGCGGTCGCTTGGGATCGAACCCCGGCCGTCTAGGTGAGAGTCGAGTGGTCTAACCACTCGGCCACGGCGCGGCCGCCACCACCATCATCTTCATCACCACCACCATCATCATCACCACCATCATCATCATCATCATCACCACCATCTTCATCACCACCACCATCATCATCACCATCATCTTCATCACCACCACCATCATCATCACCACCATCATCATCATCATCACCATCTTCATCACCACCACCATCATCATCATCACCACCACCACCATCATCATCATCACCACCATCATCATCATCATCACCACCAGCATCATCATCATCACCACCATCATCTTCATCACCACCACCATCATCATCACCATCATCTTCATCACCACCACCATCATCATCACCATCATCTTCATCACCACCACCATCATCATCACCACCACCACCATCATCATCACCATCATCTTCATCACCACCACCATCATCATCACCACCACCATCATCATCATCACCATCATCTTCATCACCACCACCATCATCTTCATCACCACCACCACCATCATCATCATCATCACCACCACCATCATCATCATCACCATCATCTTCATCACCACCACCATCATCATCATTATCACCACCATCATCATCATCACCACCACCACCATCATCATCATCACCACCACCGTCATCATCACCACCACCACCATTATCATCACCACCACCACCATCTTCATCACCACCACCATCATCACCACCACCACCACCATCTTCATCACCACCACCACCATCACCACCACCACCATCTTCATCACCACCACCACCATCACCACCACCACGACCATCTTCATCACCACCACCATCATCACCACCACCACCACCATCTTCATCACCACCACCACCATCACCACCACCACCATCTTCATCATCACCACCATCTTCATCACCACCACCATCATCACCACCACCATCTTCATCACCACCACCACCACCACCACCATCATCATCACCACCATCTTCATCACCACCATCTTCATCACCACCATCTTCATCACTACCACCATCACCACCACCATCTTCATCACCACCACCACCATCACCACCACCATCTTCATCACCACCACCATCACCACCACCACCATCATCACCACCACCATCTTCATCACCACCACCATCACCACCACCACCATCATCATCATCACCACCATCTTCATCACCACCATCATCACCACCACCACCATCTTCATCACCACCACCACCATCTTCATCACCACCATCTTCATCACCACCACCACCATCATCATCACCACCACCATCATCATCACCACCACCATCATCACCACCACCATCTTCATCACCACCACCATCTTCATCACCACCACCATCACCACCACCACCATATTCATCACCACCATCTTCATCACCACCACCATCTTCATCACCACCACCATCATCATCATCACCACCACCATCATCACCACCACCACCATCTTCATCACCACCACCACCATCTTCATCACCACCACCATTATCAGCACCACCACCATCATCAGCACCACCACCATCATCACCACCACCATCTTCATCATCATCACCACCATCTTCATCACCACCACCATCATCATCACCACCATCTTCAATACCACCACCACTATCTTCATCACCACCACCATCATCAGCACCACCACTATCTTCATCACCACCACCATCATCAGCACCACCACCATCTTCAATACCACCACCACCACTATCTTCATCACCACCACCATCATCAGCACCACCACCATCTTCAATACCACCACCACTATCTTCATCACCACCACCATCATCATCATCACCACCATCTTCAATACCACCACCACTATCTTCATCACCACCACCATCATCAGCACCACCACCATCATCAGCACCACCACCATCATCACCACCACCATCATCATCATCATCACCACCATCTTCATCACCACCACCATCACCACCACCACCATCTTCATCACCACCACCATCACCACCACCATCATCACCACCACCATCATCACCACCATCATCATCATTATCATCATCATCATCAACAGTAGCAGCGTAGACCTAAAAACGGGAACTTGGAAGTACAGTGTACTTCCGATTATTCTTGTCCGGTTTATCCGGTTTGCGGATTAGTACAGTACTACTCTCTATGCTGTCCACAGAAACACACACACACACACACACACACACACACACATACACATATACATAGACTGATAGACTCACACAGACGTTTTTCCAAAAATGCTTTTTGGATTCCGGGGGGCCCAAAACATGTTTTCCGTTGAAATCTCGGTATCGAATTTTTGGGAGCAATACAATACTTTCTCTATACACTATGTGCATAGTACGTGTATAGGAAGTAAAAACGAAGTGATGCAGATCCTAAGCAACAATGCAGGAAGATGAGGACAGAAAAGATCGCAGCAGAGGAGAGGAAAAGGAAAGCTGAGGCTCCAACCAACAACTTTTTTTTTGTTTTTGTTTTTTTGTGTCTCTTAACTTTATTGTATACAATCTAATACAGAAGTAAGCAATTAGAAACAGACAAATGACATGAAACATGTGTCTGGGGCTCTACCGATTGTATAATTAAGGTCTAATTAATGCTGTGCAAGTCTTGAATCCGAATGTCTTTTTCGTTTTAATCTTCTGTTTTCTGAATCCAACCAACCTTGCAGGTTTTAATGTCAACCATAAATTCCAATCTTTCCTTGTTTTCTGGCTATTGGTATTTTCAGTATACTTCTTGCTAAGCAGTTTTACCGTTACACAATTAAAATTTGCTTTTCATGTACACAGAATTACAATGAATAAGAAATGCCCTGGGCTTTACTGTCAGATGTATTTTAGGATATGTTTTCAGTTTTCAACACAAAAAGTATATTTTTATTCCAAAACATAAGCACATTTATGACTTTTAACACTTTTGGAGCCTAAACTAAAGGAGACAGATAGAAAAATTAGGCAATTTAAAAAATTAGATCTATTATAAACCTAAGGTTAAAATATTAAACCAAAATTTTTGTCGCATAGGACTCTTTTAGCTACGTGACAAAAACAAATAAATTTGACCAGAACTTGCAAACCCTTAGAACAAAATGGATGAAATTTGCACTGATTTTTTTTGCATTATATTACATCAATTTATAAATTTATTAATATGGAATTTCATACTTTCAGTGATACGAGTACATGTCCTTAAATCAATATACTACCGCTTTAGCCTAGTGTATTCGCTTATTTCCTTTTTGTTTCCAAGTAATAAAGTAATAAAACAATGTTTCTAAATTTTAACTCAATTAGCATATTGAAATAAAACATAAGATTTTAGTAGGAAACGTTTGATTGCGGAAAAGCTAGAGAAAGTCATGTGCATGGAACACATGACATTTTTTTCTTTGGGAATCGGCAATAACGACTCACTCTGGGACAATAAGTCCATTGACATTGCTTAAACGACCACCGCGTGACAATAGGGTACAGATGTGGTAAACCTGCGATAAAGGAAGGAGAGGGTCCAAGTAAAATAAGTGGTGTGATGGCATGCTTAGATGCTGACGGGGTTGCATTTGACTGCAGTTGTGTGCATTTTAGTATTTTAAATAAAAAAAACACTACAGCTTTATTGTAAATATATTAATATTTTTACAATTGTGGCGGTACTGGGTTCGTATCCCGGTGAGCAGGTTATGGTTTTGGAATGGTGTGGATAATTGGTTGGCTTGGCTCAGGGTTTTTATTAGCATGGAGACTCTTTCAGGTTGTGTTGAACACAAGTGTTTTATTAATTGAGTCCGGCCTTTTTCCGTCGTAGAACACACGCGTATACTTCTTAATTTTCTATTGTGATGTTACACTTTACCCGCACGCGACTATTATAAGTTATTCGTTTGGTGCAGTGATATGTCTCGTACTATGATCGGTCTTAAAATCATTTACTTCTGTCACAACTAAGGGTTACACCACGCGCTCGTGCGGAGGTTCTTCACCAAGTGCCTCACAATTAAAAGGTAGCCTGTTCGGCTCTACGAATTCTAAATTTCACATCTTGGTTGTTCGGAGGTCCTTCACCAAGTGCCTTACACTGTCGCCTGACTGCAGGAATCATTGTCTTGTGTCCTGTTAGTTTTCCTTGGGCAGGGCATTCTCACCCCCTTCCCTCGGGTCAATGCACGGCAGGTAACGGATCTTGTACCCCGAGCTCGTGACTTATACGTGTTTAAAGTATTTCTATCCTCCCCATTTTCACTCTACATTTATATTTTATCTTCGTGATATAATTTATATTTCTCTTCTTAATAATTCTTTCCCCCTAGACAAGACATGTACTGTCTCACAATATAAAACGGCTATGAATTGCCCAATTTTATTGTTGAAGTTTGTGTAATAAAAAATTAAAATAATCCATTAAAAATACTAAAAGCTTTGAAGGTTGCATAAGTGCAGCACCATGCAATAAAGGGCTAATTTTCCAAACGGTAGTATATCTTTGATCCGTCAGTCTTTTATTTACTCCTACCAAGCAAAGCAAATGAAATTTCAGATGTTTCACATAGCGAGTGGCTTTTAAAGAAATGTATTACCGCTTTAGCCTAGTATATTCGTTTATTTACCTTCTACTTACAGATAATTAAGTAATAAAAATAATTCTGCTAATGTTTATCTCAATTAGCCTGATGTAGATAAAAGAATAACCTTTTGTTAGAAACATTTGTTTGTGGAACAGCTAGGGAAAGTCATGTGAATAGAACACATTTTTTTTCTCTAGGTATCAGCAACAAAACGACCCGCCGTGTGACAACAAGTCCCATTTCTATTTCTTAAACGACCACCGCATGACAATGGAGTACAGTCGCGATAAAACTGTGATAAAGGAAGGCGAGGGCTCAAGTAAAATAACCGGTGGGATGCTTGGATGCTGACGGGGTTACATTTGACTGAAGTTGTAAGCATTTGTGTCTTTTTAATTAAAAAAAAAACACTACAGTTTTAATGCAAATATATTGATATTTTAGAATATAAAACGGCTATAAATAGCCTAATTTTCTTGTTCAAGATTAGTGTAATACTTAATTAAAAAAGTCCACTAAAAGTATTTAAAGCTTTGATTAATCAACTTTGATACATAAGTGCAACACCATGCAATAAAGGGTTAGCTTTTCTCAAACGGTAGGGGGTCTTTCTTCCGCCAGTCTTTACTCCTGCTAAGCAAAGCGAATTGAATTTCAACTGTTTCACACAGCGACTGGCTTTTAAACGAATTTACTACCGCTATAGCCCAGTGTATTTGCTCATTTTCCTTCTGCTTACAAATAATCAAGTAATAAAACTAATTCTGCTAATGTTTATCTCAATTAGCATGATGTAGATAAAAGAATAACCTTTTGTTAGAAACTTATGTGGAACAGCTAGAAAATCATGCGAATGGTACACATCAATTTTTTTCTCTCTAGATATCAGCATTAAACGACCTCCGGGTGACAATAGGGTACAGTTTTGATCGGTATCGGCTTGCCTGTTTCTGTAACTCGAAAACAAGCTCAACTTCTGGTGTCTCAGCCAAGAAAGTTAAGTGAAACTTACCAAAGAGATGGGAAAGAAAGAAAAATTTGTACCATTTACATGAAATTCTCTAAATCTCTGCAATAAATTATAGTTTAAAAGCTTATTCTTCTATTTACTTCATATTAATCGAGAAAAAATTAGCAGAAATAGTCTTATTACTTGCTTCCTTGTAAGTAGAAGCGAAATAAGGGAGTACCATAGGCTAAATGAAGTCAATTCTTTTAAAAGCTGGTTGCTATATAATTGAAATTCCTTTGTTTGTATGGCCAGGAGCTGACAAATTCCCGTATGGGAAAAGTATAAGCATTTTCAAGCTTAAACCAATAACAAGGAATATCTCGAAAACAGTCAACTCAACAAAAAAAAAAAATAAAAATAAATAATATATATCACATAAATCGTGTGTTTTAATAAGCTCTACATGTTTTGTGTGGTAAGCTTTTGTCTATTTCTTACGGTTTACTAGCTGTGAAAAATTCCGCCAAATTCATCCAGAATAAACATGGCTTCACAGGCTATTTCAAGAAAATTGAAGATATGCATTTTATTTGTCATGTATATATTGTAAACATAAGAAATTTTATTCAAAATCGCTAGAGCTATTTTTGAGAAAGTAAAAATTTTCGAACATTTTTCCAGGTAATGGGTAGTTAGGTGTGGGGGGATTTTCTTGAAAATCTTCGGTCTCACCCTTGGAAGATACTGAACTTAAATATTAAGTTTGGTATTTCACAGACTGTTCGTTTTAGAGCTATGCTGTCCACAGACACACACATGGACCTTTTTCTAAAAATGCTGTTTTTTTGTTTCAGGGGGTCCCAAAACATGCAATTTTGGTAAAATCTCTGTATGGAATTTTTGAGTGCAAAACATACCTTTTATATACACTGTACATAGTAGTGTAAAGAAAGTAAAAAGAAGAAAAAAGTGTGTCTTGACATTAAAACAAAAATCTGATGTGGTCCATTCACATGACCTTCTCTAGCTGTTCTCTCTGATAAATTGTTGTTAAAAAGTTGATTGTTCTATCTACCTCATGCCTATTGAGATAAAATTTGCAGAAATTGCCTTATTACTTACTTCCTTGTAAGAAAAAGGGAATAACGAGCACATTAGGCGAAAACGATATTCAAATCTTTTAAAAGTCGGCTACTATGTCATTGAAATCCATTTCGTTGCATGACCCGGAGTTTACTAAATCCCATGCGAGAAGTATTTTAAAAGTGAGATCAATGACAAGAACTATTTCGAAAATAGTCAATTCCACAATATATATATATATATATATATATATATATATATATATATATATATATATATATATATATATGACGTTAACTGAGTGTTTTAATGAGATATATTTTTTGTGTATTAAGTTTTCATCTATCTGTTACGGTTTAAGAATTGTGCAAAATGCATTCGGAATGAAGCGGTGTCAGAGGCTGTTCGTAGAAAACGCAAAATATGCATTTTATTTGCCATATAAGTTTATTTAATACTCATATTTTAATCAAAATTCTAGCCATTTTAAGGAAATAAATATTTTTCAAATATATTATGTAAAGGGTAGTTTGGGGTGAGGGTATTTTCCTCAAAATCTATATATTGTAACCTGAGGAGATAATTAACTTAAATACCAAGTGTGATATTTTATGGTCGCACATACACACACGTACCTTTTTCTAAAAATGCTTGCTTTGGATTTAGATTACCGTGAAACGTATATTTCTAATGAAATCTTGGTATCTTATTTTTGGGTGGAATGCAATACCTTCTTTACACACTATGCACATAGTATGTGAAGAGAAAGTAAAATTTAGAATTAATTGAAGGATTTGAGAAGGGTCTAACTACAGCAAAACTGAGTGCTGATTATGGAATTGGGATGCAAATTGTTCCAGACATTAAAAGGAATAAACAGAAAATACAATATTTTGTCTGCGATTCTAATTCTGGACTATCCACATGAAAAGCTTAAAGGAGTCTACATTCAATATATAAGATTGTTTTTTTGCAATGGTTTAGTCATAAGAAGTCTTATGTGTTACATTCACGTGACTTTCTCTACATCTCTATAACAAATAATTGTTAATAAGCTTATTCTTCTATTTACTTCATGCTAATCGAAATAAACATTAGCAGAAAAGGTCATATTACCTAGTTCCTTATAAGTAGAAAGGAAAAAAGGGAATACACTAGGCAAACCGACAGTCACATGTCGCTATGGGATTGAAATCGGTTTCTTTGTGTGGCCAGGAGTTGACAAGCTGCAGTATGAGAAAAGTTTAGGTATTTTAAAAACCAAAGAAATAACAAAGAATGTACCGAAAACAGTCAATTCAGGACAAAAATACATATGACATAAATTGTGTGTTTTAAAGAGCTCTACATATTTTGTCTAGTAAGTTTTTGTTTATCTCTTATGATTTACTATTTATGCAAAATTAAAAACCAAAACAAAAAAAAAACACATTCGACCAGAATAAAAAGGTCTTTAAATGCTATTCCCAAAAAATTCGAGATATAAAATTTATTTTTATGCAAATATCTTAAATTATGAGATTTTAATAAAAATTGTTGGAGCCATTTTTGAGAAAATTAAACAATTGGATTTTTTTTTCTATGTAAAGGATATTTGGGCTGTGAGGGTTGGGTTTCTTGAAAATCTTCGAGTCGCAACCTTGGAATTTACGTAACATAAATATCAAGTTTGGTATTTCGTTTTTGAGCTATGTTGCCCATAGAGCCCCACACGCACACGGACTTTTCCTTAAAAATTCCTTTTTTGAATTCAGGAGGTTCCAAATCATTCATTTCCGATGAAATCATGGTATCAAATTTTGGGATGCCATGCAATACCTTCTCTATAAACTGTGCATAGTACGGTAGATAAAGTAACAAGGAGCAGGCGTGATTGATTCAGGTGCGATGTGTGTCGATAAGCTAACATTTTCTTCAAGCTATTTCCTATTTACATAATATGTATGTGTGCTTTAAATTACAGTTTCTCGATTACTGTTAACCTTCTGCACCACATTAGTTCGAACAATTGAGATATATTGTACATAGTTACGACAATGCTACAAAGTACCTGGGTTCACTTGTCCCAAATTGGTTAACTGCCAACAAATACACATCATTTTCGTCGATTCTTTCACAGAGAATGTTTACATTTAACCAAAGGAATACGATGCATGTGTAATAATCGTTGAGGAATTGATACCAAGACCTAAACCATATGTCCATGATTAAACAGTCGAGGTCATGGTTAATTTGCAACACTGTGTTCGTGAATGTATGTAGGTCGTAGATATAAAGCGATTTTACTGTAGCGGATAGAGTGAGAAATGTCCTTTACATAAAGTACACATAATAAGCAACACAGAACATTTTTTTTTTTTTTTTTTTGTAATTTAACTCCTTTAACCTGGTTTGGTCATATCGGACGATGAATGTAATTGATGATATGATGCTCAAATGCTCTCGGGGTCCATGCAGCTTAAAGTTACTCTACATTCGTCTTCTCAGGATAAGGGAAAACTCCGAAAAAAACCTTACCCTACTTACCCGGGTAACTCACCCTAAGCGAGATTCGAACTCACGACCCTTTGAACGTGAGGCAGACATGCTACCACCACGCTACCCAGGCGGGCTAAATAAGCAACACAGAACATTACCACGTGCAACTTTGTCTTTACTAAAAACCATGAACAGGAGAGATTACTAGATACGATATACAAGTGACTTTCGTGTTAGGACTACTGCGTCTTCTTAGCGCAGGGGTAGCGTTGCTCCTTGCCAAGCGGGAGACCTGGGTTCGATTCCCAATACCGGCGTGCGGATTTTTCCCACGCTGGGTGAGGTCCCTGGGGAACCATTTGAGGAGCTTCTTGATGGAGAAGTAGCGGCTCCGAAGCTTCGCTGATCCCGGTGGCCGCGCTCGCTAAAGTGTCTCCCACAGGATCGTGGGTTCGAGTCCCGCCTTGGGCATCGGTGTTTCTGTGTTTGTAAATGTGTCTTTGTTTGTGTATGTATATGTAAAAGGAAAACGTTAAGAATAATGTCTACTAGGGAAATATAGAAAACTAGAAAAAAGGAATACAGCGCCGGAGTCCTGACAAGCCTCCGGAACTGTATTTTTAAAAAGAAGCTGACGCAGCGGTAAGCCAAGGCTTTTAGTGAGCTGTGCCAAGGTTTACCCTCCTTGTATGATACACCGCTAGGGTTTACAAGTGAATGCCTAGGGGTTAGAGAAAACACAGAATGGAGAAACTGACCGGAAGCCAAACGAGCGTGAGGCAGTGGATGATGAAGGGCTAAATGAGGCATGAAAACAGGACTAAAATTGTGTAAAAATCAATAGAGGATAAAATGCGAGTTATAATTACACATAAAAGCAACTCTAAGAACTACATTGCTAAAACCATAAAACCATGTAAAAAGGCAACGTTAAAGAGAATAAAAGGAGGTAAAACTAAACGCCTAGTAAAAGGAACTAGATCCTGACGGTAAATCTAATTGTGGATAAAAATTTAAAAAGCCTGTCAATCGCACTGGGGTCATTGCCAAGCACCTCCGCTGGAGAGTTGTGCGACAGCAATGGATGCTAGGAAAGGTGATGATGGAATAGTTGGTGGAATGAGTGGCGGAGGAAACGGAGGATCCGGAGAAAATCCACACCGACAGCATTGTCCACCACAAATCCCTTGGAATCGAACCTGAGCCGCCTAGGTGGTAGGCGAGTGGTCTAACCACTGGGCCACGGCGCCAACCGTATTAGGTGCATCAGACCAATTTAGTGCGTTAACTCTTGAATGGAATTGAGGGGTCAAATTAATTTATTAAGTCAAATAAAGGGGCCGCGCCGTGGCCAAGCCTTTAGACCACTCACCTCTCACCTAGATGGCCCGGGTTCGATCCCAAACACCATGTGCGGTTTGTGGTGGACAAAGCGGCGCAAGGTGTTTTCTCCGGGTCTCCGGTTTCCGTCGGCATCACGTTCCACCATTGCTCCATCTTCTTTCCATGTATCATCACTGTCATGGCCTTCGGCGCCATAAGTAGTAAACATCTCATTGTTCCATTCACATGACTTTCTCTACATCCCTGCAACAATTTATTGTTAAAAAGCTTATGCTTCTATTTTTTTTTTTTTGTTTTTTTTTTTTTTGCACTTAGAGTTTGCTATATAAACGAAATTTTACGAAGTAAAGATTTATACACCCATGTGGAACTATTAGCAAATAAAGTAAGAAATAAGGGTTGGGAGGAAATGATTATTTCAATACATCAGAGAAATGTTCAATTGAATTTAGAGAGAACACATCAAATGAGGTTAAGACCCAGAAATATTTTACAAGTAGCCGATTTAGATGTGATAAATGCCCTTGAAGGGTATAGTTAATTATTAGCTGAGGGAGGGGAATTGGATGGCATGCAGGGAGATATTTAGCGGCCCCTGCGACACCCAAGAGGAAAAGATATTGGAATGAGAATAATAATTAATAACAACAAGCGCACCCATTATTGCATATAATTAGAGAAGGAGAAGAAGAAATAGAGAGCAGGTAAATGGAAATTTGGAGAAAGTGGTGATGAAGCAGAAGAAGATTATATGCGCTGGAAGATGTAGGTAAGATGAAAATGGCGTTCCTGGGAAGAAGACAGAAGATGCAGTATTTGGGACGAAGTGGGAAATGGGAAGCTGGGATGAGAAGATGGGATTTTGGGGTGAAGTGAGAAGTTGGGGTTCTCAGGAAAATGGGGTTTTGGGGTGAAGAGAGAAGATGGGGTTCCCAGGAAGAAGAGAGAAAATGGGGTTTTGGGGTGAAGTGAGAAGATGGGGTTCCCAGGAAGAAGTGAGAAAATGGGATTTTGGGGTGAAGTGAGAAGATGGGGCTCCCAGGAAGAATTAAGAAAATGGGGTTTTGGGATGAAGTGAGAAGATGGGGTACTCAGGAAGAAGTAAGAAAATGGGGTTTTGGGATGAAGTGAGAAGATGGGGTTCCCAGGAAGAAGTGAGAAAATGGGGTTTTGGGGTGTAGTGAGAAGATGGGGCTCCCAGGAAGAAGTAAGAAAATGGAGTTTTGGGGTGTAGTGAGAAGATGGGGCTCCCAGGAAGAAGTAAGAAAATGGGGTTTAGGGATGAAGTGAGAAAATGGGGTTTTGGGGTGTAGTGAGAAGATGGGGTTCCCAGGCAGAAGTGAGAAAATGGGATTTTGGGGTGTAGTGAGAAGATGGGGTTCCCAGGAAGAAGTGAGAAAATGGGGTTTTGGGGTGAAGTGAGAAGATGAAATTAAGTGTGATATGTAGAAAGTACAGTTTTAAAATTAACTACCAAATAATAACACATACATTTGTATAGGAGTGTAGTGAAATTAAAAGTTACAGTTATAGAAAAATACAATAAGTGTCTTTTATAGAATTATGATGAATATTGAATGTTGATAATTAAAAGATAGGATTTAAAAATAGTATTGGTTACCACTACTTATGCCGCCGGTTACCGGCGGCTTTAGGTAACGCAGTGTAATGGAATATTAACTTATAATAAATAACTGGCTACCGGTTATTTTAATTACTGTATACCAGTAATTTAAAATTATTAGATTTAAATTTCAAATGTTTAAGTAAACCCTAAATTTGAATTACATTTATATATTTTAAAAGATTTTAATTTAATTATAAATTTTAAATTATAATTTTGAGTTTTGGATTTAATGTAGTTTAAATAGAACATAAATTTACATTGAATATGTATGGTTATGGTTTTGAAAAGTGTATATAATATAATTATTTAGTTTTAAAATAGTGAGATTTACATATAATTGGAAATAATTATAATATTAGGTTTTAGAGAATTTAAATAAATATAAATATAAAGTTAAAAACAACTATAATTTGGTGTTGTAAAGTTTTTGAAGTAATGTTTTCTATTTTAAATTGTATAAACAAAGCAGTAATTATATGTATAAAAATGTAAGTGATAACATAATAATAGTAAGAGTAATATAACTAAATTTCTTAATAGAATAGCTATTAAAATAATATGCTGTTTTGTAAAACAAAATATGTGTATAATATAAATAAATAATATAAAATAAATTTTAATAACTAATAATAGCATAAGTAAAATTATATATCTAAATTAAATACAAATTATTAAAATATATTAAAAATACCAAACTATAATAATATTAATGTTAAATTGAAATTGTATTAATTAAATATTAACACACGGTCTAATTGAAAATAATTATGATTTTAATTGGTATTTATAAAATTTTAGACTAAGTTAGGTAAATTTAAATTGTATGATTAAATTTGTAATTGGTATAAGCAGTATTAAAGGTATAAAGTTTGGGACATTTTTCCCTGGTTTAAGTAATTAGTTATCAAGGTTTAATATACAGATTTTATTTTACTTTATTTCTTTATTTTTATTATGCTTCTATTTACTTCATGATAATCGAGAAGTCAAAAGCTGGTTGCTATGTGATTGAAGTTCCTTTGTTTGTATGGACAAGAGTTGAGAAATTTCAGTATGACAAAAGTATACTCATAAACACACACACACACACACTCTCACACACACACACACACACACAAAAGCACTTTATGTGTTTATTTATTGCTTTTTCAGTCTTTTTTTTTTTTTTTTGGAGGGGTGGGTTTATTTTATATTAGGATACCCCAGAACATACAGGTACTTTTAGTGAAAACTCGGTAAAACAGTTTTGGGTGGAATGCAATAACTTTTCTGCCTTCTAAGTAGTATGTGCTAGATGAAGTAAAATCCTGTATAATATACTCGCCGTTATATGTGAGTAAAGCGATTGTTTTATTTGACTTTTTACGGTCCTTAATCCCCGCTTTTACTTTCTCTACACGAACTCTAGACGTTCTCTAGATGGGTTCGATCCCAAGCGACCGCATGTGAGATTTTTGGTGGACAAAGTTGCGCTGGGGCGGGTTTTCTCCGGGTTCTCTGGTTTCCCCCGCCATCGCACTCCACCTGTGCTCCATCTTCATTCATGTATCATCAGTGTCACCGCCTGCGTTGCCATAAGTAGTTAAAGCGGGCGTTAAATACCACAAAAAAAAATATCTACACGTACTCTGTACATAGTGCATGGAGAAAGTAGTACTCTGTACATAGTGCATGGAGAAAGTATTGTATTGTACCCAAAATTCGATTCCTAGATTTCACCGGAAATGCATGTTTTGGGTACCCCTGAATAAAAAAAAATATTTTTGGAGAAATCTCTATGTGTGTGTCTGTGGACAGCATAGCTCAAAAACGAAAATATTGTTAAATACGAAACTTGGTATTTAAGTTCGGTATGTTCCAATGATGCGACACAATTTTCAAGAAAATCCCTGCACCCCCAACTACCCTTTACATGGAAGTTTTTTCGTAGATTTTGATTTTCTCAAAAATGCCTCTAAAAATTGTAATTTAAATATCGTATATTACAGATATTTACCTGACAAGTAATGTGTATATCTTCAATTTTCTGGGAATAGCCTCTGAAGACAACTTTATTCTGGATGAATTTTGCATAGCTGTTAAACCGTAAAACTAATGAACAAAAACTTACCACACAAAAAATAAAGAGCACTTTAAAACACACTAATTATGTTATACACATTTTTTTCGTGGAGTTGATCGTTTTTGAGATATTTCTTGTTTTTTGTTTCAGCTTTAAAAACACTTACACTTTTCTCATACAGGAATTTGTCAACAAAGGAACTTCAGGACATAACAGCCAACCAGCTTTTGGCTATCACTTTAACCTATGGTACTCTTCTACTTGCATGAGTAGAGTATAACAATATTTCCATTTTTTTTTCGATTAGCATGAAATAAAAAGAAACATAAGCTTTTTAATAATAATTTGTTGCAGAGATGTAGAGAAAGTCATGTGAATGGTGGAACCATCAGATTTTTTAATATTGCTTACTATTTGTGAATTGCAAAGGAACGTATGGTCTGTGGACCCTTGCGATTGATGAAAATTAGTATATGCATAAATACACTTATTCATTACTTCATATATATAGTATGAGTAGAAAAAGTAAAAATATATCGCTAGCTTGTCTATATTATCCAGCATACTTTATCTTAAAGAATCTGAGCTTTTGTTCAACTTAAATTACATAACAGATCATTTGCATTTCCTTTTGGCTAGTAACGTTACAAAACAATATTCACTAAAATATTTTGTGTCTAGATTTACGGCACGTAAAAGAAGTTCAAAGCCTGATAGAGAAGCCTCTGAGCAAAATTAAGCGATCTTTCACCCCAGTATAGAATAGGACGCTGAGAACCACAGCAGTTAAATAGCGTCCATAAATAAAACAGCATTTCCATTTCATTCAATTGTTATTCATTATTACTTGCTCTATACGTGCTATGTACATAGTGTGTAGAGAAGGTATTGCATTCCACCAAAAAATTCGATACCGAGATTTCACCGGAAATATATGTTTTACGGTCCCCTGTATCCAAAAATTATTTTCAGAGAAAGGTCCGTGTGTGTGTGTGTCCGTGTGTCTGTGAACACGATAACTCAAAAACGAAAAGTCGGTAAAATACCAAACTTGGAAAATAAGTTTAGTATCTTCCAGGGATGTGACACGAAGAGTTTGAGAAAAATCCCCCACCCCAAACTACCCTTTACATGGAATATTTTTCGAAAATTTTGATTTTCTAAAAAATGGCTCTAACGATTTTGATTAAAATATCGTATAATAAAGATATTTACCTGAGAAATAAAATGTAGATCTTCAATTTTCTGGAAATTACCTATGAAGACTACTTTATTCTGGGTAAATTTTACAAAATTTTGCACAAGTGCTAAACCGTAAGAGATGGACAAAAACTTATCACACAACAAATGTAGAGCACCTTAAAACATACAATTTATGTTACATACATTTTTTTCGTGGAGTTGATTGTTTTTGAGATATTCCTTGTTTTTGGTTTCAGCTATAAAAACTTATACTTTTCTCATACATGACTTTGTGAACTCGTGTCAACAAAAAGCAAAGAAACTTCAGTCGCAGAACAACCAGCTTTTGACTATCACTTTAACCTATGGTAGCCCCTTATTTCGCTTCTACTAACAAGGAAGCAAGCAATAAGACTATTCCTGCTAATTTTTGCTCCATTTGATGAAGTAAATAGAATAATTTGTTGCAGTGATATAAAGTCATGTGAATGGAACACATCAAATTTTTTTTATCATATTTGGCTATGGATAATATTTAATTTCCAATAAATTAGTTAAAAACGTCAATGGAAATGTGTTTTAAATATGTATAGGTATATATGCTTCGGACATGACTTTAGGTTACGTTAACATTTAGTATAATAGTACATTGTTTACAGCGGAGCAGAGAGACGTAGAAATCCCATGCCCTACTAACATTGTCTTATGGGTATAGGTGAGTACGGAAGTAAGGACAGTAAACCTCGTATTTACTCTCTACAAAGGACAGTTGGGATAGCGCTGCAAACGGGATATGATTTATTAGGCATGAAAAAGCAATTTTGACACGAATTAATAGGCAATGCAACACAATAAATGTTCCTGAACAGTGGAGCACAGTACTAAACGAAGAGATCATTTATTATGAAAACATCTTGATTGTTGATTGCCATGTCCTCTTACCGCTAACTTTTAAATTTGGGATTTGCCATCGCTTACTACTGTGGGACAAATGGCTATACATTACACAGAATTCAAATAAAGATTTCAGTGCGTGAGGTTTATGTTGAAACATGGCCATTTTTCTGCTCCCTGACTGGTCTAGAGGATGCAGTGCATTAATGACGGTCCGGGTTGTCAAAAACCTTGTCACAGTCATCCTTCCCAGCCTATTACTCTCTCAGTGTCAGTTGTATTCGCATTGTTACCAGCTGTACTTGTTTTCTAACAGTGAAACATGAAAAATATGCTGATATCTTTCGCCGTCCTTGCTTCGCTGGCTTTCATACTGTTCCAAGCGGGTGCTGGGAAACGAAAGAAACCTTTGCAATGGAAGATTGAGATTAGACAGTTAAGAATTGCCAACTGCTGAGTAAAGTACTGCTATCTCTTTCTGATTCAAGTAATAGAAAAACAATAAAAGGAAGAACGTTTTGACAAGTATCCCCTTGAAGTGTCTTGTCTATATTACGCAGCATACCTTACCTTAAAGAATCTGAGCATCTGTTCAACTTAAGGTAATGCACCTGTAAATTTTCTAAATCCTACAGTTTCCAAGTAATGAGTCTGAAATTTTAAGCATCCATTTATGTTGTACAGCAGTTACATTCTTTAAAATATGGTTTATGCGTCATAATTACTTTTTGAGTTATTAAATTTTAAATTAAAAATCTGGCGCCAAATTCAAATCACTCCACACGATGTAAATGATGAAAATTTAATTTTTATATTTTTAAAAATATGCGTTTAAGTATCAGGAATAGAACTATCATATGAATTTATTGTACTAGAATTAGTTCAAGAGGTAAAAATATTAAAGCAAGAAGCAGACTTAAATTCAAGAAACGTTATAATACAATTGACTTTAAAAATCAATATCTACAACAATATTGTAATGTTAAAAAAATCATATGATATAAACCCTTTTCTGCTTGTTAAGAACTTACCCTAAAAATTTAAGAGAGCTTGAATAAAAACTGCATCCTGTGGAACATTTTGAATGGCAAAAAATGTTAAAAAAAACTGTTAACGAGTAAATCAAGTTTTAAAGTTCAAAACATTTTCCCTCTAAGTTGTATACATTCAAATCACTAAAATATCCCATCTATCCACATTATTAATTCTCACAGAAGTTCCTTTTATAATTTGTTAATATTATGGTTATTTTATTCTTTTTGTAGCGATTTTGTGTTACTCTAGCGCTCCTTTTTACTTTCTCTACACGTACCATGCATGTACATAGTATATAGAGAAGATATTGTATTTCACTCAAAATTCTATACCAAGATTGCACCGAAAATACTCATTTTAGTGTCCCCTGTATCCAAAAAAAACATTTTTAGAACAAGATCAGTGTGTGTGTCCGTGTATATGATAGCTCAAATACAAGAATCCGTAAGATACCAAACTTGGTATTTAAGTTTAGTATCTACCAAGGATGCGACACAACGATTTTCAAGAAAATCCCCCCTACTCTCGGCAACCCTTTACATGAAAACAATTTCGAATATTTTTATTTTCTCAAAAATGGCTCTAGCGCCTTTGATTAAAATGCCGTATTTTAAAGCTATTTACGAGACAACTAAAATGTATATCCTGAATTTTCTGGGAATAGCTTCTGAAGGCCTGTTTATTCTAGATGAATTTTGCTTAAATTTGTGTTACTGTTAAATGCTAAGAAACAGATGCAAACTTAATATAATAACTCCACGGCACGAGCGCCCGACCGCTGCGTCCCCCATCTCGGTCCAATGCAGACGTCATGGATGGGGTGCAGTAGTGGAGGGTGAGACGTAGTCAGCGCCTGGAGCCCCCGGCCGGTTAATGCGGTCCTCATGACCTGGAGCCGCTACTTCTCCATCAAGTAGCTCCTCAATTGGCCCCCCAGGGACCTTACGAGGCTGAGTGCACCCCGGGCCAGGTCTCTCAGCGGAGGAAAAATCCCCACGCCGGTACTGGGGATCGAACCCAGGTCTCCCGCTTGGTAAGCAGCTGCGCTACGGAGACGACCAGATGCAAACTTGCTTCACAAAAATGTAGGTCTCGTTAAAACAAAAAATTAATGTCATATACATTTTGTTGTGGAGTTGACCGTTTTTGGCTTCAATTTTATTTACTTTAGCCTTTCTCAAATGGTAGGTCAACTTTCATTCGTCTGTCTTCTGTTTACCTATTCCTGGCAATCAAACAGAACAGAATTTCAATTGTTTCACATAATGACCGGCTTTTAAATGACTATCACTTTAGCCTAATGTATTATCTTACTTCCCTTCTGCTTACAAAGAATCAAGTAATAATACCAATTCTGCTAATATTTATGATGTGGATAAAAGAATAATCCTTTGTAAGAAAGTTTGTTGAGCTAGAGAAATTCATGTGAATGAAACACATCAGATTTTTCTTATCACATACACAAAACAGCCATTGTTGACGAAATTAAATATTTTACAGCTCATAAAACTAAACTTTATCTTTGGTTTATTTATATTGCCTCAGTGTTAACCTAAATGCAATAATCATTATAGATTCTTTAGTGCACAGATATTTAATTCATCAGACATATTCCTATTTCTTAATTGTTTACACATTTGATATGAACTCCAGATCGTTGGGTCAAGGAAAAAATCGTTGACTGTAGACTATTTGATAGAATTTAATCGTTTCCAGCTTGAGACACACGTATATTCAGTATAAAATGTACATTTTCAGACTTTGTGGAGGAATGCAGAATGATGGCCATTCGCTATAGAAGCAATCAACAAGTTCTGTTTGCGGGACGAAACAACGTTACTAAACTCCTACATTAGTACACATTAAAATAATAATTGCTGCTATATCTCTCGTACTGCATATACATTCATTATCATTACCTTCATATCCATCCTTCTCCAACTGGACTTAAGATCCGTAGGTTGCGGGTTCTAAGCCGACTTGCCGAAAGATTTTAAGAGTGCTTAAAAGCACCAGGCCAATATCATTAAATTTACTGATTTGTTAAAGAACTTCCCGGACACCGGCGATTTGCTCGTTAGCATATATGTAAATAAATTAATCGTTCTCCATTACCAAATTCTTTACTCGTTGCGAAGCCATTTTTACTTTCTATAACATGTACATACATAGTAAGTTTGCATCCCACCCAAAATTTGATACCGAGATTTCACCGAGGAAAAAAAAAAACAAACAAACAACAAAGAACGAAAGAAAAAAATCTGATGTGATCCATTCACATGACACTCTGTGTCTCTGCAACAAATTGTAGTTAAAAAGCATATGCTTCTACTTACATTATGCTAATTAGCAGAAATAATTTTATTACTTGCTTCCTTGTAAGTAGAAGCGAAATGACGGAGTTCCATAGGTTAAAATGATGGCCAAAAGCTAATTGCTATGTAATTGAAGTTCCTTTGTATGAGAAAAGTATAAGTTTTTCAAAGCTAAAACGAGAAACTAGGAATAACTTAAAAATAATCAACTCCACGAAACAAATTATATGACACAGATTGCGTATTTTGTTGTGAGCTACATTTTCTGTGCAGCTAGTTTTTCCCATCTCTTACGGTTTAGCAGTTATGCAAAATTCCGTAAAATTCATCCAGGATAATGTAGTCTTCAGAGGCTATTCCCAGAAAATTCAAGATACACATTGTATTTGTCAGGTAAATAGCTTTAATATACGATATTTTAATCAAAATTGTTACAGCCATTTTTAAGAAAATCAAAATTTTGAAAATTTTTCCATGTAAAGGGTTTTCTTGGAAATCTTCGTGTCGCATCCTTGGAAGATACAAAACTTAAATACCAAGTTTGGGCTTTAACGGTCTTTTTGTTTTTGAGCTATGCTGCCCACAGACACACACACATACACACACAGACAGACAGACAGACAGACAAACAAACATTTTTCTAAAAATACATTTTTTGGATTCAGGGAGTCTCAAAACATGTATTTCCGGTGAAAACTCGGTATCGAATTTTTGGGTACAGTACAATAGCTTCTCTCTACACTATGTACATAGTTCGTATAGAGAAAGTAAAAGTAATTTTTAGGAGCAGCTCTGTGTGCATGTGTGTGTGCAACAAAACCCAAAAACCAAAAGCCATTTATGTAACAAACCTAGTATTTAAGTTCAATGTCTTCCAAAGTTGCGACATAATATTTTTTGAACCACTAAACAAACCTTAACATGGAGACTTTTTCAAAATGTTCGATCTTCTCAAAATAGGGGTAATTTTTCATTTAAATGTCATATATATAACCTTGAAATTTTAGGGCATAGTCTATGAAGACCTCTACATTCCGGATGTTTGCATAATGGTTAACCGTAAGAAAAGAAATAGACCAGCCCTTGCTAGACATTAAAACACATTTAAATTCCTTATTCCTTGTTACAAACGGACCATTTAATTTGAGGCTGTAGAATATCTCCAATTTTCAAGAAACGACTTGAATAAAATTTGCTTGATGCAATGGGGGGGCAAGTAAATGTCATTTGATGCGTTTTAATTGGAGAAGGTTTGATGGTAATTTGCGGATCAAAGTATGTTTCTTAAATAGGAATCAACATTTTATGTTGTTTCCTTAGTCGTCATCTAAAATCAGACAATCTTTGTTTAAACTATTTTCTTATACGGGTTCTTTTACTGGTGTGGACAAGTAGACATTGATGAAAGGCAGATGCACAGAATATAGCCAGTGCACGGGTATTGTATACAGTACCTTAGTTGTTAATGTCAAAATAATGCCCTTCTATCTCAGTGCGTTTTATAATTCTGTGAATAAACGATTGCTGTGTCCGTAAAAGCATGTCTCTTCCAATACTGGTACAAGCATTTCGTATGTGCGCCTTCATGTTGTCTGGTGTTGGTATTGTAAGAGACATGGCTTTACGGACAAAAACTTACCTTACAAAAAATGTAGATCTCGTTAAGACACGCAATTTATATAATATACATTTATTTCGTGTAGTTGACGATGTTTAAGATGTTCCTTGTTATTGGCTTCAGAGTTAAAATACTTGAAACTTTTTTTCATGTGGGAATTGGTCAACTCCTGGCAGTGCATAAAAATGGATTTCAACCACTTGGCAACTAGAGTTTAAAACAATTGACTATCGCTTTAGCCAGGTGTAATCCCTAATTTCCCTCTTCCTTACAAGAAAGCATGTAGTAAGACAATTTCTGCTAATGTTTACTCGATTTGCATGAAGTGGATAGAAGAATAGGCTTTTTAGCAATAATTTGTCACAGAGATATAGAGAAAGTTATGTGAATGGAACACATCGGCTTTTTGTAAAAACGTCCATGTGTTTGAGTCTGTGTATATTGAACAGCATAGCTCTAAAACGAATACCGAATTTGGTATTTTAGTTCACTACCTTCCAAGGATACCACACGGAAATTTGTAAAAATTCCCAACAACCAAAATGATCCTATACGTGGCATTTTTTTTAAATTCAATTTTTCATAAAAGAAGTCTGTGATAGTTTTGTTTAAAATAGTTTATTAAAGATATTTAAATGACAAATAACATTTATAACTTAAATTTTCTGGGAATGAAATGGCGTTTTATTTATGGACGCTCTTTAACTGCTGTGGTTTTCAGCGTTCCATTCTATATTGCGTGTGAAAAACCGCTTAATTTTGCTCAGAGGCCTCTCAATCAGGCTTGAGGTTCCTTTACGTTCCGTAAATGTACGATACGGGACCCACGGCTTTACTTCTCTCCCGAAGGAAGCCATGCTAAGGATTTTTACGCCCGAAAAAATCCATCGTCCTCCGCCGGGTTTGAACCCGCGACCTAAATTTTCTGGAAATAGCCGCCGAAGACATCTTTATGCAGAATGAATTTTGCATAACTAGTAAACCCTAAGAGATAAACAAAATACTAACTATACAAAACTTTTAGATCTCGTTAAACTACACAATCTATGTCAATTGCTTCGTGGAGTGGACCATTTTCGAGATATTCCTTGTTATTGGTTTCGACTTGGTCACTTAAACGTTTCTCAAACGGGAGATGATCTCAAATATCATCTGCCTTCCGAATTTCAATTGTTTCACATAGCAACCGACTTTTTAAAAGATTACCGCGATGTAAGGTAATGGAATAATGTTCTGCAACAACAGTTTTTAAAGAAAAACAGGTGAATGGAACACATTCGATTTCGGCTCGTTAAACGCTGCAAAATAGCCCATAAGCTTTAACTGGGTTTTCAGGCCTCTGTAATAATTACGTTGGTTGCTGAAATTGCTGTTTTGCCAAAATGCGGTTACAACATCTTTAACCCATATTGAGTAAGTTATCGTTATTAGTGAAATCAGCCCTTAGTGATGCAATAGATTAGATTTTGCGGACACCTGTGTTTAAGAGAGATAGATAAGTAATTTATTTCATAATTTCAAGTTACAAACTTCTTACAACATATCAGTATACACAGATGCATTCAAAACAACTGAAGGTAGATGTGCATTAATGATCAATGATAAACTTCTGTCGTTTAAACTGCCGGATTTATATTACATTTTCACCTGTGAAATATGGAACCTGACATTTCATTATTCTGATTCTCTCAGTTCCATACAAGCAATTAGTGACCTATGGGCAATAGACATACTAGTAGTAGATATCCAGATTCTAAGCCATTCATTGAAACAAAAGGGAAAAGAAATTGTCATCTTTACATTGTGACATTGGTTAGCCAATTAATTTTTTAAATACTTGAGAAAAGTGTAAAAAAAAAAAAAAAAAAAAAAAAAAAAAAACAATAGATAAAGTTGCTTTTCCTTATTTTATTGAACATTAAGAAAAAAATCTGATGTGTACCATTCACATGATTTTTTCTACATCTCTGCAACAAATTATTCTTAAAAAACTTATACTTCATACTAATCAGAAAAAATTAGCACAAATAATCTTATTACTTGCTTCCTTGTAATTAGAAGTGGAATAAGGGAGTACCATAGGTTAAAATGATAATCAAAAGCTGGTTGCTATGTCACTGAAGTTCCTTTGTTTGTATGGACAGCAGCTGAAAAACTCCTATAAGAGAAAAGTATGTTTTTCATAGCAGAAACCGAAAACAAGGAATGTCTCAAAAACGATGAACTCCACGAAAAAAATGTACATAACATAAATTGTGAGTATTAACGTGCTCTACATTTTTCGTGTAGTAAGTTTTTGTCCTTCTCTTACGGTTTAGCAGTTATTCAAAATTCCTTAAAATCCATCCAGAATAAACTACTCTTCAGAGGCTATTCCCAGAAAATTCAGAATATACATTTTATTGGTCAGGTAAATGTCTTTAATATATGATATTTTAATCAAAATCGTTAGAGCCACTTTTGAGAAAATCGAAATTTTCGAAAAAAGTTCCATGTAAAGGGTAGTTTGGGGTGGCGGGATTTTTCTCAAAATCTTTGTGATGCATCCCTGGAAGATACTAAGCTTAAATGCCAAGTTTGGTATTTTACCGACTTTACGGACACACACAGATGCACACATACGGACCTATTGTGAAAATGCTTTTTTTTTTTTATTTATTTATTTTTTATTAATAGGATACCCTAAAACATATATTTCCTGTGAAATGTCGATATCGAATTTTTAGGTGGAGTAAAATGTAAATGGCGTGTTATTTATGTACGCTCTTTAACTGCTGTGGTTCTAAGCGTCCCATTTTATATTGAGTGTGAAAAACCGCTTAATTTTGCTCAGAGGTCTCTCAATCAGGCTTGAGGTTCTTTTACGTGCCGTAAATCTACGACACTGGACCAACGGCTTTACTTTTCTTCCCAAGGAAGCCATGCTAAGGATTTTTACACCCGAAAAAAATCCATCGTCCTCCGCCGGGTTTGAACCTGCGATCTTGGGTATATGAAGTTAGCATGGTAACCATTACACCACGGAGGGCGACTTTGGGTGGAGTGCAATACCTTCTCTATACACTATGTATATAGTAAGTGTAGAGAAAGTAAACATCTGATCTGTTACATTCACATGACTTTCTCTATATCTCTGCAATATATTATTTTTAAAAAGCTTATGCTTTTATTTAGTTCTTGCTCATCGAGAAAAAAATAGCAGAAATAGATTTATTATTTGCTTCCATGTAAGTAGAAGCGAAATAAGGAAGTACCATAAGTTAAAGTGATAGTCAAAGGCTGGTTGCTATGTGACTGAAGTTCCTTTGTTTGTATGGACACGAGTTCACAAAGTCCTGTATGAGAAAAGTATAAGTTTTTATAGCTGAAACCAAAAACAAGGAATATCTCAAAAACAATCGCCTCCACGAAAAAATCTATATAATATGAACTGTGTGTTTTAAAGTGCTCTACATTTTTTGTGGAGTAAGTTTTTGTCCATCTCTTACGGTTTAGCAGTTATTCAAAATTTAGTAAAATTCATCCAGAATAAACTACTCTTCAGAGGCTATTCCCAGAAAATTCAAGATATACATTTCATTTGTCAGGTAAATATGTTTGATATCCGAAATTTTAATCAAAATCGTTAGAGCCATTTTTGAGAAAATCAAAATTTTCGAAAAACAGTTCCATATAAAGGGTAGTTGGGGTGGGGAAATTTTTCTCAAAATCATCGTGTCGCATCCCTGGAAGATACTAAACTTAAATACCAAGTTTGGTATTTTACCGACTTTTCGTTTTTGAGTTATCGTGTTCACAGAGCACATTAAAGCACACAATTTATGTTATATAATTTTTTTTCGTGGAGTTCGTCGTTTTTGTGACATTCTTTATTTTTGGTTTCTGCTCTGAAAAACGTATACTTTTCTCATACTGGAACTTGTCAACTCCTATCCATATAAACAAAGGAACTTCATTGACATAGCAACCAGCTTTTGACTATCACTTTAACCTACGCGTTATTTCGCTTCTACTTATAAGGATGCGAGTAATAAGACTATTTCTGCTAATTTTTTCTAATTAGCATAAAGTAAATAGAAGTATAAGCTTTTTAAGAATTATTTGTTGCAGGGATATGGAGAAAGTCATGTGAATGGCACACATCAGATTTTTACTTTCTCTATACGCACTATGTACATAGTGTATAGAGAATGTATTGCACTTCACAAAAAAATTCGATACCGAGATTTCACCGGAAATATATGTTTTAGGGTCCCCTTTATCTAAAAAAAAAAGCATTTTCGGAAAAAGGTCCGTGTGTGTGTGTCCGTGTGTGTGTGTGTCCGTGTGTCTGTGAGCACGTAAACTCAAAAACGAAAAGTACGTAAAATACCAAACTTGTTATTTAAGTTTAGTATGTTCCAGGGATGCGACACGAAGATTTTGAGAAAAATCGCCCAACCCCCTTTACATGGAGCTTTTTTCGGAAATTTTGATTTTCTGAAAAATGGCTGTAACGATTTTGAACAAAATTTCGTATATTAAATATATTTACCTGACAAATAAAATGTATATCTTGAATTTTCGGGGAATAGCCTCTGAAGAGTAATTTATTCAGGATGAATTTTACTGAATTTTGAATAACTACTAAACCGTAAGAGATGGACAAAAACTTACTACACAAAAATGCAGAGCGCGTTAAAACACACAATTTATGTTCTATACATTTTTTCGTGGAGTTCGTCGTTTTTGTGACATTCTTTATTTTTGGTTTCTGCTATGAAGAACTATTTTTCATACAGGAATTTGTCAACTGCTGTCCATACAAAGGAACTTCAGTGACATAGCAACCAGCTTTTGATTATCACTTTAACCTATGGTACTCCCTTATTTCACATCTGCTTACAAGGAAGCAAGTAATGTGGCTATTTCTGCTAATATTATACTGATTAGCATGAAGTAAATAGCAGTATAAGCATTGTAAGAATAATTTATTGCAGGGATATAGAGAAAGTCATGTGAATGGTACACATCAGATTTTTTCATAATTATTATGAAGCAGTAACATTTTATGAAAATGAGCGAAATTGCTATATAAGAAGCGGATCTAGCATGTGCATCACTTTTACCAGCGAAGTCGAAACAAAGTTATGTTGATGGTTACGTCATTTTCTAGTTGTACTATAAGCACTAATGACCTCTCAAACTCTTACTGTAAGTACTTACAGTACTTGGCATGGCAATCAATAAATGGATTGTAAATTTAGCTTACATTACCAAATGTGTGTTCAGCATGTGTTCAAAAAATATTAAAAGCTTTTGGACCACGCAGTGCAATGAAAACTACAAATACATGTTACGCATATATTATAAGCTACAGAGAACAGGTCAAGGTTTATTGTTAGGGTTAAGAATTGGACACACTCTTATCTAATAGTCAAAGAGGACCCGCCAGAGTACAACACCCCTAAGAGTACATCCTTACAGAATGTACCATATACAACACATCACACATTAGGATTACCACAGCTCTGAATAATACAAAGTTATTTCATAATACTGTTTGTTATTTTAAAGAAATTTCTTTGTATATATCAATTTAAATTGTAACACATAACTTTGTAATCCTTAGTGATTTATAATTATATTGTTAATTACCTATCTAACTTCTATGCATGTTTTAGAAATAGTTGTTCCATTATTGTTATTGTATAATGTTTGTATTTTGTGTATGTAATGTTTGTAACGGGAATTTTTTTATATACGTTGTTGGACGTATGGTGCTTATGTGCGGCGTACCTAAGTGTCACTTCAAATCAACTCCACGTACCTGGTACTGAAGCTCTTCTTGGATGGGTTGCCACGGCGTTGCTTAGTCTTACACGATCATTGACTTTCTCTGGCGTGGATTTGGCAAGTGGCAGGATAATTGCTATCAAATTATGTACTTATGATACCGAAACGTGAGATTAGGGGGCGCGTTCCTCGGACTCGGAATGCAATATATGCAGTCCACAGTGAAAGTCATATCTTTGCGATAATCTCTGATACTTGTCACCCTTTTTTTGCAGTGTACTCAAAAATGATTTTAAGGCTTTTCTAATCATGTGTGTTTTTGTGTACACACATCCTATTTTTGACTGCCTCATACATATATTCAGTTTTTAGAGTGGTTTTAGACCAAGACAGTAAAACAAAATTAAGTTATGACCTTACCGAGATGTTTACTGCAATAATACAAATTTATCAATAATAACTTCTGACAGGCTAAATAATGTAATTGTATTAAATACTCCTTCAACTAGAGGTTTCTCCCCTTCCATTGTCCTTTTCCCTTTACTTCGGAATCTTGGAATAGCAATTAATTTAACAGATGTTGCGTATGGTATATATGGCAGTGTGTCGAACCACAAGATGGCGGCTTCAGCAACACGCTAGTATTACGGCCCTGTGCTACTACACCAAGCCATTCATTTCTTTACATCCACTCACTCTACAAGCTGACATAATTCTTTACACTATTTTCTTAAATTGTTATAGCTATAGTTCACTTTCCTTTAGTGTTCATAAATTAATGCTTTTGCTATGTGCTATTGTAAAATGTTAACATGATTTGTTCTGATATTATAATCTTACATAAAATGTAACTTAAACATGTCACTAACTTTTCTACAAACAAACTGCTTACAAAGGATCACTCTTCTTTATACATCATGCTAATCAAGATAAGTAAAGCAGAATGTACTTATTAACTAAGCTCTTTATAAGTAGAAGGGAAATTAAGAAGTATGCTATGCTAAAGTATAGTCAATTGTTTTAAAAGCTGTCGCCCTCCGTGGTGTAATGATTACCATGCTAACCTCATATGACCAAGATCGCGGGTTCAAACCCGGCGGAGGACGATGGATTTTTTCGGGTGTAAAAATCCTTAGCATGGCTTCCTTCGGAAGGAAAGTAAAGCCGTTGGTCCCGTGTCGTAGATTTACGGCACATAAAAGAACATCAAGCCTGATAGAGAGGTCTCTGATCAAAATTAAGCGGTCCTTATCGCCGAATTTAGAATGTGACGCTGAGAACCACAATAGTTAAAGTGTGTCCATAAATAACACGTCATTTACATTTTGCTTTAAAAGCTATCGTTATGCGAGTCATTGAAATTCGCAGGAGTAGAACAAAAGAAAATCAGACTCTTCCTGTCTGACAAACCTATAAGTATTTTAAAATTGAAACCAATTACAAGGAATATATTAGAAACGCTTAACTCTACAACAAAAATGTATATAAAATAAATTGTGTGTTTTAACGAGATCTATATTTTTATGTGGCAAGTCTTTGTCTATTTCTTACGGTTTACTAGTTATACAAAATTCAGAAATAAATTATCCAGAATGAACAGGTCTTCAGAAGCTATTCCCGGAAAATTCAAGATTTGCATTTTATTCATCATATAAATATGTATAATGTAAGGTATTTTTAATCAAAAGCATTAAGCCATTGTTCAGAAAAACAAATTTCCAAAAAGTTTTCCATGTAAAGGGTAGTTTGAGGTGCGGTCATTTTCTTGAAAATCTTAGTGATGCTTTCTTGGAAAGCAATAAACTTAGTTAAAAGGTTTGGTGTTTAACGGTCTTTTACTTTTTGAGCTATGCTGTCCATGGACACACACGGACCTTTTTGGATTCAAGGACCTGAAAACAAATTTCTGGTGAAATCTTAGTATAGAGTTTTTGGATTGGAATATAATAACTTCTGTATACACTATGTACTTAGTTCGTGTAGAGAAAATACAAATGCTAGCTTTACGGTGCTTTCTTGTTCAATAATAATAATAAGCATAATCATCATAGCCATAATAAGCATAATAAGTAAAAGCAATAAGCTATATATATAAAATGAATCGCTGAAATGTATGCACGCGTATCATTTCCGAACGACTCCATCAAATTGAACAATTCTTTTTTTGTTGTGTTCATTATTGTCACGTCAAGGTTTGTGCAAAATAAAATGTTTAAAAATAGTACGGGAAAGTATTTAAAATCTCATAATATGAATAAATACCGTACCAAGTGAAGACATTTCGGTTAATAGCCGCCAGCTGGCAGTGGTACCACAAGTGATTTGTTGCTAAATGGTCGTACTAGCCCTATATATTTCCCTCCCAATTCAATGTTAAGGCAACGCACCAGTTTATCGACACAATGATGCAACGCAGCAGTGAAATTCAAATACATTTTTATATATTAACTGTCCTTTCCCTACTCCGATTGTTTAAAATAAAGCAGCAAAAATCATTCCTGTTGACTAACAGATAGAGTAAGTACTTACTTATTTGCCACTAGATGGACATAGTGGTATTTTCCCTCCCTATCCAATGTTAAGGTAATACAATAGTTTATCGAGATGACAAAACCCAGCAGTGAAATTCAAATACATTTTTATGTATTAACTGTCATTTGCTTACTCCTATTGTTTAAAATAAAGAAGCTTTCCTGGGGACGAACACCTAAAATGCGTACTTATTATTTGGCATCAGCCGGCCGTAGTACCTACTGCTCTATTTTTCTTCTTCAATGTTAAGGGAATGCACCCGGTTATGGAGACAATGACGCAAGATAACTGTGAAAATCAAATATATATATTTCTTATGTATTAACTGTCGTTCCCTTGGTCACATCGTTTAAATAAAGAAATAGGTATATTTTTGTTGTAATTCTTTAAAACGAACAAGTTATAAACAATGCACATAACCATAAACCCTTCTTGGAATCTGAAAATGGCGGAGAAATGACTGGATCCTTTTTAGGTTTAACTTCCTATTGCAGGTGTTGGTTATTTGACGTTATGTGGTACATGAGCTAGCTAAAGAACATGAAGATATCCGCGTCACCATCACACTACAATTGCGGTGCTCTTAATACATTTGATCAAGTAATATTTTGGGTTAAATGGAGAAATTTAATACATAAAGCTATCATCAAATAAAAGCTTAATTGCCCAATCAGATCTACTTGCTCTTCGATGAACACCTAAAATACGTACTTATTTATTTTCCACCAATGGCCGTAGTACCTACTGCTTTATTTTTCTTCCCCATTCGGTGCTAAGGGAATGCATCCGGTTATGGAGATAATGACGAAAGATAACTGAAAAGCAAATATATCTCTTAAAATACGTACTTATTTACTCGCCACCAGATGGCCGTAGCAAGTACTTACTACTTTATTTTTCTTCTTCAATGCTAAGGTAATGCACCCGGTTATGGAGACAATGACTCAAGATAACTGTGACAATCAAATATGTTTCTTATGCATTAATTATGATTCCCTTGGTCACATCGTTTAAATAAAGAAACAAGTATATTTTTGTTGTAATTCTTTAAAATGAACAAGTTATAAACTAAGCAATAACTATTAACCCTTCTTGGAATCTGAAAATAGCGAAGAAATGATGGGACCCGTTTTAGGTTTAACTTACTATTGTAGATGTTGGTTATTTAACGTTATGTGGTACATGAGCTAGCTAAAGAACATGAAGATACCCGCGTCACCATCACACTGCAATTGTGGTGCTTTTAATACATTTGGTCAAGTAATTTTGAGTTAAATGGAGAAATTATGCGAAACTATCATCAAATAAAAACTTATCAATTGCCCTACCAGATCTACTTGCTTTTTAGTTATGTCATTGTTAGCCTTAGAAATGACTGTTTTGACATAGGAAAAAATAAAGAAAGAGGTGGAAAACATTAGGAGTAAAGGAAATAAAGCATGAATGTTACTTTGTGTCTGTCTGACATTACCTATGTCAGCGTTTACCCCCCACACTATGAAAGGGCTGCCATTACTGTTATGCCAATGACATCCTTGCTTACCCACGCTGTTAACTGCATATCATCCTTTCCACAATACCTTATGGGTGCTCTGACTTCGTCCTTTTCGCAATATCAACTATGCATGCTACGTTGTGCAGATCACTGCGCCTTTCAGATTCAAAGGCATTAGACATTTGCAACGGTAAATTCCTGTTGACACTTCTACTGGCCTCATTTCGTTTCCATCACGTTTTTTTCACTTCACAACGTCAAAGGAAGAATTAATATCGAAAGTGTTTCAAAATATTTGTGCAAATTACAAAAACTATGCTTGTTTGAGTGAACGAGCCATTTTAGCAGCCACTATAAACAATGTAGATTATTTGAATATAAAAATTCAGGTTAAAATTGATGGAAAAATGCATGCATTTAAGTTGATTGATTCCATTATCAATCCAAATGAAGTCGTCAATTATGTTACTGAATTCCTGAATTCATTGGATTTGCCAGGAATACCGCCACACAATTTACAGCTCAAGGTTGACTCGGTGATAATTAAGCTACGCAATCTCAATCAGCCAAAATTACGCAGCGGAACAAAACTCACTGTTAAAAACATTATGAAAAATTTGATTTAAGCTACTATAACATAGGCAAGCTCAAAGGCGAGGATATACTTATTCCAAGATTACCACCAATGTTAACCGACTTTCCTATTGAATTTAAGCGTGTTGTTTCCGGCGTGCCTTGCATTCGCAATGACAATAAATCCCAAGGACAATCGTTAGAAGTGTGTGGAATATACCTTGAATTGTGTGTTTTTCGAATGGGTAGTTGTACGTTGCGTGTTCGAGAGTCGGCAAACTATCCGGAAGGAAAATTGTACATTGTATTGTCAAATGATTTAATTGTAATTTTACTTCATTGCATGGTTGTCCTGTAAAGGGAAATTTTATCCGAGTTCTTTTCATTAGATAGATGCGAAGCTGGGGCGGACAGCAAGCTAGTTATACATGTATGCTCACAATATAAGGAACAAGAGATTGCACTTACCGCTTGGGTAAGCCTATAATTACATTATTATTCATTTTAACAAAATAAATACCGACTTACTGCTTGCCACTTTAAATTGCAGATTCTTATCGAGAAAGCTTTTTAGACACAGTGTTGCACAACTCTTTATTTAGATCTGCACAAATAGGTATTTAGAGTTGTGGCTTGAATTAATTCTTCGTCCAGCCCACCAAGGTTCTCGGAACAACAAGAGATGCCAAAAAAGCAAGTATTCAGGTCACGACCGGAATTTGTACTTGCTCTTGTTGAATAATCGATTCGATTTGTGTTCTTTTCTCCGTTTCCTTCTATTTTCCCCAACTTGATACCTGTTCCAATATTACTTGCTTTGTCATTCATGCTGACAGCAGGAACGCATTTCAGTTTGTAATGCAAACGTGCTCGTTGAAAGATCGCTTCGACAAAACGTTTGTGGAGGTGTGGTTGTTCCACATATGTTTACCTTCTGTACTATTTATATGAAGGTGTTGCATCTGTGAAATGTGTGGTGTTTGGTCAAAACACATAATCAAAAACGGATTTTTTGTACTAAGACAGTAGTGATAAAAAAGAAAAAATCCTCTGCGTTTGGTTAAGTCATGGAGATATGAGGGCTTTACCAAATTATTGAGGATAGTTTCTGAGACATCAGGGCTTCACTAAACGATAAAGAATTGTTTCTGAGATATCAAAGCTTCACTAAGCGATAGAGGATTGTTTCTGAGATATCAGGGCTTCACTAAGCGATAGAGGGTTGTTTCTGAGATATCAGGGCTTCACTAAACGATAGAGAATTGTTTCTGAGATATCAGGGCTTCACTAAACGATAGAGGATTGTTTCTGAGATATCAGAGCTTCACTAAGCGATAGAGGATTGTTTCTGGGATATGGGGGCGTCACTAAATAATAGCGGATTGTTTCTGAGATATCAGAGCTTCACTAAGCGATAGAGGACTGTTTCTGAGATATCGAGGCTTCAATAAACAATAAAGGATTGTTTCTGAGTTATCAAAACTTCTCCAAATAATAAAGGATAGTTTCTGAGATAAGAGGGCTTCACCAAACGATAGAGGATTGTTTCTGAGATATCAAGGTTTCACTAAACAATAGAGAATTGTTTATGAGATATCAGAGCTTCACTACACGATAGAGGATTGTTTCTGGGATATGAGGGCTTCACTAAATGATAGAGGATTGTTTCTGAGATATCAGGGCTTCACTAAATGATAAAGGATTGTTTCTGAGATATGAGGGCTTCACCAAATGATAGAGGATTGTTTCTGAGATATCAGGGCTTCACTAAATGATAAGAGGATTGTTTCTGAGATAAGAGGGCTTCACCAAATGACAGAGGATTGTTTCTGAGATATCAGGGCTTCACTAAATGATAAGAGGATTGTTTCTGAGATATGAGGGCTTCACTAAATGATAAGAGAATTGTTTCTGAGATATGAGGGCTTCACTAAATGATAGAGGATTGTTTCTGAGATATGAGGGCTTCACTAAATGATAAGAGAATTGTTTCTGAGATATGAGGGCTTCACTAAACAATAGCGGATTGTTTCTGAGATATGAGGGCTTCACTAAATGATAAGAGGATTGTTTCTGAGATATGAGGGCTTCACTAAACAATAGCGGATTCTTTCTGAGATATCGAGGCTTCACTAAATGATAGAGGATTGTTTCTGAGATATGAGGACTTCACCAAATGATAGAGGATTGTTTCTGAGATATGAGGGCTTCAATAAATGATAGAGGACTGCTTCTGAGATATGAGGGCTTCACCAAATGATAGAGGATTTTTCTGAGATATGAGGGTTCTACCAAATGATAGAGGATTGTTTCTGAGATATAAGGGCTTCAACAAATGATAAAGGATGGATCCTGAGATACGAGGGCTTCACTAAATGATAGAGGATTGTTTCTGAGATACGAGGGCTTCACTAAATGATAGAGGATTGTTTCTGAGATATGAGGGCTTCACTAAATGATAAGAGGATTGTTCGTGAGATATGAGGGCTTCAGTAAATGATAAAGAATTGTTTCTGAGATATGAGGGCTTCACTAAATGATAGAGGATTGTTCCTGAGATATGAGGGTTTCACCAAATAAGAGGATTGTGTCTGAGATATGAGGGCTTCACCAACTGATAGAGGATTGTTTCTGAGATACGAGGGCTTCACTATATGATAAGAGGATTGTTTCTCAGATATAGGGGCTTCAATAAATGATAGGGGATTGTTTCTGAGATATCAGGGCTTCACTAAATGATAAAGGATTGTTTCTGAGATATGAGGGCTTCAATAAATGATAGAGGATTGTTTATGAGATATGAGGGCTTCACTAAATGATAGAGGATGGTTTCTGAGATATGAGGGCTTCACTAAATGATAGAGGATTGTTCCTGAGATATGAGGGTTTCACCAAATAAGAGGATTGTGTCTGAGATATGAGGGCTTCACCAACTGATAGAGGATTGTTTCTGAGATATGAGGGCTTCACCAAATGATAGAGGATTGTTTCTGAGATATGAGGGCTTCAATAAATGATAGAGAATTGTTCCTGATATATGAGGGCTTCACTAAATGAAAAGAGGATTGTTTCTGAGATATGAGGGCTTCACCAAATAATAAGAGGATTGTTTCTGAGATATGAGGACTTCACCAAATGATAGAGGATTGTTTCTGAGATATGAGGGCTTCACCAAATGATAGAGGATGGTTTCTGAGATACCAGAGCTTCACCAAATGATAGAGGATTATTTCTGAGATACCAGAGCTTCACCAAATGATAGAGGATTGTTTGTGACATATCAGGGCTTCACCAAATGATAGAGGATAGTGTATATATGTAAAGTTTATTGTCCATTTCCGAGATATTTCTTATTATTTGTTTCAGTTTAAAAAAATAGATGACGTAGATATCCTAAAACTCATAATTTAGTTCATACACCTTTTTTGTGGAGCTAACCATATCCGAGATATTTTTAATTATTTGTTTTATTTTTAAAATACTTTGACTTTACTCAAACGGGCATTTGTCATTCCATTTCCTGTGGTTTAATCTTGGCTAGGGACTCTGATTGGAATTTCAATGACATAGCAACCAGCTGTTAAAAGATTTAACTGTCGCTTTAGCAAGGTGTATTTCCTTATATTCTTATACTTATAATGAACTAAGTAATAATTAACCATTCATAATGATTATCTTGATTAGCCTGAATCAGATAGAAGAATAAGATTTTATAAGAATGTAAATGTAACATATCAGATTGTTACTGCATAATACATGATACATAGGTCGAAAAAATATTGCAAAAATTTGATACCGAAAAGATACGTTTTAAGGTCCCTGTATAAAAAATAATTTTTAGAAAAAACACCCATGTGTGCTTGTGTGTGTGCTTGTGTGAACATCATAACTCAAAAAACGAAAAGTCGCTAAGATACCAAGTATCTGCTAAGAATGCGATACGATATTTTGAGGAAAATCTCCCCAACCTAACTACGCTTTACATGGAACAAATTTCAATCTTTTAACAACCAGCGATTAAAAGATTTGACTATGGCTATAGCCTTAGTTTCTTAAGTAACAAGCATCCATTTCTGATAATGGTTAGCTTGAATCAGATAGAAGAATACGGTTTTGTAAGAATGTGAATGGAACACATCAGATTATTTTAATACTATTTAGTTTTGTCTTTTTTTACTTTCTCTAGCCCACATGTACAATATACCTAGTGGCTAGAGAAGGTATTGTATTCTATATAGAAATGCGATGTCTAGATTTCACCGGAAATATATGTTTTGTGGTCCCCTGAGTCAAAAAAAAAAAAAGCATTTTTAGAAAAAACTCCAGGTGTGTATGTCTGTCTGTGGACAGCGTAGCTCAAAAACGAAATGACCGTTAAATACCAAACTTGGTACGCAGCTTTGGTATCCTCCAAGGATGCGACACGAAGATTTTCAAGAAAATTCCCTCACCTCAAACTACCATTTAGAAAATTTTGATTTTCTGAAAAATGACTAACGATTTTGATTAAAATACCGTATATTAAAGATATTTATATACCAAATAAAATATTTATCTTGAATTTTCTGGCAGTAGACCCTGAAGACCTCTTTATTGTGGATGAATTTTTCCGAATCTTGCTTAACTGCTAAACCGTAAGAGATGGACAAAATCTTAGTTCACCAAAAATGTAAATCTCGCAAAACACACAATTTATTTATTTATTAATCGTCTCTGAGATATTCCTGTTTATTGGTATCAATTGTAAAGTACTTATTCTTTTCTCAGGCAGGAAGTGTCTGTTTTTCTTTTTGTTATACTCCTGGCCGAGCAAAGAAGTGATCTGCATTTACAATCGCATAACGAAAGCTTTTAAAACATTTGACTATCATTCCCTTCTACTTATAAGGAATTAAGTAATAAGAGCATTCTGCTAATGTTTATCTCGACTAGCATGGTTTAGATAGAAGAATAATCTTTTGTAAGAAGTTTTTTTGTAGAGCAGTTAGAGAAAGTGATGTGAGTGTAACACATAAGAATCTTTATTTATAAACATATTTACAATGTAAAAGGAAAATCTTGTATCCAAAGTTGAAGCTTTTAGGCTTTTCCTCCACTCTTCTCTATCCTCGCAATCAAATTCCTCATTCCTCTTTCAATATTGTCCATCCATTTAAGTCTAGGTCGACCACGTTTTCTTCTTCCAGGTGGGTTCCTTTCTAAAACTTGTTTTGGCAATCTTATCTCATGCATTCCTTGGACATGCCCGTACTATTCTAGCGGTTTATATATTATAAAATCTAAAATTCAATGTTGAACTGTCATGGTTTGTCTTGTCACTTTGTTAGAGATGTTTTTCTTATTTAGAGTGTCTAGTAGATCTCCTGAAACAGTCCATTTCGGTAGATAATAATTTTAAATTTAAATTCCAATTCAATTTCCAAGTTCCTTCTCCATCTTTATTACTGATTTAAATATCAGTAATTTGGTTTCTAAAGTTATATTCTTGTCCCATAGCACTCCATTCAATAGGGTGAATTCTATATTTAATGTCCTCTTATTGACTACCTTTTGAATTTATCTTCAGTCCTAAGTGCGAGGGTCAGTCAATAACTAATGCCTACTATTTTTTTTTTCTCCTTTAATTTGCAAGAAAATTAAACATTGATTACACAGTATGAAAACCACAACATTGAGGATTAAATTGTCACTTTTCAATGTATCCTTTTCCACAATTGTAGTCCACTTTTTAACAAGGACATGCATTGCTGTGTGGTAAATGCACAGTCTTGCTTCCGAAGTCATTGACGAACAGATGTTTTCACGGCCGCCGCACCTGGAAAGTGAATCCTGCAATGAGCTTCCTTATCCCTCCAAATTGAAGCACTGCAAATGTTCCGAGGCTATTGTTTGTCGTGTCTCCTTATTCTGCTCTGTTAACAATTGGGATAACCAATACGAACACACTTTTGACTATCCCAGTTCTTGAATAATTGTCATTACACTGCCTTTACTGAGAGACGTAATGCAACACCATTCATCCGTTGATATCCGCTTGAATGATCTCATCCACTCGCTCAATGTTGCTTAGAGTCACTGCAGTCACAGGTCTACCGCTCCGCTGATATACATATACAATATACAATAACGAATTCATCTTCTAACCATGCTGACACCCACGGTTGATCACCATATACCTTTGTGAGCCTTTCATGAATGCGAATGGGCGTTTCACCTTCCGCATTCAAGAATTCAAAGACAGAATGCTGTCTAATACGAATATCAATGTCAGTATTTTGCAACAGGAAATAGTGTTGCCACTGGTAGGCATATGAAGTTGCTATTTAAGTGGAGTGAAGAAGAAGATTTGGGGAATTATGCAAAACTTAAATTGTTCACATTAGTTACTTAGTTCAGGAGAAAAAAAATAGGAGGCATTACTTATTGACTAACCCTCATACATACTCCAAACGACAAATTACTCATGTATTCTAAATCTTTATAGTCGTAACCTATAACTATTTGGTCATCTGTATAAATTGTAGATTTATCTATTGAATTCTCATGTATCTGCATTTAGTTTTCCAGTTTTGTAAAGTTTGCTTTACAAATATATTGAAAAGGGTTGGTGATAAACTACAATTCTGACATACACCTGTTGTAACTTAGAATTTCTCTTAAGATTAATGTTTAGTGCCTACACTTCCACTCCCTAGTTATTATTGTCCAACACTGTACACCCGAATGACGAAGCATCTGCTTCCATTTCACTCATTAGCGGGAAGGAATTTCTAAAAGTTCCTTAGGATCAAATGTCATAACGTGCCCTTCCACTTTAGGTTAAAATAACATTTCATTATTAGTACCCTTTCCCAGGAGCGGTAATTAAAGACCTCTACGTGACCAGAAGAATACTACCTTGATTTAAACCATTTGAATGACTTTTAACTTTTATTCCCTTTTAGTTCATCAGGTGACATGACTTTTCATGTGAAGGCAAAAGGAAAATAAATAATTAAAGTTTCGTAGAACATACTATGCCCTTAATGACCCCTTTGACTTGCACATGCCTGGCTTCCTTAAAAGGCAAGTCTTGAAGGCTTTTAAATTTATGCTTAGAACAAACTTAGAATCGTATATTATTCACTCATTAGAGTTGAATGAACCTTTAAACACTAGAAGTAACACTTTGACTGCAGTAGGTCAAAAAAAAAATCTGATGTGCTCCATTCTCATGACTTTCTCTACATCTTTATAACCAATTATTATTTAAAACTCTATTTCATGAAAATCGAGATAAACATTAACAGATTTGTCCGTATTACTTGGTTCCTTGTAAGTAGAAGGGAAGAAAATCTAATGTGTTCCATTCACAGGATGTCCTCTAGCTGTTCGGTAAACAAACCTTTCTTTCACAGCATTCATAAGTTAACTACATCATGCTAATCAAGATAAACATAAATAGAATTAGTCTTATTACTAGTTTCCTTGTAAGTAGAAAGGAAATAAGAAAATGCACGGGCATAAGCAATAGCCTCGTTCTATAAAAGCCGGTCGCTCTGTGAAACTATTGAAATTTCAATCTCTTTGCTTGCCAGGAATAAAAAAATGAAAAATGAGAAGCAAGATGACTTCCCGTTTGGAAAAGTTTAAGTGACTAAAATTGAAAATGGTTAACTCTACAAAAAAATGAACGAGTATCGTTCAATAAGTGCTTAGAAAAAATAAGAAAAACGACTTATTTTTGGTAATTTTTTTATTTCAACATAATTTCCTTTCAGCTCGATACACTTTTCACAGCGTTTCTCCAAATGTTTTAAGCCATCCAAAAAGTAGGATTTCGGATGGTCCTCAAAATAGATGTGAGTCGTTTTCCACTGACCCAATTTTTCAAGTTTGGAAATAAAAAAATATCACCCAGGCACCAAATCTGGTGATTACGGTGGATGTTGTAGTAATTCGAAACTTAATTCCATGATTTTCGCCATTTAAACAGCGCAGGTTTTTCTTGATTTATCCGTCCAACCGGTGCAATAACCATGCTAAATACTCTCCATTTATCGTTCTTCCTTTCTGCAGTAATCAATGTAGATGATGAATATAGGTAGTTATGGATATAGCTGAAACTTTAACTGCCATCTAGTAAGAGATGACGTTTACTAAATACAAAGTTTTTATGATGCTACGAGTGTAAGTTTTTGGATTTTCAAAGGACTTATTCAACGCCCCTCGATTACTACTTTCTCTATACGTAATATGTATATAGCGTATAGAGAAGATATTGTATTCCACCCAAAAATTCGATACCGAGATTTTACCGGAAATGTATGTTTTGAGACCCCCTGAATGCAACAAAAATTTATAAAAAATGCCTTGTGTGTGTCTGTGGGCAGCATAGCTCAAAAACGAAAAGACCATTAAATACCAAATTTGGGACACGAAGATTTTCAAAAAATCCCTTCACCCCCAAATATCCTTTACATGGAGCTTTTTAATGAAAATGTTTATTTTCTTAAAATAGCTCTAACGGTTATGATTAAAATACTGGATCTTTAAAACACTTATATGACAAACGAAATGCATATCTTGAATTTTCTAGGAATAGCCTCTGAAGATCTCTTTATTCTGGATGATTTTTATTCAATTTTGCATAACTGGTAAACCATAAGAGACAAACAAATATGTACTACACAAACATGTAGATCTCGTTAAAACACACGCTTTATGCCATATAGTTTTTTTTCGTGGAGTTGGTCGTTTTCGAGATATTCCTTGTTATAAGTTTCAATTTTAAAATACATATACTTTTCTCATACGGGAATTTGTCAACTCCTGTCCCTACAAACGAACTTACTTCAATCACATAGCAACCAGTTTTTGAAAATTTTGACTATCTATTTAGCCTATGCTGCTCACTAATTTCCCTTCTACTTCCAAGGAAGCAAGTAATAAGATCCTTTCTGCTAATGTTTTCTCGATTAGCATTAAGTAAATAGAAGAATAATCTTAGCAATAAGTTATTAGCCCGCCAGGGTAGCGTGGTGGTAACGTGTCTGCCTCACGTTCAACAGGTCGCGAGTTCGAATCTCGCTTAGGATGAGTTACCCGGATTTTCCCTTATCCTGAGAAGACGAATGTCGAGTAACTCTAAACTCCATGGACCCCGAGATCATTTGAGCATCATTTCACCAATTTCATTCATCGTCCGATATGACCAACAAGGTTAAAGGACGTTAAGCTACAAAAAAACTAAAAAAAAAAGACAAATTTTTGCAGTGATGTAGACAAGCCATGTGAACTGAACACATCAGACTTTTAATGTCTGTAAGTGTACATGCCCTGCGCATTTTAGTGCGGCGGAACATGCTTGGTAAGGAGGGCGCTAGTCCTTCCGCTCTTGGCAGGATTGTCCCTTGTTGCTTTCTAACACTAGATCACATTACGAAAAGAAGATATCTATCTATTAATGGAGTAATGCGAATGAGTAATAGACGCCTGTTATTAATTAAACACAATCCGGTAAAACGTCTGCGAAGGTATATAATTTAAGTGAAGAATGTTTCCGCCAAAACGATTTAAAACCAATTAAAAGCTATTAAACACCTGAGGTATAAGCATTTAAAACGTGTTTGGTTTTTGTGGACTATATCCTTATGGGGTACAACGTTGGATAATACTTGTTCATCTTTTCTTCACTTTCACTTGCAATTACATGAAAGAAACCCCTTAGTTTTATTTCCCTTAATCGCAAAAAAGTAGACAACATTTCTACTCCAGTCTGTCCTCAGAGTGTTAATGGACACTTTCTCTTGAAACATGTATAGGGCTATTGTACAATTAATTAAGTTCAATTTACTGTAGAGGGAAAGCATTTTATAAACGCTAAATTCGATTTTTTGTCCACAACAGGTGTCCACATCTAAACTGTGTACGATCGTTATAAACATTAGCAGAAACGGTATTATTACTTAATTCCTTATAAGAAGAAGGGGAATAAAGGAATACCTTAACCTAAATCTACAGTCAAATATTTTAAAATGCGGTTGCTAGGGATTGAAATCCGTTTCTTTGCGTGGCCAGCAGTTGACAACTTCTCGTATGAAAAAAGTTTAAGTATTTTAAAACTGAAAACAATAACAAGGAATATCTCTAAAACGGTTACCTCAACAAAAAGTGTATGAAATAAATTGTGTGCTTTAAGGAGATCTACATTTTTTGTTTAGTAAGTTTTTGTCTATCACCTACGGTTTACCAGTTGTGCAAAATTAAGAAAAAATAATCCAGATTCTTCAGAGTCTGTTACCAGAAAATTCAAGATATATAATTTATTTGCACTGTAAATGTATTAAATATACAGATTTTAATGAAAATCGTTAAAACCATTCATTACTCAAACGTTGCAGTAAGCTTGCGTGGTAGTCAGCAGTGATACCATTACCCTTTTGAAAGTAATCAATAAAAATAATTCCCTGTGCATCCCAGAAAACACTCGCCATAACCTTGTTAGCTGACAAAATTGTCTTTGCGTTTTTTAGAGTTGGTTCACCTGGCGGGCGCAATCCACAGTTTTGACTGTGGTTTTCTTTCTGAAGTGTAGTAATGTATCAAAGTTTCATCTATGGTAATAAGCCGTCTCAAAAATGTACTGGGATTTTTACGGTAGAGCTCCACATTCTTTACAGAAACAGTTTTTCTTTGCAACTTTTAATCAGCTGGTAAAAGACAGACCTTGTGAAAGCCCAAAACATTGCTTAAAATATTACCTGCACGTTCTTTTGATATGTTTGCAGCCTCTACTGTCTAAAATAATTTTAATCTGCGGTCTTACAGTACAGTACTAAACGAATGACGCTCATCACTAGTTCATGTATGTCCCATTTTAAAGTCTACAACCCATCTTTTAATCATTGAAAAGGAAGGGGCAGAGACTTTCAATATACTGTCCATTTCCTCCTTGATTTCTTTAGGCGTTAAGTCTTTCAAATGGAAGTATTTAATCGCTTCTTGTTTTTCCATATCCTCCATTTTGGTGAAAACTCTAAAGTCTTGTTTAAAATGCTGTCATTCGAAAACTAAACGAGACATTGACTTGTAACTATAGATACAAGCTAGTCTAGATTTAAATTATACAATGCTACCGTCTAATTGGCCTAGTGGTGCCATATCTGTGTGAGGCTTGGGACTTATCAGCTGAGCCTAGTATTTATTAGATGCTGAACATAAATACCTACTAAATTTGGTATTTAACCGTCTCTTCGTATTTTTGGCTATGCTGTTCGACATACGTATTCAAAGACAAGCACACACAAACACACCCATTCACATAACATTCTGAAATTACGTTTTGAGAGGAGGAATCTAGAGGCCCTTAAAAGTATTTTCGGTTAAATCGTGACTTCAAATTCTTGGGTAGCATACAATGAGTTATTCTTCCTGAATTAAACGTAGTAGAAGTAAAAATAATTGTGGAAAATATAATAATATAAATAATAATGATATTAAATATGAATTTTCTTAATGAAATATAACATATTTGGAAATAGAAATACGTATGTCACATTAACTTCAGTACATAATTCTCTAACAATCTTTAAGAAAATCTCTTACTCTTAAGCTAAACTCTTAAGCTATTTAGATGCGTTATTAATTGATAAACCTAACGTTGTACTACTTGACGTTGGTAGCGGCGTCATTTTTACTTTCTCTAGCCCCGTATGTACAATGTACATAGGGATAGAGAAGTATTGCATCCCACCCAAAAATTCGATATCGAGATTTCACCGGAAATACATGTTTTAGGACCCCCTGTATCCATAAAAATATTTTCAGAAAAAGCTTCGTGTGTGTGTGTGTGTGTGTGTGTGTGACCGTGGACACGATAACTCAAAAACGAATAGTAGCTAAAAAACCAAACTTGGTATTTAAGTTAAGTATCTTCCAGGGATGCGACACGAAGATTATGAGAAAAATCCCCTCACTCCAAACTACCCTTTACGTGGAACATTTTTCGAAAATTTTGATTTTCTAAAAAAATCGCTCTAACGATTTTGATTAAAATATCGTATATTAAAGATATTTAGCTGAAAAATAAAATGTATATTTTGAATTTTCTGGGAATAGCCTCTGAAGACTAATTTATTCTGGGTCAAATTTACGGAATTTTCCATAACTGCTAAACCGTAAGAGATGGACAAAAACTTACCATACAACAAATGTAGAGCACTTTAAAACACACAATTTATGTTATATACATTTCTTTCGTGGAGTTGATTGTTTTTTAGATATTCCTTGTTTTGGTATCAGCTATAAAAAACATACTTTTCTCATATAGGACTTGTGAACTCGTGTCCATACAAAGAAAGGAACTTCATTTTCATAGCAACCATCTTTTGACTATCATTTTAACTATGGTACTCCCTTATTTCGCTTCTACTTAGAACTATTTCTGCTAGTTTTTTCTCGATGAGCAGGAACTAAATAGAAGCATAAGCTTTTTAAAAATAATTTATTGCAGAGATGTAGAGAAAGTCATGTGAATGGAACACATCAGAATTTTTTCTTTTTGTAATACAATTATAGCATAAACAATAAATATCTAATGTGTTCTATTCACAAGACTTTCTCTGCATCTCTGCTACAAATTATTGTTAAAAAGCTTATGCTTCTATTTACTTCATGCTAGTGGAGAAAAAATAGTATAAATACTTTTATTACTTGCACCCATGCAAGTAGAAGGAACTAAAGGAGTAGCATAGGCTAAAGTAATAGTCAAAAGGTGGTTGCTATGTGACTGAACTTCCTTTGTTTGTATGAACACGAGTTGACAAATTCCCGTATGAGAAAAGTATGTTTTTTAAAGCTGAAAATAATAACAATAAATATATCAAAAACGATCCACTCCACGAAAAAAATGCACATAACATAATTTGTGTGTTTTAACGAGCTCTTCATTTTATGTTACGTAAGTTTTTGTTTATCTCTTACGGTTTGCCAGTTATGCAAAATTCCGTAAAATTCATCCAGAATAAAGTAGTCTTCAGCGGCTGTTCTTAGAAAATTCAAATTATATATTTTATTCGTCTGGTAAATATATTTAATACGTTATTTTAATCAAATTCATTAGAGGTATTTTTGAGAAAATCAATGTAAAGGATAGTTTTCAAGCAAATCCTCCCTTCCCCACACGATTTGCTTGAAAATCTTCGTGTCGCATCCTTGGAAGATACTAATACCTAAATACAAAGTTTGGTATTTAACGGACTTTTTGTTTTATAGCTATGTTTGTCTCTCTCTCTCTCTCTCTCTCTCTCTCTCACACACACACACACACACACTCACACTCACACTCACGCGCGCACGCGCACACACGGATGTTTTTCCAAAAATTCTTCTTTTTTTATTCAGGGGAACCCAAAACATGTATTTTCGGTGAAATCTCGGTATCGAATTTTGGGTGCATTACAATACCTTCTCTGTACACTATGTACATAGCACGTGTAGAGAAGTAAAAATGTTGGTTTTAAGATCTTCGTCTCAGTTACACATGGAACGTAAAAACAAAATTTTTAAGTACAGTGTCTTTGAATTAATTAGTTTCTCTACTACGTACACGGTAGATAGAGAAGGTAGAGTATTTCTACAAAAAATTCGATGCCGAGATTTCACTGGCAATCCATTTATTGATGCCCCTGAACACAGAAAACGTTTTTAGTTATACTCTGTGTGTTTATGAATACTATAATTTAAAAACGAAAAGTCTGATGAACATTAAATTTGGTATTTACGTTTAGTATCAATAATAAATATAAAGATGGATATAAATATTTTCAACCAAATCCCTCAACACAAATTATCCTTTATATGCATCATTTTTCGATTTGTTTACTTCCTCCTAAATGGCTTGAAGGATTTTTATTAAAATACTACATATTACTTGACCAATAGATTATACGTATATCTTGAGTTTTCTGGAAATGGCCATATAGGCTGTCTTATTTTCAAAGAATTTTGTATAACTCTTGTACATTAAGTGATAAAGTAGGTGGAACAGAAAAACGTTGATATGTTAAAACATTAAAAATGTCCATTAATAACAAAATGTGTATTGTTTCTATTTTTGTAAAAGATTATCTCAGTTAATGTGAAGTAGATAAAAATGTAATGTTTTACATTCCATGATTTTCTCTACCAAATGTGAAAGCAATATTCTTACAATAGAACGCACACACAAAGGCCTTTTTCTAAAAGAGTTGTATTTTTTTATTCAGGTTACTCTAAAATCTGTGTTTCCGGTGATATCTCAGAATATAAATTTTGGGTGCAATGGTGCATCTACTATGTATGCTATGTTAGAGAATGTAAAAATATAACCATTCTTCGGAATAAACTGTATATCGGACTAATAAACTTCATGCGGTTGAGAAAGTAATCTGAATTAAACACATTGGAGCCCAAGCCATCGAAATGCTCATGAGACCAATGGCCGAGCATAGCTCCGACAGATATTTCTAACGCTTTTAATGCAATTCCACGATCTTAACTCGGTCTTGGGCTATGCGGCAAAGAACATACATCAGTTATTGTTTAGTTGTCTGTTTTGTGCTGCCATCTGTCCTTGCTTTAGTCAACTATTAGGAATTTTAGGAGATTTAGTAATATTGGCTGCTCTCGGGTAGTCATGCCATTTTCTTTGAAGGTGGTGACTTTTTGTTACGTTTGTGCTTGTAAATGTTACAATGTTGCATTTTCCTCGATTTCTGTGAACTAAAGCTGAAATTCAGGGTATAAATGAAACTGTGGAAAACTCCGATTCCACGGGAGAGTTTTATGCACTTTGGATAAAGGGAGTGTAAGCAGCTTTGCGCAGTTTTTTTTTTTTTTTTTTTTGATACTTGTAAATTTAAAATAAAATATTAATACAGAAGTTATGACTATTTTCTTACTTTTTGAGAATTTCTTGAATGTCATACTTTTCGGCAGATTTAATTGATGTACTGTAAATAATAACTCAAAGTAGACGTAAAAAACTTGGGTTTCTTGGCACTTCAACTACCGAAACGCCCGGGCTTCAATGTGTTAATACATAGAATTATCAATGAAAACATCTTATTATGCTGTGAAACAAACTGCCTCGGGTTTATTCTGTGACGTTGAGCTATCATAAAATTAGTGGCTATTTTCAAGAACACGTTACAATAATCTAGAAATTTATAATTGTCCTCAGGGTATTATACTCAAGAGATTTAATGATATAAATTTTATGATTTTTTCACAGCTTTTTTAAGTCCACTAACAATGATTAGTACACACCTAGCCCTTTAATAACGGCTAATTTAATATTAATTTTTGAAAACCGTGTTTGTTTTGCATTAATTTGATGACTAAGCCAGGAGGAATACCGCGGAAAAAGTTAATCACATTTATTTATAGAGTCTTTCAACAAGAGTGTCCTATCTTTGAACTTAAATAAAAGCCACTCTATAAATAATAGAGGTTTATTTCTTTTTTATTTTGGAACATAATAATGTCATTACCTGTGGAAGAGAACATTAGATAAGTAACCGCGACTTCGTTGGTTTGAGCGTATACGGTTGACCCAATTTCCAATGACAGAAGAACGTAAATTAGGTCCAACTTCTCGAATAACACGCGAGATGAACACAAGAAGTAATCCAACTAAATCACATAACTTCGGGGGCCAGTTCAGATCACCACCACGGGAAATGATGAAACCTCTGAACTCCTCCTTCAAAAGATCGATTGTTTGGAGAACAGTATGACATATGGCATCATCTTGCTGGAACCAGCTGTTTCCGAGATCCATACCATCCAATTGAGGCAAAACATAGCCCCTTATAAGAGCCCGGCTCCTGTTCCATTGACAGTTAGAGCTTCTCCATCTTCGCCTTGGAAAAAATATGGACCAATGATTCCAACATGCCAAAATCCAAACCACACAGTAACCTTTTGGGGATGAAGTGGTCGTTCTTGAATCTGCATTGAATTTTGATTGCTCCAATAGCGGTAATTTTGCTTGACACAACCATCCATCCAAAAGTGGGCTTCGATGATTTTTGGACAAAAATCCGGGTCAGCTTCCAATTGCTCCATTGCCCAGTCAGCAAATACACGGCATATCCTACGGTCGTTGGGCTTTAGTTCTTGAGTTAACACCATTTTGTAAAGGTGAAACTTCAAGGTCCAGATGCAGAATTCGCCAAGTTGTGGTCGGCGAAACCCCAAATTCTTGCACTCGACGAGCAATTGATTTGTTTCCGTTCTCGCGTACACTCTTTGATCGCTGACAAAACACTCCTTTTGAATTTATCGATCAAACGCTGAATCGTTCTCTCGCAGGTACGATTATGCACAATGCAAACTTCACGCAATGCACGGAAGGTTTGGCGAACAGATTATCCATTTTGACAATTTCTATGCTGTAACATTCCATCACTATTTGTCAATAGCACTGTAACCACATGAATAAAAATGACTGCTGTCACTCCATAACAACGTCAGCTATCACAAGTTAAACATAGAACACTTGTTGAAAGATCCTATACAGTAAATGATGTTTAACTAAGATGAGTCGAAGTGCTCTATCTTGCCAATGCCAATATTTGCGCAGTATCTCAAAAACTACTTAAGATAATAAGCTAAATTTTACAAGGTATATTCAGCAATACCTTTCCTATTAATTGATGAAAAATAGAATACTTCCGTTCATTGGAAGCAAATATTTGATTTTTTTAACAAAGCTCTTAAAATTGTATTTAAAAATTATGATTTTTAAATATTAAAAAAATAACTGATCCATACACACGAATTTTTTTGTTAAAATAGAGCCTATTTAGTTTCAAATGTGCGGTAAACATTTCAGCCTTTAGTGTCAATTAGCTTCTGAGATAATGGGACATTTGTATAGAGAATTTTACTTCTTTAGAAATTGCTTTCAAACATAAAAATAACAAATCTGACGTGTTCCATTCGCACAATTTTCTCTAAATGCTGTAATAATTGATGGTTAAAAAGCTTATTCTTCTATCTACTTTATGATAATCAAGAAAACCATTAGAAGAAATTGTCTTAATTAGTTCTTTCCTTATAAGTAGAAGTAAAATAGGTGAATACACTAGGCTAAAAAGATAATCAAATCTTTTAAAAGCTGGTTACCATGTGGTTGAATTACATTTCTATGCAGGGCCACGAGTTTATAACTTTCCGCGTGAGAAAAATTTAAATATTTTAAGTCTGAAACAAATAACAAGGAAATCACAGAAATGGTCAATTCAACGAGAAAAAAAAAACAACATGTACGACATAAATTGGTGTTTTAATGTGATCTTTATTTTTGTGTAGTAAGTTTTTGTCTCTTAAGGTTTACCAGTTAGGCAAAATTCAGCAAAATTCGTTCAGAATAAAAAGGTCTTTAGAGGATATTCCCAACACATTGAAGAAATACATTCTTTTTGTGATATAAATATTTTAATGGACGATATTTTAATCAAAATTATTTGGGTCATTTTTGAGAAAATAAAGGTTTAAAAAATTGTTCCATGTAAAGTGTAGTTTGGGGTGGGAGATTTTTCTTAAAATTTTCGTATGCTGCATCCCTGGAAGATACGAAACTTATATACCAAGTTTGCTATTTCACCGAGTTTTCGTTTTTGAGTTATCGTTTCACGGACCTTTTTCTAAAAATACTTTTTTTTAGATACAGAGAAAGTAGAAAAAGAATATAACCTAACTTGCAAAATACAACTTCACGGTACTTCACAGTCATACGAGAAAAAAAATGAGCGGTATGTCAGTACTGCGAATTACTAAAGTAAATTTTTACGATCAAAATTAAAAAAGAACCCTTCTCTAACACTAATATTTACAAAGTTATTGACGTTTTACCAAGTGAATGTACCAAAATGTTCTAAAAAACTACTATGCAAGATTACTTTCAAAACATTTTAAAGCTATTGCAACTAGCATACACCTCTATAAAGTTACACAAAAAATGAGTGGTAGATTCGAAATATCCGTATGCAAATAAAAGATGAAAATGGTAAAGAATTAAAAAAAAAAACAACCTTTTTTGCTCCCCTTAATTATAGTTAATATATAACTAACTTGACCCAATCTATTGCGAAAACATTGACTAAAAAGCCTGTAATTTATCATTACAACCGGTTCAGGGTTTCTTATTACACTTCATAATTGATTTCAAAATAATTGCACTGCTATTATAATCCAAAAGTCGTCATATTAATAAATTTAAGCCTTAAGTACCTTTCCCTCCTTTTAAAGCACTTTTTAGGCAACTTTCTCGTTTTATTGAACATCTCTTGTCCCGCCAAAGAAAGATATCATCTTATAGCACATAAAGGGTGCTATTACTGTCAATATGTGGCACATGATCACATTTTAAAACGCATGTGTTGCTTTTTTTTTCCACTTTTTCAGGATAAAATTGCATGTAATAGACACATGACTTTTTTGTAACCATTACCAGACATGTTCGCAACTTTTATGTGAGAATCTTATAGTGCATTATACTTAAATTTAAGAGCCACAATATTTCTATAGAAACTTGTTAGTAAATCATGGGCGGGGAGGAGGATGAAGACACCAGCTTATTTCAACCAGAAACTAATTTTGTTTTACTCGAAATGACACAAAAAACTGTTAATTTACAATTGAAAAGAAACAGACTATTTGTAATTACTTTAAAGTCAATCTGATAACAAGATAAGTCAGTAGAATTACTTATTTTATTAATTAAAAAGTGCAGTCATAAGGCTCTTAATGATATAATTGTAGATATATGTAACGTAGCAAACCAGCTATTATCGTACAGAATATTTTCAGAAATATTTATTGCTCCAAATTTTACTTGCATAAATTGCATTTTGAAAGAATAGCTGCAGTTTTCCTTAGTTTGTGACACCTGGCTCTTAATTTGTTGCTCGATAGTTCCAAAAAAGTATGATATGTTTCTTTTACATAACTTTCTCTAGTGGTTCCACATGCAAAATAGGAACATATTTATAATTAATGGCTAACAGAGAAAATAAGGAGTTTAAAAACACTTTCAACTTAATATCTTCCCCAAAAAATGCAAATACTATTAATCTTAACATTCCATAAATTATTATTTATCTTTCTTTTCTTCAAGTTATTAGAATAAAAGAATAATCTTTTATCTACGTCATGCTAATTCAGATAAATGTTCCATTAATTTGTGTTATTACTTGCTATCTTTTAAGTAGAAGGGAAATAAGGGAATACATTAGCGTAAAGCGATAATCAAATCCTTTAATAGCTCGTCGCTATGTGAAACGATTGAGATTCAGTTCGCTTTGCATAGTCCCGTTTGAGAACAGTTAGGCAGTTAAAAATTGAAACCAATAACAAAGAATATCTTGAAAACGCTCAACTCTGCAAGAAAAACGTATATGACATAAATTATGTGTTTTAACGAGATGTATATTTTTGTGATCGTCTGTTTTGAATGGCTCTCCGCAAACGCCGTAAAGTATGAAGATCTTCAAAACAACGTCAATGTTCATTTCAAATCATTGGCGGCAACCCTTTTTGTAGCGGGTATTGCAAAGCTTGTGCACAGGTTCGATAAAGGTCTCAATCTTTTCGGCGATTATGTTGAAAAGTAGCCATAAGTGTACAAAACTTTTAGTAATAAAATACTTGTTTTTTATGAAGTTGTCTTTTATTTATAGTCTATAGATGGTTGAAAAATTTACGGCCCTCGTAATTCTTCCACTCTTTCGTCGATGTCAGAATCTCTTTCAACAAGGTCTGTAAATGCAAAATCACTCGCTATAATACATCGCGAAATGAAGCTCTGGTTTTCTCTACGGTTCGTAACCTTCGGCTAAACGACGCTATGTTTCAACTACGATGAACAAACACCGGCAACAGAAATTAAATGTGGAGCTAATTTAACGCTTTGAGTAAAGATAATATCCGAAAACGCCCCAGAAAATCTTTCTTTATGGCTGTGACGCAGAAAATACTCAAACTTTCCCGCTGGAAAGAGTTAAAACGTATAAAAATAGCATCACGATTAGATCGCGATTGGCTCTAAAGGGGTTAAAATACACAATTTATGTGCAATACGTTTTTTCGAGTTAACCGTTACCGAGGATATTCCTTGTTATTGGTATACATTTTCACACTTATCCTTTCCGCAATACGGAAGATGTTATTCGTTTTTCTTTCTCCTCGTCAAGCTTTGAATTTCAAAACCATTACATAACCGCTAGCTTTTAAGATATTTTACTATGTCTTAAGCGTACTGTATTTCCCGTTCCGTATTGTACCTAGAAGGAAATATGTAATACAATTTTAATGTTTATCTCGATTAGCGTGGGCAGATAAAAGAACCGGTAAAGAAAAATACGTGAAGGACATTAAACGAATAGGCATGATATCAAAGCAGTCAGTCTGTTGCAAGAAAGCATACATACGCACATAGTCTATTTCTAAAAGTCTATTTTTTGTTTCAGGATCCTCCGAACGTATACTGAGTTTTATATCGAATGCAATACTTGAGGTAAGTGTTAAAGGAAATATCGTACTGAGTGAATGAAAATACTCAAATCAAAATTACGTGTTTTAATGCTATTAGAATTATTGTAACAGTTTTAACAAATTCCACATCTAATTACTTTCTCTAGCGCATATGCACAATGCACGTAGCAGAAAAAGAAAGTACTGGGTTCCACTCTAAACTTCGATACCGAGGTTTCACTGGAATTATATATTTGGGGACTCCTTGAATCCAATAAAAGCTTTTTAGAAGGTCAGTGTGTGCGTGTGTGTGTGTGTGTGTCGATGCACAGCATAACTAGAAAATTCCGTTAACTAAACTTGGTATTTAAGTTCAGTATTTCCCAAGGATGCGCCACGAAAATTTTCAAGAACATCTCCTCCTCCTAAAACTACACTTTACGTGAAAAAATTTAAAAAGTTTAATTTCTCATTAATAGCTCTAACAATTTTGATTAAAATATCGCATATTAAAGATATTTACATGACAAATTAAATGTATATCTCGAAATTCCTGAAAATAGCCTCTGAAGTCATCTTCAATCTGAATAACTTTTGCAATAACTGGTAAACCGTAAGAGATAGACAAAAACTTGCCACAAAAAATGTAGATATTGTCAAAACACAAAATGAGTTACTCTTACACTTTGGTTCAGAAGGTACATTTTCTCAGACTGAAAGTCTTCTCCCGTGTTTCTTTTGTTATATTTCTGGCCAAGCAGAGATGCGAATTTCAATGATGATCACATAGCGACAGATTTTAAAACATTTGGCTGTCGGTTTGGGCAGTGCATTCCTTTAATTCTGTTCTACTTATAAGGCACTAAGTAAGAAGAACACTCTGCTAATATTTATCTCGATTACCATTGTGTAGAAAGAAGATCAATGTTTTGTAAGAAGTTTGTTTATAGAACAGACAGGAAAAGTCATATGAGTGTAACACATCTGATATTTTTCTACCAATACTGTTCCAACTTGGTGTAGAGCAAGTAGGTAACTTTTTTAAGTAAAAAATTCGTATTTTCGTAGGTAGAAAATATATCGAGAAATAGAAAGTTTGCAATAACCAGAAAGAGAGCCCGATTAAAAAAAAAAATCTGATGCGTTCCATTTACATCTTTCTGTACATCTCTGCAAAAAAGTATTGTTAAAAAGCTTTAAACTTCTATTTACTTCATTGCTAATTGGGAAAACATTAGCAGAAATAGTCTTATTACTTCCTTCCTTGTAAGTAGAAGGGAAATAACGCAGTACCATAGGTTAAAGTGATAGTCAAAAGCTGGTTACTATGTGACTGAAGTTCTTTGTATGGACAGTAGTTGACAAATGCCTGTATGAGAAAAGTATAAGTTTTTCAAACCTAAAACCAAAAACAAGGGATACCTTAAAAACGATCAACTCCACGAAAAAAATATATATAGCATAAAATGTGTGTTTAATGTGCTCTACATTTTCTCTGTGGTAAGTTTTTGTCCATCTCTTACGGTTTAGCGATTATGCAAAATTCCGTAAAAATTATTCAGAATAAAGTAGTCTTCAGAGGCTATTCCCAGAAAATTTAATATATACATTTTATTTGTCACTTAAATATCTTTAATATACGACATTTTAATGAAAATCTCACATTTAAGATATTTATATAGTAAGGAACTAAGTAATAAGACCGTTTTACTAATGTTTCTCTTGATTGGCATGAATAAGCTTATTAACAATAATTTGATATAAAAATATAGAGGACATCACGTGAATAGACTACACTCATCAGATATTCATAAAAACGTCCCTGTGTCTGTGCACTAGATAACTCAAAAGCGAAAAGTGTATTAAAAAACCAAACTGGGTGTTTAAGTTTTAGTATCTACCAGGGATGCGATACGAAGATCTTAAGAAAAGTTTCCCCATCCCAAACTATCATTTACATGGAAAAAAATGTCGTTAGTTTTGATTTTCTCAAAAATAGCTCTAACGATTTTGATTAAGATACTGTACATTATAGGCATTTGCACGGCAAATAAAATGCATATCTTGAATATTCAGGGAATAGCTTCTGAAGACCTGTGCATTCTGGATAAATGTAACTTAATTTTGTGTAACGGGTAAACAGTAAGAAATAGACGAACACTTACTACACACAAAATATTGATCTCGTTAAAACACACAAATAAGTCATATACCTTATTGTTGTATAGTTTACTGTTTTCGAGATATTCCGTGTTATTGGTTTCAATTTTTAGCTGCTTAAACCGTAGGGCATGTGAGTGCAGCACATTAGATTTTTTTAGATCCATTTTTCTTAATACTTTATCGGTTCTACTATATTTTTACTTTCTCTACATGCACTATGTACATAGTGTATAGAGGTAGTATTGTTTTGTACCACGAAATTCGTAATCGAGATTTCACCGTGTGTATGTGTTTGTGTGTGTGCGTATGTGTAAATAGCATAGCTCAAAAACGAAGGGACCGTTAAATATCAAACTTGGTATTTAAGTTTGGTATCTTACGGGTATGCGACATGAAGATTTTTAGAAAAATCCCCCCACCCAAAACTACCCTTTACATTGGACTTTTTTTCGAAATGTTTGATTTTCTCAAAAATGGCTCTAGCGATTTTGATTTAATAGTCATATATAAAAGATATTTACAGGACAAATAAAATGTATATCTTGACTTTTCTGGGATTAGCCTCTGAAGACTACTTTGTTCTGGGTGAATTTTACGGAATTTTGCATAACTACTACACCGTAAGAGATGGAAGCTTACCACACAAAAAATGTAGAGCACTTTAAAATACACTATTTATGTCATATATTTTTTTTCGTGGGGTTGATCGTTTTTGAGATATTCCTTGTTTTGGGTTTCGCTTTAAAAACTCATATAGAAATTTGTCAACGTCTATCCATACAAACAAAGGCACTTCAGTCTCTTAGCAACCAGCCTTTACTATCACTTTAACCTATGGTATTCCCTTATTTCCCTTCTACTTACAAGTAAGCAAGTAATAAGACTATTTCTGCTAATTTTTACTCAATTAGCATGAAGTGAAAACAAGCATAAGCTTTTTAACAATATTTTGCCGCAGAGATGTAGGGAAAGTCATGTCAATGAATCACATCAGGCTTTTTCCCATTGCAATGACTGAACGATGTGCCGGAGCTTTGTCGTTTTGAAACAAGATATTTTTTTTGCCAAATGAGGTCTTTCTCTTTTCACCTCATCACTCAGACGTTGCAGTAAGCTTGCGTAGTAGTCACCAGTGATACTTTTACCTTTTCAAGTAATCAATAAAAATAATTCCCTGTGCAACACAGAAAATACTCGCCATAACCATAATCCGCTTTGCCTATTTTGGAGTTGGTTCACCTGGTGCAATCCACTGTTTTGACTGTGATTTACTTTCTGCAGTGTAGTGATGTATCTAAGTTTCATCCTTGGTAATAAGCCGTCTCAAAAATGCACTAAGATTTTTACGGTAGAGTTCCACATGCTTAACAGAAACAGTTTTTCATTGCAACTTTTGATCAGGTGTCAACAAACGCGGTACCCATCTTGCACAGACCTTGTAAAAGCCCAAAACATAACTTAAAATATTACCTGCACGTTCGTTTGATATGTTTACAGCCTGAGCTATCTCAAGCAATTTTAATCTGCGATCTTCCAATACTTAACGAATATATTTTTTCAATGATATCTGAATTTGTCGCTTCTCTCTCAGAGCTCATCACAAGTGCTCGTCCGTCCCATTTAACTCTGCAGCCCACCTTTTAATTGTTGAATATGAAGGGGCCGTGACTTTCAATATACTGTCCATTTCCTTCTTGATTTCTTTCGGCGTTAAGCCTTTCAAATGGAAGTATTTACTCACTGCTTGTTCTTCCAAATCCTCCATTTTTGGGAAAACTCTAAAGATGTCTCGTTTAAAATGCTGTCATTGGAAAACTAAACAAGCTATTGACCTGTAACTATGAACACAAGCTAGTCTAGAGTTAAACTATACGATGTTATCGTCTAACTGGGCTAGTAGTGCCATATCTGTTAGGCCTGGCCGACCTTCGTATATGCGTAAACATTAGCTTTATAACATACCAGGGAATTCGCTATAACTATGGATATCTGCCACCAATTATTTTCATGTGCACAGCAATAACAGTTTAACGCTGCACGCTGTTGTGGTTAAGTTATGCACGCCTATTTGACATCTCTGTTAGCCTCTGAGCCATTGCAGGGGAAAGGGAAGGAAAGCAACTTCCTCTATGCGCAAGATTTGTTCATATTTCGCCTCAATACCTTTAATAAACAAAACAAATGATGTCGCCTATTTGGGTGGCAGTTCTGGCTACTATTTATATTCACTCGTCTAACAGCACACACTTGGCCTAGAGAACTCGAACTAACTAATGATAATATGACGTAAGTAATGGATCGCCCGCAGAGACACGTGTGTGAATCTTCCAAGGAGGTCGAAATAAATATGACAAATGTATGCTGTGAGTCCGCTTTTTTGTAGCGACGGCTTTAAGGATATACTTCTCTTTTTATTACTTTTTTTTTTGGTAGTGTTTAACGCCCGCTTTTACTGCTCTGGCACCGCAGGCGATTTTTATTACTTTCTCTATACGCACTAGGTACATAGTGTATGGAGAAGGTATTGCACTCCACCCAAAAATTCGATACCGAGATTTCACCGGAAATATAAGTTTTAGGGTCCCCATTATCCAAAAAAAGTATTTTCAGAAAAAAGGTCCGTGTGTGTGTGTCCGTGTGACTGTGAACTCGATAAATCAAAAACGAAAAGTCGTAAAATACCAAACTTGGTATTTAAGTTTAGTACTTCCAGGGATGCGACACGAAGATTTTGAGAAAAATCCCTCCACCGCAAACTACCCTTTACATGGAACTTTTTTCTAAAATTTTGATTTTATTAAAAATGGCTCTAACGATTTTGATTAAAATATCGTATATTAAAGATATTTACCTGACAAATAAAATGCATATTTTGAATTTTCTGGAAATAGCCTCTGAAGACCACTTTATTCTGGGTAAATTTTACGGAATTTTGCATAACTGTTAAATCGTAAGAGATGGACAAAAACTTACCCCACAACAAATGTAGAGCACTTTAAAACACACACTTTATGTTACATACATTTTTTTCGTGGAGTTGGTTGTTTTTGAAATATTCCTTGTTTTTGGTTCAGCCATAAAAATATACTTTTCTCATACAGGACTGTGAATTCGTGTCCATACAAACAAAGGAACATCAGTCACATAGTGACCAACTTTTGATTATCACTTTAACCTATGGTACTCTCTTATTTCGCTTCTACTTACAAGAAAGCAAGTAATAAGACTATTTCTGCTAATTTTTCTCGATTAGCAGCAAGTAAATAGAAACATAAGCTTTTTAACAATCATTTATTGCAGAGTAGTAGAGAAATTCATGTGAATAGAACACATAAGATTTTTTACATCTTTGTTGTGATTTCGGGTGTTGATTTTTTATTTTTACATTCTCTACATGCACTATGTGCATAGGTATAGAGAAGGCAAAAATTCCATACAAAGATTTCTTCGGAAATACATGTTTTGAATCCAAAAAGTCTGATGTGTTCCATTCACATGACTTTCTTTACATCTTTGCTACAAATTGTCGTTATAAAGCTTATGCTTCTATTTACTTCAAGTTAATCGAGAAAAAAATAGCAGAAATAGTCTTATTACTTGCTTCCTTGAAAGTAGAAAGGACATGAGGGAGTATCATAGGTTAAAGTGATAATCAAAAGCTGCTTGCTATGTGACTGAAGTTTAAGGAAAACAAAATTCTCGAAAATTTTTCCATGTAAAGGGTAGTTAGTTAGTGTTGGGGATCTTTTCTTGAAAATCTTCGAGGCGCGTCTTTGGAAGATACCAAATACCAAGTTTGATATTTAACCGTCTTATCCACTTTGAGCTATGCTGTCCACAGACACACACACACACACACACACATGCACGGACCTTTCTCTGAAAATACTTTTTTTTTTTTTTTGGATTCAGGGGGTACTAACATGTATGTGAAATGTCGGTATCGAATTTTTGGGTAGAATACAATAACTTCTCTATCCACTGTTCATATGGAACTAGAGAAAGTAATAACAAAGTAGGAGCATATTCATTGGAAGTATAAAATTGTTATTTAACTATATTAAGTAATTTAAATATGTGTAATGGTGGATTGTAAGGTTTATTACAAAGGTCTATGTGCTATATTAATCTGAGTCGTTTCCTTTCGTGTAATAGACAGTCAAAGAGTGATTTAGCATTCTGTATTAGATGTTAGCTGACGTGGATCAGAAGATAATGTGACCACATCAGCATGTAAGATGCTCATCATCGCATCACCTCCTTATAATGTAAATACAGTTTAGTCATCACTAGAATCGGTTTTGAGTTCCGAAGCGCACACAGTTACGAACACACAGAGCAGTCAGGGGTATAAAGAGAGGGTAGTTGGGTGTGATTTGTAGTGTAAACATGCACATGTTGAGGTATAAATATGTTCCAAAAATAGCTCATCGCTTGTATTTGCATAGTTCCTAATTTAGAAAGTAACACAAAAAAATCTGATTTGTACCATTCACATGACTTTCTCCATATCCCTGCAACAAATTATTCTTAAAAAGCTTATACTTTTATTTACTTTCTGCTAATCAGAAAAAAATAGCAGAAATAGTCTAATTACTCGCTTCCTTGTAAGCAGAAGCGAAATAAGGGACAACTGTAGATTAAAATGATAGTCAAAAGCTGGTTGCTATGTCAATGAAGTCCCTTTGTCTATATGGATAGGAGTTGACAAGTTCCTGTATGAGAAAAGTATACGTTTTTCATAGCAGAAACCAAAAATAAGGAATGTCACAAAAACGACGAACTCCACGAAAAAAATGTATATAACATAAATTGTGTGTGCTCTACTTGTTTTGTGTAGTAAGTTTTCGTCCATCTCTTACTGTTTATTCAAAATTTAGTAAAATTCATTCAGATTAAACTACTCTTCAGAGGCTATTCCCAGAAAATTCAAGATATACATTTTATTTGTCAGGTAAATATGTTTAATATACGAAATTTTAATCAAAATCGTTAGAGCCATTTTTGAGAAAATAAAAATTTTCGTAAAAAGTTCCATGTAAAGGGTGGTTGGGGGTGGGGGGATTTTTCTCAAAATCTTCGTGTCGCATCCCTGGAAGATACTAAACTTAAATACCAAGTTTGGTATTTTACCGACTTTTCGTTTTTGAGTTATCGTGTTCACAGACACACGGACACACGGACACACACACACAAACACACACACGGACCTTTTTGTGAAAATGCTTTTTTTGGATATTGGGGACCCTAAAACATATGTTTCCGGTGAAATCTCGGTATCGAATTTTTGGTGGAGTGCAATACTTTCTCTATACACTATGTACATAGTGCGTATGAAGAAAGTAAAAACAATTAGCCCGCCTGGGTAGTGTGGTGGTAGCGTGTCTGCCTCATATTCAGCAGGTCGTGAGTTCGAATCTCGCTTAGGGTGAGTTACCCAGATAAGGTTTATTTCAGGGTTTTTCCCTTATCCTGAGAAGACGAATGTCGAGTAACTTCAAGTTCCATGGACCCCGAGATCATTTGAGTATCATTCCACCAATTTAATTCATCGTCCAATATGTCCAACCAGGTTAAAAGACGTTAAGCTACAAAAAAAAAAAAAAAAAAAAAAAAAAAAAAAAAAAAAAATTAATTCATAATATGATTAGTAAATAAAATGATTGGTACTTTTACAAATAAAAGTACAAAGCTTGATACAAAAAAAATCACGATAATACTGTGTGGACTTTGAAAAGACAATGAATATTAATCAGCCAAAGTCATTCATTGCGGAGAATTACTGTATTGAAAGAAAATTCTCTCCTCCTGTCACTCAACATATGTTTGAAACGTCCACAAGTGTCTTCAGTGTCGAAAGCCTACCCTTTCGTGTTTTCGATATGTTTCAATGTCTCTTTCGGTGTTCACTGGTTTATCTACCAGCAGGAACTGAACGAGACCAAGCAGTAAGCAATGTTAGATAGTGCAACACATTGTAATGGCTGTAGAGACCGCGGTACTCCATCACATCATAGTTATACTCTATATGCACCGAACCTCAATCCGGAAATTTCGTGTTTTGGACAGTCAAAGAGTAAGTGATTAACATTCTGTATTGGATGTGAGCAGGCACGTGTGCCACTGTTTTGACTCACTATTTTAAATCGTTCAAAATAGGATCAAAATTTTCCGTGTCCAGCCATAAATTGCCAAAATAAATGTTGGCTAAAATGATTTATATGTAATCTATCCTGAATTTCGGGAAAGAACATTTGTTTTGTAAAATGGCCATTAATACTTTCTTGCCATATTGAATTCCAACTATTAAGCATGTCTTTTCTGCAGCAGTTGTGTACAATGACTGCATACCCGGGCCCAGACAAGTCGGTCGAGCACTTCTTAAGAGCTCTTGTACCCAGGGCGCGTACACAAGGCACAGAAAGAAACCGGCACTGTCTTGTTCCGTACACTGCATTCCTTACCGTTTGCAGGGTACTTTATTAGTCATGCTTCCATTGTATTGGCTGATACTGTCACCTTGCAGTTGAGTGTTCTATATTGAACCAATAGAGCATACCTATGCTGGGTTTGTCAACTCATTCGCTAATAGGAATAGCCACCTCCCTCAACTGGAAGCGAGATTAGGTAACGTGTTCTACAACAGTAAGCTACAACCCCTTCTCCTTCCCCAATGAGAGTGACGGAGGGGCCAGCGGGTATCAGAAGACACGCCCAATAAATTCCCTACAGGCAATCAGAAATTCGATGTCTAATACTATTTGTGCTCTGTGTACACGGTGCAGGGATTTACTTGTTGAAAGGAACAACATTTTCTTCTCTTTGAAACAAAGCTCGCATTTATTCAAAACTTTTCAACACAATCTCAAATTTAAAAGATAACCTTCTTTCTTTTAAAACTGAAAATCCTCTGTAATTTAACGATTGTAATCCCCATGAAATTTCTCTATTCCCGTCGAAAATATTCACTTTGCTACGTATCTTTCCCTTGCATGCAAATGTTCTTTCTTTGTAAATTGAACTACGATATTCCGGACAATGATTTCCTCATACCCCATGAAAAATCAACTATCTCGTCGAAAATTATAGCTGATTTATTCTCCGATGTAATATTATTCGAAGCACAAATTCTTTTATAAAAATTTACCTTCTTGCCTGACGAGCAATGTTGTCTCTCAGACTTAGTCTCCCCAGGACCTCCTTCCCCGACTTAGTCAGAAGGAGAAGTGTAAAAGCTTCGAAAATTTTCCTTGGTTACTGCAAAAATGTTCCATTGCTGAAACAGGTTATTAATACAAAATTAAACAGCTCATCACTATAATGAAAAAAATCTGATGTGTTACTTTCACATGACTTTCTCTACTTAGCTGTAACAAATTATTGTTAAAAGCATATTCTTCTATCTACTTAATGATAATCGAGAAAAACATTAGCAGAAATTGTCTTAATTGCTTTTTCCCTTATATGTAGAAGGAAAATAAGAGAATAGCCTAAAACGATAGTCAGTTGTCACGTGAATGAAATCCATTTCTATGCAGGACCAAGAGTTTATAACTTACTATGTGAGAAAAGTTTAAGTATTTTACATCTGAAACAAATAACAAGCAGTAACTCAGAAACGGTCAACTCCATGAAAAAAACTGTATATGACATATATTGAGAGTTATAACGAGATCTACAATTGTTGTGTAGTAAGTTTTTGTCTATCTATTATGGTTTACTAGTTATGCAAAATTCCGTAAAATTCATCCAGAATAAACAGGTCTTAAGAAGCTACTCCCAGAAAATTAAAGATATACATTTTATTTACGATAGAAATTGCTTTAATTTGTGGTATTTTATTCAAAATCGGTAAAGCTATTTTTGAGAAAAGCCAAATTATTCGAAAATTTTGCCATGTAAAGGGTAGTTTGGGGTGGAGGAATTTTCTTGGAAATATCCGTGTCGCATCCTTGTAAGATACCAAACTTAAATACCAAGTTGGGTATTTAACGGTCTTCGTTTTTGAGCTATGCTGCCCACAGACCCACAGACACACACATTTCTGAAAATGCTTTTTTTTTTTGGGATTTAGGGGGTCCTATAACATGTATTTCCGATAAAATCTCGGTATTGAATTTTTGGGTGGAAGCAATACCTTCTCTATACACTATGTACATAGTACGTGTAGAGAAAGTAAAAATCGACTAACGAAAATAAAACCGCAACGAAATCTTCTCAAAAAAGTAAGCAAGGAGCAATAACATAAAAACACAAAATGACGGAAAAATACGTTTTCTTATAAAGAAAGTTATAAAAAATACAAATAAAACATTAATTAAACATGGCTGTTGATCCGCAATGCTGCATGTTGCTTCATTTCTTAAAGCGTTCTTTACCAACGATATTGGCCATTTTATACGTTCACATTCTGTAACCAATTTAGATTCTGCTTTTGCAATAATTACTGTATTTAAACCCAATTTAGAGGAATTTCAGATATGATATAAGCCCGACTATGTTTCAGAGATGGAAACACTTAATTTATATTGAAATAGCTCAAAGGGAGTTTCTGAAGCACTGCTGATTTTTACATATTCTTTTAGGCTACTCAATGATAGATGCTATTGAGTTCCTTATAATCATAAGCAATATATTTCTATTGCTCTCAATAACAGAGTATAATCCACCTCTAGAATTGCCTGGGGTGGGCAGCACTTTCGCTAAATTGTACATTTGACGGCGATGCCGCAGAAAAACTTAAAACACTTTCCCGTATTTTGGGTTCTATTATAAACACATCTTATAAGACTGAAATATAAAAGTGAAATATATAATGAAAGAAAGAGTTAGGAAATCTAATTGAAATAATTATAAATGCGAATTTGTAAGGACTTAATATACAGGGTGTTAATGAACTACACCGAATTAGCTTGGGAGATTGTGCACGTGACTGAGATAAGTAATTTGAGATCAGCGATGCATGGACCCCGGATAAACATAACGCAACTCCATAGCGTTAAACGTGTGGGTATGAGGTACTGTTAAGTCGATGTTAAAGCAGAGAAGGTATTTAAAACTGCTGCCCGAGTATAGAAATATTGATTTTTAGCAGTTCGTTACTAGCGTTCTCAAGATTTAATGTCGTAAATATCTGTAAAATCTCGAACTAATCACTTGACAGTGCGACACTGAGCATTCATCAACAACGCTCTTGAGATAGCCTACTCTGAAGGCGTTTTTACAACTGCTTTGGTGGCTTAATGCAAACGCGGGAAGCTGCTATCCCAAAGGGCATGAGCTCTATTCCTGTCATAGAGTAAATGTTTTTATTGTTATTTTTTTTCATTCCAGATGAAGTGCCGCGATACGTGAACGAGACCCGAACTCGGAAACTATCTTTCACTTTGAAAGCCAGTATCATAACCAATACGCTAGAGAGGTACGCTGTAATACGCTCCTTTGTTTTTCGTGTTATGCTTTCGAATAGCTGTTAAATTAGCCAGTGGCGTACTGGCACTTATAGACATTACTTCGGCATTTCAATAAACAAGCCATAATTCTCCTATCTCAAATTACTTATTTAAGTCATCTACATATTCTGTGAAAATATATAGGTATAGTTCATTAACACCCTGTATATAGGGAAATGGGTTAGAATAAGAAATTTTAACTCGCTGATATTTTGCTGTCAGAAAGCGTGTTTAAGAAAGACCGGTGCGAGCACAAAAGCTAACGGAAATTTGATGCATGAACGCTCAAAAATGCATCCAGCCGTAAGGAATGGGCTTATTGCATTTCAGAAGAGATGAAAATCGCAAGTGTGCATGATTAGGTATTTCTGGGAAAACCCGTGAGGAGGTAGCTAACATGGGGAAGGCATAAGATTTGCCCGGACCGATGAAACTAGAATATTTGAAATATTTGGGAAATAGTGTACGTTTGGTAGGGGTTGTAATCCTGGTAAGGCAACTAAAATTTTAGAAGTGGGGATGCATTTGGCAAGATGTCCGATTCTGAAAAAATAGCGAAGAACACACCCTGAAAATTGGCTTCAACCGGACAGGAACGCGGAAGTTTATAGCCCATGCGGGATTTAAAAAATGTTACTACACCGGGGAGAAAAATAAAATAACGAAGCACGCGACGAGCAGAAGAGGTCGCGATATGTGGCTCTGTTCTATATCGGATGCAGGGTTAAAGAATCATTTGAGATGAATAAATGATTAATGTGTCAAATCACGAAAAACGGAATTTGATTATCTCTGTTTGTCAACGCCGAGACTACCCTTAAAGACATCTCAGGTTTCTGGACCACGCCCCTGAGATACTACAAGACGGAGAAATCGACGCCAACACCTGCAGAAGGGATTTGTCAGGTAGGAGTTGAAAACAATCAACGAGCCCCCGAATCCGACAGAACAGCCGAAATTACTTTCTCTACATACTATGTACATACTGCAAAGAGAAGATTTTGTATATTACCCAAAAATACGATACCGAGATTTCATCGGAAATACATGTTTTGTGAACACCGAATAAAAATAAATGTGAATAAATATCCGTGTGTGTGTCTGTCTGTGTTTGGGCAGCATGGCTCAAAAACGAAAAGTCTGTTAAATAGCAAACCTGGAATTTAAAATAAGTATCTTCCAAGGATGTGCAATGATGATTTTCAAGAAAATTCCACCACCTCACCTATCCTTTACCGGGAAAAAAATTGAAAATTTTGTTTTCCTCCAAAGCGTCTCTAACTTACGTAAGATATATGTTGAATATCATGTATTTTCCGGGAATAGATTCTGAAAAACTCTTCATTCTGTATGAGTTTCTTATAGCCGAGATTTCACCGGAAATACACGTTTTAGGGTCCCCTGTATCCAAAAAAAAGTATTTTCAGAAAAAGGTATGTGTGTGTCCGTGTGTCTGTGAACAAATAACTCGAAAATGAAAAGTCGGTAAAATACCAAACTTAATATTAAAGTTTCGTATATTCCAGGGATGCGACACGAAGATTTTGAGAAAAGTTCCCCCACCCAAAACTACCCTTTACATGGAAAAAAATTCAAAATTTTTGATTTTCTATAAAATAGCTACAACGATTTTGATTAAAATGACGTATATTAAATATATTTATATGGCGAACAAAATGTATATCTTGAATTTTCTGGGAATAACCTGTAAAGACTTCTTTATTCTGAATGAATTTTTGCTGAATTTTGCGTAGCTGGACAAAAACTTACTACACAAGAAATGTAGATCACGTTAAAACATACAATTTTCGAGGAATTGACCATTTCTGAGATATTCGTTGTTATTTGTTTTTTAGATTTTTTCACACGGAAGTTGTAAACTCCTGGCTCTGCGTAGGAATGGATTTCACTCACATGGCAACTGGCTTTTAAAAGATTTTACTATCGTTTTAGCCTAGTGTATCCCTTATTTTTGTTCTACTTACAAGGAAACAAGCAATTAAGACAATTTCTGCTAATGTTTGTCTCGATTATCATAAAGTAGATAGAAGAATATGTTTTTTAACAATAGTTTGTTACAGTGATGCAGAGAAAGTCATGTGAATGGAACCCATCAGATTTTTTATGTTATTTCTAATTAATGGGGAAGAATGTACTACATTTTTGCCTTCCAAACTTTTGAGTTTTCAACATTTATAATAATTGGAGTATTTTATCAAAAAAGTAATTAAACAATTTCTGTAATGTGCTTTTGAGAGACAGTGCAAATATATGCAACATACTACATTGTGTGCTACATTTTAAGTGTAGAATACTGTTGAAAGAAAGTTTTGCCAGAAAATAAGGTTTACAGGTTGAGGGTGGCTATTAATAAGTGTGCACCTACCCATTTACAGCCTCAGTTAATTGGTGGAAGTTTGGAAATAAAAAAAACTGATGTGTACCATTCACATGACTTTCTCTATATCCCTGCAACAAATTATTCTTAAAAAGTATATACTTCTATTTACTTTATGCTAATCAGAAAAAATTAGCAGAAATTGTCTTATTACTCGCTTCCTTGTAAGTAGAAGCGAAATAAGGGACAACCATAGGTTAAAGTGATAGTCAAAAGCTGGTTGCTATATCAATGAAGTTCCTTTGTTTATATGAATATGAGTTGACAAATGAGAAAAGTATACGTTTTTCATAGCAGAAACCAAAAATAAGGAATGTCTCAAAAACGACGAACTCCGCGAAAAAATGTATATAACATAAATTGTGTGTTCTAATGAGCTTTACATTTTTGGTGTGTTACGTTTTTGTCCATATCTTACGGTTTAGCAGTTACTCAAAATTCAGTAAAATTCATCCAGAATAAAGTACTCTTCAGAGGTTATTCCCAGAAAATTGAAGATATACATTTTATTTGTCAGGTAAATATGTTTAATATGCGAAATTTTAATCAAAATCGTTAGAGCCATTTTTGGGAAAATCAAAATTTTCGAAAAAACTTCCATGTAAAGGGTAGCTGAGGGTAGGGGGATTTTTCTCAAAATCTTCGTGTCGTATCCCTGGAAGATACTAAACTTAAGAACCAAGTTTGGTATTTTACCGACTTTTCGTTTTTGAGTTATCGTGTTTACTGAACCACGGACACACACACACGGACCTTTTTGTGAAAATGCTTTTTTTGGATATTGGGGACCCTAAAACATATATTTCCAGGGACATCTCGGTATCGAAATTTTGGGTGGAGTGCAATACCTTCTCTATACGCTATGTACATAGTGCGTATAGAGAAAGTAAAAAGTTACTGTTGGCCAAAATATGGTGGATTAGGTGGTGAAGTATTTCGAACCTTAATTTTACAGTTTTTGCCATCGAAACTGCGCAGGTGTGCAAGCTTGCACTGACTTGATGGAAAAGAATCATTTTCTTTGCCAGATGAGGGCGTTTTTTTTTCTTGCTTTCTCCGTTCAACCGGTGCAATAACGATGCATAATACTCTCCATTTATGACCCTTCCTTTCTACAGGTAATCAACGTGGATGACTCCGCATTCATCCCAAAACACCCAATCCATAGTCTTGTCTGCAGATTTGCCTTCTTAGGAATCGGTTCGCTTTTAAAAACCCACTGTTTCAACTGTACTTTTTTCTCTGGAGAGTAGTAGTGTATCCAGTTTCATTCACAGTCTGGATTGTGAAGGAAAGTGCCAACCAGCTTCCAAATTGATTGCGTCTATTCTGCATTGAGAGCAAACGCGGCACCCACCTTACCGAGGCCTAATTTTTCCTGGAAAATTGAGAACACTGTACCTTATGATATGCCTGTGGTCTCTACTATTTAGCGAAATTTGATTTGTCGATCACTTAAAACCATATCCTGGATTTTGTCAACCATTTCGGAGAAAGTCACTTCTACTAGGCGTCCGGAATGAGTTTCATAATTTGTGGATGTACGGCCACGTTAAAATTCGTTTATCCAATTGTAAATTATTGCACACGCAGGAGCAGATGTGTCATGCACTTCATTCAACTCGACTTTTATCTCTTTCGGTGTTAAGCTTTCTGAATAAAAGTGTTTAATCATCGTAGGAACTCTTTTCCGTCTTTCTAAAGAAGCACAAAATTGTTTATTCAATTGCCTATGGCAACGAAACCAGGTGATGGATATAACTGAAGCTTTAACTGCCAACTAATAAGAGACTGCGGTTACTAAATACAAGCTCTTTTAGATGTTACAAGTTTATTTCTTGGAATTTCTTAGGACTTATTGAACGTCTCTTATTGAGCGTATTGTCTTAAAGTGTAGACTTCATATTATTTAATATAAAACAAAATAGTTTTAAATTTTTTCTCATTTTTGTCATATTTTACAGATGTATTGCCTTAAAATGGATTTGAAAAAATCGGAAACGTTGTGCAAAAGTATTTAGGTCGTTCAATAACGACTGCCATTCCCCTTAAAACTCCTGTAAAGTAACAGTTTGAAATATGTGGCGATGTGTGCGTGAAGATCGATTATAGTACTGTCTACTACCACCAGATGATGTTGCTACTTCACATAGGATAGCTCACTGGAGCGGCAATTATATGGCTTGCGAGTACGCTTTGAAATGGAAATGCCGAGTTATTTATGGACGCTCTTTAACTACTGTGGTTCTCAGCGTCCCATTCCAAATTGGGCGTGAAAGACCGCTTAATTTTGCTCAGAGGCCTCTTTCACGTGCCGTAAATCTACGGTACGGGACCAACGGCTTTACTTCCCTTCCGAAGGAAGCCATGTTGAGGATTTTTACTCCCAAAAACATCAGTCGTCCTCCGCCGGATTTGAACCCGCGACCTTGGGTATATGAAGTTAGCATGATAACCATTACACCGCGGAGGGCGACGCGAGTACGCTTGTGGACATCGATGAAACAATATGGAAGTAGACAAGCACGGGCAAAGGTGGACTGTATGGTTTCTATGAAGGGAAGGAGTGACTGCTTCAGACATCCTCAAGATATTAGTGCCCATATGTGGGGAGGCAGCACCAAGCCGCAGATCCGTGTTTCGTTGTGTCCGAATCCAAAGACGGCAGGAAGCGTGATGAAAACGACGAAGCACTGTGCGTCCAGCAACAATACCCAGCTTGTGAATGACCTGACATTGGAGAACAGCCGAGTCACATATGATGAACTAGTACAGGCAACAAGTCTATCACGGGGAACCCTCCACACCATAATCTATGAATGTTAAGGATGAGGAAGGTGTGTGGCCAAAGGGTGCCGTATACCCTCACCAATGCTACCACATCCTGACAGATCTTGCTCCTATTCGACTCAATGAAAGAGGTCATGCGGGGTAAGAAGTTCATCACCAATGACTGTTGTTCAACAGTGGCGCCGGTTTGCTGCCAGAACGATGGAAGAACTGCATAGACATTGGCGGGGAATACCTGTAATGTAACCTGAATGAGTTTGTTCAATAAATGGTTCCTGTGAACAAAAAAATCTTGTAGTGCCAATCATTTTTGAACGCCCCTAAAAAATAATTACCAAGACTGTCGCAAATGTCTAGGCTGAAGTATAAATTAGTTTGGTTGTTGTACAATCGAGAGAATTATCCTTCAGTAATAATGGGCATTTGGGCAATGGCTTCGGGCAAATGGATTCGCGGTAAAGACCATTCGGGTTAATGGCCATTCGGAGTGCTTGTTTCGGGGAAATGATCGGGAACGCATTTTTCCACGTATTGCGTTTAGAAATAAAGCGCAAGTGCTACCTCATTTATTAAGTAACTATACGCAGTTGTTACAGGCTTACTTTTGGTGATGTAACACAATATGCGTGCTGTGGTTTACTAATCACTGGGGTGTATGTCGAATAACTGAAGGATCGCTAAACATCATCTCAAAAACAGCAACCTCGTTAGTCAATAGCAAATAACAGGTTTTGAGAAACAGTTTCCGAACATAACCTCCGGAGAAAAAGCTTATGCGTGCTTCAAGTATAGACAAATGGAGCATCTGACCTAAATATTGGTGGTCTGATTTTCTAGGTGTTACATGATAACCACAAGCGCTGCACGTCAAGCTACAGATCTCTCTAATATTACTTTACCTCTTATGGCATTCCGCAACTGAGAAGTGACTCTATGGTTAAGCGGTCATACGGTCCAATTTCAGCCCAATGGAAACCCTCCATTATCATTCGGGCATACCAACTTCTTTCATAAGTACGACTACTAGTGTTATGCGTTTTCAATAAGACATGTGCGGAAGTAACATGCTACACTCATATAACTTTCTCTAACAAATATCTCCACCTTTACCTACTAGATAAAGTAAGAAAATACACTCCAAAATAAGTACCGAGGTTTCGTCTTTTAGCCTCTACACTACTTAGACTCCTTGAATCTTAGAAAAAAAAATCTGATGTGATCCATTTATATGACTTTCTCTACATCTCTGCAACAAATTATTGTTAAAAAGCTAATGCTTCTATTTACTTCATGCCAGTCGAGAAAAAATTAGCAGAAATAGTCTTATTACTTGTAGAAGTGAAATAAGAGAGCACCATAGATTAAAGTGATAGTCAGAAACTTGTTGCTATGTGAATGCATTTCAATTGTTTGTACAGACAGGATTTGACAAATTCCTGTATAAGAAAAGTATAAATGTTTCAAAGCGGAAACTAATAACAAAGAATATCTTAAAAACGATCAACTCCACGAAAAAAATGTATATAAAGTATATTGTGAGCTTTAATGTGCTCTACATTTTCTGTATGGTAAAATTTTGTCCATCTCTTACGGTTTAGCAGTTATGAAAAATTCGGCAAAATTCATCCAGAATAAAGAGGTTTTCAGAAACTATTCCCAGAACATTCAGGATATACATTTTATTGGGGTTGCAAATAGCTTTAGTATACGTGATTTTAATCAAAATCGTTAGAACCATTTTTAAGAAAATCAAAACTTTCGAAAATGTTTCAATGTAAAAGGTAGTTTGTAGTGGGGGGATTTTCTTCAAAGTCTTCGTGTCGTATCCTTGGAAGAGCTCACACACACATGGTCCTTTCTCTAAAAATGCTTTTTTTTTGGATTTAGGGGATCCTAAAACATGTATTTCCGTCGAAATTATGGTAACGAAGTTTTGGGTGGAATACAATGCTTCCTCTATACACTATGTACATAGTACGTGTAGAGAAAGAAATAAGTAGTCTGATGTGTTCCACTCACATGAATTTCTCTAGCAGTTTCATATACAAACCATTCTTACAAAAGACTATTCTTTTATCTACATCATGCTAATCGAGATAAACATTAGCAGAATTAGTCTTTTTACCTGCTTCCTTGTAAGTAGAGGTATAGTCAAATCTTTTGGATGCTGGTCGCTAAAACAATAAAACCGTATATGTCATAAATTGTGTGTTTCTACTAAATCTACTTTTTTGTGTAGTAAGTTTATATCTATCTCTAGGGGTTTAATCGTTATACAAGATTCTGCAAAACTCATCCAGAGTAAAGAGATCTACAGGCTGTTCCCAAGAAATTCAAAACATAAATTTTATTTGTGATATAAACATGTTTAATACACGGCATTTTAATCAAAAACGTTGAGTCATTTTTGAGAAAAACAAAAATTTCAAAATTTTTTCCATTAAAGGGTAGTTTGCGAAGGGGGGATTTTCTTGAAAATCTTCCTGTTGCATCCTTGGAAAATACCAAACATAAATACCAAGTTTGATATTTAACGGTATTTTCGTTTTTGAGCTATGCTGCCCACAGATTCACACACACACATACACACACTGACAGACAGACACACACAGACATTTTTTCTAAGAAGTTTTTGTTTATTCAGGGGGTCTCAAAACATATATTTCCAGTGAAATCTCGGTATCGAATTTTTGGGTGCATTGCAATAGCTTCTCTATATACTAAGTACACAGTACGTGTAGAGAAAGTAAAAAACGTGTATGATAAATGTGTGTTCATTCAGAATAAACAGCTCTGCAGAAGCTATTCCCAGAAAATTCAAAATATACATTTTATTTGTCATGCAAATATTTTAAATGTGAGAGAGTTTAATTAAAATTTTTTAAGCTATTTTTGAGAAAGTCAAAGTTTTGTAAATTTTGTCCACGTAAAGGGAAGTTTGGGATGGGGGATCTTCTTGGAAATCTTCGTGTCACATCCTTGGAAGATGCTAAGGTAACAAGTTTTGTATTTAATGGGCTTTTCGTTTGTTGAGCAACGCTGTCCAGAACATATATTTTCGTGGAAATCTCGACATAAACTTTTTGGTTGCAATATATACTTAGTAGGTACGTGTAGAGAAAGTAAACAGCAGGTATTCTCTCCTTAAGTGAAGATATCACTTCAAAGTGTTTATATTCTCCAAGGGCGAAAAATATCCAGGAATACCGAATAACAATTTCAACATTCTAAACGCCCTAAAATGCAGGTTAGACAACCAAGAAGCTTTTAAAACCCGGTCTCATCAATGAGATTGTTAAAAAGCAACTGAAAGTGTATCCTATTTACCAAAATAAGTCAAGAACCAATCAAGAAGTTGTCCTCCGAATTTCAGCTATTATCCATTACATGAGATTGATTGGATGTGTGCTTGAGTGTATTTTAGATGCAGATGTTAAATATGTTTTTAAAAATTGCTTCAATCAAATACTATTTAAGATTGGTTTTCCTTGGAAGTTAAATAGGGAGAGAAAAGCACTCAGTAAATTGCGTATCCAAGTCTGTAATTACAAGTGAATTTATGGTTAATATAGACGCAGCAAAAACTTTCTGTACAGGTTTGAAAAAAATTAATAAAACCGGAGGAGGAGGGAAATTTTGATAAAGCAAATGTGGGAGTCCTTTAATAACTGCGAAGTGTCTCTATTAATTTCATTATTTTATTAAATTTACTATCTGGCCACTCAACGTTACATAGAAGCATTTCAAACTAATTAAGACTTAATTAATTTATTTTCACCTTATTTTTATAAAGCTACTGTGAAATGAACTTGATGTCTTTATCCGTCCCTTTATTCGTTATAATTTAACATAACACCCCGCCTATCCCTAATAACGAATGAAAAATGGCTTGAGGTTTACGCAGAGGAATTTGATTTATCGACAGAACGTCTAACTCCTTAATCGCTACCTGACATTGGTCCAAGTTGAGAAAAGTCTGAATAGGCTATAACTACCAAGTGGTTAAGAGGTTAGAGATTAGAGCATATTAACGGCAGGTGACACCTCGACAACTGCGACCAAATACTGATATATTGCGGCCTACCACCGCGCGGGGAAGGGTTGAGAGGAGGAGAAACCAAGGCCAGCATACAGAAAAGAATGGAAAAAAATCTGATGTGTACCATTCACATGACTTTCTCTATATCCCTGCAACAAATTATTCTTAAAAACTTTTACTTCTATTAACTTCATGCTAATCAGAAAAAAATAGCAGAAATAGTCTTATTACTTGCTTCCTTGTAAGTAGAAGCGAAATAAGGGACTACCATAGGTTAAAGTGATAGTCAAAAGCTGGTTGCTATGTCAATGAAGTTATTTTTTTTATATGAATCGGAGTTGACAAGTTCCTGTATGAGAAAAATATAAGTTTTTGATAGCAGAAACCAAAAATAAGGAATGTCTCAAAAACGACGAACTCCACGAAAAAAAGTTATATAACATAAATTGTGTGTTTTAACGTGCTCTATATTTTTTGTGTAGTAAGTTTTTGTCCATCTCTTACGGTTTAGCAGTTATTCAAAATTCCGTAAAATTCATTCAGAATAAACTACTCTTCAGAGGCTATTCCTAGAAAATTCAAGATACACATTTTATTTGTCAGGTAAATATATTTAATATACGAAATTTAAATCGAAATCGTTAGTCATTTTTGAGAAAATCAAAATTTTCGAAAAAAGTTTCATGTAAAGGGTAGTTGGAGGTGGGGGGATTTTCTCAAAATCTTCGTGTCGCATCCCGGGAAAATACTAAACTTAAATACCAAGTTTGGTATTTTACCGAATTTTCGTTTTTGAGTTATCTTGTTCACAGACACACGGAGACACACACACACACACACACACACACACACACACACACATGGACATTTTTGTGAAAATGCTTTTTTTGGATATTGGGGACCCTAAAACATATATTTCCGGTGAAATCTCGGTATCGAATTTTTGGGTGGAGTGCAATACCTTCTCTCTACACTATGTTCATAGTGCGTATAGAGAAAGTAAAAATGGAGTGTTATTTATGGACGCTCTTTAACTACACTGTTTCTCTGTGTTCCATTCTATATTGGACGTGAAAGAGGCCTCTTTTATGAGGCTTGAGGTTCTTTTACTTGCCGTAAATTTACGACACGGGACCAACTGGTTTGCTTCCGAAGAATGCCATGCTAAGGATTTTTACGCCCAAAGTAATCCATCGTACTCCGCGGGGTTTGAACCCGCGATCTTGGGTATATGGAGCTAATTGCAAAGACACACAGAAGTCCCTAACAATTTCACTAGATGGCAGCTCTGGCACCTCACGGAGGCCATACAGGCGCCGCGAGGCCGGAAGGAGGCCTTTACAACGGCACCTAGCATCAACCAGAGCAACCAGGGGGAAGAGAGTTTCACTCAGAGCAAGCGACTGTGTCATCTGTCTGCAAAGCTCAAGCCACACCTGTGCTGACCCGAAAGATGAAGAAACGAAATGAAATGAAGGAATGAAAGGGCAAGGGACCGTGTAAATATACAGCACCGCAGCATTCGCCTAAGCGCCCCAGGAAAACTACGGAAAAATCCAGGGCCAGAGTGCGCGGTCAACGAATGAAATTCCTCTGCCACGTGGCTCGATAGTAGTATTATAGTAATTTATAATTTTAGTTAATTACAGTAGTTTATAAACCGTTTTACATCTCTGTGGCACAGAAGGTATATCTCCTTATTCTTCCAGCCTCTGATTTCCGAGGTCGCTGGTTCTAATCCTTTGCATTTAGATGAGTTCTTACTTTCTCTACACATACTATGTACATATATACAGTACAGAAGGTATTGTATTGCACCCAAATATTCGATACCGAGATTTCACCGGAAATATATGTTTTGAGATCTCTGACTCCAAATTAAGCACTTTTAGAAAAATGTCTCTGTGTATATCTCTCTGTGTGTATTTGTGTGTGGGCAACAGAGCTCAAAAACCAAAAGTCCGGTAAATACCAAACTTGATATTTAAGTTCAGAATCTTCCAAGGTTCAGACTTTCAAGAAAACCCCTTAATCCTTGTCCTTTAAACGGAAAAATATCGCCCTCCGTGGTGTGAGGTTACCATGTTAACTTCATATACCCAAGGTTGCGGGTTCAAACCCGGCGGAGGATGATGCATTTTTTTCTGGTGTAAAACTCTTTAGCATGGCTTCCTTCGGAAGGGAAGTAAAGCCGTTGGTCCCGTGTGGTAGATTTACGTCACGTAAAACAACCTCAAGCCTGATAGAGAGGCCTCTGAACAAAATTAAGCGGTCTTTCACGCCCAATTTAGATTGGCACACTGATAAGCACAGTAGTTAAAGAGCGTCCATAAATAACACGCCATTTACATTTTTACGCAAAAATTTTTGAAAATTTCGATTTTCTCAAAAATTGCTCAAACGATTGGATTAAAATATCGTATATTAAAATCTTTACATGACAAATGAAACGTATATCTTAAATTTTCTGCGAATAGCCTCCACCCTCTCTACTCTTTACATGGAATATTTTTCGAAAATTTTGATTTTCTGAAAAATTACTCTAACAATTTTTATTGAAATATTGTATAATAAGGATTTTACCTGACAAATAAAATACATTTTGAATTTTCTTGAAATTGCCTCCAAAGAGCTCTTTAATATGGATGAATTATGCTGAATTTTTCATAATGGTAAACTGTAAGAAACACAGATTTTTTTTCTGCACAAAGAATGTTAAAACACATAATTTATGTCATACATTTTTTTTGTAAAGTTAACTATTTTCGAGGTTTTCCGAGTTATTGGTTTCAGATTTAAAGTACTTAAACGTGAGACATCTTTCGTTTTGTTTCTCTTTTGTTTACCCCTAGCAAGCAAAGAGAACCGAATTTTAAATGCTTAACCTAGCGACCGGCTTTTAAAAGATTTGACTGTCACTTCAGCCTAATATGTTCCCTTATTTCTATTCTGCTTACAAAAAAGCAAGTAATAATATCAATTCTTCATTAGAATGACGAAGATAAAAGCAAAGTTCGTTTGTGGAATAGCTAGAGAAAGTCATGTGAATGGAACACATTCGATTGTTTTCCTTTCTTTTTTTTTATATTCTCCTCACGCACTATGTACATAGTGTATAAAGTATTGCACTCTACCAAAAAATTCGATACCGAGGTTTCACCTGAAATATATGTTTTAGGGTCCCCTGTATCTAAAAAAAGCATTTTCAGAAAAAGGTCCGTGTGCCTGTGAACACGATAACTCAAAAACGAAAAGTCTGTAAAATACCAAACGTGGTATTTAAATTTAGTATCTTCCAGAGGTGCGACACGAAGATTTGGAGAAAGATCCCCCCACCCCAAACTACCCTTTACATAGAATTTTTTTCGAAAATTTTGATTTTCTGAAAAATGGCTCTAACGATTTTTATTAAAATACCGTGTATTAAAGATACCTGACAAATAAAATGTATATTTTGAATTTTCTGGGAATAGCCTCTGAAGGTCAAGTTTACGGAATTTTACATAACTGCTAAACCGTAAGAGATGGACAGAAACCTTCCATATAAATGGTAGTTTGGGGTGGGAGGATTTTTCTCAAAATCTTCGTGTCGCATCCCTGGAAGATACTCAACTTAAATACCAATTTTGGTATTTTACCGACTTTTCGTTTTTTGGGTTATCGTGTTCACAGACACACGGACTCACTGACACACGGACACATGAACACACACACACGGATCTTTTTCTGAAAATACTTTTTTTGGATACAGGGGACCCTAAAACATATATTTGCGGTGAAATCTCGGTATCGAATTTTTTGGTGGAGTGCAATACCTTCTCTATACACTATGTACATAGTATGTATAGAGAAAGTAATTAACATTCGGTTAAGATATAAACTTAGTATTTAAGTTAAGCATCTTTTAAGAATGTGTCATGAAGATTCTCAAGAAAATCCTGCATTAAAACTACCCTTTACATGGAAAATTTGCAATTTTTTTAAAAAATGATTTTAGATTTGGTAATACCACATATTAAAGAATATCATTCATTTGCATCACAAAACAAATATATATTATTTTTTGTGGGAATAGCCTCTATAGTCTTTTTCATTCTGAATGACCGTAAGAGATAGACGGAAACTTGCCTCACAAAAATAATGTGATTCTCGGTTTTGAATGATAACCAGCTCACCCTCTCCGTAATTTTTGGACTGAGATCCCCCCCTCCCCAGGATTTGTAAGCCAATGCCTAGGGGTCAGAAGCCTCTCGATGAGCCTACGGCACGAAACCATAGAATGACCCTGTTTGGAAGGATCGGCCCATAGCGTGAACATGAGGAAGTAGATGATAGAAAGTGTAGGCGAAATTATTATTTTAGTCATGAGAGAACGTAGGCTTTCACGGCCGGAGTCAGTGTAACTAAGAAATGTTTCCGGGCTGTTTTGCCGTGGTCTGCTGGTGTTAGAAGTCCCAGACGTTTCGTCCACATCTACGGTGGCCATCTCATTTTAGTGTTTAACGTACACCTTTGGTACCGCAGGTAATGACACTGATAATTCATGCAATGATGATGAAGAGTTTAACTTTTGGGTGAAAATTATTTTTTTCGAGGAAGGGCCTTTGTTTTATTTTACTCAATTCACCCCTCACCAACTGGTGGAATGCGATGGTGGGGGAAACCGGAGAACCCGGAAAAAACCTACTCCTGCGCCACTTTGTCCACCACAAATCTCAAATGCGGTCACTTGGGATCGAACCGGAACGTCTAGATGAGAGACAAGTAGTAACCACTCGGCTACAGCTCGGCCTGGCGAAATTAATGATTGGAAAATTGGTGATAGGGCAATTGTTGGAATGAATTGCGGGGGAAACCGGAAGACGCCGGTTCATCCGGCACGAATCCCACATGCGGGCGCTTGGATCGAGCCTGGAGGAATAGGAGTGGTCAACCCATTCGCCCATATAATTCATTATATATATTCATAAGTGTATTCAGTTAGCCTTTTCTGAGATATTCCTTGTTGTTGATTTAAGGTTTAAAATAGTTATGCTTTACTCGTATAGAATATTTTTACTTTCTCTATACGAACTATTACGTAGTGTATAGAGAAGGTATTGCATTGCATCCAAAAATTCGATACCGAGTTTCACCGGAAATACAAATTTTGAGACTCCCGGAATACAAAAAAAGTATTTTTAGAAAAATGTCCGTGTGTGTCTATATCTGTCTGTCTTTCTGTGTGTATGTGTGTCTTTCTGTGTGTATGTGTGTGTGTCTGTGGGCAGTATAGCTCAAAAACAAAATTACTGTTAAAGCCCAAACTTGGTATTTAAGTTTGGTATCTTCCAAGGATGCGACACGAAGATTTTCAAGAAAATCCCCTCACCACAAACTACCCTTTACATGAAAAAAATTTTGATTTTCATAAAAATGGCTCTAACGATTTTGATTAAAATATCGTATATTTAAGATATTTACCTGACAAATAAAATGTATTAGTTGAATTTTCTGGGAATAGCCCCTGAAGACTACTTTATTCTGCATGAATTTTACGGAATTGTGCATAACTGCTAAACCGTAAGAGATGGGGAAAAACTTACTCCACAGAAATTGTAGCTCATGATAAAACTCATAATTTATGTCATATACATTTTTTCCGTGGAGTTGATAATTTTTAAGATATTCTTGGTTTTTCGTTTTAGCTTTGAAAAACACTTTTCTCTTACCGGAATTTCTTAACTCCTGTCCATACAAACAAAGGAGCTTCAGTTCAATAGCAACCAGCTTTTGGCTATCATTTTAACCTATGGAACTCCCTCATATCGCTTCTGCTTACAAGGAAGCAAGTAATAAGACTATTTCTGCTAATAAGCATGAAGTAAATAGAAGCATAGGCTTTTTAACTACTATTTGTTGCAGAGATATAGAGAAAGTCATGTGAATGGAACACATCAGATTTTTTATTTAACGTGGCCAAGCAAAGAGTAAGAACAAATGTTTCAAAGATTTAACATCACTTAAGCGTAATGTATTTACCTCATTCCTTTGTATCTACAATGAAATATATAATAAGGGAATCTATGGAAAGTTTTGTCTGGATTAGCTTGAAACAGTTAAAAGAATACGCCTTTTTAAGAATAGTTGGAACACTGAGAAAAAGGCATGTGAACTTAACAGCTCAAATTTGTTACATTGCCCTACATATAAAAAACATACACACATACATACGTTTTTATTTTCTCTATACGTACTATGTACATAATGTATAGAGAAGGTATTGTATTGCACGCAAAAATTCTATACCCTAAATTTTACCGGAAATACATATTTTGAGACCCCTGAATCCAAAAAAAGCATTTTTAGAAAAATCCCTGTGTGTGTGTGTGTGTGTTTGTGTGGGTGGGTATAAAAGGCCGTTAAACATCAAACTTGGTATTTAAGCTTGGTATCTTCCAAGAATGCGACACGAAGATTTTCAAGAAAATCCTTCCTCCCTGCGCCCAATTACCCATTACATGGAACATTTTTGGAATTTTTTTTTAAAAATGGCTCCAACGATTTTGATTAAAATATCTTATATTTGAGATATTTTTGAGAAAATAAAATGTATGTCTTCAATTTTCTGGCAGTAGCCTCTGAAGACATGTTTATTCTGGATGATTTTTATTGAATTTTGCATAACTGGTAAACCGTAAGAGAAACACAAAAACTTACTACACAACAAATGTAGATGCGAAAAAACATACAATTTATGTCTCATATATATATATATATATATATATATATATATATATATATATATATATATATAAATATTTCGTGGAGTTGATCGTTTCTTAGATATTCCATGTTATTGATTTCGGCTTTAAGAAACTTAAACTTTTCTCATACAGGAATGTGTCAACTCCTGCCCATACCAACAAAGGAACTTCATTCACATAGCAACCAGCTTTTGAGTATTACTTTAAACTATGGTACTCCCTTATTTCGCTTCTGCTTACAAGGGAGCAAGTAATAAGACTATTTCTACTAATTGCTTGAAGTAAATTGAAACATAAACTTCGTTGCAGAGATGTAGAGAAAGCTATGTGAATGTAACAAATCAGATTTTTTCTTTTTATAACTTTAATATAGATTATCTCTGTAGCTTTTATAGCTTTAATATAGATTATCTCTGTAGCTTTTATATCTTTAATATAGATTATCTCTGTAGCTTTTATAACTTTAATATAGATTATCTCTGTAACTTTTATAACGTTAATATAACTTATCTATGTAGATTTTATAACTTTAATATAGATCATCTCTGTAACTTTTATAACTTTAATATAACTTATCTATGTAGATTTTATAACTTTAATATAGATTATATCTTTAGCTTTTTGTTCCAATAATAATTAGATTCAGCTATTCCAGTCTTCATTGTTAAGCTGTTTTTTGCACAATTTCCTATTGATAATTTCCTTCTTAGTTTGTAATTAAACACTTACACTATAAATGTTCTTCTTCCACTCCAGACACCTACCAGCTCTGTGGTATGCGGGAAGAATAAGTCCACTTCTTTTCCTATCGCGTAATTTCTCAATCCTCTTCTGCATGTACATTCTCACACGTGTTGCAGATACCTCATGTAATGCTTTTATTATGTCTTCCTTTTAAAGGTCTCAGTTCCAAATAATAACCATCAATTATACGAAATATTTAATTTTTGCTTGTTTCCTGGCTTTAATTGCTGCGCAAAATGCTTGAAATTCATTCAACTTCATTTAGATGTTCCTTTAAAACTGATTTATAATATAACATCTCAGGTATTTGAAATACATAGGAGTGTGGACACTGGAGAGTTTTAAGTCAATTTTTAATTTCTCTATACATACTATGTACATAGTGTATAGAGGAAGTATTGTATTCCTCCCAAACATTCGATACCGAGATTTCACCGGAAATAAATACTTTAAGACCTTCTGAATCCAAAAACAAAAAGCATTTCCAGAAAAAGGTTCCGTGTGTGTGTGTGTCTGTGGACAGCATAGCTCAAAAATAAAAAGACCGTTAAAAACCAAAATTTGTATTTAGGTTTGATACCTTCCAGGAGTACGACACACTGATTTTCAAGAAAATACCCCCAACACAAACTAGCCTTTTCATGGAAAAATATTCGAAAAGTTGATCTTCTAAAAAATGACTAACGATTTTTATTAAGAACTCATATATTAAAGATATTTACATCCCAAATAACATGTATATCTTGAATTTTCTGGGAACATCCTCTGAAGACCTCATTATTCTGGATGAATTTTGCCGAATTTTGCTTACATGCTAAACCGTAAGAGATACGCAAAAACTTACTGCATAAAAACGTAGCGCTTGTCAGAACACACAATTTATGTCCTTTACGGTTTTGTTGAGGAGATAACCGTTTCCGAGAGATTCCTTTTTATTGGTTTCAATTGTAAAATACTTATGCTTTTTTCAGTCCGGAAGTATCCTTTTTTTTTTTTTTTTTTTTTTTTTTTTTTTTTTTTTTTTTTTGCCAAGCAAAGAAACGATTTGCAATGACAATGGCATAACGATAGCTTTCGAAGCATTTGACTATAACTTTCGCATAGCGCAGTCCTTTAATTGTCTTCTACTTATAAGGAACTAACTAATAAGAACATTCTGCTAATGTTTATCTCGATTACACATGGTGTAGAAAGAGGAATAATCTTTTGTAAAAGGTTTGTTTGTAGAGTATCTAGAGAAAGTCATGTGAGTGTAAGACATCAGATTTTTACTTTCTCTACACGTACTCTTTACATATTGTACAGAGAAGGTGTTGTTAAACACCCAAAATTTTGATACCGAGATTTCACCGAAAATACATGTTTTGGATCCCTCTGAATTCAAAAAAGCCATTCTTAGAAAAATGTCCGTGTGTGCGTTTGTCGGTTTGTATGTGTTTGTGTTTGTGGGCAGCATAACTCAAAAGAGAAAAGACCGTTAAATACCAAACTTGGTATTTAAGTTTAGTATCTTTCAAGGATGCGACACGAAGATTTTCAACAAAATCCCCCCACCCCAAACTACAGTTTACATGGAACATTTTTTGAAAATTTTAATATTCCAAAAAATGGCTCTAATGATTTTAAATAAAATATCGTATATTAAAGACAAAATTCTGACAAATAAAATGTATATCTTGAATTATTCTGGGAATAGCCTCTAAAGACTATTCTCACACAGGAATTTGTCAACTCCTGTCCATACAAATAAAGGAACTTCAGTCACATAGCAAACAGCTCTTGACTTCACTTTAACCTGTGGTACTCCCTTATTTCGCTTCTACTTACAAGGAAGCAAGTAATAAGACTAATTCTGCTAATTTTTTCTCGATTAGCATGAAGTAAATAGAAGCATAAGCTTTTTAACAATAATTTGTTGCAGAGATGTAGAGAAAGTCATGTGAATGGAACATATCAGGGTTTTTTTTAAACATTATCCCCCGAAGTTATCTGCAATTATGCCAGCGCTGGATGACTTCTCAATTCCAGGTGAAAATAATTATTTTGGGCGTGTGTGTAACCAGTTATGCACTGCCACTTGGACTTCCTCAACTTCAAGCCACTATGAGCTTATTTCAGTTGTTATAACGCGATAATCTGAAGGTGGCGGAAAATACGGGGGGTGGGTAGAGCAAACAAAGGCAGTTCAGGTCTTTGATGGTACCTAATGTGACTCTAGTAGTGTGTGGCCTCGTGTTGTCATTCAGTAACAGTACGCCACTGGACATCAGTCCACGTCGCTTCCTCAAAATTATTGGTTTCAAATTTTGATACACCTGGTTTCCGTACGTCTCACTGTTTATATCTTGACCTCTCCGCGTGAAATGATCAAGAATTACTCGCTTATGGTCCCAACATGACCTTCCCAGCACTTCTTTCAGTTCGCACCAGCTTTGGTTTTTTACTTTCTCTATGCGTACTATGTACACAGTGTATAGAGAATGTATTGCACTCCACCGAAAAAAGTCGATACCGAGATTTCACCGGAAACATATGTTTTAGTGTCCCCTGTACATATTATGTGAAGTGTAAATATAACGTATTTTAATCAAAAGCATTAGTTATTTTTGAAAAAATGAAAATGTATTAAATTTTTACTTTGACTAGCCCCATATGTACAATGTACATAGGGATAGAGAAGGTATTGTAATGCACCCAAAAATTCGATACCGATATTTCACCGGAAATATATGTTTTGGGGTCCCCTGAGTCCGAAAAAAGTATTTTTAGAACAAGTTCCGTATGTGTGTGTCTGTGGACAGCATAGCCCCCCCAAAAAGACCGTTAAATACCAAACTTGGTATTTAGGTTTAGTAATTTCCAAGGATGCAACACGAAGATTTTCAAAAAAATCCCCCCACCACAAACTACCCTTTACATGGAAAAAACTTCTAAAATTTTGATTTTCTTAAAAATGTCTCTAACGATTTTGATTAAATTCCCGTATATCTAAGCTATTTATGTCCGAAATAAAATGTATATCTCGAATTTTTTGACAATAGCCTCTGAAGACCTCTTTATTCTGGATGAATTTTGCTGAACTGCTAAACCGTAAGAGATAGAAAAAAACGTACTACACAAAAAAAGTACCTCATGACAAAACATACAGTCCTTGTTCTTTACGTTTTTGTTGTGGAGGTAACCATTTTCGAGATATTCCTTGTTATTGGTTTCTATTGTGAAGTAATTAAACTTCTTTTGTCTGTTTTTCTTTTGTTCTACCCCTGGCCAAGCAAAGAAATGATGTACAATGACAATCGCATAACGATAGCTTTTAAAACAATTGACAAACACTTTAGCATAATGCATTCCCTTATTCCCTTTCTACTTATAAGGAACTCAGTAAGGAAAGCGTTTCTGCCAATGTTTATAGCGATTAGCATGAAGTAGAATAATAAGTTTATTAAGAATAATTTGGTACAGAGTTCTAGAGAAATTCTGTTATTGGAAAACATTATTTTTTTTTTGGCAAGAAATCGCAGCTCTGTAAATGGGACAGTTATCGTTCTTGTCCGTACCGTCGCATTAGTTTACCACACTAGGCCTATTACACGTGTCGACTCAAGGCCCACCTTAAAACAGTTGAAAATCTGAAGGAAGGTCGCTGGACTATCCACTGATTTTGAACCTAAGCGTTCAGCAAAATCACTGGCTTAATGAGATCTAGAACGATTGATATAGATCCGGAATGAATAATATCGTGAAAGGATATAATCAGGGATAACGTTGGCGTAAGCTCACTGGGCATTAAAACCACTTTCAAAATCAGGTTCCTTGAGTCCACATAATATTGCCTATGATTAAATCGAAGTTCCAGATAATATCGAGACAATCTCATTTTGGAGGTATTTTCATATCAACCCATGTGTTTACCTCAAATAATGGTCTTCCCGCAGGATTGAGTTCAATTAGTATCATTACAAGTTAACAAGTTTTTACTTTTTTACTACCGATATTAAGTGGGGAAGATATTGTATTTCACCAGAAGACTTGATGTCCAGATTTCACAAAAATTTTCATGAGTGTGTACGTAGACAGAATAATTAACAACGAAATGTGAGGTAAATACAAATATTGGTATTTAAGTTCAGTACCTTCTAAGGAGAATATTCAAGAAAACCCCCTTCGCAAACTCTCCTTACATGGGAACATTTTCTGCAATTTTTTAATTAATGAAAAATCACTCTAACGATTTTGTTTACATAACAAACACAAAAGACATAAATATATTCAATAAAAGGTCGTCTCCTTAGCGCGGTGGTAGTACAGCTGCTTACCAAGCGGGAGACCTGGGTTCGATCCCCAGTACCGGCGTGGGGATTTTCCCCCCGCTGGGAGGCCTGGACCGGGGTGCACTCAGCCTCGTAAGGTCCCTGGGGGGCCAATTGAGGAGCTACTTGATTGAGAAGAAGCGGCTTCAGGTCATGAAGACCGCATTAACCGGCCGGGAGGGGCTCGAGGCGCTGACCACGTCTCACCCTCCAATACTGCCCCCCATCCATGACTTCTGTAGTGGACCGAGATGGGGGACGCAGCGGCCGGGCGGTAGGCCAAGATTCCCCGTGAGCTGTCGTGCCATGGAGTTATATTCAATAAAATTTATCTTGAATTTTCTGGAAACTGTTTGTGAAGTTCTCTTCATTTTAACCAAAATGTATTGTGACAAATGTCTTTGTTAACTCAACAATTAAGCTACATTCACAATGAGATACAAACGCAGCGTAAGCAAGAAGTTGACATGGATTTCTAGATCTGTAAATTATTACGTGTGTATAACTTCCAAGCGCTCCGCAAGTTTCAAGTTGAATAACATAACCAACAATACCATATAAGAAAATTCACTCGCCCGCCTGGGTAGTGTGGTGGTAGCATGTCTGCCTCACATTTAAAAGGTATTGAGTTCTAATCTCGCTTTGGGTGAGTTACCCGGATAAGGTCTTTTTCGGGGTTTTCCATTATCCTGAGAAGATGAAGTCAAGTAGCTTTAAGTTCCATGGACCTCGAGATCATTTGAGCATCATTTCATCAATTTCATTCATCGTCCGATATGACCAACTAGGTTAAAGGACGTCAAACTAAAAAAAAAAGATAACTCTTCTTCCAACACCATAATAATCGAGATAAACATTAGCAGAATTTTATTACTTAGTTCCTTATAAGTAGACTAGAACTAAGAGAATGCATAGGGCCAAAGTGATGGTCAAATGTTTTAAAAGCTGTCTATATGCGATTGCCATTGCAAATCGCTTCTTTGCTTGACCAGGAGTAGAACAAAAAGAAACATACACACACTTCCGTAGAAGTGCCTCACAATTGAAACTAATAATAATGAATACCTCAAAAACAATAAGCTCCACGAAGTAAATGTATATGACATTACTTGTGATCTGTATTTTTATAGAATAAGTTTTTGTCTATCTATTACGGTTTACTAGTTATGCCGAATTAAGCAAAATTCATTCAGAATAAACAGGTCTTTAGAAGCTATTCCCAGAAAATGCAATATATAGATACTTTTTGTTTGTAATAGAAATGGTTTTAATATGGGGTATTTCAATCAAAATTGTTAGAGCCATTTTTAAGGAAAACAAAATGTTCGAACATTTTTACATGTAAAGGGTAGTTAGGGGTGGGGAGATTTTCTTGAAAATCTTCGTGTCGCATCTTTGGAAGACACCAAACTTAAATACCAAGTTTGGTATTTAACCGCCTTTTCGTTTTTGGGATATGCTGTCCACAGACACACGGACCTGTTTCTAAATTTTTTTTTGATTCAGAGGGTCCTAAAACATGTATTTCCGGTGAAATCTCGATATCGAATTTTTAGGTGGAATACAATACCGTTCTATTCCTATGTACATTGTACATACGTGGCTTGAGAAAGTAAAAAATACATACTAACAACTGACGCTCACGGCAGTGACGTTACAATAATTGTTCATTCAAAATTATTGAAAATAATACAAACATAGAGGGGGAGGAAAGCATAAAGCTACATATTTAATGAACTAAGAATTATCTCTTTGCGCCTTCGATTTTATGAGAACCAAGAAATCTAGACGCATATGATAGTTATATCTATTAAATCAAAGGAGGATTCGCAAGGAGACTGTCATAACCTCTTGAGGGAAATTAGAGATGGCGCTCCACTGCACGGCCAAATAAAAGAGCGTGCATGTACAGCGAGTCCTGTAAAATTTTGCAGTGCGACCGTCTGTTGTTGAATTTATAAGCAACGAGCAGAGAAATGAAGCAGAATTCCTCTTCTTTGCACGCAATGCAAGGATAAAGTTTGTAGTTTGGAAACCTTGCATTCATTGCATTTCGTAGCGTCTTGCGGGATTCTATGAGAATGCTTACATTAAATAACATGATTGCAAAGTTCCTCCGCGTACGTTATCTACGTCTGCACTTGAATCTTATTGTGAATGTAGCATTAGTTACAAATAAAGGGCATGAAGAGTTTACGGCTGCACGTCAACCATGGCTCGCGTACTTCTGAGCGACAACACTCCTGTCACTCACGACTCGACTCAGTACAATTCGCTACATACAGCACTGCAACCTTTTTTCTTTTATAGCCAGAAAATGACGTCGCAAACTTTCTGAAAAATTGTCGAAGACACTGGAAGCTAAACCTTGGCGAAACTTCTGGAATATAGCGAAGAATCAATGATGTCGCGAGAAGAGTGTCGCGTTCCGAAGGATCCTGTTACGTCGCGCCAATCCTTTTAGTATTGTTTACGCATCACAACTGACTCACATACCAAGACAAACCAGAGAACCATTGCATAAGACGGCACTGTCACATCATATAGTCTTAAATAACTGATAAACGTTAAGTCATAGACAAAAGCTCTTAAAATACCTAATTTATTTGCTCATCGTCTTCCGAGATATCCATTATTAATGTTCGAATGTTCAATGTCTGTTCATGCTTTTAAAGTCTTTTCGATTTTCAGTTGTTTATTACGATGTCATGGAAAGTAACGGGTCATAGAGAAGTCGCTCCGCACCTCCCGTGTAAACCAATATACCCCTAGAGTCGGGAATTCTGGTGGCAGCACTGGCTGGCCCGAGCGTATGGTGAAAACCTTTCGCTGGTTAAGAAAACTCCTAGGTTCACTATATTCATGCATGAAAGGTAATGTAGAAAAATAATATGCAACTAACCTGTTTAAAAATATGTTTAAAATGTTTACCATTTTCTTGAAGACACAAATTCACTCGTTTTAATTTATTTTCGAACACTGAATTGATGTGTCCTTTGTTACAGATGTTTTGCAATCTTTTATCGCTGTTTTCAATTCATCGATTGTTTTTGGATTGTCCTTATAGAAGCTTTAGCGGCTCCCCAAAGAAAATAATCCTGGAGGGGTAAGATCAGGAGACCGTGGAGGCCACAGACCTTTAGAAATTAGTCTTTCCCCAAAAAATTCCACTAACAGTCCCATGGATTTATGTATGTGATTTATGTGATGTGGCGTTATCTTGTTGAAAAAATGCACCGTTCACTTCATCTTCATTTAGCTGTGAAATAAATGGAAAAAGAATATTCGAGCAATAAACATCTAATGAAAGGAGTTATGGAAAAATAAAATGGCCCAATAATTCGAGAGCGAAAGATCGCACACCATACACCAATTTTCTCTGAATGTAAAGGGGTTTCCTGAATTACATAAGGGTTTTCAGTAGACCATACTCGCGTATTCTGTGAATTTACGCATCCTGATAAATGAAACCAAGCTTCATCATTAAAAAAATGTTCTATCTAACACGTCAATTCCATGGTGCAAAATTAACCTCTGAAAACATTTACAATACTGAACTCTCTTCACGTGATCTGTGCATTTTAATTCGTGAACGACTGATACCTTATATGGCTACAAACCTAGTTCTTTTTTACTGCTATGCGGAACCGTAAGAAATATCACATTGTTGGCCCAATTTGTTTATTGATTTCTGTGGACTTTTAAGCATTCTATCCGATATATCCGATAGTTTTTCTTCTGTTAGCACACTGGGTCTTCTATTTCTAACAGCATCATGCACGGAACCTGACTCCCTAAATTTATTAATTAAATCGCGCACAGTATCTCGATGCGGTAGTTTTGAGTTAGGGAACCTGACAACAAAATTTTGTTTTACTTTCTCAGTATAATTTCCACGTTCATTAAAAACGTTTTCCACTAGAAACGCACGTTCCTTTGTAGAATACATCGATTTCGATTCAGGCACAAGCCAGAACTCACAGCATAGTGGACCATACTAACCAGTACAATAAACAACTCATACGCTCGCAACCGCTCATAACATCCCGTCGGAATAGAATGCGATAAACCTAGGGATGCCAAACTTTTATCGAGCGCTAGCCAACAGCAAGGTGCGGAGGAAGTACTTGATGACCCGTTGATGGGGATTATAAGGACAGCTCGTAGTGTCCAATTATTTTCGTACTCAGCTTACCCTTTCCGTATGTAGGACGGACACCCTCGGAGGACTTATAAGCGGATACCTAGGGGTCAGAAGCCTGTCGGAGAGCCAACGGCACGTAACCAGGCATGAGGAAGCGGGTGATGTGAAATGCAAGCGAAATAGAAGATAGGAAAGGTGATGATGGAGCAATTGGAGGAATGAGTGGCGGGGGAAACCAGAGGATCCGGAGAAAGCCTGCTCAGACACCTTTTGCTCTACCACAAATCCCACATGCGAGAAACGGGGATCGAACCCGGGCCGCCTAGGTGGGAGACGAGTGATCTAACCGATAGAGAATATCCATAGTAAAATAATGGGGGCGGCGAAGTGGTCGAGTGGTTAGCCTGTTTGCCTCTCACCTAGGCGGCCCGCACGAGAGAACTGTGGAGGTCAAATCCTTGGAAGATAATGAACTTAAAAACCAATTTTAGTATTTAACAGGATTTTTGTTTTTGAGCTATGCTTCCCACAGACACACACACGGACATGTTACTACAGATGTGATGTGTTTCATTCACGTAACTTTCTATAAATCGCTATAACAAATTATTGTTTAAAAGCATATTCTTCTACCTACTTTATGATAATCGAAATGAGCATTACCAAAAATTGTCTTAATTGTTTGCTTTCTTGTAAGTAGAAGGAAAATAAGGGAATTCACTAGTCAAATCTTTTAAAGGCCGGTTGCCATGTAGTTGAAATCAGTTTCTATGCAGGGCCAAGAGTTTACAACTTTCAGTGTGAAAAAAATAAAGTATTTTAAATCTGAAACAAATAACAAGGAATATCTCAGAGATGGTCAATTCAATGAAAAAACTATATATAACATAAATTGTGTGTTCTAATGTGATCTACATTTTTTGTGTAGTACGTTTATGTCTATCTCTTACGGTTTGCCAGTTACACAAAATTTAGCAAAATTCATTCAAAATAAAGAGGTCTTTAGAGGCTATTCCCAGAAAATTCAAGATATATATTTTATTTACCATGTAAATATCTTTAATATTCGGTATTTTAATCAAAATCGTTAAAGCCATTTTTGAGAAAATCAAAATCTTCGAAAATTTTTCCATGTAAAGGGTAGTTTGCGGTGGGGTGATTTTTCTCAAAATCTTCGTGTCATATCCCTGAAAGATACTAAACTTAAGTACCAAGTTTGGTATTTTGCCGACTTTTCGTCTTTGAGTTATCGTGTTCACAGGCACACGGATACATTGACACACACAGGACCTTCTTCTGCAAATGCTTTTTTTGGACACAAGGGACCCTAAAACATGTATTTCCTGTGAAATTTCGGTATCGAATTTTTGGGTAGAATACAATACCTTCTTTATCCACTATGTACATAGTATGTGTAGATAAAGTAAAAATTAACGCAAATGCACATTTATTTCAAGAACGTAATTGATTTTAAAATTGATAGTATTGAATGTCTATTGATTAAAGACACAACTTTGAAAGTTGAAAGAGGGCGTTGATTAGAAACTGATTAGAGACTGAAGTGGGTTGGACTGGAGTGGCTTTTGTGGCAGTAGAATTTATTATCTGTAGATTTGATGAATGGTGAAGTTGATAGGTGCAGATGGGGACTAAATGAAATGCCTAAGTGTGAGGTGTTATTTTTATAAATTTTTGCTCCTGTATTTGAATATTAATTGTGTTTGATACAGCTGTCAAGATGGTTAAAGTTGCCGTTATTCAATGCTCTTTGACACAGTTAGTCGTACTTCAGTTAGTTATATATGCTTTTAGGGTTCTGGAACGTGTTGAGTATTTATCAAATTGCTGTCAGCATGTTAGAGGATAAATGACTGATCGGTCACTATTCGAGGACCTACTATTTGTTGTTTTTGAATACCGCGACTACAGCCTCTCTATGGAATATTCAGTAAAATGATTCAAGTTGTCAAATAACTTACAATAAATAATTCAGATTGCATACTATGCGCGCACCTTTTTGGCGCTCATTTCAAACAGTGTAGAAAATGGACGGAATCGTTAAACGACTAGATAAAACAGAGTGTAGAATTTCAATGTTCTTTCGAGCGCAATTTTTATTATTATTAATAGTGTTATTAATAGGTCCTTAGAAAATCCAAGAATTTACACTCGTAGCATCGAAAAAAGTATGTATTTCGTGAAACCTAGCACTTGATAGTTGGGATTTAAGTTGGTACACTCGCAGAAAACAGAATAAAAGCTTTGCCTTTGACTTTCTGAACGAACCACAAAGCAGTATTCCGGTCGGTCGGTCGGTCGGTCAGACAACGGAAACGGATCTAGATGCCTCACCGTTGCAATATTTCTATTTCCAACCACGTGCTCGTTTGTGAACTTCTAACACGTACGCTGAGTTGTTATTTATATTTGCTGTTATTATTGTTGGTGTTTGTACGTGTGGGAACATAACAAGACTTCCACAATATAGAGGTGGATGGACTTTTGTGGGAAGGTGTGGTGAGTTCTGGAAGAGGAAAGTGAATTATTTTAGATAGCCTTTTTATTGGTTTCAGCTTTAAAACACTATTTTCTTGTACGGAAATTTGTCAACTCGTGTCCATATAAACAAAGTACATAGCAACCAGCTTTTGACTATCGCCATGGTCTATGGTACACCCATATTTCCTTTCTACTTACGTAGAAGCAAGTTTTAATAATATATCTGCTAATATTTTCTTGATTAGCATGAAGTAAATAGAAGCATAAGCTTTTTAACAATAATATGTTGTAGAGATGTAGAGAAAGTCATGTGAATGGAACACATCAGATTTTTTAAGAAATATATGACACTCAATTTTGTGTGGCTTTCTTTTAGAAACATATTCATATAATCGCTTGAACTTCAAAATTATATCATGACTACACACATCCTTCTACGTATACTTACTTGTTCACTGTGATTGATTTTACAAAAGTGATAACATGTTTTTATGAATTTATATTTTCAAGTAATATTGCTTGAAATCGAGCACCATGCCTTTATTTTTGAAATTTTAGACAATCTGTGATGATGTGTTGAACAGTGAGCACATTTGACATTGTTGACTCCAGGTTATAGTTCATGAGACTCAAGATGGAAATTTAAATTTTGAAACCAATAACAAGGAAAAAATCTGAATCTTATACAAATTGCTGTATAGGAAAAGTACAAGGTTTTCAAAGCTGAAACCAAAAACAAGGAATATCTCAAAAGCGACCAACTCCACGAAAAATATGTATAACATAAGATATGTGTTTTAACGTGCTCTATAGTTTTTGTGTGGTAAGTTTTTGTCCATCTCTTACGGTTTAGCAGTTATGCAAAATTCCGTAAAATTCATCCAGAATAAAGTAGTCCTCAGAGGCTATTCCCAGGAAATTCAAGATATACATTTTATTTGTCATGTAAATATTTTTAATATACGATATTTTAAACGAAATCGTTAGCCATTTTTAAGAACATCGAAATGTTCGAATTTTTTCCATATAAAGGGTAGTTTGTGGTGAGGGGTATTTTTTGAAAATCTTCGTGTCGCATCCTTGGACGATACCAAACTTAAATACCAAAAGAGCATTCATAAATAAAGCACAATTTTATTTACCGAAAACCTCATTTAAAAGTAACCTATTAGCATTCATCATTTAGTGTAATGTTCCTCAGTACAAGATGAAAAATGTTCACACTTAAAAGCTGCTGTCTGCAACTTGGTAACCATAAGACAAATAGTGTGTCACATTTAAATAGGAATCGTTTTCTTCGGCGGTAACTAAATGGTTTTACGGACAGGAAAACTGTATAATAATCAGATCGCATTAGGCCGTGAGCTACAAACACTAAATTGAATATTTATGCAGATAGCACGTGCGGCAAGAGTTGGAAGTTTGCAAATGAAGCTGAGAATGCTTTGGAACCTGTTTTGAATGTTGCCAAAATATTTAGAGACAATGCTTTTTTCGGAAACACAATATGCGAATCATGTTGATCTAGAACAGAGGACTTAAGCCACGGAAGCACCTTGCGATAAATAGAGCAGGCGGAATAACATTTGAGGGATTACAAGTTAACAGCGCTACGGGTATTTATAACGTTAGAGACAGGAGTGGTTGTGGTAAATTCACCATTTGCTCAGATCACTAACGAGGTGACACACATATCTTAGCTGCTCTTTCTTTATACTTTCTCTACCTACTAATATGTACGTACATAGTAATTAGACAAGGTATTGTGTTCCACCCAAAAATTCAATATCGATATTTCACAGATTTTGAGTTCCCTCGAATAAAAATATATCTTTAGAAAAAGATCCGGATGTATGTGTGTGGACAGCATAATTAAAAAATGAAAAACTGTCAAATACCAAACTTTGTATTTAAGTTTTATATCTTCTAAGGATGATCCGTCACATAAAATATACCCTTTACATAGGAGATTTTTCGAAGTTTTCGATTTTCTCAAAAAATGGCAAAAAAATGTATATCTTAAATTTGTTAGGAGTAGTTCTAAAAGACTTTTGAATAACCGGTAAACCTTAAGAGATAGAAAAAAAATACTGTAAAAATCTGATGTGTTCCATTCCCATGACTTTCTCTACATCTCTGCAACAAATTATTATTAAAAAGATAATGCTACTATTTACTTCATGCTAATCGAAAAAAAATTAACAGAAACAGTCTTATTACTTGCTTCCTTGTAAGTAGAAGGGAAATAAGGGAGTACCATAGGTTAAAATGATAGTCAAAAGCTGGTTGCTATGTGACTGAAGTTCCTTTGTTTATATGGACACGAGTTGACAAATTCCTGTATGAGAAAAGTATAAGTTTTTAAAAGCTGAAACCAAAAAAAGGAATATCTAAAAAAACAATCAACTCCACGAAAAAAAGTCTATAACATAAATTGTGTGTTTTAATGTGCTCTACATTTTTTGTGTATCTCTTACGGTTTAGCAGTTAGGCAAAATTCCGTAAAATTCAACTAGAATAAAGTGGTCTTCAGAGGCTATTCCCAGAGAATTCAAGATATACATATTGTTTCTCAGGTAAATATTTTAATATACGATATTTTAATCATAATCGTTAGAGCCATTTTTGAGTAACTCAAAATTTTCCTAAAAAGTTCTATGTAAAGGGTAGTTGCGGGTGGGGGGATTTTCTTAAAAATCCTCTTGTGGCATCCTTGGGAGATACCAAACTTAAATACCAAGTTTGATATTTAACGGTCTTTTCTGACAGACAAACAGACAGAGAGACAGACACACAGACATTTTGCTAAAAATGCTTTTCTTGGATTCAGGAGGTCTCAAAACACGTATTTCCGGTGAAATCTCGGTATTGGTTGCATTACAATACCTTCTCTATACACTATGTACATAGTACATGTAGAGCAAGTAAAAATTAAAAGTTGAAATTTCAGTTCCACATCTTTCAAGAATGTGACACGAATATTTAAAGAAAATTCCCTTACCCCAAACTAACTTTTCTATGAATAAGTTCTTGATATTTTTGGTTATCTCAAAAATAACTGTACGATTTTGATCAAAATACCATATATGTAAGGCATTTGTCTAAGAAGTAAAATGTGTATCTTTAACTATTTGGGAATAGCTATTGAAGTCCAGTTCACTAAAAACATGTTTACAAAACTAGTAAACTGTAAGAAATACACAAATAGTGATAATCCTTTTACTGTTTCTAACACGTACATAGCAGCTAGAGAAGGTATTGTATTCCACACAAAAATTCGATGTTGAGATTTCATCGGAAATATATGTTTCTGTGTGTGTGTGTCCGTGTGTGTGTGAACAACATAGCTCAAAACGTAAAGGTAACAAATAAATACATTTTCCAAGAGTGCTATACGAATATTTACCTAACAAATAAAATGTATATCTTGAATTTTCTGGGAATAACCTCTGAAGACTACTTTATTATGGATGAATTTTCCGGAATTTTGCATAACTGCTAAACCGTAAGAGATGGACAAAAACTTACCGCACAAAAAATGTAGAGCACGTTAAAACAGACAATTAATGTTGGATACATATTTTTCGTGGAGTTGATTTTTTTTAAGATATTCGTTGTTTGAAAAACTTATACTTTTCTCATACAGGAATTTATAAAACTCTATCCATACAAATAACGAAACTTCAGTCACAAAACAACCAGATTTTGACTATCTTTTAACTTATGGTACTCCCTTATTTTGCTTCTACGTACAAGGAAGCAAGTAAAAACACTAATTCTGTTAATTTTTTTCTCGATTACCATGAAGTAAATAGAAACATTAGCTTATTAACAATAATTTGTTGCAGAGATGTAGAGTAAGTCATGTGAATGGAACGCATCAGATTTTTACTTTCTCTATACGCACTATGTACATAGTGTGTTGAGAAGGTATTGCACTCCACCCAAAAATTCGATACCCAGATTTCACCGGAAATATATGTTTTAGGGTCCCCAATATCGAAAAAAAGTATTTTCACAAAAATGTCCGTGTGTGTGTGTGTCCGTGTGTCTGTGAACACGATAACTCAAAAACGAAAAGTAGGTAAAATACCAAACTTAGTATTTAAGTTTAGTATCTTCCAGGGATGCGACACGTAGATTTTGAGAAAAATCCCCCACCCCCAACTACCCTTTACATGGAACTTTTTTCGAAAATTTTAAAATATCGTATATTAAGGATATTTACCTGACAAATAAAATGTATATTTTGAATTTTCTGGGAATAGCCTCTGAAGACTACTTTATTCTGGATAAATTTTACGGAGTTTTGCATAACTGCTAAACCGTAAGCGATGGACAAAAACTTACCACACAACAAATGTACAGCACTTTGAAGCACACAATTTATATCATATAAAAGTTTTTCGTGGAGTTGATTGTTTTTTAGATATTCCTCTTTTTGGGTTTCAGCTATAAAAAACATACTTTTCTCATACAGGGCTTTATGAACTCGTGTTCATACAAACAAAGGAACTTCAGTAACATAGCAACCAGCTTTTGACTATCACTTTAACCTATGCTACCCCCCTATTTTGCTTCTACTTACAAGGAAGCAAGTAATAAGAATATTTCTGCTATTTGTTTCTCGATTAGATGAAGTAAATAGAGTAATTTGTTGCAGAGATGTAGAGAAAATCATGTGAATGGAACATATAAGATTTTTTTTAATATAGGATACTTTCTTCAAAATTGTTAGAACTATTTTATCCATGTAATGGGTTGTTGGGGTATTTTCCTGAACTTGTATACCTAGTTTGGTATTTAATGGACTTTTGGTTTTTGAGTTATGCTGTCCACAGACACACACGGATCTTTTTCTAAAATGCTTTCTACGGAATCAGGGGACCTCAAAACATATTTTCGGTTAAATCTCTACATTAAATTTTTATGCACTATGTACATTGTACATACGAACTAGAGAGAGTGAAATGTTTCGTTTCTTTGTTGTATTTGAGTGAAATTTCGATATCGATTTTTTGGGTGACTCTCCAATGCATTCTCTACTTGCTATGAAAAAGAACTTCATGTGTAGATACAATACGCAGCTGCTATGCAAATTTGAAATTCAAATTGTGCAATTTATTTATAATGTTAGTAGTGTAAAAATAAGTATCTCATTAATGTATTTACTACCTCTAATACATGTATATGAATATTTATTTCCATCCTTGACACAAATTCATTAATATAAGAAACAAACAAACATTTTTATTTACATCAGCAAAAATACCTGACCTAAATGTTGATGTGATAAAACAAGAATTCATTATGCGGGTTCTTTCACTTATTGACAGGATTAGGTCGTATTAAGCCCTCTCCTTTTTATATACTTAAACGTTTTCACCATCAAGTTTACAAAATATAGATATTGCACTCCTAAAAATGCGATATCAAGCTTTCATCTTAAATGCATGTTTTCAGATGAATCCAAAAATAGTTTTTAGAAAAAAAAATCTAGTGTGTTCCATTCACGACTTTCTCTACATCTCCGCAAAAAAAAAAAAAAAAAAAAAAAAAAAAAAAAAAAAAAAAGTATTAAAAAGCATATGCTTCTATTTACTTCATGCCAATCGAGAAAAAATTAGCATAAACAGTGTCAATACTTCCGTGTAAGTAGAAGCGAAATAAGGGAGTACCATAGGTTAAAGTAATAGTCAAAACTGGTTGTTATGTGACTGAAGTTCCTTTGTTTCTATGTATAGGAGTTGACAAATGTTATTCCTGTATGAGAAAATTATGTTTTTCAAAGCTGAAACCAATAACAAGGAATATCTAAAAAAAAAAAACGATCAACTCCTCGAAAAAAATATACATAACATAAATTGTGTGTTTTCACGTGCTCTACATTTTTGGGTTAAGTTTTTGTCTATCTCTTACGGTCTAAGCTGTAATGCAAAATTCGTAAAATCCGTCCAGAATAAAGTAGTCTTCAGAGGCTATTCCCAGAAAATTCAAGATATACATTACGTTGGGGGAAATTTTCTTGAAAATCTTCGTGTCGCATCCTTGAAAGATACCAAACCTAATTTGGGGCCGTGCAGTGGTCGAGTGGTCAGACCATTCGCCTCTCACCTAGACGGCCCGGGTTTGATCCCAAGCGACCGTATGTGAAATTTGTGGTGGACAAAGCGGCGCAGGGGCAGGTTTTCTTCGGGTTCTCCGGTTTCCCCCGCCATCTCATTCCACTGGGGCTCCATATTCGTGTATCATCAGTGTCATCGCCTGCGGTGCCAGAGCAGTAAAAGCGGGCGTTAAACACTACCAAAACAAACAGACACCCACGGCCATTTTTTCTAAAAAGAAAATCGGATTCAGGGAGACTCAAAACATGTATTTCTGGTGAAATCTCGATATGGAATACCTTCTCTATACTCTATATACATAACACATGTAGAGAAAGTAAAATTTTGATGTATTCCATTCACAGAACTTTCTCTAGCTGTACCAAATACATACAATTCTTACAAAATACAAATATTTATCCACATCATGCTAATGAGATAAATATTAGCAGAATTTGTCTTAATACTTGCTTCCTTTTAAGTAGAAGAGAAATAAGCGAATGCATTAGCCAAAAATGATGGTACAATTCTTAAAAAGCTTGTCGCTATGTGAAACAATTAGGTTCGGTTCGCTTTGTATGGTCCCGTCTGAGAAAAGTATAAACATTTTAAATCTGAAACAAATAAATAAATCATATTTTAAAAACACCCAGTTCTAGAAAAAAGCGTATATGTCATAAATTATGTGTTTTAACGAGATCTACATTTTTGTTTCATAAGCTTTTATCTATCTCTTACAAAATTCCTCAAGAATAAAGACGTCATTAGAGGCTATTCTCAGAAATGTCATAATATAGACAATATTTGTAATGCAAGTTCTTTAATATACAATATTTTAATCAAAATCGTTTGAGCCATTTTAAAGAAAATCCAAACTTTCAAACACTTTTCCGTATAAAGGGTATATGGGGGATTTTATTGAAAGTCTTCGTATTGCATCCTAGGGAGACAGTAAACTTAAATATCTAGTTTATGAGCTACACTGTCCACCGACACAGACACGGACCCTTTTCTGAAATTTGTTTTTTGCGGACTCGGGGGACATCAACATATATGTTTCCTGTGAAATCTGGACATTGAATTTTTGGGTGGAATACAATGTCTTCTCTATCCGCTAAGTACATTATACATTCGGGCTAGAGAAAGTAAAAAGAACGGTAACTGTGTACAGCATAACACAAAAACAAAAATTTGTCTTAATACCAAACTTAATATTTAAATCCAGTTTCCAAGAATTCGACACGAAAATTTTAATAAAGATCCCTCCGACCCGGCGGAGGCCGATGGATTTTTTCGGACCTAAAAATCCTTAGCATGGCTTCCTTCGGAGGGAAAGTAAAGCCGTTGCTTCCGTGTCATAGATGTACGAGATAGACCAAAGTTACTACACAAAAAATGTAGATCTGGTTTAAACACAATTTATGTAATACTATTTTTTAAGGTTAGTATTTCTTACATATTATTTGTTGTTCTATTTTGAAAAGACTTAAACTTTTCTTTTCTTTAAACGCATTCCTTTCATCTCTTTTGTTTTACTCCTAACCATTAAAAGAAACGAATTTCAATTGCATCACATTAAACTAGATTTTAATGGATAACCTTCTCTACCTACTATATGCACACGATGTATGTGTAGAGAAAGTAAAAGAGGCAACGTAAAGCGCAGAAAGTTCTCTAAAAGTAATAGTAAATGTGTCTTGAAAACTGAATCGAATAGAAAGCAACCATCCAAAATATTGATTCTTTTTACTTTCTCCAATGCGGATGCATAGTTCGAAACAGAGTTTTCACGGGAAATATACGTTTTGAGGTCCCAAGAATCCGAAAAAAGCAGGTTTAGAAAAAAAAGTTCTCTGTGTGTAAGTGGACAGCATAGCTGAAAAACCAAAGGTCAGTCAAATACCAAACTCGGTATTTAAGTTGAGTGTCTTGGGGATGCGATACGAAGATTTTAAAGAAAATCTCTCCACCCCAAACTACCCTTTACTTGGAATCACAAATAAAATGTATATTTTGAATTTTCTGGGATTAGCTTCTGAAGAGTTCTTTACTCTGGTTGAGTTTTGCAGAATTTTGTATTACGGTTTAACCGTAAGAGATAAATAAAGACTTAGGTACTACACAAAAATGTACCTCTCGTTAAAATCCTTTTTGTTATATACGTTTTTCTTTTTCAGTTGACCATTTTCGAGATGCTCATTGTTATTGGTTTAAATTTTAAATTATTTAGTTTTTTTTTTTTTCAAACGGGACCACGTAAAGCAAACCGAAGCTCAATTGTTTCACATAGTGCCCAGTTTTTAAAGCATTTGACTACTTTTTTAGCCTAATGTTTTAGGACGGTTCCAGAAGTACCCGACCAAACAAAGAAGACACAAAAAGCTAAAAAAAAATATGTTTATTTCTCTGCATAGTCTGTTTTCAGCTCGATACACTTTTCTCAGCGATGTGCTCTGTAGTGAGAACTATCGAGGTCTGCAAAATAGCCATTAACTGCAGACCTAACCTCTTTATTGTTGGAAAATCTTCTACCACCAAGCCATTTCTTCAAGTTTGGAAACAGAAAAAAATCAGAAGGAGCTAAATCTAGCGAATGGGGTGCGTGAGGAAGCAATTCGAACTTTATCTCATTGATTTTGGCCATGGCGATAATGAAACTTCGCCTTCCATGAAGCCGGTTCTGCCCTTCCAATCCACTGTTTTGATTGCTCTTTCATCTCAGGTGTAAACTGAGGACTTGGGTTTCATCCGTTGTTATAAATCGTCGCAAAAACTCGGCTTTATTGCAGCGAAACATTGTCAAACACTAGACCAAAAGATCCTCACGACGCTGTTTTTGTGAGCAAACGCGGCATTCACCTTGTACGCAACTTTCTCATACCCAAATTTTCAGTGAGTATGAGATGTGCAGAACTTTTCAAAATGCCTGCAATGCCTGCTAACTCGCTCACTTTCAGTTCACGGTCATTCGATACCATTTTGTGGATTTTCTTTACAATTTCTGGACTGGTAATTTGGTCGACCACTGTGATGTACGGCTTGGCAGCTCGTACGGCCGTGCTTAAACTCTATCACCAACGATTTTATGTTGTAAATGACGGAGCAGACTCCCCCAAAGTAGACTCTAGCTCAGCTTTACCATTAGTTGAACTAAGACCTTTCAAATGAAAGTATTGTTTCACATAACGATGACCAGTTTTATCCATGTTTACAAATTGGCTAAGAGAATTCACTAATGAGAGTGCCAGCAAATGCTAAGCAATGAAAAATCGTCAAACTTAGACTTTCTAAAGTTGGTACTTTTTACTTTCTCTATAGGCACTACGTACATAGTGTATAGAGAATGTATTGCACTCCACCAAAAAATTCGATACCGAGATTTCACCGGAAATATATGTTTTAGGGTCCCCTTTATCTAAAAATCTGACTTTCTCCATATCCCTGCAACAAATAATTCTTAAAAAGCTTATACTTCTATTTACTTTATGCTAATCAGAAAAAAATAGCAGAAATAGTCTAATTACTCGCTTCCATGTAAGTAGAAGCGAAATAAAGGACAAGCGTAGGTTAAAGTGATAGTCAGAAGCTAGTTGCTATGTCAATGAAGTTCCTTTGTTTATATGGATAGGAGTTGACAAATTCCTGTATGAGAAAAGTACGTTTTTCATAGCAGAAACCAAAAATAAGGAATGTCTCAAAAACGACAAACTCCACGAAAAAAATGTATATAACATAAATTGTGTGTTTTAATGTGCTCTACATTTTTTGTGTAGTAAGTTTTTGTCCATCTCTTACGGTTTAGCAGTTATTCAAAATTTAGTAAAATTCACCCAGAATAAACTACTCTTCAGAGGCTATTCCCTAAAAATTCAAGATACATTTTATTTGTCAGGTAAATATGTTTAGTATATGAAATTTTAATCAAAATCGTTAGAGCCATTTTTGAGTTAATCAAAATTTTCGAAAAAAGATCCATGTAAAGGGTAGTTGGGAGTGGGGGAATTTTTTTCAAAATCTTCGTGTCGCATCCCTGGAAGATACTAAACTTAAATACCAAGTTTGGTATTCTAGCTACTTTTCGTTTTTGAGTTATCGTGTTCAAAGACACACGGACACACACACACACGGACCTTTTTGTGAAAATGCTTTTTTTGGATATTGGGGACCCTAAAACATATATTTCCAGTGAAATCTCGGTATTGAATTTTTGGGTGGAGTGCAATACTTTCTCTATACACCATGTACATACTGCGTATGGAGAAAGTAAAAAAAAACATTTTCGGAAAAAGTCCGTGTGTGTGTGTCCGTGTGTCCGTGTGTCTGTGAACACAATAACTCAAAAACGAAAAGTAGCTAAAATACCAAACTTGGTATTTAAGTTTAGATCTTCCAGGGATGCGACACGAAGATTTTGAAAAAAATTCCCCCACCCCCAACTACCCTTTACATGGAACTTTTTTCGAAAATTTTGATTTGCTCAAAAATGGCTCTAACGATTTTGATTAAAATTTCGTATATTAAAGATATTTACCTGACAAATAAAATGTAGGTATATCTTGAATTTTCTGGGAATGGCCTCTGAAGAGTAGTTTATTCTGGATGAATTTTACTAAATTTTTAATAAATGCTAAACCGTAAGAGATGGACAAAAATTTACTACAAAAAATGTAGAGCACGTTAAAACACACAATTTATGTTATATACATTTTTTTCGTGGAGTTCGTCGTTTTTGTGACATTCCTTATTTTTGGTTTCTGCTATGAAAAACTTATACATTTCTCATACAGGAATTTGTCAACTGCTGTCCATACAAACAAAGGAACTTCAGTGACATAGCAACCAGCTTTTGATTATCACTTTAACCTATGGTACTCCCTTATTTTACCTCTACTTACAAGGAGGCAAGTAATATGGCTATTGCTGCTAATGTTTTACTGATTAGCATGAAGTTAATAGAAATATAAGTTTTTAAGCATAATTCTGGGACAGCCCTCATATTCTCTTTCTACTTACAAGAAAGCATGCAATAAGACCAATTCTTTTAACGTTAATCTTGATTTGGATTACGTAGTTAAAAGAATAATTTTTTGTACGAAAAATGTGTTTATGGAACACCTAGAGAAATTTATGTCAATGTAACACATCGGATATTTTAAAATCAGAAATTAATTAACAATTCTATTAAAAGGAAAGCAACAGAACACATTCTGAATGGTCCAGTAAGTTAATTCACCATGAAATTAAAATTACAGATGTCAAGCAATTATTAATATTACTACAAAAGGTATTAAATGCAAGCAAGTACTTGAGCGTATTATCTAAAAATCTGATGTGTTCCATCCACACAATTTTCTCTACATCTCTGCAACAAATTACTGTTAAGAAGCTTGTGCTTCTATTTACTTCATGCTAATTGAGAAAAACTAGCAGAAATAACCTTATTGCTTGCTTCCTTGTAAGTAGAAGCGAAATAAGGGAGTACCATAGTTTAAAGTGATAGTCAAAGCTAGTTGCGATGTGACTAAAGCTCCTTTGTTTGTATGGACAGGAGTTGACAAACCTGTGTGAGAAAGGTATAAGTTTTTTAAAACTGAAATCAGTAACAAGGTATATCTAAAAAACGATCAATCCAGGAAAAAAATGTATATTACTTAAATTGTGTGTTTTATCATGATCTACATTTTTTGTGTTAGTAAGTTTTTGTCTATCTCTTACGGTTTACCAGTTATGCAAAATTCAATAAAAATCACCCAGAATAAAGAGATCTTTAGATGCTATTCCCAGAAAATTCAAGATATACATTTTATTTGGCATGGAAATATCTTAAATATAAGAGATTGTTATCAAAAACTTTAGAGCCATTTTTGAGAAAAGCAACATTTTTGAAATTTTTTCCATGTAAAGGGTAGTTTGGGGTGGTGGGAAATGCTATGTTTTTGGATTCAGGGGGAGCCAAAACATGTATTTCCGGTGAAATGTATGTACCGAATTTTTGGGTGTAATGCAATATCTTCTCTATACACTATGTACATAGTATATGTAGAGAGAGTAAAAACATTTTGAGTATGGTATACCTTTCGCAACTGAGCTATATCCCTCGAGCAACCGAAAGATATTTTATACGCAAGTGGCGATACAGCTTTCCGGAGCCTAGAATGAACCCTTCAATTTTCGGTCCACTCTACGCAATTGGGCTACGCCCAAGCACTATAAAGCCATCTGCCCTGAGATTGTTGAGGTGAAAACCGGCTGATGAGACATCGGTGTGATCCTCCAGGCTGGGAATTTGCTTTCAGCTGGAAACAAATTTAATCTCAATTGCCTTATATGGATCGAAGGACGGATCGATTAGATAAGATAGCATTCTGTACGTTCAATTTGGCTAACAAGCCACTGAATAGAACTTGTCAAGGCATATACATTAAATACCTATATTTATACGCTACGAAAAAAAAAAAAAACAGTGTATAAAGCTCTAGTGCTAAAACCACGGGTTAAAAAACAGCAGAATAGACATATAATCGCGTATTTGATCTTAGAGGCCTGTTCGCCACTGCACTTTGCTTACTGTACTTCATAAAAGTATATTTATCTATTTATAAATAAAACACTCTCCTTTACCGCAGTAATATGTCATGCTAAACATAAATAACTAACTCTAAAAATCGGATAGCAATAACCAGTGAAAAACAAGATCCTTCTGTCACATATTTAAGATTCTAGACATTCTAAACTGCCCTACAACATAGAAGAACAAGCTATAAATCACCTAATTTACGTGACAAAAACGGATTAATACATCTCATAATGAATGACCAGCGAATAAAGGTGGATTAATCAATACCTATAGATCATACTTCAAATCGTTTGTTAATTCCATTGATTTTGACAAACTGTGAAAGACTACTAATAATTACAACAGCAATAAGCTATCTGTTAAAAAAAAGGGATCTCTTATGCCTCTATTTACTTCATGCTAATTGAGAAAAAATAGCAGAAATAGTCTTATTACTTGCTTCCTTGTAAGTAGAAGCGAAATAAGGGAATACATTTGGCGAAAGTGATACTCTAAAGCTGGTTGCTATGTGACTGAAGTTCCTTTGTTTGTATGGACTGGAGTTGACAGATTTCCGTTTTTTGTGCATTAAGTTTTTGTCTCTCTTACGGTTTACCAGTTATGCATAATTCAATAAAAATCATCCAGAATAAACATGTCTTCAGAAGCTATACCCAGAAAATTGAAGATATACATTTTATTTGTCACACAAATATCTTAAATATGGAGGCTTTAATCAAAATAGTTAGCGCCATTTTTGAGAAAATTATTCGAAAAATGCTCCCTGTAAAGGGTAGTTGGATGTGGGTGGATTTTCTTGCAAATGTTCGTGTCGCATCCTTGGAAGATACCAAACATAAATACCAAGTTTGGTGTTTATCGATCTTTTCGTTTTTGAGCTATGATGCACACACACACACACAGATAGACACACACAAGGACATGTTTCTAAAAACTCTTTTTTTGGATTCAGGGCGTCTCAAAACCTATATTTCCGGTGAAATTTCTGTATCGCATTTTTGGGTGCAATACAATACCTTCTCTATACACTGTACATATTACGTGTAGAGAAAGTAAAGCTTTTTTAAAATGGTATCTGACAACCAATTATGTAAATGAATTATGTTTAGCATAAAAGCATAGGTAGTTCCTTGTTGGCATCATAAGTTACTGTTAAAATGTAATGAAGTATAATTTCATTAGTAAAACTGATGAAGTGTCATGATAGTTTTCTAATTATCGACATAATAATTACTACTAATAAGTACATAAAACTAAAATATCATTATTATATTATGTACACTCCTAAGTGCATACATGTCACAATTTACAATACATATTCACAAATATGTTACTGTATTTACAGTGCAAAATTTACAATTATGTACTAATTAAATATACAACGTGCATAATTATCCCTGAGTGACTGCTAAATACTAATATGATATATTTGAGCAAGTCCTAGTAACTGCAGTTTAATTTTTGTGTAAATCACACATACTAATATGCACAAAATGCAAAACATTATAATACTTATAAATGCATTAATTATTAAGGTATTTATTACCAGCCAGATTTGTCATTTAAATATCCATCTAAAGAATAAAGTGATTTATTACATAGGTACTCCTTAAAGGAAGCCTTAAAAACCCTAAAATTGCTAACTTTATCCTTGAGATTACCCGGTAGAGAACTAAATATCTTGATTGTTTCGTAATATATACATTTCTGAAGACAAGGAAGATCAGCATTGGGACGATGAATATATCCTTTTTGTCTAATATTAATGGTATGAATTTCCATGTTTGTTATAAACGTCCATTAACTGCATAGAATTTTAAAATGGAGAAAATATATATAAATGAATCGCTGAAATGTATGTACGCGTATTACTTCCGAACGACTGCATCAAATTGAACAATTCTTTTTTAGTTGTGTTCGTTATTGTCACGACAAGGTTTTTGGAAACGAAAATGATCGAAAATAGTACGGGAAGGTATTTAAAATCTCATAATATGAATAAAAGCGAACGCAGATGGCAGTGCTATCACGGTTATTTGTTGCTATATTTTTCCTTCCCCATTCAATGTTAGAGTAACGCGCCTGTTTATAGACACAATGACGCAAGACAGCAGTGAAACTCAAATACATTTTTATATATTAACCGTCCTTTCCTTAATCTTATTGTTTAAAATAAAGCAGCAAAGGAACTTTCCTGGCGACTAACAGCTAGAATAACTACTTATTTATTTGCCAATAGTTGAACATAGTGGTATTTTCCCTCCCCATCCCGAGGTCAATCGTTAGAAGCGCGTGGAATATACCTTAAAGTGTCCTGTTTTCGCATGAATAAATTGAATGTTGCGTGCTCTAGAGTCGGCAAACCATCGGTGCTATTTGTTTTCTCTCCGGAAGGAAAATTGTACATTACTAGGCATTACAATAAAGTATTGTCAAATTATATAATTGTAATTTCACTTCATTGCATGGCCGTTTGCATGTTTGAAATAGTTCTTTGCATGACTGTCTGCTATAAGCATTACAGAGTATTCGCATAGCCTTCTTCTGTATCTGGAATATGCATTTACTATCCACTGAACCGTTAATCAACTAATGAGGATAACAATTATTCCACAAATTAGATGAGCATTAACGGATATGATTGAGTGATTTATTTCCATTCAGGTACAAGGGAATAAGGGAATATACTAGACCTCAAAGAGATAACCAAATGTTTTAGAACTTGACGCTATGTAATGGCTTTGAAGTGAGACTCTGTTTGCATGTCCCGAAGTAAAAAGAGAAAGAGAAAAAAGAAAAGAAAAAAAAAGCACGGCTTGCCATTTGAAAAAGTTTCGGAAAATTCAAAACAATGAGAGTAAATGACTGCCTCCGTGGTCGAGTGGTCAGAAAATAAAATGATTTAAACCAAACTTAAAAAAAAAAAAATGACCTACAGACAACGAGTTGTTTCAAGTGCAAAGCCCCCAATGTGACCCTAGATGTTAATGGAGGCTATTTAAAAGAAACAATAAAAAAATAACAGCGAATATCCAAGAAACGTTTACTCCACAAAATAAAGTATTTGACATAAATTGTATTCTTTAAAGATATCTACTTTTACTGTGTAATATGAATCTTAAACATATAACATTATAATTCAAAACGTTACAACAATGTTTGAGAAAATATTCCATGTAAAGATTAGTTTTAGTGCGGAGAAATTCTTCTTGTTGCATCCTTGGAATATTCTGAATTCAAATATCAAGTTTGCTTTTTAAGGGAGCCTTTAATGCCCTTCACAAAAACACACATGCCATCTTTTGCAAAAAAAAAAGTATTTTCTCTGTTTTCAGGGGATCTTAAAAATGTATTTTTGGTGAAAATTCTACTTCAAATTTTAGGTGGAATACAATAGCATCCGTGCGTACTATACTAGTAGAAAAAAGTATAAAGGATAAATGACTAGAGAGAAATGATGTGCTGAAGATTAGAACATAGAAAGTTAAAGGGATAAATAACAAAGAAACATTATATAGTCTTAGCTACGATAAGAAAAGCCTAAACGGCGTTTAACAATGCAATCTGGATAAATAACAAAGAAACATTTTATAGTTTTAGCTACGATAAGAAAAGCCTAAATGGCGTTTAACAATGCAATCTGGCTCTACCAAAACATTTGGGACTCTATATGTAGGATACGGTCGTCTCCTTAAAGCGGCGGTAGTGCAGGCGCTTATCAAGCAGGAGACCTGGGTTCGATCCCCAGTACCGGCGTGAGGATTTTTCCTCCGCTGGGAGACCTGGCCCGGGGTGCACTAAGCCTCGTAAGGTCTCTGGGGGGCCAATTGAAGAGCTACTTGATGGAGAAGTAGCGGCTCCAGGTCATGAGGACCGCATTAACCGGCCGGGGGGCTCGAGGCGCTGACCACGTCTCACTCTCCAAATCTGCACCCCATCCATGACGTCTGTAATGGACCGAGATGGGGCACGCAGCGGCCGGGCGGTAGGCCAAGGTTCCCCGTGAGCTGTCGTGCTCAGAGGAACAATCAGTTTTCGTAAGGGACGTTCTTGTAATTTTAATACAAGACAAATTGAAAAAGTTCACAGTTCAGAAACTCATTTACCATTTCTTGATTATGTGGGAGCCTTGGATAAGACTTTACCCCTAAAAGAGTTATGCCATAAAAATGTATTAATACCATAAAGAATGTAGGTAGGTGAGCATACTTCCTGATGTTAAGCTGAAAGTCTGTACCATTTTCCTCTAAAGTGCGTGGTTGCATAAATAAAAAATCTGATGTGTTCCATTCACATGACTTTCTCTATATATCAGCTTTGTTAAAAAGTGTATACTTCTATTTGTATCATACTAATCGAGAAAAACAGCAGAAATAGTTTTATTACTTGCTTCCATGCAAGTAGAAGCGAAATAATGGAGTACCATAGATTAAAGTGATAGTCAAAAGCTGTTTGCTATGTGATTGAAGTTCCTTTGAGTGTATGGATACGAGTTGACAAATTCCTGTATGAGAAAAGTATAAGTTTTCAAAAGCTGAAACCAAAAACAAGGAATGCCTCAAAAACGATCATCTCGTGTATTTTAACGTGCTCTACATTTTTTGTGTTTTTTGTGTTTTAAGATTTTTTTTTCCATCTTTTGCGGTTTAGCAGTTATGCAAATTTCCGTAAAACTCATCCAGAATAAAGTAGTCTTCAGAGGCTATTCCCAGAAAATTCAAGATATACATTTGATTTGTCAGGTAAATATCTTTAATAAATTATATTTTAATCAAAATCGTTAGAGCCATTTTTTAGAAAATCAAAATTTTCGAAAGAAGTTACATGTAAAGGGTACTTTGGGGCAGCGGGATTTTTCTCAAAATCTTCGTGTCGTATCCCTGGTATTTTACCGGCTTGTCGTTTTTGGGTTATCGTGTTCACAAACACACGGACACACACACGGGCCTTTTTCTAAAATTGAGTTTTTTGGACACAGGGAATCCTATAACGTATATTTTCGGTGAAGTCCCGGAATCAAATTTTTGGGTGGAATGCAATGCCTTCTCTATACACTATGTACATAGTACGTTTAGAGAAAGTAAAAATGAAATTGGTGAAAAGTTTGATTGCGAATATATCACACTCCTTTATCCTTTGCTTCACCAATTAAAATAGCTAGGTAGAGGTGCAAAAATGAGTTATTTATGCTTTCATCATGTCTTGCTAAAGTGAGTCGTTTAGCTACAAATGATATTTAAGAATTAGATTCCAATAAAGATATGGACATATGCTTGGCAACTATGTTACATTGGGCCTTGTATGAAGAGCAGAAAGTAGTTGAATAAGATCGGATAGCTTGAAAGAAAGCCTTTTGTTAGTGGCAGTAGCTGATAATAAGCACACAGGCACGTGGCAAACCAAAATTCAAGCACAAACCAAAACAAAACATGGGCTGAATGCAAAACAAAATTTAAAAACGGGTTTTAAGTATTGCTATGTTGATAAAAATGTGCAGATAATGTATTCAATAATGTTACCTTTCAAAACATTAGAAATTGTTATTGAACTTCGTATTTTGATTTCCCAACACGCAAAATCTGCGTAATCATACCCCTACTATCCTGTATGTATACACGGAAATAGTTATAAGTTCAGATTTGAAAATGCCAGATGAAGTTTTAGTACACCAAGGTGTCGGTCTATCGCCGTCTACACACACACACACACGCACACACACACAGGCTTCTTCAAAACGACACCAAACGAAGATTGCAATCGATTAGCTTACACCTTGGCCGAAACTTGATGTCGCAACTTTCAAACTCTTCTAGTTAAAGTTTTATTTATGTTTAAAAATAGCACACATTTAAGGTGACCTGTGCCGCGCTGGTGTGTCTATCAAACCACCCCTATACCACGCGACTGGGGCCTTCGCTACCAAGCGGCATCTCTCTTGGAGTGGGCCAGGCTCGTGCCATTTGGTTATGTACGACTGCCTAATCCATGGAAATTTTATGGCAGTTTTTGTATGTGCCGAATTTAGAAAATTCTGAAAATTATATTCACGTGTCACGTAGGGTATGACCATCAAGGTCCACATCTTCGTTTGGTGTCATTTTTAGATACCCTATATATAAATATAAATTAACGGCCTAGTTATGACGTGGAACGGAGACATACATTTTGGAATAGAAATAAGATCTGGCATACCAATAAATTCTGTGACAGTATCGTCCTTGTACTGCGGCTTTGACATTCTCCTGTATATGCGTTGGCGAGTTGGATGCCTTGGAATGCGTAACAAGACAGAAGCGGCGCGCCATTGATTGGCGACTTAAACGCGACATATCTCGATTCTTCTTGAAGCTTCGCCTTCCACAAGCTTCCACAAAGTTCTATGATGTCAATTTATTCCTATTGAAATTGAATTTCAAACCAGTGTAAGTCGTGAGTTGTAGTAAGTTGTGTCATTGTGAGCCATACTTCGACTGGAGTGTTAGCCCGCAGTGCCGTGCAAACAGTGACGTCAGAACGCTACCAGTGCTGATTAAAAGTTAGTTATACAGGAAATCTCATTCAGAATAACGAAGTCTTTAGAAGCTATTCTTATAAAATTCAAAATACACGTTTTTTGTGATATAAATATCCTTATTATACCTTATTTTATAAAAATCATTAGAGCCATTTTTAAGAATAGCTAAGTTTGCAACAGAAATACACACACGTACATTTTTTTTCCAAAAATGTTTTTTTTTTATTCACGAGTCCCAAAACATATGTTCTCGGTGCTATCTTGGTAATAAATTGTAGGGTGCAATACATTACCTTCTCTATACACTGTGCACATAGTACGTGTAGTAAAATGTAGTCACGCTGGTAGAGATTTTATCAAAATCAACATAAACAGCTTCATTCCATTGTTGTCCTGATTTTCTTCACCGAGTATACATACTTTGAAGATTAACTCATGTCCTAATTCTGTATTCACCTCAAATGTTCAATCAATGCTATGAAAGTGATTACATAAGCTCAATAGTTAATGCGTAAAAACGTGTATTTTATTCGCGAGTGGTTATATTCTCTGTCGTTGACTTTACATTAGGAATTTTCCGTGAGTAAGCTGACAACGCCAGTTATTTTTAATGCTTAACTTCAACTGTCGTATTAAAGGCGTTAATGCTATTTCGCTTGGTAATGACGTGTTTGTCATAGCCTGCTCCATTTAACGAGTCACATGTGCTTGTCTGTAGCAATATTAAAGGGAAAAATCTAAATCTCACATTCACATGACTTTCTCTACATGTCTGTAACAAATTATTGCTAATAAGGTATCATTATATCTATTTCATGCTAATAGAGACAAACAGTAGCAGAAATGATCTTATTGCTTGCTTTCTTGTAAGCAGTAGGAATGTCATTCACATGACATTCTCTACATCTGTAACAAATTATTGTTACAAAGCTAATTCTTTTATTTACTTCATGTTAATCGAGATAAAATTAGCAGAAATAGTCTTATTACTAGCGTCCTTGTAAGAAGAAGGGAAATAAGGGAGTACCATTTGCTAAAACGATGTCAAATCTTTTAAAAGCTGGTTGCTGTGTGATTGAAATTCCTTTTGGTTGGCAAAATTCCTAGGAGTTGACAAATTCCTATGAGAAAAGTATTTTAAAACTGAAACCAATAACCAGGAATATTTATTTAAAAAATGACCAATTCCACGAAAAACTATGTATAACATAAATTGTGAAGACTACTTTATAATGGATGGATTTTTCATAACTATTAAACCGTAAGAGATGGACAAAACCTTAACCCACAAAAATGTAGAGCACAATAAAACACTCAATTTATGTTATATACATTTTTTCGTGGAGTTGATCGTTTTTGAGATATTCCTTTTTCTTGATTTCAGCTTTGAAAAACTTATACTTTTCTTATACAGGAATTTGTCAACTCCTGTGCATACAAACAAAGGACATCAGTCACATAGCAACCAGCTTTTGGCTTTCATTTTAACCTATGGAACTCCCTTATTTCGCTTCTACTTACAATAAAGCAAGAAATAAGACTATTTCTGCTAATTTTTCTCGATTAGCATGAAATAAAAAAAGATAAGCTTATTAACAATAATAATTTACACAGATATAGAGAAAGTCATGTGAATGGAACACATCAGATTTTTTCTCAATTAACTTGAGGTAAATAGAAGGATAATCTTTTTAAGAACAATTTGTTGCAGAGCTATAGAGAAACTCATGTGAATGGAACACATCAGATTTTTGTAAGTATGTTTTTGTCTATCTGTTACGGTTTAACAGTTATGGAAAATTATTTTTTATTATTAGGATCAAAATATAGTGTCCCCCGTTGACATATGTTTTTCTTTTGATACTCACTCATCCTAATTTACCTACTTGCGAAACAGGGTGTAGTGCCTTTAACTTTTCATCACATAAGTTTACAGAGAGCACTGCAAGGTCGCAGTCACGTCCACTTTCCTCTCCACCAATGCTCCGTGAATTCCTAACTAAATCACGTTGGTAATGATAAATATGTACATAAGTTAATATTGGATCTTGAATTATCCACCAACCGTCGTTACAAGGTTGGCTGCTTGATCAAAAGCATTCTGACAGACCAAACTACCGTTTTATAACTTGTGGGACCGTTAAAGCTTATACTTTGTTTGTTACTGGTATTTCTAGATATTTAGACACAACCTTGCATTTACTAGCCGCAGAAAATGTCTGCAATAATTTACACACGTGTTACATATGCACACCATGAGGCTATAACCAAGCACTTCAAGAAATAGAAAGTAGTCGATTTACCTATTTACTAAGTAATTTATATGTTTACCTAAGGACACCATAACTAAGCCGGTATGCACTGTAGCAACTTTAAAGGATATTTAGGTTGAAAAATCTTGCATTCATAATTGAAGCAAAATCAATGTTACCTTAAGGGTATGTATGACGGATCCTTGAAGATAACAAAAATTCGACCTTTTTATTTTAATTCCATAAAATAATGTAAACATTTCCTGAATACAAAAAAGGCATAATAGGCCACAAGCGCCATTTTTAAATGGCTTAATGCAAAGGACTACTGGATTCGGCAAAAGAAAAAAAAAAAAAAAAAAAAAAAAAAGAAAAAAAAAACTTTAGTTCGACGAGTTCTCAATTGCATCATCCAAAGTAAAAATCGAATTTGTACAGAAGAAAATCACCAATGTAAGAGGAAAAAGAGGAAATGGACAGAAAAGCCAAAAGCACAGGAGAATAAAAGGAAAGCTGAGGCTCCGACCTACCAATTCGGTGGACATTTAATGTGGCCATGCATTCAAATCTTTCCTGTTTTCTAGCTATTAATATTTTAAATATTTTTACTTTTTCTACACTATTATGTACATAGTGTGTGCCTGTGGACAGCATAGCTCAAAAACAAAAATAGCGTGGTATTTAAGTTTAGTATCTTCGAAGGATGCGACAAAGAGATATACAAGAAAATCTCCCCACCCCAAACCACCGTTTACATGGAAAAAATTTCGAAAATTTTTATTTTCCAAAGAACGGATTTTGATTAAAATCTCTTATATTTAAGATATTTATATGCCAAATAAAATGTACATCTTGAATATTCTGAGCATAGCCTCTAAGGACCTCTTCATTCTGGATGATTTTTATTGAATTTTGCATAACTGGTAAACCGTAAGAAACAGATATAAACGTATTACACAAATGACGTAGATCTCAATAAAACACACAATTTATGTCATATACATATTTTTTTGCGCAGTTGGCATTTCCAGGCATTCCTTGATATTTATTTCAGTTTTAAAATTCTTAAACTATTCTCATACGGGAACATGTGAACTTCTGGCAACGCAAAGAAACAGATTTCCATTCCATATCAACCACATTTTAAAACATTTGATAATCGGTTTGGCCTTGTGTACTCCCTTATTTCCTTACTACTTACAAGGAACTAAATAATAAGGCCATTTCTGCCTAGGTTTGTGCATGAAATAGATAGAAGAATACGCTTATAAACAATGATTTGTTACAAAGATGTAGAGAAAGTCATGTGAATGGAACACTTAAGATTTTTCTTCCAGTAAAATGTTCTTTGCGGAGCCTTTATTCGGCTACACAAATAAAATTTGCGATACATGCTCGCAGAGGTACAATGAATAAGAATTGCCTTTTTATTCACAGCCAGATGTATTTAAGCATATGTTTTCTATGTTCAAACATAAAAATCTGATGTGTACCATTCACATGACTTTCTCTACATCCCTGCAACAAATTATTCTTAAAAAGCTTATACTTCTATTTACTTCATGCTAATCAGAAAAAATTAGAAATAGTCTTATTACTTGCTCCCTTATAAGTAGAAGCGAAATAAGAGAGCACCATAGGTTGAAGTGATAGTCAAACGCTGGTTGCTATGTCACTGAAGTTCCTTTGTTTGTATGGACAGCAGTTGGCAAATTCCTGTATGCGAAAAGTATAAGTTTTTCATAGCAGAAACCAAAAATAAGGAATATCTCAAAAACAATCACCTCCACGAAAAAAATGTATATAACATAAATTGTGTGTTTTTAAGTGTTCTACATTTGTTGTGTGGTAAGTTTTTGTCCATCTCTAACGGTTTAGCAGTTATGCAAAATTTCCGTAAAATTGGCCCAGAATAAAGTAATCTTCAGAGGCTATTCCCAGAACATTCAAAATATACATTTTATTTGTCAGGTAAATGTCTATAATATATGATATTTTAATCAAAATCGTGAGATTCATTTTTAAAAATATCGAAATTTTCGAAAAAAGTTCCATGTAAAGGATAGTTTGGGGTGGAGGGATTTTTCTCAAAATCTTCGTGTCGCATCGCTGGAAGATACTAAACTTAAATACCGAGTTTGGTAGTTAACGACTTTTCGTTTTTGAGTTATCGTGTTCACAGTCACACGGACACAAGTACACACTGACACACGGACACACAGACACACACACGCACACACACACACGTACCTTTAAAACATATATTTCCGGTGAAATCTCGGTATCGAATTTTGTGGTGGAGTGCAATACCTTCTCTATACACTATGTACATAGTGCGTATAGAGAAAGTAAAAGTTATACTTTTTAGGACAAAAAAAGCACATATATAACTTTAAATAATTTGAAGCCTAATCAAAGCAGACACGCAGAAACCAGGAGAATTTAAAAATATAGATACATTATGAATCTTGAGTTAAAATATTAGACAAAAGTTTTAATTTTTTTGTCGCAAGGAATATTTTTAATGATGTAAAAAAAAACATAAAGCAGTTTGACCACATCTATCAAGCCCTTGGAGCAAAATGATGAAAGTTGCCACCCCATATATTTGCATTATATTACACCTCTTGTATAAAAAATCTGATGTGTTCCATTCACATGAATTTCTCTACATCTCTGCAACAATTTATTTTTAGAAAACTACTGCTTCTATTTAATTAATGTTAATCGAGAAAAAATTACAGAAATAGCCTATTACTTGCTTCCTTGTAAGCAGAAGAGAAATAAGGGAGTACCGTAGGGTAAAGTGATAGTCAAAAGCTGGTTGCTGTGTGACTGAAGTTCCTTTGTTTGTATGGAAACGTGTTAACAAATTTCTGTATGAGAAAGGTATAAGTTTTTCAAAGCTGAATCCAATAACAAGGAATATCTAAAAAACGATCAACGCCACGAGAAAAATGTATATAACATAAATTGTGTGTTTTAGGTGCTCTACATTTTTTTGTGGTTTAATGTTTTTGTCCATCTCTTACGGTTTGGCAGTTATGTAAAATTCATTCAAAATAAAGTAGTCTTCAGAAGTTATTCCCAGACAATTCAAGATATACATTTTATTTTTCAGGTAAATATTTTAATATACGATATTTTACTCAAAACCGTTAGTTATTTTTGAGAAAACAAAATGTTAAAAAAAAATTCCATGTAAAGGTTAGTTGGGGCTGAGGGAATTTTCTTGAAAATCTTCGTGTCGCATCCTTGGAAGATACCAAACTTAAATACCAAGTCTGGTATTTAACGGTATTTTCGGTTTTGAGCTAAGCTGTCCACAGACACACACGGACCTTTTCCAAAAATGCATTTTTTAGATTCAGGGGGCCCAAAACATGTATTTGCGGTGAAATCTCGGTATCGAATTTTTGGGTGGAATGCAATACTTTCTCTATATACTGTGTACATAGTGCGTGTAGAGAAAGTAAAAAGAATATCTATTAGTATGGAATTTCAGACTTTCAGTTCATACACGTTCTTAAATAAACAGTTTACGAGTACAATAACCGACAAGAGCCACATTTAAGGGGATGAATTTACCCAAAATTGTGAAAATAAAATATGATGCGTTACATTCAAGAGACTTTCGCTACCTAATCTGAAACACACTATCCGTGCTAAGGCTTGTATCTCTTTATGCTAGTCGAAATATACATACATCAGCCAGAATTCCCTTATTACTTATTTCGTTGTAAAGGATTACATTAGACTGAACCGATAGTAAAATCTTTTAAAGGCGGTTACTATCTGATAGCCTTGAAATCAACTTTTCTTTATATTGACAGGAGTAAACAAATCGCACATGTTCCATTCACATGATTTCCTCTAAATCTCTGTAACAAATTATTGTTAAAAAGGCAAACCGATAGTAAAATCTTTAAAAGGCGATTACTATCTGATAGCCTTGAAATCAACTTTTCTTTGTATGGACAGGAGTAAACAAATTGCATATGTTCCATTCGATTGATTTCCTCTACAACTCTGTAACAAATTATTGTTAAAAAGGCTTATGCTTCTATTTATTTCATGCTAATGGAGAAAAAATTAGCAGAAATAGTGTTATTACTTTCTTACTTATAAATAGAGGCGAAATAAGGGAGTGCCATAGGTTAAAGTGATAGTCAAAAGCTGGTTGCTATGTGACTGAAGTGTCTTTGTTTGTATGGACACGAGTTGACAATGAGAAAATTATAAGTTTTTCCAAGCTTAAACTAAAAATATCTATCTCAAAAATTATCAACTCCACTAAAAAATATTTGTAACATAACTTGTGAGTTTCAAAGTGCTCTATATATTTTCTATGATAAGATTTTATCCATCTTTTACGGTTTACCAGTTATGCAAAATTTCGTAAAATTCATCCAAAATAAAGTAATCTTCAGAGGCTATTCCCAGAAAATTCAAGATGTACATTTTATTTGTCAGGTAAATATCTTTAATATACGATATTTTCATCAAAAGCGTTAGAGATATTTTTAAGAAAATCAAAATTTTCGAAAAAAGTTCCATGTAAGGGGTAGTTGGGGGTGGGGGATTTCCTTGAAAATCTTCGTGTCGCATCCTTGGAAGATACCATTTTTAAATACCAAGTTTGGTATTCAATGGTCTTTTGGTTTTTAAGCAATGCTGTCCAAAGCACACACACACACACAGATGGACCTTTCTCTGAAAATGCTTTTTTTTTGGATTCAGATGGACGCAAAACATGTATATCCCGTGAAATCTCGGTATCCAATTTTTCTGTGTAATGCAATTCCTTCTCTGTACACTATGTACATAGTACATGTGGAGAAAGTAATTATATAGTGTGTTGCATTTACATGCCTTTCCTTAGCTGTTCCACGAACACATTCCTTACAAAACTTTATTCTTTTATCTACCTCAAGCTAACTAAGACAAACATTAGCAGAATTGGCCATATTATTTGCTTCCTTCTAAGTAGAAGAGAAATAAGGGAATACACTTAAATATAATATTTTTCAAATGGGAAGAGTTCTACGCTGCAGCGAATGAGATGTGTTATCGTGCTCTGCGTTGCCAGGTCGCTATCCCCAATCTTTTTATATTTCCCTCTCACTCGCACACTGAGTATTCAAATCTGCCTGGCGACATAATGTTTATTCGTGTGTATTATGAAAACTATTTGTGTTAAAAATCTGTGTTTTTTACGGTTCTGCTATGAACATTAATGCCTATCTTCCTCGTGAACTATTATTTTTTGTGTAAAATTTAAATCTTTTGTTTTAACTAAAAGCAGTATTTATGAGAGACGGAATCACTTAGCGCGTTACTCCCCAGTTAAGCGGGAATGCAATATGTCAACCAATAGCACTCCGATTGGCTGCCGGCCTGGTGGCGCTCAAGGACGAACCTCATCCCATTTGAAAGTCACTTTAAAGCGATAGTCAAATCTGTTAAAAGCTATCAGTATGTATAACAACTGAAATGCTACTTCTTTTGCATTTCCAGGAATAAAAAGAAGAGATGAAACGAAAGTTGACTTCTCACTTGAGAAAAGTTTAAGTAGTTCAAAATGGAAACAAATAACAAAGAATATCCAAAAACGGTTAACTCTACAAAAAATATATATGACAAGTTGTGTATTTTAATGAAATCTACATTTTTGTGTAGTAAGTTTTTGTCTAACTCTCGCGTTTACAAGTTATACAAAAGTCGTCGAGAACGAAGAAGTCTTTAGAAGCTATTAACAGAAAATTCAGAATGTACATTTCATTTGTCATCAAACTATCTTAAGCATATGCCATTTTAATCAAAATCGTTAGTCATTCTTTAGAAATCAAAATTTTTGAAAAATTTTCCTTGTAAAGGGTAGCTGGGGATGAGTGATTCTGTTGAAAATCTGTTTCGCACTCTTATTAAATTCTGAGCTTAAACACCAAGTTCAGTATTTAACCGAATTTTCGTTTTGAGCCATTCTGCCCGCATACATATACAGACATGTTAAATTATTTTTGATTCAGGGGTTCTCAAATCATGTATTTCGGGTGTTATCTCGATATAAGCATTTTAGGTGGTATACAATACCTTCTCTGTTTACTATGCACATAATAAAGTAATAAGAAATAAAATAAAGTTTAAGTTGACTAACTGAAATAAGTGATTCTATTTTGTAAGGGTCTAAGCGCAACAGCACTGTCACATTTCATGACAAAATAAAGATGTGAAGACCAAAGAATAACATATTAAATAAGTACAAATCGGCACAATTGAGGGTGACATGTTGCTTGAATATGGAAGAAACAACCGCATACTAATAGACCAATGAAGGAAACAGAATTAAAAAAATCTGATGTGTATCATTCATATAACTATCTCTACATCTCTGTAACAAATTATTGTTAAAAGGTTTATGCCTCTATTTACTTCATTCTACTCGAAAACAAATTAGCAGAAATAGTCTTATTACTAGTTTCCTTGAGAGTAGAAGCGATATAAGGGAGTACCATCGGTTAAAGTGGTAGGCAAAAGCTGGTTGCTATGGACAGGAGTTGACAAATTCCCATATGAGAAAAGTAACTTTTTCATAGCTGAAACCAAAAACAATGAATGTCTCAAAAACGATCAACTCTACGAAAAAAAGTATCTAACATATATTGTGTGTTTTAACGTGCTCTACAGTTCTTGTTTAGTAAGTTTTTATCTAAGTCTCCCGGTTTAGCAGTTATGCAACATTTCGTAAAATTCGTCCAGAATAAAGTAGTCTTCAGAGGCTATTCCCAGCAAATTCAACATATATATTTTGTTTATCAGGTAAATATCTTTGATATATGATATTTTAATCCAAATCGTTAGAGCCATTTTCGTGAAAATGAAAATTTTCGAAAAAAGTTCCATGTAAAAGGTAGTTTGGTGTGGGGGGATATTTCTCAAAACCTTCGTGTCGCATGCCTGGAAGATACTAAACTTAAATACCAAGTTTTGTATTTTACGGACCATTCGTTTGTGAGTTATCGTGTTCACAGACATTCGGGCACACGGACACATTGACACACACACACATACGGACCTTTTTTTAAAAATCTGATGTGTACCATTCACATGACTTTCTCTACAACTCTGCAATAAATTATTGTTAAAAAGCTTATGCTTGTATTTACTTCCTGCTAATCAGGAAAAAATTAGCAGAAATAGTCTTATTACTTGCTTCCTTGTAAGTAGTATCGAAATAAGGGAGTACCATAGGTTAAAGTGATGGTCAAAAGCTGGTTGCTATGTGACTGATGTTCGTTTGTTTGTATGGACACGAGTTCACAAAGTCCTGTATGAGAAAAGTATGTTTTTATAGCTGAAACCTAAAACAAGGAATATCTCAAAAACAATCAACTCCACGAAAAAAATGTGTATAGCATAAATTGTGTGTTTTAAAGTGCTCTACATTTGTTGTGTGGTAAGTTTTTGTCCATCTCTTACGGTTTAGCAGTTATGAAAAAATTCCGTAAAATTGGCCCAGAATAAAGTAGTCTTCAGAAGCCATCCCCAGAAAATTCAGAATATACATTTTATTTGTCAGGTAAATATCTTTAATATACGATATTTTAATCAAAATCGTTGGAGCCATTTTATTAGAAAATCAAAATTTTTGAAAAAGTTCCATGTACGGGTAGTTGGGGTGGAGGGATTTTTCTCAAAATCTTCGTGTCGTATCCCTGGAAGATACTAAACATAAATACCAAGTTTGGTATTTTACCGACTTTTCGTATTTGAGTTATCGTGTTCACAGACACATGGAGACACTGACACACTGACAAACACACACACACACACGGACCTTTTTCTGAAAAGACATTTTTTGGATACAGGGGACACTTAAACATATTTTTCCGGTGAAATCTCGATACCTATTTGGTGGAATGCAATTCCTTCTATTCACTATGTATAGAGAAAGTAAAAATCTGATGTGTTCCATTTACATGCCTTTCTGTATATCTATGCAATAAATTGTTTTTAAAAAGTTTATGCTTCTATTTACTGCTTGCTAGTCGAAAAAAATTTAGCAGAAATAGTCTTATTTCTTGCTTCCTTGTAAGTAGAAGCGAAAAAGGTAGTACCATAGGTTAAAGTGATAGTCAAAAGCTGGTTGCTATGTGACTGAAGTTCCTTTGTTTGTATGGACAGGAGTTCACAAAGTCCTGTATGAGAAAAATATAAGTTTTTATAGCTTAAACCAAAAATAATCAACTCCACGAAAAAACTGTATGCAACATAAATTGTGTCTTTTAATATGCTCTACATTTATTGTGTGGTATTTATTGTCCCGGTCTTACGGTTTAGCACTTATGAAAAACTCCGTAAAATTCACTCAGAATAAAGTAGTCTTCAGAGGCTATTCCCAGAAAATTCAAAAGATACAGTTTATTTGCCAGGTAAATATCTTCAATATACGATATTTTAATCAAAATCGTTAAGCCATTTTTTAGGAAATCAAAATTTTCGAAAAACTTCTATGTAAAGTGTAGTTTGGAGTGGGGAGATTTTTCTCAAAATCTTCGTGTCGCATCCCCGGAAGATACTAAACTTAAATACCAAGTTTGGTATTTTACCACTTTTCGTTTTTGAGTTGTCTTATTCACAGACACACGGACACACACACGGAACTTTTTCTGAAAATACGTTTTTCGGATACAGGGGACCCTAAAACATATATTTCCGGTGAAATCTCGGTATCGAATTTTTTGGTGGAGTGCAATACATTCTCTATACACTATGTACATAGTGCGTACAGAGAAAATAAAAATACTTTTTTCGGACTCAGGGGTCCCCAACACATGTATTACCGGTTAAATCTCGGTATTGAAATTTTAGGTGCAATGTAATATCTTCTCTATACACTATGTACAAAGTACGTATAGAGAAAGTAAATACTAACGACGCAAAATACGATGCAGTTTTTATTGTACCGCGTTACTAAAGCTAACGTCTCACATGTGTGCTCAGTATAGTTATATAGCAAAACGTAGGTTATTCCTCTAGTGAGTGTGACAGGTTCGTTTTTCGCGTAGCAGATCTTCTTCTTCTTTTTTTGCACTCCTCATAATGATGCTCAATCAATACATATCGGCTGTTTATATTAGACATGCCTATTACATTCACAACATTCGGTACAGTTAATATTAGGATAGTGAATATTATACTTTTTTAAGGTTTTATTCTACCCAACAGCAATATGCTCCACACGAAACACGCTGTGTGCAAACGCGTCAGGAACGAACAGTTCTGTATCAATGGAAAAAAAGAAAGAAAAAAGAAGAGGAATCTATACAGTATGAAAAAATCTTATGCGTTCCATTAACATGGGTTTTTCTACATGTCTGCAACAAATTATTCTTAAAAAGCTTATGCTTCTAATTACTTCATGCTAATCGAGAAAAAATTAGCAGAAATAGTCTTATACTTGCTTCGCTGAAGCAGAAGCGAAATAAGGGAGTACAATAAATTAAAGTGATAGTCAAAAGCTGGTTGCTATGTGACTAAAGTTTCTTTGTTTGTATGGACCGGAGTTAACAACTTCCTGAATGACAGAAGCATAAGTTTTTCAAAGCTGAAACCAAAAACAAGAAAAATCTAAAAACCGATCAACTCCACGAAAAAAATATATATGAAATAAATTGTGTGTTTAAGCTTTTACAGTTTACCAGTTATGCAAAATTCATTAAAAATCATTCAGAATAAAGTAGTCTTCAGAAGCTTAAATGGATGTTTTTTCGAAAATTTCGATTTTCTCAAATTGGCTCTAACGATTTTGGTTAAAATATTATGTATTAAAGATATTCACCCAACAAACTATATATCTAGAATTTTCTGGGAATAGCCTCTGAAGACTACTTTATTCTGGATGAATTTTACGGAATTTTACATAACTGCTAAACCGTAAGAGATGGACAATAACTAACCAAAATAGGGTAAATATAGAGCACGTTAAAACACACAATTTATGTTATATACATATTTTTCGTGGACGTGTTGTTTTAAAGATATTCCTTGTTTCTGGTTTCAGCTTTAAAAACCGTATACCTTTCTCATATAGGAATTTGTCAACTCCAGTCCATACAAACAAAAGAACTTCAGTCACATAGCTACCAGGTTTTGACTATCCTTTTAACCTATGGTAATTCCTTGTTTCGCTTCTACTTACAAGGAAGCAAGTAATAAGACTCTTTTTACTAACTTTTTCTCAATTGACATGAAGTAAATAGAAGCATAAGGTTTTTAACAATAATTTGTTGCAGAAATGTAAAGAAAGTCATGTGAACGGAACGCAATAGGTTGTTATTGAATTAAGTGGAAAATGTATTTGAGGTGAAATCTCGGTAGCGAATGGAGTGGAATGCAATACTTCTCTATACACTATGTACATAGTACGTGTTGAGATAGTACTAAATATGCTTATTAACACCAATTTGTTATAGAGATAAAGAGAAAGTCATGTGAATGGATTACATAAGATTTTTTAAAGAATGAGTTGCAATTTGTGAACTGACATTTTATTTGCAGTGGATATTAACTTTAGAACAGCGACTGATTTTATCGTAGTCTATTACATTTTAGCTTTTTTTCCCGAAAAAAACTTTTAATTAATTTCATGTACCGCGTGCTTTAATGGAATTAGTAGCAGAACCGGTAGCACTGCACGCCTAATTGCTTTAAGACTGTGATAGATTCACACTATACATCATTCCTCTGAATGTTCTTCCTTCTCTGTCTCCTTACGTCTTTACCTTTTTATCTCTCCCTTTCTTGACACTTTCTTTCTCTCTCCCGGTCTCTCATTTGTCAATCTGTCACACCATACATACACACACCCACGCACGCACGCACGCACACACACATATATCCTCACCTCTACTTACTATTCTGTACAACTTACATGAGTTATGATTATCAACAGGTAATAATTTTATTTTGTTTGTTTGTTTGTTTTGATCTTAAGGGGAACAGTCTGTGGAAATTTCAAATTCAATGTTTTAGTAAGCAATTATTTTCATCTGTTGACTACATACTTTTGCTGTAATATGTATGTAACTTATTCTGAAATTTTGAGACAAATGTATCAAGTAGTTTTAGAGAAAAAAATATTTTAACTGCTCTACTAAAAAAGCTCTTGCACTTTTGTTTTAAAGTTTTTGTAACATGACTTCATATGTACCTTTCGGAAATATTAGTTTAAAAATTATTAGGTGGGTTTTAAATTAATTAAATAGTATTGTTGGAAAAAGTATGATAAATTGTTGGTTCATATTTGTTTCATTAATTTGTGGATTATTCTTTTAATCATAATCAGCTTAACCTAACCGTATTTAGAACTGACATCCCCCTAGAACTTACAAGCGAATGCTTAGCGGTCTAAAGCCAGTCGGGAAGCCTACGGCACGAAACCACAGAATTGAGAACCTGGAACGGGTGGGTGAGGAAGTGGATGATATTAAATGCAAGCGAAATGGATGATGGGAAAGGTAATACTGAAGCAATTGGTGGATTGAGTGGCGGCAGAAACCGGAGAACCCGGAAAAAATCTGCCCAGCCGCCGCTACATCCACCACAAATCCCACATGCGAACGATTGGGAGCGAACCCGGGCCGCCTAGATGGGAGGCGAACCGTCCAACCAATCGGCCACGGCGCCGCCTTTAATTAATTCTTTTGTTAACATAAATATATTATTCATTTTACTTATTAATTCGATAATTACTTTCGCTTCACGTACAAAGTACATAGTGTACAGAGAAGGTATTGCACTCAACCCAAAAATTCTATACCAAGATTTTACCGGAAATATATGTTTTAGGGTCCCCTGTATAAAAAAAGCGTTTTCAAAAAAAGGTCCGTGTGTGTGTCTGTGAACACGATAACTCAAGATATTTACCTGACAAATAAAACTTATATCTTGAATTTTTTGGGAATAGACACTGAAGACTACTTTATTCTGGATGAGTTTTACGAAATGTTACATAACTGCTAAACCGTAAGAGATGGACAAAAACTTCACCGCACAAAAAATGTACACCACGTTAAAACACGCAATTTAAGTTATAAGCATTTTTTTCTAGGAGTTGATCGTTTTTTAGATATTCCTTTTTATTGGTTTCAGCCTTAAAAAACTTACTTTTCTCATACAGGAATTTGTCAACTCCTGTCCATATAAACAAACGAGCTTCAGTCACATAGCAACCAACTTTTGACTATCACTTTAACCTATGGTACTCCCTTATTTCGCCTCTACTTACATGGAGCAAGTAATAAGACTAATACTGCTTATTGTTTCTCGAATAGCATGAAATAAATAGTAGCATAAGTTTTTTAACAATAATTTGTTTCAGAGATGTAGAGAGGCATGTGAATGGAACACATCAGATTTGTTTTTATTTGTTATGAATTATTATATTAAAATTCTCTGGTACAAAAATCGAACGTGTTGGTTAAATATACACCGCAAGGAGCATTTTGAACATTTGCATGCGTTGGAAAATTGCATTAGAAAAACTCGGCTTTTAATATTTGAAGTACAATTTGTTACCATTAAAACTTTAATTTACAAGGTCACGCCACAAGTGTACACATAAATTGTAAGTGGATGAATATAACTTAGAATATTAATCTACAAGGATCACAGTATACTATTGTGCTAAAATCAAAAATAAACATTTTCAGGAATTTAGGTCCAATTTTATAGGTAAACATTTTACAAAATCTGCAGAGTTTATTCACATGACTTTTTCTACCTATTCTATGCCAAAATATTCTTACATTAGCCCGCCTGGGTATGAGGGGTTAGCGTGTATGCCTCACATTCAATAGGTCCCGAGTTCGAATCTCGCTTAGGGTGAGTTACACGGATAAGGTTTTTTATGGGCTTTCCCTGATCCTGAAAACTCAATGTCGAGTAAATTAAAACTCCATGGATCCCGAGAGCACTTGAGAATCATTTCGCCAATTTCATTCTTCCAACATGATTAAAGAAAAGCTTACTCTTCTAACTAGTTCATGTTAATCTAGATAAGCTTTAATAGGAGTGGTCTTATTAGTTGTTTTCTTGTAAGTAGGAGCAGCATAAGGGATTACCAGTAACAACATAACTCCATGGCACGACAGCTCACGGGGAACCTTGACCTACCGCCCGGCCACTGCATCCCCCATCTCGGTCCACTACAGACGTCGTTGATGGGGGGGCAGTATTGGAGGGTGAGACGTGGTCAGCACCTCGAGCCCCTCCCGGCCGGTTAATGCGGTCCTTATGACCTGGAGCCGCTACTTCTCAATCAAGTAGCTCCTCAATTGGCCCCCCAGGGACCTTACGAGGCTGAGTGCACCCCGGTCCAGGTCTCCCAGCGGGGGAAAAATCCCCACGCCGGTACTAGCGATCGAACCCAGGTCTCCTGCTTGGTAAGCAACTGCGCTACCACCGCGCTAAGGAGGTTAAAGCTATAGTCCCTTATTTTAAAATATGTGATTTAAATTCGGTTTCCATTGCATGGTCAGGGATAAAACAAAAGGAACAGATGACAAACTCCTATTTAAGAAAGTAACTATTTTAAAATTTAAACTAAGAACAATGAGTACTTGGGAAATGGTTAACCACACAAAAATTCATATGATTATAAATTGAGTGTTTTAGCGAGATCTGCATATTTCTATACTGAGTTTTTGTATATCTCCTACGATTTACCAGTTATACAAGTTTATCCAGAATGATGTGTGTGGTCTTCAGAGGCTTTCCAGAAAATTCAAGATATATAATCGTGAAAACATCTTTATTATACGGCATTTTAATCAATTGTTAGAGGCATTTTGAGAAAATAAACATTTTCGAAAAATGTTCGTAAAAAGAACAGTTTGGGGTAGGAACAGTTTTTATGAAAATCTTCATGTGGTGGCCTTGGAAGATACTTATCTTAAAGTTCAAGTTTGGTGTTTAACCAAATTTTCGTTTTGAGTTATGCTGCCCCCCTCTCCCCCAATTACACAGTCGCACAAAAGGGGATTCTCTAAACATGCATTTTCTTAATGGTTAGGTTTATTTCTTACTATTTATATTCAGCATCTTCAAAGGATTTGATAATGAAGATTTTCGGAAAAATCTCCCACCCCAAACTACTCTTTAAATGGGGATATTTCTAAAATTCGATTTTTCAAAAATGGCTCAACGGGTTATGTTTAAAATACCACAACCACATAAGCATAACCATATGAAAAATAAAATGCATGTCTCAAATTTTTTGGGAATAGTCTCTGAAGTCAACTTTACTTTAGATAAATTTTACGGAACTTTGCATAACTGCTAATCCGTAAGAGATGGACAAAAACTTACCGAACAAAAAAAAAATACATAGCACGTTAAAACAACGCAATTTAGTTATATACTTTTTTCGTGGAGTTGGTAGTTTTTTAGATATTTCTTGTTGTTGTTTTCAGCTTTAAAAAAACGTATATTTTTCTTATACAAGAATTTGTCAACTCCTGTCCTTACAACAAAAGAACTTCAGTCACATAGCAACCAGCTTTTGACTATCACTTTAACCCATGGTAATGCCTTATTTCGCTCCTACTTACAAGGAAGCAAGTAATAAGACTATTTCTGCCAATTGTTTCTCGATTAACACGAAATAAACAGAGCATAAACTTTTTAACAATTATTTGGTGCAGAGATGTAGAGAAAGTCCTATGAATGGGACACATCAGATTTTTTTTTTCCTGTTGTTCAAGCAAAGAGAACGGAATTTAAGAAGTTAAGAATTCCACTATTGCTTAAGCCAGCTGTATTTCCATAAGTCCCTTATAACTACAAGTAAATATATAATAAAATAATTTCTGCAAACGATTATCTGGAATAAAATAAAGTTGATATAACAAAATATGTTTTTAAGAATAGTTTGAAGAATGTATAGAGGAAGTCGTGTGAATGTAATATAATTTTTGTCAAATGTAAAATTCCCCCCTTTAAGAAATTGTCTTGTTGATACAACTGAAAATTTAGATTGTTTCAATGTAATTTCTTTTGAGGAATTTTCCCCTAATTTTTAGCCTAATTACAGAAGTCATGAATTTTTTTCTATCAAAACATTTTTTATACTTTTCACCAATAAATACATGCGTCTACGGAAAGTAAATATCGGTTTGAAAAAAGGCATAAAATATTTGTTTTCACAACAACATTCATTTGTACATGAAAGAGCATTGCTTAACCTAATTTTTGACATAGTTACCACCATTGTTTAGGATTTGTCATAGCGGGAAATCAGCCTTTGTATGACTTCTTCAAAGAAAGCTGCCGCCAGTGAAGACAGCCATTGCTGTACACCAAGTTTTGTAGAAACACGTCATAAAGCGTTCTAATCGTGAATAAACAAATGCTTCATTGCTTCATTCAATTGTTCAACCAAACCATCAGTGACAACAGAAGGCCGCCCACTCCGTGCTTCGTCATGAACATTGGATCTGCATCATTGAATTCCCTCACCCACATTCTCATCACTTCATTCGTCATTACATTTTCATCATTTATCTCTACAAGTTGAAGATGTTCTTCAGCTGTCTTAATTTTCCTTGCCTTCAAAAGCCATATTATGAAGCACACTTTACAGAATCAGATATTCTCTTAAAACATTTTCAACATTTCTAACAACTGTAAACAGAAAACAATCCGGCTATAATGGCGCAATGACAGACATTGAACATGAGATATGAATGCGAATGCGTGGAACTGTGACACTAGCGCTGCGGTAGCAGTAGAACGAAATGGTTATTTTCCAGCCGTGCCTTATATTATTATTTCCACACCCGAAGATACATATCCCTCTTCTTCCGTTATAGTATTAAAACTTATGGCCTGTTAGACCAACCCAGCACTTCTTTGAATGAGCTAATGATCTCTTCCAGTTTGAACGATGGTTAAACGTGACTTTTGGGATTCTAGTATTTTGCGCATGCGATGTACATGATTTATCCATTTTTTTTCTTCTCTAGCCCGCATGTACAGTATACAGAGTGGATATAAAAGGTATTGTATTTCACACAAAAATATGATGTAGAGATTTCACCGGAAATATATGTTTTGGTGTCCCCTGAGTCCGAAAAAAGCATTTTTAGAAAAAGGTTCTGTGTGTTTGTTGTGACTATGGACAGCATAGCACAAAAACGAACAGACCGTTAAATACCAAACTTGGTATTTAGGTTTAGTATCTTTCAAGCATGCAACACGACGATTTTCAAAAAATTCCCCTACCACAAACTACCCTTTACATGGAAAATGTTTCAAAAATTTTGATTTTCTCAAAAATGCCTCTAACTGTTTTGATTAAAATGTCGTATATGAAAGATATTTACATACCATATAAAATATATAGTTTTAATTTTCTAGGATTATCCTCTGAAAACCTATTTATTCTGGATGAATTTTGTTGTAAGATATAGACAAAAACTTACTGCGCAAAAATGTACAAATTATGTCCGTTTCCAAGATATTCCTTGTTATTGGTTGCAATTGTAATGTACTTATACTTTTCTCAGACAGGAAGCGTCCATTTTTCTTTTGTTCTACTCCTGACCAAACAAAGAAACGATTTACAATGACAATCGCATAACGACAGCTTTTGAAATATTTGACTATCACAGCGTAGTGCATTCCCTTAGTCCCCTTCTACTTACAAAAGTCTACCTAGAGAAAGTCATGTGAGCGTAACACATCAGATTTTTTGTGGTGATATTTCATATAGTTAGTAAGAGGTTCCAATTACAGTTCCTTCATTCTGTCTTCATTACGTTTATTATCCTATTTGATACATCACGCAGTGTATCTCATAAATTCTACTTTCATCTTTTACTTTCTCTATACGTACTATGTACATAGTGTATAGAGAAGGTATTGCACTCCACCCAAAAATTCGATACCGAGTTTTCACCGGAAATATATGTTTTAGTGTCACCTTTATCCAAAAAAAGCATTTTCAGAAAAAGGTCCGTGTGTGTCCGTGTGTCTATGAACACGATAGCTCCAAAACGAAAAGTCGGTAAAATACCAAAATTGGTATTTAAGTTTAGTATCTTCCAGGGATGCGACACGAAGATTTTCAGAAAATTCCCTCACCCCAAACTACCCTATACATGGAAATTTTATCGTAAAATTTGATTTTCTCAAAAATGGCTGTAATAATTTTGATTACAATTTCGTATATTAAAGATATTTACCTGAAAAATAAAATGTATATTTTGAATTTTTTGGGAATAGCCTCTGAAGACTGCTTAATTCTGGATAACTTTTATAGAATTTTGCAAAAATGCTAAACCGCAAGAGATGGACAAAGACTTACATCATAAAAAATGTAGAGCATCTTAGAACACACAATTTATCCTATATACATTTTTTTCATGGAGTTGATTGTTTTTGAGATATGCCATTTTATTGGTTTCAGCTTTAAAAAACATACTTTTCACATACAGGAATTTAACAATCCCTGTCCATACAAACAAAGGAACTTCAATCACATAGCAACCAGCTTTTGATTATCACTTTAACCTATGGTACTCCCTTATTTCGCTTCTACTTACAAGGAAGCAAGTAATAAGACTATTTCTGCTGATTTTTTCTCGATTAGCATGAAGTAAATAGAAGCATAAGCTTTTTAATAATAATTTGTTGCAGAGATATAGAGAAAGTTATGGGAATGTAACACATAAGATTTTTCTCCCTTATGTCTATGCTTCTGTTCTGTAACAAAATACTGGTATTGCAAGGTCTTTTACAGGTGCTTTCCAATATGCTTTTGTATTAAGGTTGGTTTTATTGTAAAATTTTTACTGCCAATGCCTTTGTGAGTTTAGAAATTTTCTGAAGAACGTCTATTTCACTATTTCATCGAAAAAAGGGTAGTGCTATGCAAAACTTTTTCTGTTATTTTTGTGTCTAAATTTACATTTTTTTAGGTATACAGCATAATTTACTCAGAAGGTCATTACTATTTTTTACTGTCTCTACACGTGCTATGTACATAGTAGATGGAGAAGGTATTGCTTCTACCCAAAAAAATCTATGTCGAGATTTCACCAGAAATACATGTTTTCAGATTCCCTGAGTCCCAAAAAAGTATTTTTAGAAAAACGTCCAATGGTGTGTGTGATTGTGTAATTCAAGAATGAAATGTCGGTAAAAATACCAAACTTCAGTTTAGTATCTCCCAAAGATGCGACACGAAGATTCCCCACCCCAAACTACCGTTTACATAGAACAAATTTCCCAAATTTTTATTTTCTCAAAAATGGCTATAACGATTTTGGTTAAAATACCGTATATTGAAGATATTTATGTGGCAAACTAAATTGATATCTTGGATTTTTGGGAAATAACCCCTGGAGATCTCTATTCGATGAATTTTGTTGAATTCTGCATAACTGATAGACATAAGATATAGACAAAAACTTGTTGCACAGAAAACGTAGATCTCGTTAAAACACACAATTTAAGTTATATACTGAAATATATCCCTTGTTATTGGTTGCAGTTTTAAAATACTCATACTTTTCTCATACGAGAATTTGTCAACTCCTGTCAACAAAAAAGAGGGAATTTCAACCACATGGTAACCGGCTTTTGAAACATTTGAATATCGCTTTTGCTTAATGCATTCCCTTATTTTTCTAGTACTTACAAGGAAGCACGAAGGAATGCACAGTTTCTGCAATTTTTTTCTCGATTAGTACGAAATAAATAGAAGAATGTGCTTTTTATCAATAATTTGTTGCAAAGATATAGAGAAATTCATGTGAATGGAACATATCAGATTTTTAAAAAAAGGTTCGTGTGTGTATGTGTTCGTGTGTGTGTGTGTGTGTAAAACATATCTCAAACAACGGGAAGTGGTTAATTACCAATATTTTAACTAGGCTATTACCGTAACGGCATGTTGCCATGGTAGATCATTAGAGCGACCGACTGATCCGTGGTTCAAATCCCGGCTATCAACATTGAATTTTTCATCTGACTCTACCTTCCAAATCCTGCCCTACTCACGGTTTGTATGGAAAAACAATTATATTAACACTATTTGACCAGGTAAACCATGTGTGGACAGGATTTGGATATGTAGAAACAGACTGAAAAATGCAATGTTATATCCGGGATTTCAACCACGGATCTGCCAGCTTCCAACCGGTTGCTCTACCCTGAGCTACCATGGCAACATGCTGCCATAATATTAAATTCCTCAACTGACTCGTATGTTTCCCTTTAAAGCACAAGGTGATCTCAAAATATTTTGAGATGTCTGCTTACAATGTAAGTACTTTAAATCCCCGGCTTCATAGTATAGACAACTATTGTTAATTTAATCTACCATAATAGTTGGCTATACTATGAATCCTAGAACTTAGAGTACTTACTTCATTTTAAGTTGCCAATGGGGCATGTCATCTAAAAATAATTTGAGATCTCCTTGTAGTTTACCTGAAACCATGAGTCAGTTGAGGAATTTAATTTCCTACCGGCACATTGCCATCATAGTTGAGTGGTAGAGCGTCCGGCTAGAGACCGGGAGGTCCGTGATTCAAATCCTGGCTATGGCACTGAATTTTTAAGTCTGACGCTACCTATTTCTAATTTTGTTAAAGCTGTATTCTGAACGTTGTAATCCATCTTCTAAATGCGCCACCAGTCGTCCTCAAAATTAAATTAGGACGTGATATATTCTTGGATATATTACTTATGTTAGCAGTTACTTCTCTTTAAAACTATTTCATTTTATGGTGAATAATACGTTTTAATTCAAGTATAAAACTGAATAACTCCTCTAATAAATTATAGCTATAGTTAAGTAAATTTAAATTCACACGAAATGAAATAATGTGCGTGTGATGTGTGTTTATGACAGTAGTAATATCTCCTTTATTATAATTAGAAACTTTACCTGGACGATAATTTCTAAGTGTTGCAAATGACGTGATAAATGTAAGAAAACAATTGACTCTAGGAAACCACTCAACAAATCTTCTATTAAAATTATGTTAATGCTTACTTAATATGAACATGAATATACTTAACAATATTCTTAGAGTGATTATTACTTCATTATGAACTTATGAAGTATAAAGGCCTTGCGGCTAGAATTTATAAATTTGAATATTAATGATAAAGTTCGGATGGCGCCGATAAAAAATAGCTTGAGATGACCTCAGATCCCTGACCGCACCCATCTTCTCTTCCAACTCCTACCAAAATATCTAACGTGTTCCATTCACATAACTTTCTCCACATCTCTGCAATAAATGGTTGTCACAAAGCTTATTCTGTTCTTCAAACCATTATTACAACTTAATACTATTCATAAAAACATTAGCAGAAATTGTTTTATTACTTGTTTGTTTGTAGGTAGTAGGGAAATAACGGAATGCACAGGTTAAATCGATACTAAAGTTTTTTAAAAATGACATTTTAATTTACTGAATTATCATGACCTGGAGTAAAACAAAAGACATAATGTTTTAAAAATGTAAGCTATTAACAGAGAACGTCTCTGAAATGGTTAGATCTACAAAAAACTGTGTGTGACAAATTGTATGTGCGTATTTTAATAGTACTAATCTTGTGCTGTAACATTTTGTCTATCTCCTATGGTTTTCCTGTTATGCGAAAGTCCTGCAGAAGGAAGAAAGCTTCAGAGTTTTTGTTTGTTTGTTTGTTTGTTTGTTTTTTGCTTATCCTCGCTTATGCTATACTGACACCCTTCCTGATTTTCGTTGGTTTCAAAGTGATGCCCTCCTAGCCATTTATACAGTTCAGGGAAAATGTGAAAGTCCTGGGTGTCAGGACTGGACTGTACGGCGGATGATCGAAAATGTCCCATTGAAATTGTTCAAGGAGCCAATGGGTTGTGCCAGCAGTGTGTGGTCGAGCGTTGTCATGGATCAACACATGATCTGAAGTCAGCATTCCCCTTCGTTTGTTTTGATGGCTCTCCGCAAACGTAAAGTACGAAGATCTTCAAAACAACGTCAATGCTCACTTGAAATCATTGCAGGCAACATTTTTTGAAGCGGGTATTGGAAAGCTTGTGCATAGGTACGATAAATGTCTCAATCTTTTTGGTGATTATGTTGAAGAGTAACCATAAGTGTACAAGAGTTTTAGTAATAAAATAATTGTTTTCTATGTACTTGATTTAAAGCCTATCGGAGGTTGAAGAAAGAAAAAAAGGCCCCGGTAGTTAGTCATTTTGAGAAAATCAAAGTTGAATGTTCCTCATAAAGGGTAAAGTCTCGACTTCGACTGGTTGAGTCGAATACAAATAGGTGTCTGCTGTACCTACGTTGTAATTAGTAACCCATGCTTTTAGCACTAGAGCTTGTTCAAGTATTTTAAAATTGAAACCAATAAACAAAAATATCTCAGTTAACTGTACAAAAAGTATATATCATAAAATATGTTTTAACGAGATCTACATTTTTGTTTAGTTAATTTTTTTATATCCTTTACAGTGTATTATGTAATTATTCTCAGAGCCGTTTTAGAGAAAAACAAAATTTTTAGAACATTTTGTAAGAACTAAATTGTGGTGGTGGATTTCCTCAAAATTTTCATGTCGCAGGATAATAACCTTTTTCTTCAAAGCTTCGGTTTCCACTAGTTTCCACAAAGTTCTGTGACGTCATTTTCTAGCTACAAAAGAAAGAATTACAAGCCAGTGTTTAATGAATTGTAGTGAGTTGTGAGTGACTAAGCGCACAGTGGCGTAAAAGTTATCAACTATCTACGCGTTGAAAAGTCGCGTGAATTATTTGTAAGACGATTTAGTATTGTGCTCTACGACAGTAAACGGATTGCAACGAGGACTGAACAAACTTAAGAACTATTGCGATGAATGGCTACTTACAGTTAACGTGAATAAGACTAAGGCAATGACTTTCAAAAAGGGTTGTGTTTATAGCAGGGAGGAGACTTGGACATATGCAGGACAGATACTGGACAATGTTAAATCTTTTGTGTACTTAGGACTCACTTTTACAATGAACGGAAAATGGACAAAACACATTGACATTACGAAACACAAAGCAAGGGTGAAAGCGGCGGAAGCTCTCCGGATACGCTGCAGAACTCCGAATATCTCCATAACCTTAATGGAAGCTGTATACGGAGCGACAGTTAGATCCACGATTACATACGGAGGAGAAATATGGGGGTGGGAACAAACAGGGAATCTGGATCAAGTGAGGACCCAATTTTTGAAAGGAATTCTGGGTGTGGGGAGGGGTACGGCAAACTGCGGAATAATGAGGGAATTCAGGGCACATAGTGAAACGATAGAGTGCAAAATCAGAGCAGTTAAATATTGGATGAGAATCGTTCACGGAAACCAATCTGTAATTAGGGCAGTCTGCTACCGTGAACAGTTGCGAATGGAAGGTAATTTGACGTGGGCATCAAAATTAAAGAAAGGGTTGGAAACCATTGGGATGGGAGACATTTGGATGGCGAGGCAGGAAAACAGGCGAAGTATTTGGAGAAAAATTAAGAAACGTCTCTGTGATATTGACAGACAGCAAATGATTGCGCAATGCACAGAGAAGGTGTCATTAGAAGTACAGTCTGGGCTGAAATCGGAGTGGGGTATGGAGCAATACATCAAAACAGGTACCAAACTCATTAGAGAGGGGCTCGCGTGGATTAGACTAGGAGCATGGAGGAGCACGAAAATTTCTGACGAGAATGGTACGAGAATCTGTCCCATTTGCGAGGAGGAAGAGTCGTGGACTCACATCATGGCAAGATGTAGGGGTACAGAGGAATGGCGGGAAAAATATTTGCCGCGATTTTTTACCACTGCAAATGTAGGGATAGAAGCATGTTGGACGCTACTGGCAGGCACGGAAAACATGGACGGGCTAGGTAAATTTATACTTAAGGCAAGACAGCTGGGATCTGAGGAGGCTGCCAATAGAGAAGGGGGGGGGGATAAGATCAACTAAACAAAAGTGACTACAATGTTCTACATACATATATGTCATACTTAGGTCACTGTTGTGCTAGGGTTGTATATATTATGTCTATATATGTATTTTAAGTGTAATTATCTATTATAAGAGGGTGCATTTATGAAGGTGTACTCTGTGCGGTAAATTTAAATTGCTATATTTGAATATCTTTGTATCTTTATTTTCGGATTCACTCTTCATTTTATTATTGTTTAATATTGCTTTTGACTGTGTATTTCCTTTGTCTTTTTATTTTCGTGTTTACTCTTTTAATTCTTTTTTGTGGTTGTTGTTTTAATATTGCTTGTAATGTGTATTACAAAAGCACGTACGGTCTGTGGACCCGTGCGACTGTTGAAGTTCTATGTATGATATTGCTATGTTAATAAATACACTTATTCATTCATTCATTCATTCATTCATACTTTCTCTATACGTACTATGTACATAGTGCATAGAGAAGGTATTGTAATGCACCCAAAATTCGATACCGAGGTTTCACTGGAAATATTTGAGACCCCCTGAATACAAAAAAAAAAAACATTTTTAGAAAACTGTCCTTGTGTGTCTGTCTGTGTGTGTGTGTGTCTGTGGGCAGCATAGCACAAAAACGAAAATACCGTTAAAAACCAAACTTGGTATTTAAGTCTGGTATCTTCCAAGGATGCGACACGAAAGCCCCCAACTCCCAACTACCCTTTACATGGCAAAAATTTCGAAATTTTTGATTTTCTTAAAAATGGCTCTAACGATTTTGATTAAAATCAATTAAATTTGAGATATATACTTGCCAAATAAAATGTATAGCTTGAATTTTCTGGGAATAGCCTCTGAAGACTACTTTATTCTGGATGAATTTTACGGAATTTTGCATAACTGCTAAACCGTAAGAGTTTGAGAAAAAATTACCACACAAAAAACGTAGAGCTCATTAAAAAACACAATTTATGCTATATATTTTTTTCGAGGAGTTGATTGTTTTTGGTTTCTGCTATGAAAAACTTATGCTTTCCTCATACAGGAATTTGTCAACTTCCGTCCATACAAACAAAGGATTTTCAGTGACATAGCAACCAGCTTTTGATTATCACTTTAACCTATGGTCTCCCTTATTGCGCTTTTACTTACAATGAAGCAAGTAATAAGACTATTTCTACTAATTTTTTCCTGATTAGCATCAAGTAAATAGAAGTATAAGCTTTTTAGGAATAATTTTTTGCATCGATGTAGAGAAAGTCATGTGAATGTTACACATCATATTTTTTTCGGGTGTAAGAATCCTTAGCATGGGTTCCTTCGGAAGAGAAATAAAGGAGTTGATCCTGTGTCGTAGATTTACGACACGTAAAAAGACCTCAAGACTGATAAAGAGGAATGTGAGCAAAATTAAGTTGTTTTTCAGCCCAATTTAAAATGGGATCCTAAAAACCACTGCAGCAGAGAGCGTTCATAAATTAAAACTAAATCTCATGTGTATCATTCAAACGATGTTCTCTACATGTCTGCAACAAATTATTGTTAAAGAGTTTATGCTTCTATTTACTTCATGCTAATCGAGCAAAACTTAGAAATAGAATTAGAAATAGTCTTATTACTTGCTTCCATGTAAGCAGGAGCGAAATAAGGGAGTACCATAGGTTACAGTGATAGTCAAAAGCTGGTTGATATGTGACTGAAGTTCTTTTGTTTGTACTGGCTGGAGTTGACAAATTCCTGTATGAGAAAAGTATAAGTTTTTCAAAGCTGAAACCAAAACAAGGAATATCTCAAAAACGATCACATATAAATTGCGTCTTTTAATGTGCTCTACATTTCCTGTGTGGTAATTTTTTGTCTATCTATTACGGTTTAGCAGTTATGCAAAATTCCATAAAATTCATTCAGAATAAAGTAGTCTTCAGAGGTTATTTTCAGAAAATTCAAGATATACATCTTATTTCTCAGGGAAATATCCTTAATATACGATGTTTTAATTAAAAGTGTTAGAGCCACGTGTCGCATCCTTAAATAACAAGTTTGGTATTTAACGGTCAGATCTTTTTTGAGCCATCTACCCACAGACACACACACGCACACACGAGATTTTTCTAAAATGCTTTTTTTTTTGGATTCAGGAGGTCCCAAAATATGTATTTCCGGTGAAATCTCGATATCGAATTTTTGTGGGCATTACAATATCTACCTTCTCTATACACTATGTAGATAGTAAGTGTAGAGAAAGTAGTACTAATAAGTTCGTGGAATATAGCAGAGAAAAGGATAGATAAATGCTCGTTAACTGTTTTCTGGATCAAGGTTGCTGTTCAAAAACAAATTGTGCAAACTGTAGATAAATGCTTGTTGGCACTTTATGTATCATTCACCCTTGCATTTATTATAGTTGACATTTGACATTGATTAATTCTCAACCACTTAACACAGATCATTACTTACTTTAACACCTGCCTGTTTACATATATTAATGACTGATCATGACACATGAATAATGTTCGTAACGGAAATACAAAATTCCGCTTAATGCAGCTCTGACCATCTTTTTATGACACTTGCCAAGACGCTAGTGTATAAGGAAGGTATTGCACTCCACCCAAAAATTAGATACCGAGATTTTACTGGAAATACATGTTTTGGGTGCCCCTGAAACCAAAAAAGTCTTTTTGGAAAAAAGGTCCGTGTGGGTGTCTGTGTGTTTGTGGACAGCATAGCTCAAAAACGAAAAGACCGTTGAATACCAAACTTTGTATTTAAGTTTGGTATCTTCCAGGGATATTACAAGAAGATTTTCAAAAAATCCCCCAAGTCTAACTACTTTTTACATGCATTTTTTTTTTTTTTTTTTTTTAGATTTTGATTTTCTTAAAAATGGCTCTAACGGTTTTGATTAAAATCTCTTGTATTATGATATTTACGTGCTAAATAAAATATATATCTTGAATTTTCTGGAAATAGCTTCTAAAGACCTCTGTATTTTGAATAATTTTTATTAGAATTTTGCATAACTGGTAAACCGTGAAAAATAGACAGAAACTTAGCATACCAAAAATGTAGATCACGATAAAACACATAATTTATATCCATACAAACATGGGAACTTCAGTCACATAGCAACCATCTTTTGAGCATCACTTTAACCTATGTTACTCCCTTTTTCACATCTATTTACAAGGAAGCAAGTAATAAGACTATTTCTGCTAATTAATCTTAATTTTTCTCGATTAGCATTAAGTAAATAGAAGCATAGGCTTTTTAACAATAATTTGTTGCAGAGATGTAGAGAAAGTCATGTGAATGGAACACATCAGTATTTTTTTTTTTTTTTTGCACGTAACAATTTCCGAGTTTTTCCTTGTTGTTGGTTTACATTGCTTATTTTCCTCAAAAGGTAATCGTATTTGTTTTATAAATGTTTCATATATAGGTATTTACATAACAAATAAAATACATATTCTGAAGCTCCTAGGAGTAGCTTTTGAAGTTGTTTTCATTCTGAATGACATCTGTATAATAGGCGTGGAGTTGCACAACGTAACTTATTAAAGCACACAATTACCTAATGCCATACACGTTTTTTCTTACACCTAACAATTTCCGAGTTTTTCCTTGTTATTGGTTTACATTTTAAAATGCGTATAGTTTCCTCAAACATTTGATTCATATATTTTGATTTAGTCCTGATAATGGAAAAAGAATCGAATTTCATTTAATTAGCGACAGCTTTTTGCTTTCTCTACACACACTATGATATTCCTTTGTTACTGGTTTCGGCTTTAAAATGCATATTCTCATCAGGAATTTATCAACTCCTGTCCATACAATGGAACTTCAGTCGCAGAGCAACCAGCTTTTGACTATCACTTTAACCTGTGGTACTCCCTTATTTCGCTTCTACTAACAAGGAAGCAAGTAATAAGACTATTTCTGCTGATTTTTTCTCGATTAGCATGAAGTAGAAAGAAGCAGAATAATTTGTTGCAGAGATGTAGAGGTCATGTGAATAGTACACATCATATTTTTTTTATTTCCTGCTATTATATGTTGATCTTGTTTTAATTATGTTTCTCAGACTGATTCCAGTGCATAGAGAAATGTATTTACTTTGAGTGAGAGTATTTATTTTATTTTCGTGATATTTATACTTGCGTAGAAAATATCATTATGTTACATTTACCTATGTGGAAATAAAATACCAATTTAAAAATAAATTGCATTACTCTATCAGCATTAGCTCACCGGTCTGTGTGTCTATCTCTCCTTCCTTATCTCTTTCCTCCTCTATAGTAAACAAACATGAAGAGCAAACGAGTACAGTATAACTGGCGTAACAGATCTGGATATGTGGAAATCTTGATGAGAGCTAGGAAGCGAGTTGTGCTTTCGATTCATGCCTGCATGAAGAGTGCCTGTCACAGTCAATGTCAAATATCTGTCACCTCTTATGCACCTGCACTATACGGCACTGCACTGATAAACATGTGTTTTCATATGTATATTCATATCTGCAAAATATGCATACAAATAACCTACTATATAAACAATTCTTCCACTCCTACAGTCCTTCGTCGTCGTTCACGTCATTATCATCATCAACGTTACCACTACTTTGTGCACCATTATCCTGGGTTAGAATTCTTTTTGATTTTCTACAATTCTTTCTAATGATTTTCAATGCTCTCAGCATGTCGACATACATTTTCCCATTGTGGCCTGCCAATTTCTCCAATTTGCTGGCGAAACAGTTGTTCCACATTTTTTAATTTAAAAGTGATATATTAAGTTTTATTTTTCTTTCTTTCTTAATTTTGAGAACCCTGGAAACCGAGCTCATTGAAATATCAGTTACCTAGGGTATTCTTTCATCTTTCATTCACTTTCTACAGACTTTTGAAGAACTCGGGGAACATATATTTTATTCCTGCATCTCTAGCTCTTTTTTCATGAAGTCAAGGACATTTCCAACTATTTCTCTGTTCTGACTAACTAATACCTTGCCACTTAACTTTGAAAACGTAGGAGCCATGGTTAAAAAAAGAAAATGAACACTATTTACAGCCCATTTTGAATACAAACATATGCAGAACACTTTCGATACAGACTGTAAACGTTTGCTCGCTGTGACTTTAAGTAAGCAAAGTATCATATTACTACCTCCGATAAGCTAGGCTCGGTAGCTGGGTTGGCGGTCAGGGTCACGATTCCAAAAGTTTTGCGCCGGCGATACAGTAGCTTTCAACCTAACGTCGTTTCTAATCGCCATCGAAATCTGCTGAAATCTCCAGTTTAAGATAAGACTGTAAAACAAACATTGCAAAAAATGTGTTTATTTGTTTTTTGCATAATTAAATACCCCATACTTTTCTGCACATTTTAGTATATCATTAACTTCAAATATAAGTGCATTTAAAGGAATTTTAAAAATATAGTGATAGCATCCATTTACAAGATTTTTAATAAGTCTAGAACTATTTCATCCAGGAAACTGCAAAATGACTTGTTTCTAGACTGATTCTTGCTGATTGTGTTGGCACGATTGTCATCTTCTTTATTCTATTATCCTTGCATAGCAGTAATATGGTCAGGCGCAACCTAAGCTCAGATACATAATTAATTTCTCAGATTTTAACCGTTTGTCCATAAACACGCTTGCTAATATAGCTAATTGAATTTTAAATAAATTCTAGAATATTCTGGAGCGGGGAGAAGAAAGACTTCCAGAAGATAGTGGTTATTTCTCGATAGAGCATCTGGTGTATACGCTGGATGAGTACGTCTATTTATCTCTCTATTTATATATCTCTATGTATATATATAGTTCAACTGCTAGGAGTCAACTTCTGTATAAGCTGTTGCGTTGCAATATATTTAATTTAAGTTGAACTCAATAGAATGAGATGACAAGATTTCTATAAACTGTACGAAAAACATTTCTAGAATCCTGTACATTCTTTACTGGTATTTGAAAGCATTATTTTGCAGACTGTGTAATTTATTTAAATTTTAAACATGTTGTACAGGTTTTTAAAATAGCCAATTATTCTAGTTTACTAAATTGAACTTTCTTAACCTAAATGGAGCAGAAGATTAGTGCACTTGCTGAACGGGTTTGGCCGGACGATTTGCACTTTTGCGCAATGAGCACTTAAATGCAGACTCAACATCTATACTTCAGTATTGGGCAAACTAGGAGACACCTATACTCGATTAGGCAACGCAATGCAAAACACCTGATGTGTTCCATTCACATGACTTTCTCTACAACTCTACAACAAATTATTGTTAAAAAGCTTGTGCTTCTATTTACTTTATGCTAATCGAGAAAAAATCTGATGTGTGCCATTCACATGACTTTCTCTATATCCCTGCAACAAATTATTCTTAAAAAGCTTATACTTCTATTTACTTTATGCTAATCAGAAAAAATTAGCAGAAGTAGTCTTATTACTTGCTTCCTTATAAGTAGAAGCGAATTAAGGGACTACCATAGGTTAAAGTGATAGTCAAAAGCTGGTTGTTATGTCAATGAAAATCCTTTGTTTATATGGATAGGAGTTGAGAAATTCCTGTATGAGAAGAGTATACGTTTTTCATAGCAGAAACCAAAAATAAGGAATGTCTCAAAAACGACGAACTCCACGAAAAATATGTATATAACATAAATTGTGTGTTTTAATGTGCTCTACATTTTTTTGCAGTAGTTTTTGTCCATCTCTTACGGTTTAGCAGATATTCAAAATTCAGTAAAATTCATGCAGAATAAACTACTCTTTAGAGGCTATACACAAAAAATTCAAGATGTACATTTTATTTGTCAGGTAAATATCTTTAATATCCGAAATTTTAATCAAAATCGTTAGAGACATTTTTGAGAAAATCAAATTTTAAAAAAAAGTTCCATGTAAACGGTAGTTTCGGGTGGGGGGGGGGGCTTTTTCTCAAAACCTTTGTGTCGCATCCCTGGAAGATACTAAACTTAAATACCAAATTTGGCATTTTACCGACTTTTCGTTTTTGAGTTATTGTGTTCACAGACACACGGACACACTGACACGGACACACACGCACGCGGACCTTTTTATGAAAATGATTTTTTTGGATTTTGGGGACCCTAAAACATATATTTCCGGCGAAATCTCGGTATCGAATTTTTGGGTTGAGTGCAATACCTTCTCTATACACTATGTACATAGTGCGTATAGAGAAAGTAAAAATTATCAGAAAAGTATGTTTTTTAAAGCTGAAGCTAAAAATAAAAAATATCTCAAAAAGATCAACTCCACGAAAAAAATGTGACATAAATTGTGTTTTAACGTGCTCTACAGTTTTGTGTGGTAAGTTATTGTCCATCTCCTACGGTTTAGCAGTTATACAGAATTCCGTAGAATTCATCCTGAGTAAAGTAATCTTCAGAAGCTTTTCCCAGAAAATTCAAGATATATATTTTAGTTGTCAGGTAAATATATTTTATCAAAATCATTAGAGACATTTTTGAGCAAATCAAAATTTTCGAAATATGTTCCATGTTAGGGGTAGTTGGTAGTTTGTGTCGCATCCTTGTCGCAAGTCTGGTGTTTAACGGTATTTTTGTTTTTGAGCTATGCTATCCACAGGCACACCCACACCCACGCGCTCGTGGACCTATTTCTATAATTCTTTTTCGGAATCAAGAGGACCTCAAAACATATATTTCCAGTGGAATCTCGACGCCGAAGTCTTGGGTAGAACACAATAACTTTTCTACCAACTATGTATAATGCATCTGCGGGCTAGATAAATAAAAAATCAAACTCGGAAACATTCATATTCAACATTTATTGTTACAGAAGCTTATTTCTTAATATATATATCAAATAGATACAATATACAATACAATAAATAAGTCATTGGCATAAACTGATAGATATGAAATGGTTTTGAAATTCAGGAAAAACGAAAAATAATGACTTCCCATTTGAGCAGAGTATAAGTTTTTTGAAAATCAAACCAATAATCAGGAATATTTCGAAAACGGTTAAATATTTCTATCTCTCTCCCTCTCTCTCTCTCTCTCTCTCTTTACTTCTTTCTTTCTTTCAGCCGTGCCGAGGCCGACTGGTTAACCACACGCCTCTCACCTAGACGGCCCGGGTTAGATCTCAAGCGACCGCATGTGAGATTTGTAGTGTACAAAGCAGAGAAGGTGCGGGTTTTCTCCGGGTTTTACAGTTTCCCCCGCAATAGCATTCCACCGGTGCTCCATCTTCATTCCAAGTATCATCACTGTTATCGCCTGTGGTCCCACAAGTAGTAAAAGCGACCGTTAAACACTATCAAAAAAGTCTTTCTTTCTGTTACCCTCCTCGTATATAGAACTTCACCTCCCAGGAACTACAATCAAGTAGCTGTTGAAAAGCAGAGCCTTGGATGTGTGAATGAAACTGAGGAATGGATTACAGGAAAGATGATTATGGAGCATTCGATGAAACGAATGGTGGGGAAAACCGGAGCACCCGAGAATTTCTACTCTGACGCCACTTCGTCCACAACAAATACAACATAGGATCCTCTAAGATCTGCGGTGTTATCGTTTGCACCACATTTGGGACACCTTATGCGGTGAGCTCAGACGTTGGGTGCCCTGTGCGGTGGCCTTATCCCCACGCTCAAAACACCAGATGCTGAGTTCTCTGCTTCGAGCCCAGATCGAAGACGTTGGCAACACTCACTCCACTACCTATGAGTAGACCCACGTACCTGGTGAGATGAATCTACTACCGTTGAATTTTGCCTCGGCGATGCTCAGCCTGCACGATGGTTGACTCTCTCGGGTGGTGCAGGTAATGGGGGATAGTTCTTATAATAATCAAAACTTACAAAACTTTCCTGCAGTTTATTTCTTACTAGGAGAGACGAGATAAGCACCTTTGCTTTACAATTAGCTAACTTGTACACTTGTTATGAACTTTAACACTTGGCTGATCACACGTAATTATAGTTCCTTCTTCTTCCTTAATTCTGCGTTATACAATATACTTTAGCACACGTCACTAACTTTAAAGATACTTAGAGTGCTGGAGACTACTATGCTTTCGTTACACGTTACAGTGTTGAACTTTGTGTGAATAAATTACGTTCAGCCAGATAGCCGACAGCATGACAGCGACAGACAGATATCAACAAAAGCTCCTATGTGCCTTATTGGGCTCTTTATATATTAAAAATACCGTCATGGCGGCCTCTTTCTGATTGGATAGAAAGGCCGCGCGATTGACGCCAATATTACCCAAAAGTCAATTTTATCATCCAAGGGTGCACTGCAACCCTCACGTAACATGTCTTGTACAATGAAGAATTATCGTCTCTTAAAGTTTAAGGTTTACCCCCGTCGTAACTCGATTGTACGTGACTGGACAAAAGAAACCTTTCTAATAAAAGTGAATCTTACCCCCCTCTACTCTCTTGGCGTCATCTTTCTATTTCTTCTCCAGCTGAATTTACTCTGTTAAATACAAACATTTGTACTATTTTAGCTTTACATTGATAAATAAATAATAACTAATAATAGTTATAATTAACGGTCTCAGATCGAATCAAATCCGGCTGACCTAGGTAAGATGCGAGCATTAAAACCCTTGGCTACGGTCCATCAAAAGCAGTTAACTCGACAAATTATGTTTTACCTTCTCTAGTCCCGTATGTACAATGTATATAAGGATAGAGAAATATTCGAGGTCGAGATTTCACCGGAAATACATGTTTTGAGGTCCATTGACTCCGGAAAAAACATTTTTAGGCAAAGGTCTGTGTGTGTGTGTGTGTGTGAGTGTGTGTGTGTGTCTGTGAACAGCATAACCCAAAAATGAAAAGACCGTTAAATCCCAAACTTGAAATTTAGGTTTAATATCTTCCAAGGATGCGACGCGAAGCTTTTCAAGAAAATCCCCCCACCGCAAACTACGCTTTACATGCAAAAATTTTCGAAAATGTTGATTTTCTCAAAAATGCGTCTCACGTTTTTTATTAAAATCCCGTATATTAAAGATATTTAAATCCCAAATAAAATGTAATTCTTGAATTTTCTGGGAATAGCCTCTGAAGACCTCTTTATTCTGGATGAATTTTGCCGAATTTTGCTTAACTGCTGAACCATAAGAGATAGACAAAAACAGACAGTACAAAAAATGTAAGTCTCGTCAAGACACATAATTTACGTTGTTTACGTTTTTGTTGTGGAGGCACCGTTTCCTAAATATTCCTTGTTATGAGTTTCAATGGTAAAGTACTTATACTTTTCTCAGACAGGAAGTGTTCGTTTTTCTTTTATTCAACTCCTGGCCAAGCAAAGAAGCGATTTGCAATGAAATCGCATAACGATAACTTTTAAAACATTTGACTTTCACTTTAATCTAATGTATTCCCTTAGCTCCGTTCTACTTATAACTAATTATAAGTAATAAGAACATTTTGCTAATGTTTTTCTCGATTAGCATTGTGTAGGAAGAAGAATAATCTTCTGTGAGAAGTTTGTAGAGCAGCTAGAGAAATTACTGTAAGTGTAACACATCAGATTTTTAGAAAAAGGTCCGTGTGAGTCTGTGAACAGCATAAGTCAAAAACCAAATTATCGTTAAATACCAAATTAGGTATTTAAATTTGGTATCTTTCAAGAATGCGACTCGAAGATTTTCAAGTAAATCCCCTGACCCCAAACTACCCTTTACATGGAGCATTTTTCGTATTTTTTTCTCAAAAATGATTCTAACGATTAAAATACGTTACGTATAAGATATTTTATGACAAACGAAATGCATACTTGAATTTCCTGTGAACTTCTGAACACCTCTTTCTTCTCGATGCATTTTGATGGATTTTTGTATAATTAGTAAACCGTAAGAGATAGACAAAAACTTACTCTAGATTTCATTGAAGCACACAATTTTTGTCATATATAAATTTTTCGTGGAATTGAACATTTTTGCGATACTACTGGTTATTGGTTTCAGTTTTAAAATACTTAAAACTTTCCAAATACAGGAAATGTTCAATTCCTGGCAATGCAAACAAACGGATTTCACCCACATGGCAACCAGCTCTTAAAAGATTTGCTTATCATTTTAGCCGAGTATAACCCATTATATCCCTTTTAACTAAAAGAAAGCATTTCTGCTTTATTTCAATTAGCATGAAGTAGATAGATGAAGGAGCTTTTTAAGGGGAGGCATCTGTAAAATTAAATGACATGTTTATCAGATTTTTTAAATATGGGTTTTTGAATACGGGGGGTGCTCGATAAAGCATACATTTCTGGTGAAATTTTGGTATCAAGTTTTTGGATAGAATACATTAACTTCCATACGTGCTAAGTACGTACATTGAACTTTTAGAGAAAGTAAAATGTTTATCTGCACAGGAATAATTAATATCCATAGCTCATGAATAAAATATCTGATGTGTTCCATTCACATGACTTTCTCTACATCACTGTAACAAATTATTCTTAAAAATCATATCATATAACTAATTTATATAATCGAGATAAACATTTGCAGAAATTTTCTTAATCACTTGCTTCCACGAAAAAAACATATATCACATAAATTATGTTTTAATATGAACTACATTCTTTGTGTACAAAGTTTCTGTCTAACTTTTATGGTTTACTAGTTATGCAAAACTCAGTAAAATTCACTCAGAATAAAGAGCTCTTTAGAGACTATTCCCAAAAATTCAAGATATATATTTTATTGCTATATAAATGTCTTTGATATACGGCATTTTAATCAAAATCGTTAATCGTTTTGAGAAAATAAATTTTTTCGTAATTTTTTCCATGTAAATATAAATGACGTGTTATTTATGGACGCCCTTTAACTACTGTGGTACTCCCATTCTAAATTGGGCGTGAAAGACCGCTTAATTTTATACAGAGGCCCCTCTATCAGGCTGGAGGTTCTTTTTCGTGCCGTATATCTACGACACGGGACCAACGGCTTTACTTCCCTTCCGAAGGAAGCCATGCTAAGAATTTTTACACCCGAAAAAAATCCATCGTCCTCCGCTTCGTTTGAGCCCGCGACCATGGGTATATGAAGTTAGTATGGTAACCATTACTCAAAATCTTCGTGTCGCAGCCCTAAAAGATACTAAACTTAAATACCAAGTTTGGCAACTTTTCGTTTCTGAGTTATCGTGTTCACACATACACATACACACACGCAGATCTTTTTACAAGCATGTCTTTTTTGGATACAGGGGACCTTAAATCGTGTATTTCCGGTGTAATCTCGATATCGAATTTTGCGTGGATACACTATGTGCATAAAACGTGTAGAGAAAGTAAAAAATAATGTTCATAGCTCATGAATAAATAAAATAGACGTCAAAAATGAAATAATGGAGGAAAACTGTTTATCTGCTTAGCTGTCACTGAAATAACTGGTTAAACAAGATATAGTAGCCTTAATTAAAAATTTGCATAGTAGACGGAGCTACATTGCTTTACAAGAATTCAGGTTTTCATGGCTACAGTTAATTGGTTGGGTTCATTAAGGCCTGAAATTTCTTTTACTCCTCCTACTATAAATAGAACCAATAAGAATCCATGTCCTTCTAACAGCACAACTTCTAATATATCCTCATGTTTTATCTCTCCAACTAAGTGCTGATGAACCCTTATACAATTTAATAAATTTAAGGCTAACATGTACTAAACATTTGGCGGAAAAGTACAAAGAAATCGATATTTTTCCTTCCATTTAACCTTAATCGGTCTCACCAGCCGAGCCAAGCCGAACCGACACGAAACTACCCGACTCGTGTGTCCTCCCGAAACTAGACAATTCAGTACGGATACCTTCACCGGGTTTTTACTACCGCAACGGCATTGATTAAAAATACAATTTAATAATAAAAATCTTATGTGTTTCATTCATATAGCTTTCTCTACGTCTCTACAACAAATTATTGTTAAAAAGCTTATGTTTCTTTTTACTTCATGCTAATGGAGAAAAAAATTAGAAATAGTCTTATTACTTGCTTCCTTGTAAATAGAAGTGAAATAAGCAAGTACCATAGGTTAAAGTGATAGTCAAAAGCTGAAGTTCCTTTGTTGTATGGAAAGGAGTTGACCAATTCCTATATGAGAACAGTATAAGTTTTTTAAAGCTGAAACCAGAAACCAGGAATATCTCAAAAACGATCAATCCCACTAAAAAAGTTTATATGTATCAAATTGTATGTTTGAATTTGCTCAACATTTTCTGTGGTAAGTTCTTGTCCATCTCTTACAGTTTAGCAATTACGCAATACTCCGTAAAATTCATCAAAAATAAAGTAGTCTTCAGAGGCTATTCACAGAAAATTCAAGATGTACATTTTATTTGTCAAGTAAATATCTTTAATACACGGTATTTTAATCAAAATCGTTACAGGAATATTTGAGAAAATCAAAATTTTCGAAAAAACTTCCATGCAAAGGGTAGTTTGGGGTAGGGTAGTTTGGTATTTAACGTCTTTTCGTTTTTGAGCTATGCTGCACACACATACAGACAGATACACACACGGACATTTTTCTAAAAATGCTTCTTTGGATTCAGGGGGACCCAAAACAGGTATTTCCGGTGAAATCTCGGTATGGAATTTTTGGGTACATTACAATATCTTCTCTATACAATATGTACATAGTATGTGTAGAGAAAGTAAGACTTTCAATTATTCTTTAGTAAAAAATTTGCAATTATTTTTAAAAAGTGATATAAATGATTTAAATATTAATGGTTTTCTTCCAACAAGCCGTGTGCACGACAGGATTTAAATGGGTAGACTCAAACTGAAAAATTCAATGCCATAGCCTAAATTTGCCTGAAATTAGATTTCTCAGTCTCTAGCCTTTGCTCTAATTACTGAGCTACCAGATGAGGAATTTAATCCCATGTCAGCATGTTGCTACGTTAGCTCTCGTGGTTCAAATCCTATTTATGGTATTGAGTTTCCAGTCTGATTTTACCTATGATTTAAATGAGCAATTGACAGAATGAGAAGGTGACAGAATTTATAGCTTTTTACTTTCTCGTGTGTACATCATACATATAGTAGATGGAGAAGGTGTAGTATTCCTCAAAAATCTGGTGTACTCCATTCACATGACTTTCTACACTTTTTAACACATTATTATTAATAAGTTTATTCTTCTATTTACTTTATGCTAAACGAGATAAACATTAGCAAAAACGGTCATATTACTTAGTTCCTTACAAGTAGTAGGGAAATAAGGGAATACATAAGATTAAACCGACAGTCAATGTTTTAAAATGTGGTTGCTATGGAATTGAAATCTGTTTCTTTGCGTGGCCAAGGGTTGAGAAGTTCCCGTATGAGAAAGGTGAAGTATTTAAAAACTGAAATCAATATCAAGTAATATCTCGAAAACGCACAACCCCAGGGAAGAAATGTATATGACAGAAATTGTGTACTATAATGAGATCTAAATTTTTGTGAAGTAAATTTTTGTCTATCTCCTAAGGCTTACAAATTATGCAAAATTCAGAAAATTCATTTAGAATAAAGAGGTCTTCAGAGGCTATTCCTGGAAAAATAAAGATATATATTTTGTCGTGTATATAAGAAATGTTCATGAAAATCGTTACAGCCATTTTTGCGAAAATCAAAATTTTCGATTTTTCTATGTAAAAGTTAGTTGGAGGCGGTGGATTTTTCTCAAAACTTTGTGTAAATTCTTGGAGGATACCAAACTTAAATATCAAGTTTGGTATTTAACGGACTTTTCGTTTTTGAGCTAGGCTGCCCACAGACACACTCACGGACATTTTTACTTTTCCATACGCACTATGTACATAGTGTATAGAGAAAGTATTGCACTCCACCCAAAAATTCGATACCGAGATTTCACCGGAAATATATATTTTAGGGTCCCCAATATCCAAAAAAAGCATTTTCACAAAAAGGTCCGTGTGTGTGTGTGTGTGTGTGTGTGTATGTCCGTGTTTCCGTGTGTCCTTGTGTCTCTGAACACGATAACTCAAAAACGAAAAGTCGGTAAAATACGAAACTTGGTATTTAATTTTAGTATCTTTCAGGGATGCGACACGAAGATTTTGAGAAAAATCTCCCCACCCCCAACTACCCTTTACATGGAAATTTTTTCGAAAATTTTTATTTTCTAAAAAATAGCTCTAACGATTTTGATTAAAATTTCGTATATTAAACATATTTATCTGACAAATAAAATGTATATCTTGAATTTTCTAGGAATTGCCTCTGAAGAGTAGTTTATTCTGAATGCATTTTACTAAATTTTGAATAACTGCTAAACCGTAAAAGATGGACAAAACCTTACTACACAAAAAATGTAGAGCACATTAAAACACACAATTTATGTGATGTACATTTTTTTCGTGGAGTTCGTCGTTTTTGTGACATTCCTTATTTTTGGTTTCTGCTATACTTTTCTCATACAGGAACTTGTCAACTCCTATCCATATAGACAAAGGAACTTTATTGACATAGCAACCAGCTTTTGACTATCACTTTAACCTACAGTTGTCCCTTAATTCGCTTTTACTTATAAGGAAGCGAGTAATTAGACTATTTCTGCTATTTTTTTCTGATTAGCATAAAGTAAATAAAAGTATAAGTTTTTTAAGAATAATTTGTTGCAGGGATATGGAGAAAGTCATGTGAATGGAACACATCATATTTTTTAAAATGCTTTTTTTGGGACTCTGGGATCCCAAAACATGTATTTCCGGTGAAATCTCGGTATCGAATTTTTGGGTAGAATAGAGTACCTTCATATGTTTATAGTACATGTAGGGCAAGTACAAATTTTTTGATTCTTTAGAAACGTTTTTGCATGACTATTTTGTTATGAGGACAAAACTAAGCTATTTGAGTTAAATATTAATTAGTTGTTTTCTTTACACAAGCCGTGTGTTGGACAGGAATTGGATAGATAGAGTCAAACTGAAAAATTGAGTGCCGTAATGCGAATTGTATCACGGATCTCCCGGTATCTAGTCGTTGCTCTAACCATCGACACACCAGCTGAGGAGCTTAATACCGTTTCGGCATGTTGTGCCATGGTAGCTCATTAGTTATAACAACCGGCTAGAGACTAGAAGATCCGTGGTTCAATTCCCAGTTATGGCATTGAATTTTTCACTGTGGTTTAAATATCTCTGAAAGTATAGTTTTTACTTTCTCTAGCACGTGTGCACATTGTACAATATAGTAGATAGAAAAAAAAAATTCAAAAATTCGATTCCGAGATTTTGCCGGTAATACATGATTTGAGAATCCCTGAATCAAAGTAAAATAAAAGAATAAAAAAGAAACCTTTTTAGAAAAAGGTTTGTGTGGACAGTATAACTTAAAAACTCAAAAATGTCAATCGAGTACCAAACTTGGTATTTAAGTTCAGTATCTTCCTAGTATGCGACAGGAGACTTTTCAGATAAGCCCCTCTACTCCAAATTACCATTTATATGGAAAATGTTTCGAAATTTTCGAAACATTTGGCTAAAATTCCGTATATTAAAGGTATTTACATGGCAAATAGAAGTTATGTCCTTTATTTCTTGGGAATAGCTTCTGTGGTCCTCTTCATTCTGAATGACCTTTCCGTAACTGGTAAACCGTTAGAGAGAGAGAGAGAGAGAGAGAGAGAGAGAGAGAGAGAGAGAGAGAGAGAGAGAGAACTTACTACACAGCAAACATCCCTTACGGTGTACCGGTTGTATAAAATTCACCAAGAATGTAGAAGACGTTAGATGTTTACACAAAAAATATGGATATCCTTAAAACATTATTTATAGCATATACATCTTTGACCAGTTAACACTTTCAGTTTCCGGGGTATTCTTTGTTAACGTAGTAAGTTTTTCATTGTCTCTTACGGTTTACCATTTACGCAAAATTAATTCAGAATAAAGAGGTCTTCAGAAGTTATTTAATTTTTTTTGTACGTGTATAGATCTTTAGGATGGAATACAATTCCTTCTCTACCTGTTATTTGCGTTGTACATAAATAATTATATATAAAATAATTTTAAAAATGCATAGTTAATAAATTAGATATGAATATATTAATTAAATAGTAAAATTTATTACATTTATAATTAAATATATAAAAGAAATATATTTAAGAATTAATAAATAAACTGTAATATTAATTTAGTGATAAAATAATTATTATATAAGTAATAAATAAAAGACAATAGATTAATTATAATTTATTACATTTTAGTAAAAATGGAATTTAAACATAAATAAATTTGATACTTTTATTTTACATATCTGTTATTGTTGTTTAGAAACAGTAATAGTAAAGCAATTAGGTATCAGGGTTATTATACAGATTTTTATTTTATTATACACATACGTGCTAGAGAAAGTAAAATTATTTCCGTTTAAAAGTTGATTTATTAGCAACTTATTTTCTAGCTTCATATAAAGTTAATATACGTTTTCAAAGGAACACGGGCAGAATATGTATACATGAAAAATCGTAACACCTACCTTCTAATGGAACTGAAACTGTTATATTAAATTATTACTTAAAGTAAATATGCATTATGTGATATAAGAAAACAATAGTAAACATAATATACTACTCATAACTTTTACCCTGAGGCATAAAAAATGTCTTTGATCAAATTAGTGCTTTTCTCTCTTTGGCTCTATTCAACTGGTAACAATTCTCTTGTTAAGTAATGTTTCATGTTAGTTTAGAAGTTATTTTGAATTTTAGGAGCGCGCCCATGTATTATTGCGCAGGGGTGTGGAAACAAATAGTTCTTGCGCTTGAGTTTTTGTGCTTTCTTAAAGTGGAGAAGGCGTGCAGATCCTCAAAAGACATCATCTAATATTTGCTTGTCGTTACTAAATGCTTCGTAATCTCAGATTCAAAATTATGCAGTTTTCAAATGCGGAAGCAGCAGAGTAAGGAAATATGCATGTGCACTTGCTTACTTGCTGCCTACCAGCTTACTTACATTCTTACTTACTAACTTTCTGAATTACTTACTAACTTACTTATCTACTTACTAAACTACTTAACGACTTACTAACGTATTTAACACTTGCTTACTCACTAACTTACTGAATTTCTTACCTACTTACCTACTTTCTTACTAATTTACCTACTTACTTCGCGACTTGCTACTTACCTACTAATTTACTTACTTACTTTCCTACCTGCATATTTACCTGCTAGCTTACTTAGTAACTTACATATTATCTTACTTACTAACCTACTTGCCTATTCACTTACATCTTAACTTAGTTATCAGCTTATTAACTTACTTGCATACTTAATTTCATACATCTACTTACCAACCTAACTTCTGACCTACTTACGTACTAATTTACTTACCTTTTACTAATTTACTTACCTTCTTGCCTATCAATTTAAATATCTACTTACTTTCAAATTTACCTTCATACTTAAGCATTTACTTACTCACTTACTAAACTTACTAATTACTTACTTACCTACTTACTAAATTACCTACTTACTAACTTACTTACTAACCCACTTACTATCTTACTTATCTACTCACCTTCTTACTTACATACTTACCAACTAACTTATCCACCTACTTAGCTTCTCACTTAGTAACTTCTTACTTACTAGCTTACTAACATAGTTGTCTACTTATTTAATTACTTAATAGCTTACCTATCTACTTACCCACTAACTTACTAGCTAACTTACTTTCTTATTAACTTAATTAGCAACTTACATAACTACTGACTTAATAACTTAGCTACATATCTACTTACTAACTAATATACCTTCTTACTAACCTACGTACTTTCTTTCCTTTACTTGCACAGAGACTTAGGCATTCATAATTTCATACATACACTCATACATAAATAGATACATTCTGCATGCACACATTCTTACATACTTATATTTAATACATTTTTCTGGACATTTAATTTTCTTTTCACCCACAATTATAAAATGTCATTCAATCATTTAAAACTTTCAAACCTATAAGTAATATTGTTAATATACGTGAACATTTATTAAGTTTTAGATAGTTAAAATTAATATTAAAATGTTTTAAAATATTTAACTTGCAATACGTTTAACAAACGAAATCTCATCCATTTATTTAAATTGCTTAATTTCCATAATTCATATATGCAGTTCCCATGTTCAAAATTTAAGATCACATTTCCCTAGATCATCCTTCACTATTGAACAATAGAACAGGTTATCATAAAGCAAAGGTTAAATTTGTTAAGTAATCAGAATAAGAATGGCGCCTTGGCAGAGTGGTTAGTCCCTAGACGGCCCGACTTCAATTCCAGGGAACCACATTTGGGATTGAGGTGGACGAAGCTGCTTCTGGTCTGGGCTCTCCGGTTTCCTCCGATTTATTCCACTAATTGCTTCATCATCACCTTTCCTATAATCTATTTCGCCTACATTATATATCATCTACTTCCTCACGTTCAAAACAGGCACTGGGCTGATCATCTATCTCTGGGTACTTTTATCTCAAACATGGGCACGAGAGGAAAGGTAGCAATTGAACGGGTCGAGGGTTGTTTTCATACAACAAGCGCAGTGGTGGCATCGTTCCACCTGCGCAGCAGAAATAATTTCTACGCTGGAACTTATTATTTTGCGTATTTTTAATTTAATTGTTTTTACACACAAGACGTGTGTAGGACAGGAGCTGGATAGGTAGAGTCAAACTGAAAAATTCCATACCATATCAGGGATTTGTACCACGATCTCCCGGTCTCCAGCCATTTTTCTTGTAATGTTTAACGCCCGCTTTAACTACTTATGGCACCGCAGGCGGTGACACTGATGATTCATGAATGATGATGGAGCAACGGTGGAATGCGACGGCGGAGAAACCGGAGTACTCGGAGAAAACCCGCCCCAGCGCCACTTTGTCCACCACAAATCTCAAATGCGGTCGCTTGGGATTGAACCCCGGCCGTCTAGGTGAGAGGCGAGTGGTCGAACCACTCGGCCACGGCGCGGCCCTCCAGCCATTGTTCTACCACTTAGCTACCATGGTAACATACCGGCATGCTATTAAATTTCTCAACTGACTCGCAGGTTTACCGACAAATCACAAGGTGACCTCAAATTATTTTGAAATAGCATACTCCAATGGCGATTTACAATGTCGTAAGTATTCTAAGTCTCGGGTGTCATAGTATAGTAAATTATTATGGTCAATTAGTTTTAATTTAATTGTTTTTTGACACAAGCCGTGTCTCAGCGGTAAACCAACCGGCTAGTGACTGGGAGATCCGTGGTTCAAATCCCGGCTATGGCATTGAATTTTTCAATCTGGCTCTACCTATTTTGTTTATATTAAACGTATTTGCGTACAATAATTATTACAGCCTCCTACAATAAATAAAGCAGTAAAGTTCCATTATTATTTAGCCTTAAAGTACTTTAAAACTATTTGATCAACATAATGCATTTTGTTTTTTTAAACTCAACTTTTATAATATGCGTGTAATACGAGGGCCGGTTTTTGTTTGTTTGTTTTTTTTTTTCAACCTCTGATAGGCTATAAATAAAAGACAAGTTCATAGAAAACAATTATTTTATTACTAAAATTGTTGTACATTTATGGTTACTTTTCAATCACCGAAAAGATTGAGACATTTATCGTACCTGTGCACGAGCTTTGCAATACCTGCTTCAAATAATGTTGCCGCCAATGATTTTAAATGAGCATTGACGTTGTTTTGAAGATCTTCGTTGGTTTGAAAGTGCTGCCCTCCTAGCTACATCTTCAGTTCAGGGAAAAGGTGAAATTCGCGGGTGCCAGGTCAGGTCTGTACGGCGGATGATCGAAAATGTCCCATTGAAATTGTTCAAGGAGCCGATGGGTTGTGCCAGCAGTGTGTGGACGAGCGTTGTCATGGATCAGCACAATTCCTGAAGTCAGCATTCCTCTTTGTTTGTTTTGAATGGCTCTCTGCAAACGTCACAAAGTACGGAGATCTTCAAAACAATATCAAAGCTCATTTGAAATCATTAGCGGCAACATTTTTTGAAGTGGGTATTGCAAAGCTTGTGCACAGGTACGATAAATGCCTCAATCTTTTCGCTGATTATGTTGAAATCTAACCATAATTGTACGAAACTTTTAGTAATAAAATAAATGTTTTCTATGAACTTGTCTTATATTTATAGCCTATCGGAGGATGAAAAAAAAAAAAAAAAAAAAAACGGCCCTCGTATCTTCTCTCTGGAGGTTTCACTCAGGGGTGCGTATGGCTTCAATTTTATTTTGTTAAACTTACGTTCTCTCTCCAACCCAAGAGAAATACTTTAAAATATAGTTCAGGTATAATATTAATAAATATTACATACTATTATGTATTAGATCACATATGCACTCAATTTTTTAGATAAGCTCAGTTCAAGATACTTAATAAACTAATAAGGAACAAACCTCCTAAAGTGGAAACTTACTGTCCATTTTATATGCTTACTAATACCAGCATTCAGAAAGTCTCCATGGCATGACAGTCCTCAAAGGACTTCGCCTACCGCCCGGCCGCTGCATCCCTCATCTCAAACCGAAGGTGTCATGAATGGAGTGAGGTGCTGGAGGGTGAGACGTGATCAGCGCCTCGAGTCCCTTCCGGCCGGTTAATGCGGTCTTCTCGACCTGGAGCCGCTACTTTTCAATCAAGTAGCTCCTCAATTGGACCCCCAGGGATCTCACTTGCGGTCTAGGTAAGAGGCGAGTGGTCTAACTCTCGGCCACGGCGCGGGCTACAAAAACTTACGTTATGCTTCCAAGCATTGTGGTGTTTAATATTGTAACGCTTACTATTTGCAAATTGAAATCAGCATATTCCGATGATGTGAGGAAGAACGCATTTTATCAGAGAGGCTCTTTTGAGCTAATTTTGCCCATGCCTGTCTTATGTGATTTATAGCATGTTTGCTCAACAGGCCTCTTATCCCAGTAGCCTGGGGAATTAAAGTCTTCCATATCAGGATGTCAGTGGGATTTAAGGACGCTCAACTGCCCGCTCATTAGTGCCTTTAAAACCAATCGTGCCAATAAAAAAGCAATATAAAGATAGTAAAACAGAAATAAAATAAAAAGATAAAAACGGCTATACTGAGTAAATAAAACTGGGTACTAAAGTCAATGATAGAGAAGCCATAAAACTATCATGAGCAATGGAGTGAAAAAGGGTAATAAAATAGTTAAAACGATGCCAAAAAAGGATCACATGTGATTAAAATAAAAAAAAAAATGATTTGTTCCGTTCACACGACTTTGTGTACTATGATTTTATTACTTGCTTATAAGTAGAAGGGAAATAAGGGAATACACTAGGCTAAAGCGATAGTCAAATATTTTAAAGACTGTCTCCGTGATCAAGTGGTCAGCGAACTGATTTCTCACCCGTAGACCCCGGGTTCAATTCCTGGCTAGGGCGGGGAATTTTTTCTTTAACCAGAATTATTCCCCATCCTCCACAAAGTGTGTGTGTGTGTGTGTGTGTGTGTGTGTGTGTGTGTGAATGTGGAAAGTAAAAAAAAGATTTAAACCCAACATAAAGAACCTACACACGAGTTATTTCCAATGAAAAGCTTCCAATATGACCTTAGATGTTAAGGGGAGTTACATAAAATGAAACAATAGAAAAAAGCTGATGTGTTACACTCACATGACTATCTCTAGCTGCTCTGCAAACTTCTACAAAAGATTATTATTCTTTCTACAGGATGCTAGTCGAGATCAACATTAGTAGAATGTTCTTATTACTAACTTCCTTATAAATAGAAGGGAACTATAGGAATGCGCTATGCTAAAGTGATAGTCAAATGTGTCGTTGTGCAAGTCGCTTCTCTGCTTGACCAGAAGTACTACAAACAAAAACAGACTTTCTGTCTGAGAAAAGTATAAGTACTCTACAATTGAAACTAATAACAATGAATATCTCAAGAATGGTAAACTCCACGAAAAAAATTATCTGACATACATTGTGTATTTTAACAAGATGTACATTTTTTGTGTAGTAAATTTTTGTCAACCTCTTACGGTTTACTAGTTATGCAAAATTCAGCAAAATTCATCCAGAATAAACAGGTCTTCAGAAGCTGAAAATTCAAGATATTAATTTTATTTGTGGCTTTAATATGCGGATTTTAAACAAAATCGTTAGAGCCATTTTTAAGAAAAACAAAATTTTTGAAAATTGTTCCATGTAAAGGGTAGTTTGGGGTGGGCGCATTTTCTTAGAGATCTTCGTGTCGTATCCTTGCAAGATTCTGAACTTAAATATCAAGTTTGGTATTTAACGGACCTTTTGTTTTTTAACTATGCTGTCCACTGACACACACATAGACAGACAGACGGACAGACACACACACGGACCTTATTTTTTTATGAAAATGCTTTTTTTTTTGTTTCAGGGAGCCCTAAAACATGTATTTCCTGTTCATTCTCGATATCGAATGTTTGGGTGTAATACAATCCCTATGTACCTTGTACAAACGGGGCTAGAGAATAATAAAACCGGCTATATAGAATACTGGGTACTAAAGCCAAAGATACATGAAGTCATAAAACTATCACGAGCAATGGAGTGAAAAAGAGCATTAAAATACTTACAACGAAGCCATAAAAACATCACACGTGATTAAAATAAAAAAAAATATGATTTGTTCCATACACACGACTTTCTCTACATCTCTGTAACAAATAATTGTTAATAAGCTTATCCTTCTATTTCATGCTAATCTAGATGGACATTAACAGACATGATTTTATTACTTGCTTCCTTATAAGTAGAAAGGAAATAAGGGAATATACTAGGCTAAAGCGATAGTCAAATATTGTAAGCTGGTTACAAATTGGTTGAACTTCATTTTTTTTTTTTTTTTTTTTTGTATGGCCAGGAGTTGACAAATCCACGCAAGAGAAAAGTATCGGTATTTTAAAACTGAAACCAATAACAGGGTATATTTTAGAAACGGCCAGAAAAAACGTATATGATATAAATTATGTAATTTAACGTGATCTACATTTTTTGTATCGATTTTTTTTCACCCTTACGTCTACCAGTTACGCAAAACTCAGCAAAATTCATCAAGTATAAAGAGGTAAACAGACGCTATTTCCAGAAATTTCAAAATACACATTTTATATGACGTAAAACTTTCTTTAATATTTGAAAATAAAAATGTTCTTTTTATTCGTGGTGTATGATATTAAGCACCACGTTCTGAGCACCCGATGCGGCGTTCTTGGCTTCAAGCCCAGATTTGTGGTGACGTTGGCGGTGCTCTAAGACTCACTCTACTACCAATGTGTAGACCCACGTCCCTGTTGATGTAAATCAACTACCGGTGAGATGCCTCGTCTCATCTCAGTCTGCACGATAGGTGACTCTCTCGGGGTGGTACAGGTAATGAGGGTTGTTTAGGGAATGATCTTATAAATGATGGAGATATTCGTAATTTTCTTTGAATTTATTACCACTAAGAGGCGCGAGACAAGCACCATGCTTCACAATTCTGCTAACTCAATTATTTACTAGGAACTTTGATACTTGATTATTCACACGTACTTATTTATACTTCTTCCTTTCCGATTTACACAATTTAATTTTAATACATGTCATTGACTTTGAATATACTTAACTTAGGACGCTGTTAACTACTAAGTATCGTTAAGAGTTACAATGTTTGACTTTGTGCGAAACTGTAACTTATGTGACGTTCAGCATGACAGTATTACAACGGCAAATTGCAGATAGCCCCGATGTGCTGCACTCTGATTCTTATATACTAAAACTACTGTTATGGCGGCTTCTTTCTGATTGAACAGAAAGGCCGCAAAATTTACGTCTATATTACCCAAAATACACTATTCTCTTCCCAAGGTGCAGCACAACACCCACGTGACACGTGTCATACAATGGAAAATTACTCTTTTCCGACTTTTAAGGTTTAGCCCCGGCGTGAGTCGTTGGTACGTGCCTGGACAAAAGAAACCCTGTTAACAATGAACCCCTCACACCACTCCCCTAGCTTGGCGTCAGCTTTCTGCTCTGCTTTGCTACAAGCTGATCTTTACTCTGCTAAATACATGAGTTAATAAGTATTTGCACGCTTTACTATGCACTGCTAAATAATTAATAAACTACCAATAGTTATTGTAGAGAAGCCAATTAACAGTCTTAGAGGTGCGGGATTTTCTGAAAATCTTCGTGTCGCGGACTTGGAAGATAATAGACTTAAGTATCAAGTTTGGCATTTAATGGGCTTTTCGTTTTTGAACTATACTGCCCAAAGATGCACACAGATTTTTTCTAATATTCTTTTTTTCTACGACCGAGCGTAATTGAGTAGTTGACGAGATCACTTCAGATCGCAAACTTGATTTTTACTGGGTCCACGCGCAAATGAGTGCAGCAAGCGTAAAGTAATTTTGTTCCAACTTTACGCCTACAAAAATAATTCACAATATTAGTGTGTATAGCAGACCTTAATAACCCAATATTATTTATTACTTTCTCTACACGTACTACGTACACGCTGTATGGAGAAACTATTGTAACACACCCAAAAATGTGATACTGATGTTTCACTGGAAATACATGTTTTGGGTCCCCCTGAATCCAAAAAAGCATTTTAGAAAACCGTCCGTGTGTCTGTGTATATGTGTGTGGGTCTCTGGGCAGTATAGCTCAAAAATAAAAAGTCTGTTTAATATCAAACTGGATATTTAATTTTAGTATCTTTTAAGGATTCAATGCGAAGATTTAAAAAAAAACTCCTCCACCCCAAACTGTCCTTTACATGGAAAAATTTTCAAAGTTTTGACATTCTCAAAAATGGCTCTAACGATTTTAATTAAAATCTCTTATATTTAAGATATTTATATGACAAATAAAATGTATATCTTCAATTTTCTGAGAATAGCCCCTGAAGAGATATTTATTCAGGATGAATTTTGCGGAATTTTGCAGAACTGGTAAACCGTAGGAGATAGACAAAAACTTACCGCACAAAAAATGTAGAGCTCGTTAAAACACACAATTTATGCTGTATACCTTATTTTCGTGGAGTTGGCCGTTTTTGAGATACTTCTTGTTATCAGTTTCAGCTTTAAAATACTTAAACTTTTCTGATACGAGAATTTGTCAACTCCTGTCCATATAAACAAAGGTACTTCAATCACATAGCAACCAGCTTTTGAAAAATTTTACCATCGATTTAACCTATGGTACTCCCTTGTTTCCCGTTTACTTACAAGGAAGCAAGCAATAAGACCCTTTCTGATACTTTTTTCTTGATTAGCATTAAGAAAATGGAATAAACTTTGTTGTTCTGTGACTTATTTTGAGAAAATGGCAATTTTTGAAAATGATGATATTCTTAGAGCTGCGCAAGAAGAAGAATCAAATTTACCGCCTGCTCTAACACCGCGAAATAAATAACGAACTGTAGCCCTTGGTGAATGCCTCAAACATAACCTCAAACATATTTCATATTTCGAATTTTTTTTTATATTAGAAAAGTCTCGTAGAAATTACATTGTATGATACGTGAGTGGAGTTTCTTTTTGATTCTCGGGTGGTTGTGAAATTTGACAACATTCCAACTTGATTCAAAAACCATAACTTTAAACCCTTTCATTATAAATAACTATTTTTAGACTCTGGGAGCATCAATATATAATCTGTGACGTTTGGCCAGAACATGATAATTCCTAAACTGTTTTTACTTTCTTTATAGAGAAGGTATTGTACTCCACCCAAAATTCGATACCGAGATTTCACCGGAAATATATGCTTTAGGGTTCCCTTTATCTAAAAAAAAACATGTTCGGACAAAGGTCCGTGTGTGTGTGTGTCCGTGAACACGATAACTCAAAAACGAAAAGCCGGTAAAATACCAAACTTGGTATTTACGTTAAGTATCTTCCAGGGATGCGACACGCAGATTTTGACAAAAATCCTCCCACCCCCAAATACCCTTTACATGGAACTTTTTCGAAAATTTTGATTTTCTCAAAAATGGCTCTAACGATTTTGATTTAAATTTCGTATATTAAAGATGTTTACCTGGCAAATAAAATGTATATCTTGAATTTTCTGGGAATAGTCTCTGAAGAGTACTTTATTCTGGATGAATTTTACGGAATTTTGAATAACTGCTAAACCGTAAGAGATAAATAAAAACTTACTAAACAAAAAATGTAAAGCACGTTAAAGCACACAATTTATGTTACATAATTTTTTTCCTGGAGTTGATCGTTTTTGAGATATTCCTTGTTATTGGTTTCAGCTTTAAAAAATGTATACTTTTCTCATAGGAATTTGTCAATTCCTGTCCATACAAACAAAGGAACTTCAGTCACATAGCAACCAGCTTTTGACTATCACTTTAACCTAGGGTACTTCCATATTTCGGTTCTATTTACAGGGAAGCAAGCAATAAGTCTATTTTTGATAATTTTTCTCGATTAGCGTGAAGTAAATGGAAGCATCAGCTTTTTAACAGTACTTTGTTGTAGAGATGTAGAGAAACTCATGTGAATGAAACACATCAGATTTTTCTACACACTATGTACTTAATACGTGTAGAGATATAAAATAGATAATATGGCTCAGTGTTATTGGAACTTTGAATTTAGACAAGAAACATTTATTATATAAATATCCATGCAAGCTAGAATTTTGAAAGAAGGAAAATATACCACTATTATTGTAATAACTGGTATCAATTTCAATGTGGTGTCTTATATAAGAAACTGGAAGGTGGTGCTATCTAACCCTTGTTTCTCATAACCTTGTGATACTGATATAAATGTATTATTCCGCGCTGCGTTTCTTCCCCTTTCCCTTGATTGGCTGATGCACAGAGCTTGAATGGGGACAAATAAGGCTTGCCGCTCAAAGTCAGGCGTTAAAAGTGATATACTTTTATAAAGTAAACACTTGATAAGCATAAATGCACATGCCTTCTGCTCGGATATGTTAACATAAAGAATCATGTTAGATAAGGAACTATTTTATGCCGCATGACAGCATATTCCACGATAGCAGCCAATGAGAAATGACTATTACACGACGGTTCTGAGACAGTTCAAGCCCAATATAGAGCAAATATTTAGGGACATTGGGAGTGAAATTCCAGATGTCTATATTTCTGAAAAGTTTACTGTTTCTAGATTGCAGTTAATTTAATATGAATATTAAATTTCATTTAAAATGAACAAATGCTTGGAAATATATCTAATAAATGATTTTATTATGTAAATATATTGTAAAATAAAAATGTTTCTTACACCACAAAATAGTTTTAAACGGTGGTATTTCAATACCTTTTATTATAAAATTATTATAATTTTTACTTTCTCTAGCAGTTAGTATGTTCAAAGTATCTAGAGAATGTCGAGATTTCAACAGAAATATATATTCAGTACATGATAACTCCAAAACTGGCCTTTTTGTACTAAGACAGTATTGATACAAAAGAAACAATCCTCTATTGTTTGTTTAAGCCCTGATTTATCCCGAAATAGTGTTCTATCTTTTGATGAAGCCCTGGAGATATCAGGGCTCTACCAAAAGAGAGAGGGTTGTTTCTTATATATCACTATTAGCACAAAAAATCGATATGTACCATTTACATGATTTTCTACACATCTCTGCAACAAATTATTCTTAAAAAGCTTATGCTTCTATTTACTCCAGGCTAATGAGAAAATAGCAGAAATAGTCTTATTACTTGCTTCCTTGTAAGTAGAAACTAAATAAGGGAGTACCATAGGTTAAAGTTATACTTATTCCTTGTAAGAGAAGGGAAATAAAGGAATATTCTAGGCTAAAGAGATAGTCAAATCTTTCAAATTCTGCCGCTATGTGATTGACCTTAAAATTGGGTTCTCTACCTATGCCTATCAAAGCTTTTAGAAGTTTTAATGGAATTTTTATAATTTGGTATAACACTAACATTCAACAATAAATTAAGGTATTTTACAGAAATGGTCTTATTACTTGCTTCCTGGTAAGTAGAAGAGAAATAAGCGGCTACCCTAGGTTAAAGTAATAGACAAAAGCTGGATGCTGTGTGACTGAAGTTTCTTTGTTTATATGGACACGAGTTGATAAAGTCCTGTATGAGAAAATATAAGTTTTTTAAAGCTGAAGCCCAAAACAAGGAATATCTAAAAAAAACAATCAACTCCACGAAAAGCTGTATATAACATAAATTCTGTGTTTTTACATGCCCTGCATTTTTATGTAGTCCACCTCTTACGGTTTAGTAGTTATGCAAAATTCCATAAAATTCATCTAGAATAAAATAGTCTTCAGAGGCTATTCCTAGAAAATTCAATATATACATTTTATTTGTCAGGTAAATATCTTTAATATACGATATTTTAGTCAAACCGGTTAGAGCTATTTTTGAGAAAATCAAAATTTTCGAAAAAAGTTCCATGTAAAGGGTAGTTTGTGGTGGGGGATTCTGTTGAAAATCCTCCTGTCACATTCCTGGAAGATACTAAACTTAAATACCAAGTTTGGTATTTTACCGACTTCTTGTTTTTGAGTCATCGTGTTTACAGACACAAGGACATACACACATGAACCTTTTTTTGAAGATGCTTTTTTTTATACTGGAAACCCTAAAACATACATTTGCGGTGAAATCTCGGTATCGAATTTTTGGGTGGAGTGCAATATCTTCTCAGCATGTTATGTAAATATTACGTGTAGATGAAGTAAAAAAAATCTATTAAATAGCTTAAGTTCAAAATCGTTCTAGAAAATTCTCTGGTATTATCTATCCCGCAGCGGCAGATATGCGGTTTTTCAATTGTTCAAGACCATTGATTGTCACCTGATACACTGTGGACTTGATAAAGCCATCGGCGAAAAAGCCTATTGGGGTCAAATCGGATAAACTGGGAGGCCAAAGTTTTGCCAATGCACGGTCAACCCAGCTCCCAAAAAGAGTGTCATTCAGGTAGTTCCGGACAATTCTGGAAAAATGGGAAGGTCTTGTTGACAGACTACAGAATCCAAAATGCCATCTTGTATCAACTGTGGCGCCAAAAACTGTTGCAGTAAGTCAAGGTGGGTGCCATTCCACGCTCGTTAGAAAACAACAGCTGTTATTTCTTATATGTGTATATTGCTTTGGTTTGTCAGCAAAAAAAAAAAAAATTAAAATATAATATTCCAAATAAGAATAGATGGGGAGACTTTCTTGTACATCTTCGCGTCGAATTTTTGGTAAATGTACTTAAATATCAAGTTTGGTATTAAATGGACGCTATGTTTTTGAACTTTGCTATTCTCAGACACGCGCACACAACATACGAACCTTTTTCTAAAAAAGGCTTGTTTTTATTCAGAAGACCTCAAAACATTAATTGCCGGTGAAACCTTGGTATCGGCATTTTGGGTGCAATATCTTCTCTATCTACGTATTATGCACAAACTAAAGAAATAAAATCTGATGTGTTGCATTCGCATGAATGTCTGTACATCTCGGTGCCAAATTATTGTTTATAAGCTTATTTTTCTCTCTGATTCATGCTTATTACTCGTATATAGTTCCTTATAAGTAGAAGGGAAATAAGGGAATACATTAGGCTAAACTGACAATAAAATGTTTTAAAATATGTTCCTATGGGATTAAAATAGGTTTCTTGACAAGTTCCCGTGTGAGAAAAGTTAAAATAATAAAATAATAAGGAATATCTCGTTAATGGTCAACTCCATGAAAAAATGTTTATGACATAAATTGTATGCTTTAAGGACATCTACATTTTTGTGTAGTAAATTTTGGTCTTTCTCTTAGGGTTATATAGCTTTGAAAAATTTAGAAAAATCCATCCAGAATAGCTATTCAGACGTTATTCCAGAAAATTCAAAATTTACATTTTATTGGTCATGTAAATATTTTTAATATATTTTAATCAAAATCGTTTGAGCCATTTTTGAGAAAACCAAAATGTTCTATTTTTCCCCATATAAAGGGTAGTTGAGGGGGGGGGGTTTGTTGTAAATGTTCGTGTCGTATCCTTGGAAGATACTGAATTTAAATATCAAGTTTGGTATTTAACGGACTTTTCGTTTTTGAGATATGCTGCCCACAAGCACACACAGACACACATGGACGTTTTTATAAATACTTTTATTGGTTTAAGGGGGTCCCAAAACATGTATTTTCATTGTAATCTCGGTATCGATTTTTTGTATGGAATACAATACCTTCTCTACACACTATGTACATGGTACGTGCAGAGAAAGTAAAAAGGGAAAGCAGATATATCAGAGTGGCGAATCGCTGAAAACCTATCCAAGGTTTGATGACAAAAGAAGTGGTTATGTACGTACAAGTGAAGACATAGTCTCGTCTCAACTTACATCCTTGGCTGTCTTGAGCTAATTTACCTGTCAGTCATCATCATCATGTTTTTGTTTTGTTTTGTTTTTTGTTTTTCAGTGGTTGTAACAGCCATTTATGTAGCTTGATATTAATCGCTTAAGAAGATGTCCCACTGGTTACGTTCTTCAGCCCATAAATGATATGTCCATTGGCTGTAACTATGATTTTCTCATTACATATCATTCTATGGTAACATTTTGAAACTTCCAGAAGCGGTTACTGGAATGACTGTGTACTCCCAGTCTTGATTATATATATATATATATATTCCATGTCACTAGATGCACAGATGTTTATGTTTTATTCCTAATTGCATTGTTGACAGCAGTTATCCATGAACATAATTGCAAGTTTCTTTGACAACCGGATAATTTCCAGGGACCTGTGGCCACCGAGATCTCCGGATTTGACATCGCCGGACTTCTTTCTATGGAGTTACTTAAAAGACACGGTTTATGCGACTCGTACCCATACATTGGACGATCTAAAAGACAGCATCACAAAGGAGATTCAAGCTATTGACAACAGAGTCTTCCAACGAGTGGCCAGTAACATGAAACGACGTGTTGAGTTGTGCCTATGCAGGATGGAGAACATTTTCAACATTTGCTATAGAGGTAAATAATCCCCCAAAATTCCTCTACAATTTAGATATAATAAGTTGTCGCTACCATAACACGTTTTGAAAAGAAATAATGAAAGAAATGTAACAGCTCTATATAAATAACCCTGTATAACTTATAACTTTATTTATAAAGGCATTTGTTACGACACATTTTGTTGGAATTCTGTAGCCGAGTAGATCCAGCAGTTCTTCTATAAAATACTGCGCCTGGCGATATACACCTGAAAAAGAAGGGGAAAACTATTTATGGTAATTAAAATGTAGCGTTAATGCATTACTACTTGTCTACTCATCTACTACAAAAGTAGTTTAATTCAAAAGGCGTTGTTTTTTACTTATGAGCAGGATTATCATATGTTCCTCTACTTTCTCTACCACTTACTTAGGGTTAGTGTTTGACATAATGGAAACTACTAAAGTACGTGTTTCACATTCAGAAATTGTCAGAGATTGTCACCCTCAAAATATTGTAGTTTAAACTTTGGTCCTGTCTGGTAAATTATGTATTTCAATTAGCAAGAGGTAAGTATGCATCAGTTATAGCAATTGATATTGGATGCATGATGTCGTAAATGATTACGCACTCGTGGTCTCCTAACCAATGCTGGCATAAGTATAGTTTTGGCTATAAGGGACCTCGAGAAATAACCTTACATCCGAATTTCAGACGCAGCAAAATTCACTCTTGATCGATGCTGGAAGTAGAGGACAAAGAATATTTTAAAAGTGTAACTTTCAGTAGATCAGAATGTATAAGGTTAGTTTTGTGGCAATAGGGTAATCCATTGTGTTTTTCCCATTTCTCCCCAACCACGTATTCTCGTTCATTCCTATGAGTGGTAGTAAAATCACCTCTCAACCTTGGTGTACTTTTGCTTCCTGATATCTCCCTAAACACACCATCCTCCTGCATCTTAACACCCCCGTCTCTGCATGCATAGGATAGCTTTGTCTTGTACTATTACCCCCTAACGATGCGTAGTGGTAAAAATAACTCCTACTCCACACTGGTATGATACAGTATGCTTAAGTTTGTAAGGGAATAGGGTAGAAAGTCATTTATGGCTGTGTAAGATTAAGAGTATCATCATTGACACTAACATTGGGGCGGTACTGGGTTCGTGTCCCGTGCGCAGGTTATATGTATTGAAATGGTGTGGAATTATGGTTGGATTTGCTCAGGGTTTTTATTAGCATGGAGACTCTTTCAGGTTGTGGTGAGACACAAGTGTTTTATTAACCGAGTCCGGCCTTTTTCCGCCGTAGAACACACGCGTATACTTCTTAATATTCTACTGTGACGTTTACACTTTACCCGCACGCGAATATTATAATTTATTCGATTGATGCATTGATATGTCTCGTACTATGATCGTCTTAAAATCACTTACTTCTGTCACAGCTAAGGGTTACACCACGCTTTCAAATATCACATCTTGGTCGTGCACAGGTTCTTCGTCAAGTTCCTCACAGTAAAAAGGTAGCCTGTTCGGCTCCATCACGAATTCTAAATTTCACATCTTGGGAGGTCCTTCACCAAGTGCCTCAGAAAGCGTCGCCTGACCAGCGGGAATATTGTCTTTTGTCCCGTTAGTTTTCCTTGGGCAGGGCATTCTCACCCCTTTCCCTCGGGCCAATGCACGGCAGGTAACGGATCTTGTACCCCGAGCTCGTGCCTTATACGTGTTAAAAGTTTTTCTACTCTTCCCATTTTCACTATACATTTATATTTTCTCTTCTGAACAATTCTTTTCCCCCAGACAAGACGTATACTGTCTCAACATTCACAGTTGGAATGATTAGTTTATATCCTCCTTGATTTCAATTCAGGGTTTTCAGGTTTTGAAGCAATCTGAAGGGCAAAATTAAGATGGATTGTGTGGTGAGGACTGCGTAGCAGTGATCAAACAATGGAAAAAAAGGCAAATATTAGAGAAGAGTGGAATATTATCATTAAGGAGGTGCTGCAAGACCTGTTTGTCAAATAAAATAAAGAAAGACAATTCATCAGAAATGGTTTAGGAGAAGGGTTACAAAATTGATTATCGTGACATTGGTTGCTTGTTTACACAAACCGTGTGCAGGACAGGGGTTGGAAATATTAAATATCTGCCAAGCACTCACGAAATTGTAAGTCACCATTGGAAAACTCAATTTTAAGCTAATTTGAGATATCTTTGTGCTTAAGGAGTATTTAAAACGTCCTCTAAAACTATTGCTAAATATCAGTGCTTTAGAAGAAATTAAGCACGTAAAGCGGTCAATCCTGAATGGTACACAAGCATTTTTTGCCGGAAGTTTTCGATGAAATAAGGAAGATAAACAAGAGCCATCAAGACAATGCTCGCGCTCACACATCTCGTCTAACAACCGATAAAAATTCGAATTTATGCGTACACTTCTGATTTAGCACCAAATAACTTCTTTTTGTTCCTAAACATCAAGAATAAAATTCGTGGATAGAGCCTTTAAAAATCATGTTTTGGAGATGTCTCAAGCAGATTGGAAAAAAGTTCTATGATAAATGGCTCGAACGCATGCAAAACTGTATTCGTCAGTATGAGCAGTTCCCCTGGTATCAATACAATTGTATTGTTTTATCGTGGGGAGTATTTTTTTGTTTATCATTAAACTAGTCAATTAAATACTTAATAACTTAAAAATGATTAAAAATACTGCTAAAAATGCATACACATCCTTATGATTTGGGAAAAATATTACAATAATAGATTTATTGATATAAAATGTAATAATTTCACCAATGAGTACTCTAAACAAACACCGGTCTGTCGCCTGCGACTTTGGAATTGGGAAGGTCGAACAAACTTTGTTCAGTATTAATACTCCATGTTTAAACTTGGCCCATAAAGTATTCGGATCAACTGGAAGCTGTGACATTCAACTAAACACAGTGTCACTCGTCTGTAATATTGTCCAGACCATTTATCGCTTCTTGCTCAGTTTTGTTTTGTATTTTTTTTTTTTTTTTTTGGTAGTGTTTAACGCCCACTTTAACTATTTATGGCACTGCAGGCGGTGACACTGATGATACATGAATGAAGATGGAGCACCGGTGGAATGCGATGGCGGGGGAAACCGGAGAACCCGGAGAAAACCCGCCCAGCGCCGCTTTGTCCACCACAAATCTCACATGCGGTCGCTTGGGATCGAACCCGGACCGTCTAGGTGAGAAGCGAGTTTTGTATGACTGCATCAATCCATGCATATAAAATCAAGATTATGCATCATTTAGATGCTGTAATTATTTTGCATGCTATATTGCTTTCTTACCCTTGCGGAATAAGAACTGTCAGTCAACGTACACATGCGTGCGGGGAAATAAGCATATAAAAATCTTATTTGTTTTATTCACTTGACTTCCTCTACAAAGTATTGTTACAAAAGTCTACTCCTCTATCTACATCGAGATAAGCATTTGCAGAAAGTGTTGTATGAATTCCTTAAGTGCAACGGACATAAAGTAATACTAGGCTAAAGTAAGAGTCAGATCTTTAAAAAATTTGATGTGTTCCATTCACATGACTTTCTCTACATCTCTGCAACAAACTATTGTTAAAAAGCTTATACTTCTATTTATTTCATGCTAATCAGAAAAAAAAAAAATAGCAGAAATAGTCTTACTACTTGCTTCCTTGTAAGTAAAAGCGAAATAAGGGACTGGCATAGGTTAAAATGATAGTCAAAAGCTGATAAGTGACTGCAATTCCTTTGTTTGTTTGTTTCCTGTATGAGAAAAGTATAAGTTTTTCAAAGCAAATACCAAAAACAAGGAATGTCTCAAAAAGGATGAACTCCACGAAAAAAATGTATATATCATTAATTGTGTGTTTTAACGTGCTCTACATTTTTCGTGCAGTAAGTTTTTGTCCATCTCTTACGGTTTAGCAGTTATTCAAAATTGCGTAAAATTTATCCAGTATAAAGTACTCTTCAGAGGCTATTCCCAGAAAGTTCTAAATATACATTTTATTTATTAGGTAAATAGCTTTAATATACGACATTTTAATCAAAATCATTAGAGGCATTTTTGAAAATATCAAAATTTTCGAAAAAAGTCCCATGTAAAGGATAGTTGGGTGGGGGGGAATTTTCTTTTCGTATCGCATCTTTGGAAGATAACAAACTTAAATACCAAGTTTGGTATTCAACTATCAAGGACCTGTTTCTAAAAATGCTATTTTTGGATTCAGGGGGACCCAAAACATGTACTTCCGGTGAAATCTCGGTATCGAATTTTTGGGTGCATTACATTACCTTCTCTATACACCATGTACATAGTACGTGTAGAGAAAGTAAAAAACGCATATGACATAATTTGTTTTTTTAGTGTGATCTTCATTTTCTGCGTAGTAAGATTTTGTCTATCTCTTATGGTTTACCAGTCAAGCAAACTTCAGCAAAATTCATACAAAATAAAGAAGTCTTTAGAGGCTATTCTTAGAAAATTCAAGAGATACATTTTATTTGCAATATAAATATCTTTAATATACGGTGGTATAATCAAAATCGTTAGAGCCATTTTTGAGAAAATAAACATTTTCGAAAATTTTGCCATTTAATGTGTAGTTTGCGGCGGGGGTGATTTTTCCGAAAATATTTGTGTCGCAACCCTGGAAACTACTAAACTCAAGTGCCAAGTTTGGTACTTCACCAACTTTTCGTTTTGGGTTATCGTGTTCTCAGACTTCCGGACACACGGTCACTCGCACACACACGCACCTTTTTCTGAAAATACTTTTTTTTGGATACATGAACCCTAAAACGTCTACTTCCGGTGAAATCTCGGTATCGAATTTTGGGTGGAATGCAAAATTTTCTCTATACAACATGTACATAGTACGTGTAGAGAAAGTAAAAAGATGGTCGCTATGTGAAGCAAATGGAATTCAGTTCGCTTTGCGCTGTTGTAGTAAAACAAAAGAGGGATGAAACAAAGATTACCTTCAGTTTGAGAAAAATTACAATAGCTTAAAATTGAAACCGACAACAAGGAATATCTCGGAAACGGTTCTGTGTTTTGACGAGGTCTAAATTTTTACTTTCTCTAGCACGTATGTGCATACAATGAACAGTAAATATGCTACAAAACTTGTCCGTCAGGCGCAGGCGCGTTTCTCTGCCAGTGCTGTACACTTGGCTGGCTGTCATACGACCCATGGCCAAGTCACACATACGAGGGCAGCAAATAAAATCTCAAATTGCGTTAATAATCATCAAAATAAACACAAAACATACCTTATCACAGGAGATGTTGGATATTCCTGGACAACAGTAGCCTTGTATGGTTTGAGTTTTAAAAATGTTGTTGCTTTCCATGCTAAAGCTTTCGAAATGCCAGCTTCTTGTGCACTTCGCCTTCGAGGTGAGCTTTCTAACCTTTCTCCGGTTTCGTCTAACTTCTGCTCCATAAGCACACGTCTGTTTACCTTTCTTTTCCTAATACTAATTGATCCCGTCTTCCTGAATTTACTCACAAGGAAAATCTGATATGCTTCACATGACTTTCTCTAAATCTCTGCAATGAATTGTTGTTAAAAAGCTTATGCTTCTCGTTACTTCAACAAATTAGCAGAAATAGTCTTTATTACTTGCTTCCGTGCAAGTAGAAGGGAAATAAGCGAGTAGCATAGGCTAAAGATTAAGTCAAAACCTGGTTGCTACATGTCTGAAGTTCCTTTGTATGGACAGGAGTTGACAAATTCCTGTCTGAGAAAAGATAAGATTTTCAAGGCTGAAACCAAAATCAAGGAATGTCTAAAAAAACGATCAACTCCACGAAAAAAATGTATATAACATAAATTGTGTGTTTTAAAGTGCTCTGCATTTTTTGTGGGGTAAGCATTTGTCCATCTCTTATAGTTTAGCAGTTATGCAAAATTCCGTTTGTATCCGGAATAAAGTAGTTTTCAGAGGCTATTCCCAGAAAATCCAAAATATACATTTTATTTGTCGGGTAAATATCTTAATATACGAGATTTTAATCAAAACCGTTACAGCTATTTTTGAGAAAATGAAAATTATTGAATGGACAGAAGTTGACAAATTCCTGTATGGGAAAGATATACGTTTTTCAAAGCCGTAACCAAAAACAAGGAATATCTAAAAAACGATCAACTCTACGAAAAACATGTATGTAACATAAAGTATGTGCTTTAATGTGCTCCACGTGCTGCATCCCTGGAAGATACTAAACTTAAATACAAATTTTGGTATTTTAGCGGCTTTTTGTTTTTGAGTTATCGTGTTCACAGGCACACGGACACACGGAATTTCTTCTGAAAATACCTTTTTTTGGATACAGGATCCTAAAACGTTTATTTCCGGTGAAATCTCGTTATCAAATTTTCGGTGGAACACAATACCTTCTCTATACACTATATACATAGTACGTGTAGAGAAAGTAAAAATGAATTCACGATGTGAACAAATGAAAGGCTACATCTAAATCATATGGACAAAGCCATCTTATACACTCTTTTGTTAATGAATTTTGCAATAGATTCTTTACTTGAAGTAGCACAAGTCTGGAGTATTACGTCATTTCTTAATTATACGTTAGTATTGAAATGAAATGGCGTTATATTTATGGACACTCTTTAACTGCTGTGGTACTCAGCGTCCCATTCTATACTGGGCGTGAAAGACCGCTTAATTTTGCTCAGAGATCTCTCTATAAGGCCTGAGGTTCTTTTACGTGCCGTAAATCTACAATATGAGACCCACGGCTTTATTTTCCTTCCGAAGGAAGCCATGCTATGGATTTTTACGTCCGAAAAAATCCTTCGTCCTCCGGGATTGAACCTGTGACCTTGGGTATATGAAGTTAGCATGGTAACCATTACACCATTACACAGGGTGACTACGTAAGTATTAATGAAACTTGTTTTGTAAGTACTTACAATGCTTTTTGGCATGGTAATTAATAAATTAATTCTAAATTTAGCTTACATTCCCAAATATGTGTTCAGAATGGTAAACTTACATATCAAGTATTTCAAAATTTACAACTGCTACATGGCCCCATTGTATAGAATGTTTTCTTTCTGTACCAGTAAGTCGTCATGTTGTCAGCACTGATGCTAAGCAAGGCAACAACTGAATATCACAGACCGTTAAGCATGAACTCCATGAAATAGGTAAAATAATCTATTTATAATTATACTATGCCTATAAATATTGAAAACTGTCTAAAAAAAACAGTGCATGACTCACGTGATAAAATTGTTTTATATTGGATTAATTGCTTTTTTACTTTCTCTATACGTACTATTTACATAGTGTATAGAGAATGTATTGTACTCCACCCAAAACTTCGATACAGATATTTAACCGGAAATATATGTTTTAGGGTCACCTGTGTCCGAAAAAAGCATTTTCAGAAAAAGGCCTGTGTGTATGTGTGTGTATGTGTGTGTCCATGTGTCCGTGTGTGTGTGCGAACACGATAACTCAAAACCAAAAAGTCGGTAAAATACCAAAGTTGGTATTTAAGTTTATTATATTCCAGGTATGCGACACGAAGATTTTGAGAAAAATCCCCCCACTCCAAACTACCCTTTACAGTTAACTATTTTCCAAAATTTTTTATTTTCTCAAATATGGTATTAACGATTTTGATTAAAATTTCGTATATTAAAAATATTTATCTGCCAAATAAAATGCATATCTTGAATTTTCTGAGAATAGCTTCAGAAGACTCCTTTATTCCGGAGGAATTTTAAGGAATTTTGCATAACTGCTAAACCGTAAGAGATGGACCAAAACTTACAACACAAAAAATGTAGAGCACCTTAAAACACACAATTTATCTTATGTAATTTTTTTCGTGGAGTTGATCGTTTTTAGACACTCCTTGTTTTTGGTTCCAGCTTTAAAACATACTTTTCTCATACATGAATTTAACAATTCCTGTCCATATAAACAAAGAAACCTCAGTCACATAGCAGCCAACTTTTGACTATCACTTTAACCTGTGTTACTCCCTTATTTCGCTTCTACTTACAGGGAAGCAAGTAATGAGACTATTTCTGCTGATTGTTTCTCAATTAGTAAGAAGTAAATAGAAGCATAAGTTTTTTAACAATAAATTGTTGCAGATATGTAGAGAAAGTCATGTAAATGGAACATATCAGATTTTTATTCACATAAGCCGTGTGTAGGACAGAAGTTGGATAGGTAGAGTCAGATTGAACAATTCAATGCCATAGCCGGTATTTGAACCACGATTCTCCCGATCTCTACCCTGTCGCTCTACCACTGAGCTACCATGGCAACAAGGAGGCATAGCATTGACTTTCTCAACTGACTCGCGTGTTTTCAGGTAAACCACAAGATGTTCTCAAATTATTTATGAGATGACAACCCCAGTGGCGACTTACAAGCATTGAATTTTTCACTCTGACTCTACCTATCCAATTCCTGTCCTGGCCGCGCCGTGGTCGAGTGGTGAGACCACTCGCCTCTCACCTAGACGGCCCGGGTTCGATCTCAATCAACCGCATGTGAGATTTATGGTGGACAAAGCGGCGCAGGGGCGGGTTTTCTCCGGGTTCTCCGGTTTCCCCCGCCATTGCATTCCACCGGTGCTCCATCTTCACTTCATGTATCATCAGTGTCATCGCCTACGGTGCCACAAGTAGTAAAAGTGGGCGTTAAACACTACCAAAAAAGAAAGAAAAAAAAAACTCTGCCCTACACACGGCTTTATAAATACCAATTGACCATAATTGTTGGCCATACTATGAATCCTGGGTCTTATGTACTTACAACATTGTAAGACGCCACTGGGGTTGTCATCTCAAAAATAATTTGAGAACACCTTTTGGTTTACTGGGAAGCACGCGAGTCAGTTGAGAAATTTAACGTTATTCCTGCTTGTTGCCGTGGTAGCTCAGTAGCAGAGCAACCGGCTAGAGATCGGGAGATCCGTGGTTCAAATCCCGACTATGGCATTGACTTTTTCAGTCTGACTCTACCTATCTAACTCTAGTTTTATATTCTTCGTAAGATCTCGAAACTGTGCCTACGGTCTCGTTTCGCAAGCTTTCTACTCGCAATATAAAACACTATTTTTACCAATTATATTATAAATAACTATTATTAAATTTTAGCGATAAACTATATTAATCCATTACTATTCTTTGTCCGCCTTTTATGTATGAGGCAACCAACATACTAATAGAAGACCGGTTTATCGAAAGAGATTGCAAACCTTCTGCAATATTCTATAACCTTGGAATAGATTATGCGTTGTCAACAACCAACTGGCATCTGTTTCGATTCCACTTTATAATAAACGCATTATATACACGGGAAAGAATTCTCACGTGACAGAAAATGTCGTCATACACATGTAAGCTGACAAGATTCCCCTTTCCATTTCTTATTATTCTTATTCATTTAGTCGAGAATTCCCCGGTAATTCCAAGTATATTCGCGTATCGCTTTTGTTCTCGCTAAAATGTCGAAAATAAAATGTCGGTTGCAGCAGTGTGTTAAAAGAATTATCAGGTACATTTAGTGCAGATGGAGAAATCTGAAATGTTTCATTTACATTATCGTATTTGTTCTGTAAACCAACTTTTCTTGCTTATAGTTCCTCATTATTACATTGATCTACGAAAAGTTATGGTTTTTAAGGTTTCTGAAGGGTATTTTAAATTTAAGAGAAAATATAAGGTTCTTTTAGACGTAGCAGGGATAAAATAATAAAGAATATAAACAAATTATTCTTACAAAAAGTTATTCTGTTGTGTACATCGATAGTTAAGTTTTTTAAATGCTGTCGCTATGCGGTTGACATTGAAATTCCGTTCTCATTGCGTGGTCAAGAGTAAAACAAAACAAATACGGAAAATACAAATAATATAAATATTTTAAACTGAAACTAACATGGAAGATCTTGGAAACGGTTGGCTCCACAGCAAAACTTCATACTTGTAAATTGTCCGTTTTGACGAGATCTACAATTTTTGTGTAGTAAGTTTTGTCTATCTCCTACGGTTTACCTGTTGCCTTATCTGGCTACAATGTGATAATAATGCGTAGAAAAATGAATATATATATATATTTGTTTATTATTTATGTTATATTGAAACATGTTTTAATTTGTCTAAATATTCTATGAATTTAAACCGCCTTAAAATTGTAGATTCATACATGTTTGAATTCCTGCTTAACCCTTAGTTGTCTGTCGGTACTTATAAGTCCCGCTTGTTTTAAACGTAACTATACACATAGGGTTGTGTTCTAGGATTAATGTTATGTTATACTAACCTTCAACCATAAACGACAAGTAATCTAGACTGTAAAAATATAACATTTTTGCAAAATTACAGTGATTTTTTAAATAAATAAAAGAGTAAAACACACATAACTACAGTCAAATATAAACTCATTAGCTTCCAAGCATCACACCGATTATTTTGCTTGGGCTCTTCCTGTCCATTACCACTTTCATTGAGATTTGAACCTGCAATGAATGGTCAGTTCATTACCTGTCACCTAACACTCATGCCCATTTGAACTACTGTTTTGGTAGTGCCTTTGGCAGGATTATGAAAACTGGTTTATAAGAATTTAAACGTTTAATTGGGAAGAAAAAGATTAATGAAGGATTTACATATATTTTCATTTCATTTATTTTTTTCTAATACTTTACGTAATAATTTCATAGGTTTATTCCCATAGCTCCACTTTTAAACTTGAATTAAAGGAAAAACGGTATATGTAGCATACTAATACAAGCAACATACTATTAAGTTACGTTATGTAGTCGGCTTACCCTCCCCGTTTTAGGACTGACACTTCCCTAGGACTTACAGGCGGGTGTCTAGGGGTCAGAGGCCAGACGGGGAGCTACAGGCACGTAACCACAGAATGAAGAACCTGGCCCATACACAGGCATGAGCGTGAGCAAGTGGATATGAAATAAAGCGAATTGGATGATAAGAAAGCTGATGATGAGCAAATGTTGGAATGAGGACCCGGAAAAAATCCGCCCAGACGCCGTTTCGTTCACCACAAAGCCCACATGCAGGCACTTGCCTGGGTGGGAGGCAAGCGGTCTAACCGCTCTGCTACGGCGGCGCGCCAGCTTAAGCGCTTCGCAGCCGCGCGCGGCTGACAATGAGCGAGCGAACACAATAGCCTTGTAGACAAAGGCCTTTGTGCCGGGAACTTTCCTATTGCAGACTGACCTCTTTCCAATGGATAAAGCGCAACTTGCTCGTAACTTTTAAGACTGTAACCTTCGATTATTTTTTGTTTCAAAATTGGCGATTTTTTTTTTTTGAAAGGGGAGACTTAGAGTTGGAAGGGAGAAAGAGTTATTCCCTCAGGGGGAGAGCTTGGTAAAGGGTTCAGGAAGAGTTGAGGTGAAAATTTGGGAAGGAAATAGAAACAGAAGGATGTCGGAGTATTGCTTATGCGCCTTTGTATGAATAGGCTACGGCGCTGCCGGACGATATCCGGGTAAAAAGACGTATGACTAGACATTACTCGTGTCATGAGGCCTTGAGTATTAGTGCTAGGAAGTAAGGGGTGGAAATTGAGGAGTAGAAGACATTTGACTAAAATTCATATTGGACAGAAAAGAGGTTGTAGTGATGTGTGAAGCAGCTCTCGGTGGGGTAGAAAACGCTGGAGATATGGGTCTCCTTGGCGGGCGACGTCGACCATGGAGATGGAATTCTTGACTTAACTGTGTTCTACAGACGAGGCTATGGTGTTGGTCCTCATGTGTCAGCTTGCCGAGCCAAGGGCTGTGGTGGTAGTCTGACTTCTGTTGAGGATTGCGGGTGTTAGTTGGCTGCTGGAGATGAACTCCGATGCGGGCGAGTTTCCACTGGATGCTGCTAAGTCGTCAGCTGGTCGTTGCGACCTTCCTCCAGACAGTGCTTTTTGGCAGTGGTTTGTTGCACCTCGAGCGGTGTAGTTTCCGGTGTAAAATGAAATGGAGCTTATTTATGGACGCTCTTTAACTGCCATGGTTCTCAGCGTCCTATTCTAAACTGGGCGTGAAAGACTGGGCGTAATTTGGGTCAGAGGCCTCTTTTTCAGCCTTGACACGGGACAGACAGCTTTACTTCCCTCCCGAAGGAAGCCATTCTACGGATTTTTACGCTCGAGATATCCTTCGTGCTCCGCCAGGTTTGAACCCGCAACCTTGGGTATAGTCGCCCTCCGTGGTGTAATGGTTACCATGCTGACTTCATGCGGGTTCAAACCCGGCAGAGGACGATGGATTTTTTCGGGTGTAAAAATCCTTAGCTTGGCTTCCTTCGGAAGGGAAGTAAAGCCGTTGGTCCTGTGTCATAGATTTACGACACGTAAAAGAACCTCAAGCCTGAGCAAAATTAAGCGGTCTTTCACGCCCAATTTAGAATGGGACGCTGAGAACCAGAGTAGTTAAAGAGCGTCCATAAATAACACGCCATTTACATTTATTTAACCTTGGGTATATGAAGTTATCATGTAACCATTACGCCATGGAGGATGACTGTGATGAGGTGGTGGAGGTGGTGAGTGTGGCGAGTGCTGCTTCTAGCATAGCTAGGCGGGCGCCGTTGTTCAGGACCTCTGAGTGGAGGTCCATTAGGGTGCCGTCCGTTGCACTGGGCCGAAGTGCCTCAATCTTGTTATTGATGGTGTTGAGATGTTCTGTAATGCCGTTGGTTGTGGCTCTAAGTTCCTCAATGACCGCTGCAAGGGTGAGAGATGTGTAGCGGCGGAGTTCGGGCGAGGCCCAGAAGCCACTGCTGGGTGTTGTGGCGTGGGTAACGGCGCGGGCTGTGGTTGCTGCTGGCGGCGGTGGCTGGAACCTTCGGCAGCCAGCACGAACTAAATAAAGCGAATTAAAGTAAAGCGACGAGTGAACTAAAGCAAAGTGACCAGGGTAAACGAACGAAAACTGAACTGTATATCAGTGAACTGAACTGAACTAAAGTGAGTTAAAAATCCATTTAGTGAGTGACGCTTGCTGAGAAAATGACGAGAAATCAAGTGATTCAATTATTTGTGTACCTAGTGTAGTGCTCTAGTGACCAATAAAATAAATTTAATTGAAACTGCTGTCCTCATTTGCTACAGATTAACGTAGATAATGTTAAGTAAGCCGATAAATTGTTGGAATTATTTACGCATTAATTGGAATCGTCTCAAAGCAGAAGAAATTTATGAACAGGTTTTAAAACAAAAGCTCATCTCACAAATGAGGTGTGCATTCTAACTATGCTGTCTAGCGGTTCTGTTCAAGAAAATTAGTTGGTGGCAGAAGACTTATGTGAGGTCAGGAAGGTATGCAAGGCTACTCGTGTTTCCCAAAAGAACATATCATCCGTAACTCTGAAATAGTTTTCTGTCAGAGAAATTTCCACCTCCATTGCAACCAATCAAGAATCGTACTAATGGATTAGAAAACCGGTTTCTCTGGCGATAGCAACAGCTTTAATTTCTCCACCACGCACGATTAACATAGTAGGTATGGCATTCCATCCAAAAGCTCAATACAGATTTTACAGTAAATACATGCCCAAATCAAAAAAGCATTTTACTTTCTCTACACGTAGTATGTAAATAGTGTATACAGGAGATATTGTAGCAAGATAAATTGTGTGTTCTATCGTGATTTAAATGCAAACATTTAGCAAAATGCATTCAGAATAAAGAGTTCTTCAGAGGCTATTCCCAGAAAATTCAAGATATACATTTTATTTGGTATGTAAATATCTTTAACATGGGATTTTAATCAAAGTCGTTAGAGGCATTTTTTATAAAATCAAAAGTTTCGAAAATTTTTCCATGTAAAGGGTAGTTGGGGTGGAGGGATTTTCTTGAAAATCTTCGTGTCGCATCCTTGGAAGATACCAAACTTAAACGTTCCTTTCGTTTTTGAGCTATGTTGTCCACGGTCACACACACACGCGCCGCACACTCGGACCTTTTTCTAAAAATTCTATTTTGGGATTCAGGGGGACCCAAAAACTGTACTTTCGGGGGAATCTCGGTATGGAAATTTTGAGTGCAATACAATATCTTCTCTATTCCCTATGCATGTGCATAGTGTCCGTCAGTGTATGTGTGTGTATGTGAATGTGTCATTGGGCAGTATAGCTCAAATGAAAAGTCCGTTAAATACCAAACTTGGTATTTAAGTTCAATGTCTTTCAAGGATGTGACTCGAAGCTTTACAAGAAAATCCCGTAACACAAACTACTCTTTATATGGAAAATGTTTTGAAAATATTGCTTTTTCTCAAAAATTGCTCTAATGATTTTGATTAAAATGCCTTGTATTTATAATGTTTACGTGGTAAATAAAACGTATATCTTAAATTATCTGGGGATAGCCTCTGAAGACATCTTTTTCTGGATGAATTTTGCGGAACTTTATATAACTGGTAAACGGTAAGAGTTCGATAAAACTTACTACATAAAAAACGTAGATCACGATAAAACACTCAATTTATGTCATATGCATTTTTTTCGTGGATTTCATCGTTTTTGAAATATTCCTTGTTATTAGTTTCAGCTTTAAAAACCTATCCTTTTATCATATAGGAATTAGCCAACACCTGTCCATACAAACAAAGGAAATTTAGCCACATAGCAACTAGCTTTTGACTAACACTTTAACCTTAGGTACTCCCTTGATTCGCTTCTACTTACAAGGAGGCAAGTACTAATACTATTTCTGCTAATTTGTTATCGATTAGCATGAATTAAATAGAAGCATAAGCTTTTTAACAATAATTTGTTGCAGAGATGTTGAGAAAATCATGTGAATGGAGCACATCAGATGTTTTTTGTTGGAAAAAAGGTTCAAATGTGTGTATTTGTGTGTGTGAACAATATAACTCAAAAACTAAAAGTCAGTTACACACAAAACTTGGCATTTAAGTTCAGTATCCTCTAAACAGGAGACAAGAGAAGTGATTTTCACCAAAATTGCTTCACCAAAAATAACCGTTAACATGCTTTGGGTCCCCCTGAAACAAAAAACAAAATCAAAAAAAGTAGATTTTTACCCTCCCTACACGTACTAGGTACATAGTGTATTAAGAAGGTATTGTATTCCACCCAAAAATTCGATACCGAGAATTCACCGGAAATAAATGTTTTGGGTCCCGCTGAATCCAAAAAAAAAAATTTAGAAAAAGGTCTGTGTGTTTGTAGACAGCATAGCTCAAAAACGAAAAGACCGTTGAAAACCAAACTTGGTATTTAAGTTTGGTATCTGAGGTTTTCAAAAAAAATCCCCCCACCCCGAACTACCCTTTAATTAGAAAAATTTTCGAAATGTTTTACTGACACAAAAATGGCTCTAATGACTTTGATTAAAATATCGTATATTATAGAAATGAACCTGACAAATAACATTTATATCTTGAATTTTCTGGGAATAGTCTCTGAAGACTACTTTATTCTGGATGAATTTTACGGAATTTTGTATAACGGTAAACCGTAAGAGAAAGAGAAAAGCTTACTTAACGGTAAATAGCTCTTTAAAACACACAATTTATGTAACATAGATTGTTTTCGTGGAACGGATCGTTTTTGAGATATTCCTTGTTATTTGTTCAACTTTAAAACGCGTTTACTTTTCTCACACGGGAATTTTCAATTCCTGTCCATAGAGACAAAGGAACTTCAGTCACATAGCAACCAGCTTTTGACTAATACTGCAGCCTTTATTTTCCTTCTACATGTATGGAAGTAAGTAATAAACTTTTTCTGTTATTTTTTTCTCAATTGGCATGAAGTAAAAAGAAGCATAAGCTTTTTAACAATAAATTGTTACAGAGATGTAGAGAAAGTCATGTGAATGGAACACATAAATTTTTTTTAGGGTAAACGTTTTCTGAGGCATTCTATGTTATTGGTTTCAATTCTAAAACGTAAGCCTTTCTCAAACGGGGATTTGTCGTTTCGTTTTACTTTTTCTAGCACGTATGTACAGAATAGATAGAGACGATTGTATCTAACCCAAATATTTGATACCGGAAATACCTGTAAATCCCGTCAAAGTCAGTCAACTACAGTTGAAAACTAAATTGTGCAGGCTTCGTTTTCCATTTTGTACCCGCCGGTCACGTAGTTGGAAGCGTTCAGAAACAGTCGCATGCGCAAACCACCTCAGTTGCCGCAAACTCATTCAGGTGTAGCAGTGTGCGACTTCGGCGTTATAAACTCACCGTCGGCACACGTTCCACTACACTGGTGTCAAAATAAACTCTGACACGAAGTAGTTCACACACGTTGGGTGATTACAATATATTGAAGATATTTACCTCACAAATAAATTTAATTTTTGAAAGTGTAAATTTATATCTTGAAAATTTATATCTAAAACTGTCTTCATTGTGGTTGAGTTTTGCCTAACTGGTAAACCGTAAACCGTAGATAACCTTAGTGTACAAATACACATATTTCGTTAAAACATAATTTATGGGCAATACACCTCTGTTCGTGGATTTATATCAATTTCTGAGATATTCCTTGTTATTAGTTTGCATTTTTAATAAAAAATGGGAAGTCATCACTTATTTTTCTTACTTTTATGTATATATTTATTTATATTTTCTCCTAACCCGGTAAAGAGAACAAAATTTCAATGCCATTTCTACCAGTTTTTAAATATTTTGACTCCGGCTTTAACCTTTTAGACCTCATTAAAACACAATTTATATCATATTGGTACATTTTTACTTTCTCTATACGCACTATGTACATAGTGTATAGAGACGGTATTGCACTGCACCAAAAAATTCGATACCGAGATTTCACCGGAAATGTGTTTTAGGGTCCCCTGTATCCAAAAAAAGTATTTTCAGAAAAAGGTCCTGTGTGTGCGTCTGTGAACACGATAACTCAAAAACGAAAAGTCGGTAAATTACCAAACTTTGTATTTAAGTTTAGTATCTTCCAGGGATGCGACACGAAGAGTTTGAGAAAAATCCCCCACCCCAAACTATCCTTTACATGGAACTTTTTTCGAACATTTTGATTTTCTAAAAAATGGCTCTAGCGATCTTGATTAAAATATCGTATATTAAAAACATTTACCTGACAAAATGTATATCTTGAATTTTCTGGGAATAGCCTCTGAAGACTACTTTATTCCGGGTCAATTTTACGGAATTTGCATAAGTGCTAAACCGTAAGATATGGCCAAAAACTTACCACACAACAAATGTGGAGCACCTTAAAACACACAGTATATTTTATATACATTTTTTTTTCTTGGAGTTGATTGTTTTTGAGATATTCATTGTTTTTTATTTCAGCTATAAAAAACTTATACTTTTCTCATACAGGAATTTGTCAACTTATGTCCATACAAACAAAGGAACTTCAGTTACATAGCAACTACATTTTGATTATCACTTTAATCTATGGTACCCCCCCTCCCCTATTTTGCTTCTACTAACAAGGAAGCAAGTAATAAGACTATTTCTGTTAATTTTTTCTCGATTAAATGTAGTAAATAGAATAACTTGTTACAGGGATGTAGAGAAAGTCATGTGAATGGAACTCTCCAGATTTTTCTTTATAGACTTAAGAATTTCTGAAATATTCCCTGCTATTTGGTTCAGTTATAAAATGCTTGTAATCTTCTCAAGGGGATATTTCTCATTATTTTCTCTACACGTATATAGTACCTATTGTACTGCAAAAATTTGATACCGAAATTTCACCGTAAATATATGGTTTGAGATCCCTTGAATCCCAAAAAAAATTCGAAAAAGGTCCGTGTGTGTGCGTCTGTGGGCCGCATAGCTCAAAAGTGAAGAGACTTGGTATTTAAGTTTAGTATCTTCTAAGGATACGACCCGAAGATTTGTGTAGGGCTATAGTGTATTAGATTAACGAGCTGACTGGAATTCATTCAATGAAATGCTCGCCGTGGCTGCGTTTTGCCCACCGGGCTGATGGCCAGAAGCACTTTACAACTCTTTCCCATACGTGACCACTCTTACGCACTACAACTTACTGAAAACCTGCTCACCTTTTGCAGATAATATACTTCACATTTTCTTTTTCTAGTGCGAGGCAGGTTGTAAATTGCAAATTATGTTTCCCACATCCTGTTAACGGTACAGGAAAATCACATCCCACTCTTAAATTCAATATCATATGCAACCGGTGAATTCTCGATTACAAAAACCTGAAGTGTTCCATTTACATGACTTTCTCTGCAATAAATTGTTGTTAATAATCTTATTCTTCTATCTTCTTCATGCTAATTCGCTAAAATCAGCAGAAATGGTCTTCTTATTTGCTTCCTTGTAAGTAGAAGGGAAATAAGGAAATAATACAGGCTAAAGCAATAGCCAAATCTTTTAAGAGCTTGTTGCTATGTGATTGAAGTTCCTTTATTTGTGTGGCATGGGATGACGAATTCTCGTATCAGAAAAGTATAAGTATTTTAAAACTGAAACCTATAACAGAGAATATCTCGAAGACACTCAATTCCACCAAAAAATGTACCTATATAACATAAATTGTTCTACATTTTGTGTTAAGTAGGTATGTATTTTTCCATCTCTTGCGGTTTACTAGTTATGCAAAGTTAAAAAAAAAACCTGATATGTTCCATTCACATGCCTTTCTAGACACTTCTGGACCAAATTATTGTTAAAAAGCTTAAGCTTCTATCTACTTCGTTCTAGTCGAGATAAATATTAGTAGGAATGCTTTCTTGTAAGCAGAAAGGAAATAAGGGAATACACTAGGCTAAAACGACATTAAAAGTTGGTTGCCATGTGGATGAAATCCGTTTCTATGCATTGCCTAGAGTTCACAAATTGTATGTGAAAGGTTTTAACTATTTTAAAACTGAAACAAATAACAAGCAATATCTCAAAATCCAGCTGTACGAAAAAAAAAGTATATGACATAAATTATGTATTTAATCTAAAATGTTTGTGTTGTAAGTTTTTGTCTATCCCTTACGGTTTATTGTTTTTGTACAATTAAAAAAATCTGATGTGTTAAACTCACATGCCTTTCTCTAGTTCTTCTACAAACTTCTTACATAAGATTATTCCTCTTTTTGCACCTTGCTAATCGAGATAATCATAGCAGAATGTTCTTACTACTTATTTCCTTACAAGTAGATAGAAAATAAGAGAATACACTAGATTAGCCGATAGTAGTCAAATGTTTTAAAAACTGTGGTTATTCGATTGTCATTGCAAATCGCTTCTTTGCTTGGCCAGGAGTAGAACAAACGAAAAACGACACTTCCTGTCAGAAAAGTTTAAGTACTCACAACTGAAACCTAAAACAAGGAATATCTCGGAAATGGTTACCTCCACAACAAAAATGTAAAGGGCATAAATGGTGTGGTTTGATCAGATCAACATTTTCTGTGCAGTAAGTTTTTGTCTATCTCTTACTGTTTAGCAGTTAAGCAACATTTAGCAAAATTCATCCAGAATAAAGAGCTCTTCAGAGGCTATTCCCAGAAAATTCAAGATATACATTTCATTTGGTATGTAAATATCTTTAATATGGGATTTTAATCAAAATCGTTAGCGGCATTTTTTAGAAAATCAAAAGTTTCGAAAACTTTTCCATGTAAAGGGTAGCTGGGGGTGGGGTGATTTTCTTGAAAATCTTCGTGTCGCATCCTTGAAGATACCAAACCTAAATACCAAGTTTAGTATTTAACGGTCTTTTAGTTTTTGAGCTATGCTGTCCACAGACACACGCACACTCACAGACAGACACACACACATACACACGGATCTTTCTCTGAAAATGCTTTTTTTTGGATTCAGGGGGTCCTAAAACATGAATTTCTGGTGAAATATCGGTATTAAATTTTTGTTTGGAATACAATGTGTTCTCTAGCTATTTGTACCATTTTTCTCACATACGAGAGTATTCACTTTCTCTGATCCTGGAAATTTAAAAGAAGGGAGTTTCAATTACACGAAATAAGGACCAGCTTTTAAAAAATCTGACCTGATGATCTGAAAGTCATTCACATGAATTTCCCTACATCTCTGCAATTAACTATTTTTAAAAAGCTTATTTTTATTTTACTTCATGCTAATCGATAAAAAATTAGCTGAAATGAGTTTATTACTTGCTAAGAAAATTTTGAATTTTTTAAAAATGATTCTAAGGATTTTTCTTAACACGTCATATATTACATATGCAAAAAAGGGCATATGTTGAATTTTTTGGGTGTAGTCTCTGAAGATACATTTACTTTGGATGAATTTTGTGGAAGTTTGCTTAACCCGTAAAACCGTTAGAGATAGACAAAGGCTTACTTAATGAAAAATGTAAGTTCATTAAAACACACAATTTATATTATATACATTTTTTACGTGAAGTTGAAGTTTTGGAGTCATTCCTTATTATTGGTTTCAATTGTAAAGTACTTACACTTTTCTTAGATAAGAAGGGTCCGTTTTTCTTTTTTCTACTGCTAGCCAAGCAAAGAAGCGATTTGCATTGAGAATCCAATAACGACAGCTTAAAACATTGGACTATCAGAATAGCATTTTGCATTCCTTTAGCTCTCTTCTATTTATATGGAATTAAGTAATTAGAACATGCTGCTAATATTTATCTCGATTAGAATTGTGTAGAAAGAAAAATAATATAATTTTAGATGTTTCTGGAGCAGCTAGAGAAAGTCATGTGAGTGTAATATTTTTAGATTTTTAGAACAAGGTCTCTGAGTCCGTGTATCTTTGAACACGATAACTCAAAGATGAAAAGTCGTTAACGTACCAAAATGGGTATTTAAGTTTGGTGTCTTCCAAGGATGCGACACGTAGATTTCCCCCTACCCACAACTATCCTTTACATGGAACATTTTTCTAAAATTTTGATTTTCTCAAAAATGGCTCTAACGATTTATGTTAAAATACTCTGTGTTTAAGATATTTTTATGACAACCGAAATGAATATCTTGAATTTTCTGGGAATAGCCTCTTAAGACATTTTTATTCTGGATAAATTTCACGAAATTTTACATAACTGGTATACCCTGAGAATAGACAAAAACTTACCTAATAATAAATGTAGAGCTCGTTAAAACACACAAGTTATATTATATACACATTTTAATGGAGTTAATCGTTTATGAGATATTCCTTGTTATTGGTTTCAGCTTTAAAATACTTATACTTCTCTCATACAGAAACTCGTCATCTCTTGTCCATAGAAACAAAGGAACTTCAATCAAATAGCAACCAGCTTTTGACTGTCCTTTTTGCATATGGTACTTACCAATTTCTCTTCTATTTACATGGAAGAAAGTAATAAGACTAATTTGCTAATTTCTCCCCCGATTAGTATGAAGTAATTAGAAGCATAAGCTTTTTAGAATAATTTCTTACAGAGATGTAGAGAAAGCCTGTAAATGGAACACATCAAATTTTTCTAGATAGTAAGTAATATGGCTATTCTGCTACTTTTTTGTCGATTAGCAAGAAATAAGTAGAAGCATAAGTTTTTTTTTAACAATAGTTTGTTACAAAGATGAGGAGAAAGTCATGTGAATGGAACACTTTGGATTTTTCTAGATAACCGATAATACGACTATTTTGCTAATTCTTGCCCGATTAGCATGAAGTAAATAGAAGCATGAGCTTTTTAACAATAATTTGTTGCACAGATGTAGTGAAACTCATATGAATTTGGACTTTTCTAGATAGCAAGTAATATTACTATTCTGCTAATTTCTCCCGATTTGCATGAAATAAATAGAAGCATAAGCTTTATATCAATAATTTGTTGCAGAGATGTAGTGAAACTCATATGAATTTGAATTTTTCTAGATAGGAAGTAGTAATACTATTGTTTTAATTTTTCCCGATTTGCATGAAGTAAATAGAAGCGTAAGCTTTTTACCAATCATTTGGTCAGAGATGTAGAGAAATTATGTGAATGGAACACTTTGGATTTTTCTAGATAGCAAGTAATAAGACCAATCTACTAATTTTTTCTCGATTAGCATGAAGTAAATAGAAGCATATGCTTTTAACAACAATTTTTTGCAGAAATGTAGAGAAAGTCACTCTGGATTTTTTTAGATAACACAGATACTTTCTAGATATATAATTTGTTACATGGATGTAGTGAAAGTCATATCATGGAACACACCAGATTTTTCTGGATAGGTTTGGATATAGAAACGAAAACGGTAGTTAAAGATACGGGCGGCGATTGGCACAATTTGCGAGTGAACTGTTACTAGTCAACTCCCCTCCACCTGAGAAGTGTCAAATAGGAAGAAAAGTTCAAAACTTGTTTAGCAAGTCATTTTTCAGCAGCTTTCAAGTTTGTTTTGTTAGCTCCGAGGTAGCTTAAACATTTGTCGCAACTCTTTGAGAGAGTACGTATCTAAATCCGTTTAACTTGCATGGTCTGGCAGTAAAATTTAACATTCTTATTTTTCTGTATAAATGTTTTAAAAATTCTGCAGTGATTGCATTGCTGTTAGATACCAGAGTCCTTCGATAAGTTCTTAGAAAAAGATAGAAAAACAAATTAATTTTTTTAAAGTTTTATTTTATTACTTTCTCTTCACGTACTATGTACATAGTATATACAGGTAGTATTGTATGAGGGCCGTTTCTTTCTCAATCTCCGTTAGGCTATTAAATAAAAGACAAGCTCATAGAAGAGAATCATTTTATTACTAAAAGTTTTGTACACTTTTGGTTACTTTTCAACATAATCACCGTAAAGATTGAGGCATTTATCGAACCTGTGCACAAGCTTTGCAATACCCGCTTCAAAAATGTTGCCGCGCCAATGATTTCAAATGAGCATTGGTGTTGTTTTGAGGAGCTTCGTACTTTACGACGTTTGCGGAGAGCCATGCAAAACAAACGAAGAGGAATGCTGACTTCAGGAATTGTGTTGATCCATGACAACGCTCGTCCACAAACTGCTGGCAACCCATCAGCTCCTTGAACAATTTCAATGGGACATTTTCGATCATCCGCTGTACAGTCTTGACCTGGACCCAGCGACTTTCACCGTTTCCCTGAACTGAAGACGTGGCTAGGAAGGCAGCACTTTCAAACCCACGGAGAGCTTCAAAATAACGTCAATGCCCATTTGAAATTATTGGCGGCAACATTTTTTGAAGCGAGTATTGCAAAGAGTTTGCTCAAGTACGACAAATGTTAAAATGTAACCAAAAGTGTACAAAACTTTTAGTAATAAAATAAATGTTTTCTATGAACTTGTCTTATATTTATAGCCTATCGGAGGTTGAAAAAAAGACTGCCCTGGTATTCCACCCAAAAATTCGATACCGAGATTTCATCGGAAATGCATGTTTTATGACCACCTGAATAAAAAAAATCTGATGTGCTACATTCACATGACTCTCTCTAGCTCTTCTACAAACTTCTTACATAAGATTCTTCTTCTTTAAGCACCTTGCTAATCGAGATAATCATTAGCAGAATGTTCTTACTACTTAGTTCCTTATAAGTAGAAAGAAAGTAAGGGAATACACTAGGCTAAACCGATAGTCAAATGTTTTAAAATCTGTCGTTATTCGATTGTAATTGCAAATCGCTTCTTTGCTTGGCCAGGAGTAGAACAAAATAAAAACGGACACTTCCTGTCTTAGAAAAGTGTAAGTGCTCAGAACTGCAAATATCTCGGAAACGGTTACCTCCACAATAAGAATGTAAAGGACATATATTGTGTGCTTTGAGCAGATCAACATTTTCTGTGTAGTAAGTTTTTGTCTATCTCTTACCGTTTAGCAGTTAAGCAACATTTAGCAAAACTCATCCCGAATAAAGAGCTCTTCAGAGGTTATTCCCAGAAAATTCAAGATATACATTTTATTTGGTATGTAAATATCTTTAATATACGGGATTTTAATCAAAATCGTTAGAGCCATTTTGTAGAAAATCAAAATTTTCGAAAATTTTTCCATGTAAAGGGTAGTTGGGGGTGGGGGCATTTTCTTGAAAATCTTCGTGTCGCATCCTTGGAAGATACCAAATCTAAATACCAAGTTTATATTTAACGGTCTTTTCGTTTTTGAGCTATGCTGTCCACAGAAACACACACAGCCAGACACACACACATACACACGTACCTTTTTCTGAAAATGCTTTTTTTGGATTCAGGGGGTCCTAGAAATGTATTTCTGGTGAAATTTGGTATCGAATTTTGGGTAGAATACAATACTTCCTCTATACACTATTTACATAGTACATATAGGGAAAGTAAAAAAGTATTTTCAGAAAAAGGTCCTTGTGTATGTGTGTGTCTGTGTGTATGTGTGTGTGTTTGTAGACAGTATAGCTCAAAAATTAAAATACTGTTAAAACCCTTTAGATGGAAACATTTTTGACAATTTTTATTTTCTCAAAAATGGCTCTATCAATTTTGATTAAAATACTACATATTAAAGTGATTTCCATTAAAAATAAAATATATACCTATCTTGAATTTTCTGGGAATAGCTTTTAAAGACTAGGTTATTTTGGAGTAATTTTTCTGAACTTTGCATAGCTAGTAAACCGTAAGAGATAGACAAAAACTTGGTACACAAAATATGTAGATCTCGTTAAATACGCAATTTATATTATATACTTTTTTTCGTGGAGTTGATCATTTTCGAGATATTCCTTGTTATTTGTTTCAGTTCTAAAATACTTATACGTTTCTCATGCGGGAACTTTTCAACTTGTGCCCACCCAAAGAAACGGGTTTTAGTTCCATAGCAACTACATTTTGAAACATTTTCTGTCGGTTTAGCCTATTGTATTCACTTATTTCCATTCTGCTTAGAAGGAACTAAGCAATACGACCGTTTCTGCTAATGCTTATCTGGATTAGCATGAAGTAGATAAAAGCACAAGCTTATTAACAATAATTTATTACAAATATGTAGAGAAAGTCATGCGAATGGAACACATCAGATTTTCTTTCAACATAGGATACTTTTAGCTCGATACACTTTTCCCAGCATTTCTCCAAAGGTCGTCAAAATAGGCATCTGTTTGAGAGATGACGTTTTCGTTAGGCGCGAATCGTTCACTCTGAAGACGAGGAAGATGCACTTCTTCGAAACGTTGGTGTCAAACCAAGTTTTTACCTGGTTAGAAGCCCGAGAAAATTTTGAATTAATTCTACAATTTTCTTCATCGAAACTGCGCAGCTTGCATTGCCTTGATGGAAGAATTTTTTTCTTTGGCAGATGTCGTTTTTTTCTTGATTTCTCCGTTCAGCCGTTGCAATAACGATGCATAATATTCTCCAAGAAATCAGATGATTCCACGTGCATCCCAAAAACCGAGGCCATCACTTTGTCAGCAGATTTTTCCACCTTTGCCTTCTTCGAAGCAGGTTCGACCTCTTTCTTCTCGTTTCTCTTTGTTTACTCCTAGCAAGCAATGAGAATGGAATTTCAATTGTTTCACATTTGACTATCACTTTAGCCTAGAGTATTCCCTTATTCCCCTTCTTACAAGGAAGGCAGTAATAAGGGTATACCCCCACCGCTGAATCCTGCACTTGACAGTTCGGGTGGTTTTGTGTAAGGTTGGCTATGCTGCCTTTGCGGTGTTGCCAGAGTAACTAATAAACAACAACAGCTGATCACAAATGGCTCTATCGTGTGTAAAGACGAGTATAATCTATGTAAATAATAAATGAATGCCGATAAATAACGATGTTAATTGAAAATAACAATGATATCATAACGTATGTAGGATACATTACGTATTTACGGCAATATAGAACAAATTAATGCAAAATAGCTCGTTACAATGAGAGAAAGGTATAGCAAAGTGATTTTCACCGATTTAGAATTTTAATGAATCCATCCAAGTGTCCGTCGTCATCATTCTCGGAAGCATTATTGTCATTGTCATCATCAACATCGTCGTCGTCACCAAGACATCATTAGTGGTTCACATTCACTGATGATTCCGTCTAATTCCTGTCCTTTTGTTATTATTTTATTAGCCTTCTTCCAGAAACCGCCTCCACCCATATGCCACTTCTACAATTGTGAAAGTCTTGTTACGCTCCTTCATACAAACAGAAACTAGCAACAATAATACGTAGCTTGCACAGAACAGCTCAACGCACGTGTTAGGAGTTCACAAACGAGCACGCGGTTGGAAATAGCCAGATATTGCAACGGTGCGGCATCTAGATCCGTTTCCGTTGTCTGACCGACCGGAATGCTGCTTTGTGATTGGTTCAGAAAGTCAAACGGGTAAAGCTTTTCATCTGTTGCTTGCAGTAGTACCAACTTAACTCCCAACTGCAAGTATTCAGCGGCGGGGGTATAATTTTAACCTATGGAGATAAAAAATTAATCTTTTGAATAAAAGGTTTGTTTGCGGAATAGCTACAAAAGGTCATGTGAATGGAACGCTTCAGATGTTTCTTTTTTAATGTACATACTGGTACATGATCTACCTGCAGTAATAAACAACAATACGTATCCAGTTCTTTTTGCGGATGTTACAAGTATTATAATTAAAGAACATAAAACCAGTTAGCTCCCAGATTCAGCTAACAAACTCAGTATTGTAAATAATTGGTTTGAAGTAAAAAAAAATGTGTATACATTCTGATGAAAAAAGCTTACTATAAAATAAAAAAAGATAGACTTAATAATAGTCTGTTCATAATAGTAAATAATTGGTTGGAAAGTATTTGAGTAAAAAGCTAACTATAAAGTAAAAAAAAAAAAAAAAAGAAGAAGAAGATAGAATATGAAAGTAATCAAATTTCAGAACCTAGGGATATAAAATTTCCGACTCTTATTATACATCGTGAAATGAATTGGAAAGATCATATTGATTATACCTTACCCAAACTGAGCTGTGCAGTCAGATAATTAGTTCAGCTTATAAATAAGAACATTTTTAAAACAGCTTATTACGCTTATTTTCAGTCATTATCATTGATGACCTATGGAACAATATGCTTGGGAAGTTCGGTAGACGCAATAAAGTGTTTATTATGCAAAAAAAAAAAAAAGTTAATAAGAATAATGGCAGGCACAGTCAATCAACTCACTAAAACCACTATTCGATAGGTTTTGGAATTTGCCATTAGCCGGCGAATATACTAGCCGTGTTGTTACTTGTAATAAATAACCCAAAAAGGTTTACAAAGTGTCTAGACACATACAGAACTTCCATAGACCAACAAATAATTTGCAGGCATTTCAAAAATGGGTCTTTTACAGTGGTATAGCTTTATTTAATTCAATTGCATCTGCTATAAAGGAATTGCATATGAAAAACAAGTTTAGGCCAGAATTAAACAGATACCTCATTGTTCACACCTTCTATACTGAGGATGATTTCATTCAATCAAAAATATAAGTAATAACTAAAGCAGTGTTATAGATATAATATACATGAATATTCTAAGAAAACATACTGTAGATACAAATTGGTTTTGGAAACAGACACGTTGTTAAAATTATGCAAAATTGACACCTCTGAAAAATCAGATACCAGAATTAATCTTTGTAAATAACTGTATAAAAAATTATCAAGAGGAAATCAATAAATGTAATTCCCCACTTGTACATCCCAGAGTCGTACCTTATGTCTAATCTTAAAACAAAAGCCATATATATATATATATGTAATGTATGTTATGTATGTATTTCCTTATAAGAAGAAGGGACCACATGTGAGATTTGTGGTGGACAAATCAGCGCAGGGGCAGATTTTCTCCGGTTTCCCCGGCCATCTCATTCCACTGGTGCTCCATCTTCATTCCATGCATCATCACGTCTTCTCCTGCGGTGCCATAAGTAGTAAAAGCTGTTGTTGAACACTATCAAAAAATAAGTAGGAGGAAATACACTAGGCTAAATCGATACCCAAATTCTTTAAGAGCTGGTCACATGCGAAAACATTTAAATGTATTCCATTTTGATGGTCAGGAATAAAAAAATCTGATGTGTACCATTCACATGACTTTCTCCATATCCCTGCAACAAATAATTCTTAAAAAACTTATACTTATATTTACTTTATGCTAATCAGAAAAAAATTAGCAGAAATAGTCTTATTACTCGCATCCTTGTAAGTAGAAGCGAAATAAGGGACAACCGTAGGTTAAAGTGATAGTCAAAAGCTGGTTGCTATGTCAATGAAGTTCCTTTGTTTATAAGGATAGGAGTTGACAAGTTCCTGTTTGAGAAAAGTATGCCTTTTTCATAGCAGAAACCAAAAATAAGGAATGTCTCAAAAACGACAAACTCCACGAAAAAATGTATGTAACATAAATTGTGTATTTTAACGTGCTCTACATTTTTTGTGCAGTAAGTTTTTGTCCATCTCTTACGGTTTATCAGTTATTCAAAATTTAGTAAAATTCATCCAGAATAAACTACTCTTCAGAGACTATTCCCAGAAAATTCAAGATATACATTTCATTTGTCAGGTAAATATGCTTAATATCCGAAATTTTAATCAAAATCGTTAGAGCCATTTTTGAGAAAATCAAAATTTTCGAAAAAAGTTCCATGTAAAGGGTAGTTGGGGGTGGCGGGATTTTTATCAAAATCTTCGTGTCGCATCCATGGAAGATACTAAACTTGAATACCAAGCCTGGTATTTTACCGACTTTTCGTTGTTGAGTTATCGTGTTCAAAGACACACGGACACACACACACACACACACACACACACACACACACATACGGACCATTTTGTGAAAATGCTTTTTTTGGATATTGGGGACCCTAAAACATATATTTCCGGTGAAATCTCGGTATCGAATTTTTGGTGGAGTGCAATACTTTCTCTATACACTATGTACATAGTGCGTATGGAGAAAGTAAAAATATGATGTGTTCCATTCACTGGACTTTCTGTAACTGTTCTGCAAACAAACTGCTTACAAATGATTAAGTCTTCCTTCTACTTCATGCTAATCGAGATAAGCTTTGACAGAATGGTCTTATTACATAGTTCTTTATAAGTAGAACTGTTTTATTGCTTCATTTGTATAGCCCCCTTTAACTTCAAAGGTCATATCAGGGGCTTTGACTTTTGAAACAATTTGTATTACTGTAGGTTATTGACATTAGGTTAATCATGTTTAATTTCTCTAGCCCCGTATGTACAGTGTACATAGAGATAGAGAAGTATTGTATTCCACCCAAAAATTCGATACCGAGATTTCACCGGAAATACATGTTTTAGAACTTCCCTTATCCAAAAAGAGAATTTTCAGAAAAAGAACCGTATGTGTGTGTGTGTGTGTGTGTGTGTGTGTGTGTGTGTGTCCATGTGTCCGTGTGTCTGTGAACACAATAACTCAAAACGAAAACTAGCTGAAATACCAAACTTGGTATTTAAGTTTAGTATCTTTCAGGGATGCGACACGAAGATTTTGAGAAAAATCCCCCCACCCCAAACTACCCTTTACATGAACTTTTTTCGAAAATTTTGATTTTCTTAAAAATGACTCTAACGATTTTGATTAAGATACCGTATATTAATGATATTTACCTCACAAATAAAATGTATATCTAGAATTTTCTGGAAATAGCTTCTAAAGACCTGTTTATTCTGGACGAATTTTGCTTAATTTGACATAAATAGTATACCGTAAGAGATAGACAAAAAATTACTATACAAAATATGTAGGTCTTGTTAAAATACACAAGTAATGTCTTTTACATTTTTTTCGTGGAACTTACCATTTTCGTGGTATTCATTGTTATTAGTTTCAGTTGTGAAGTACTTATATCTTTCTCAGACGGGAGTGTCCGTTTTTCCTTTGTTGTACTCCTAGCCAAGAAAAGAAGCGATGTGTAATGACAATCGCATAACGACTGCTTTTAAAGCATTTGAATATCGGTTTAGCCTAGTGTATTCCCTTATTTTCTTCCTAACGATAAGGAACTAAGTAATAATAACATTGTGCTAATGAGTACCTCGATTAGCAAGGTGCAGAAAGAAGAATAATCTTATGTAAGAAGTTTGTAGAACAGCTAGAGAAAGTCATGTGAGTGTAACACATCAGATTTCTATTGTCCCTATAGGCACCATGTGCATAGTGTATAGAGAAGGTATTGCAATCCACCAAAAACTTCGATACCGAGATTTCATCGGAAATATATGTTTTAGGGTCCCCTTTATCTAAAAAAAAGCATTTTCACAAAAAGGTCCGTATGTGTGTGTGTATGTGTCCGTGCGTCCGTGTGTCTGTGAACACGATAACTCAAAAACCAAAGTCGCTAAAATACCAGACTTGATATTTAAGTTAGGTATCTTCCAGGGATGCAACACGAAGATTTTGAAAAAAATCACCCCACCCCAAACTACCCTTTACATGGAGCTTTTTTCGAAAATTTTGAATTTCTCAAAAATGGCTCAACGATTTTGATTAAAATATCATATATTAAAGACATTTACCTGACAAATAAAATGTATATCTTGAATTTTCTGCGAATAACTCTGAAGACTACTTTATTCTGGATACATTTTACGGACTTTTAAATAGCTGCTAAACCGTAAGAGGTAGACAAAAACTTACTACACAAAAATGTAGAGCACGTTAAAACACAAAATTTATGTTATATCGATTTTTTTCGTGGAGGTAATTGTTTTTGAAATATTCCTTGCTTTTCGTTTCAGCTATAAAAAACATAATTTTCTCATACAGGACTTTGTGAACTCGTGTCCATACAAAAGAACTTCAGTCACATAGCATCCATCTTTTGACTATCACTTTAACCTATGGTACTTCCTAATTTCGCTTCTACTTACAAGGAAGCAAGTAATAAGTCTATTTCTGCTAATTTTTTCTCGATTAGCAGGAAGTAAATAGAAGCATAAGCTTTTTAAAAATAATTTGTTGCAGGGATGTAGAGAAAGTCATGTGAATGGTACACATAAGATTTTTTTTATCATTACACCACGCACATTCACTCTGACATTCATACTTCCAGACTCTCTGGGGGATATGGAATGGTTGTAGTTAAATCCGCCCCTGTCGGGAATAGAACTCGCGTCCGGATGAGAAAGTAGCTCTCAGTGACCACACAACCTCGGAGTGTTATTAAGTTGTTCGTTTGTTGGGAATTTTATGACCACATGGCAACCGCTCTAATAGAGGAAGCTAAAAGCTTTCCAAATAAATAAACAATTCTGTATCCTGTTATGGATATTCTGTGTAATTTTATAACCTAGTTATTCGTTCAAGGAATTAGGAAATGGGTGTTACACGTTCTGAATTCCTCCTACCAGAGACAAACATGCGAAATTCAGATTCTGATCTCGTTACGAAAAGTCGCTTTCTATTTCATCAGCGAAATCAGAGTGAGAGTATCTTTATGACCTCAAATCACACGTTAGTATAAAGTCATGTAAACCGTCAGCTCCACTTATAGGTTAAACATGTTCACGGAAACCGTGCTGCGCGGTCTCCAAACAAATGAGTCCATAATTCAGGGTGTTAGGGTTATTCGTACCCAGATTTTGCGTACTGATAGGTCCAAATATGACGAATAATTAAGTTCAATAACAATTTCATTGGACAATAGAGATAATTTAACATGGAATACATTATTTGCACAAAGAACTAATGTTTTGTTTTGGTTTTTGCCTAAAATGCGGTTCACCACTAGCCTGTGTGTTTATTATCAGCTATTGCCACTAACGAGAGGTGGGGAGGCTTTCTTTCAAGCTATCCGATTGTATTCACAAGACCTGGACTAAAAGCTGTGTAAAAGGTGAGCCAGTACGTGTCGTGTCACAGTGCTAAAAGTTATCTAAAAGGGAGATATAAATTATACTAAGAAAAAAGAAATATAATTGAAATTTGCCAGGGAAGAAGTATTGTAAAACATCTAAAAAGGCAGTTGTCACAAGCTGCCAAGCGACCCAGGTGGGATAGTACCGTTAAGGGCAGGATATTCAATGAAGGGGTGAGGTTCCACTGCCCGAGGGTGGACATAGCAAGGAAGACAAACAATTCTCTTGTTCTCTTGCTGATCAAGCGACAGAACATCACTAGCTATAGAAGAGTGGCATAGGTAAGATGTGATATTTGAGTCCGATGGGGAGTCAATCAGGCTACACATGACCGTGACGGAAATCGTGTTTATTTAATACGGTCAAATTCACGAGCCTTGTTAGATGCACAGAGGCAAGACGTGATGGCTGAGTCCGCAGTAAAAAAAATCTGATGTATTACACTCATATGACTTTCTCTAGCAGTTCTATAAACTTCTTACATAAGATTATACTTCCTTCTGCACCTTGCTAATCGAGGTACTCATTAGCACAATGTTATTATTACTTAGTTCCTTATCATTAGGAAGAAAATAAGGGAATACACTAGGCTAAACCGATAGTCAAATGTTTTAAAAGCTGTGGTTATGCGATTATCATTACAAATCGCTTCTTTTCTTGGCCAGGAGTAGAACAAAAGAAAAACGGACACGCACGTCTGAGAAAAGTATAAGTACTTCACAACTGAAACTAATAACAATGAATACCACGAAAATGGTTAGGTGCACGAAAGCATTTATACGACATAACTTGTGTGTTTTAACAAGACCTACATAGTTTGTATAGTAAGTTTTTGTATATCTCTTACAGTTTACTAGTTATGCCAAAATAAGCAAAATTCATCCAGAATAAACAGGTCTTTAGAAGCTATTCCCAGAAAATTCAAGATATACATTTTATTTGTCAGGTAAACATCATTAATATACGGTATTTTAATCAAAATCGTTACAGCCATTTTTAAGAAAATCAAAATTTTCGGAAAAAGTTTCATGTAAAGGGTAGTTAGGTGTGGTGGGATTTTCCTCAAAATCTTCGTGTCGCATCCTGGAAGACACTAAACTTAAACACCAAGTTTGGTATTTTAGCTAATTTTCGTTTTTGAGTTAGCGTGTTCACAGACACACGGACACTTGGACACACACACACACACGGATCTTTTTCTGAAAATGCTCTTTTTGGATACAGGAGGCCCTAAAACATGTATTTCCGGTGTAATCTCGGTATCGAATTTCTGGGTGGAATACAATACTTCTCTATCCCTTTGTACATTGTACATACGGGGCTAGAAGAAGTAATAAACGGGCTACATACGGCCACGATGCAAACAGTGTTTATTTGATATACTAACAGACGGTCAAAAGTAACAAGGAATGAAAGGTGCGGCCGTGTAAAGCGTAGTTGAAAAGGGGAAAGTTTAGGAGGATTGCGTGTGTGTTCGACGGCAGAACAAAATGAATAACAATAATTTGGAACTCGAAGAAAATCACTTGTGTCTTACCACAGCTGAGAAAGATTCCATACATACAAAATCCTGAGCACCCACATTCTCCACAACATTCCTAAATATCCTAAACCTGCACCGGAAGCTCTATAATACATCACCCCGCACATATCAAAATAATTTGAGAATACCCTGTGGTTTACCGGAAAAACCGAGTCAGTTGGAGAATTTAGTCTCATGCCGGCATGAGCCATGGTACCTCAGTGGTTAGAGTAACTGGACGGGAACCATGAGACAAGTGATTCGCAGTTGTCTACAGCTCCACAAGCTCTATCGCTTCCTTTAATATGCCTTCTATCCATGCATTTTCTATTACACCTCTCGTATGTTGAACGTTTCCCCATTTGTCACTAGTTACCACATCTTTTCCTTTCAACATGGGGTCCTGTATTTCACTTAGCCTTTTATTAAGGTTTTATAATTTCGGCTAACGTACCTCAACTCATTTGTCACGGTTGTAAGCCATTTTGAAATCACAATACCACTCAGACCACACCGTGGCCGAGTGACTAGACCGCTCGCCTCTCACCTAGACGGCCCGGGTACAATCCCAAACGACATGTGAGATTTGTGGTGCACAAAGCGGCGCAAGGTTAGGTTTTCTTCGATTTACCCCGCCATCGCATTCCACCTGTACCCCTCGTGTTTTTAACTTTCTTTACACGTACCATGTACATAGTGTATAAAGAAGGTATTGCATTCCACCCAAAAATTCGATACCGAGATTTCACCGTAAATAATGTTTTGGGTCCCCCTGAATCCAAAAAAATCTGATGTGTTCCATTCATATGACTTTCTCTACATCTGTATAACAAATTGTTGTTAAAAAGCTTATGCTTCTATTTACTTTATGCTAATCAAGAGAAAATTAGCAGAAATAGTTTTATTACTTGCTACCTTGTAAGTACAAGCAAAATAAGGGAAACCATAGGTTAAACTGATAGTCAAAAGCTGGTTGCTGAAGTTCCTGTGTTTGTATGGATAGGAGTTGACAAATTCCTGTATGAGAAAAGTAAAGTTTTTCAAAGCTGAAACCAAAAGCAACGAAAACTTTAAAAACGATCACCTCCACGAAAAAAAAGTATATAACATAACTTGTGTGTTTTAATGTGCTCTACATTTTCTGTTTAGTAAGTTTTTATCCATCTCTTACGGTTTAACAGTTATGCAAAATTCCGTAAAATTCATCCAGAATAAAGTAGTCTTCAGAGGCTATTCCCAGAAAATTAAAAATACACATTTTATTTTTCAGGTAAAGGTCTGCAATATACGATCAAAATCAATGCAATATTTAATCAAAATCGTTAGCCATTTTTTATAAAATCAAAATTTGCGAAAAAAGTTCCCTGTAAAAGGCAGTTGGGGGTGGGGGGATTTTCTTGAAAACCTTCCAGTCGCATCCTTGGAAACCTAAATACCAAATTTGGTTTTTAACGGACTTTTCGTTTTTGAGCTACGCTGTCCACAGACACATAGAAACACACAGACAAACACACGCACACACACGGACCTTTTTGTAAAAATGCTTTTTTTGGATGCGGGGGTAACCCAAAACATGTATTTCCGATGAAATTCTGGAATGGAATTTTTGGGTGGAATACAATACCTTCTCTATACGCTATGTACATAGTTCGTATAGAGAAAGTAAAAAAGCGTTTTTACAAAAAGGTCCGTCTGTGTGTGTGTGTGTGTGTGTAAACGAAAATACCGTTAAATACCAAACCTGGTATTTAAGTTTGCTACCTTCCAAGAATGCGACGCGAAGATTTTCAAGAAAATTTCCCCCACCTCCAACTACCCTTTACATAGAACTTTTATCGAAAATGTTGATTTTCTAAAAAAATGGCTCTAACGATTTTGATTAAAATATCGTATATTAATGACATTTACATGACAAATGAAATGTATATTTTGAATTTTCTGGAAATAGCCTCTGAAGACTACTTTATTCTGGATGAATTTTACGGAATGTTGCGTAACTGCTAAATCGTGAGATGGACAAAAATTACCACACAGAAAATGTAGAGTACATTAAAACAAACAATTTATGTTGTATAATTTTGTTTTCGTAGAATTGATCGGTTTCAAGATATTCCTTGTTTTTAGTTTCAGCTTTGAAAAACTTTTACTTTTCTCATACATGAATATGTGAACTCCATACAAACAAAGGAACTTCAGTCACATAGCAACCAGCTTTTGACTATTACTTTAACCTATCGCACTCCCTTATTTCCCTTCTACTTACAAGGAAGCAAGTAATAAGAGTATTTCTGCTAATTTTTATAATGTTTAACCCCCGCATTTACTACCATGGCACCCCAGGCGATAACACTGATGATATATGGAATGAAGATGGAGCACAAGTGGAATGCGATGGCGGGGGAAACCGGAGAACCCAGAGAAAACCCACCTCTGCGCCGCTTTGTCCACCACAAATATTACATGTTGTCGCTTGGGATCGAACCCGGGCCGGCACCCGTGGTAGTTCTAGAATGAGAATAACAGCAATGTTCGCTAGATATAAAAGTTAGTAACAATTATAAATGTAAATTCAAGGCAACCACTGTGTATAGCACAACCGAACTTTTCACAGAATGGAATCAATCAGATCAGTTATGCATGAGAACGCGCGCGTAAATTTCCACTGAACCCGGAGATGTTGCAACGCCGATGACATGATCTCTCTGACGGTTATGCATTCTTACACTATGATTGGTCAGCTACCTGACGAGCCCCTGCTAGCAGACGACACACTCCACAACTGTCATTCATAAGGAGATTTGTCACCGTAGTCGTTCCCAAGGTCGAGGTTTCAAACCCGCTTGGCATGGCTCCCTTCGGAAGGGAAATAATGCCGTTGGTCCCTTGTCATACCCTTACGGCACGTAAAAGAACCTCAAGTCTGATAAAGAAGCCTCTCAGCAAAATTAAACGTGCTTTCAATATGGAATGGGACTCTGAAAACCACAGCAATTAAAGAGCGTTCATAAATAAAACTCAATTCAATTTAATTTACAAGGAACTATGTAATAAATGTATTTCTACAAATTTTTATATCGATATACGTGAAATAGATAGAAGAATAACCTTTTGAAAGAATACTTTCTTACAAAATAGGTAGAGAAATGCATATGAATGCAATACGTCAATTTTTTTTTCATAAATTATAATAATTTCTAACTTTGAGAATAGTTGAAGGAATTCTCATGTATTAAATATGTTGAAATCTATGAAAACAAGCAATACCGCTGCTATTTTTCTGAGAAAAAACCGACTTTTATAAGGAACGATTATAAATTTAAGATTCCCTTATACATTAGTTCATCAAGAACTGACACAATGCATTCTTCTGTATAAAACACACCACTAAAATATCGTTTTTTGATTTTGGCTTAAATCTCATGCTGAGAGAGCAAGCGTAGTCGGAATGGTGTCGTGCTTATAGTGTATAGTGTCTACTGTAGAGTGTGCCACTGAATTCGGTTGCAACGCCATTTTGTACTAACACTTTTAAGAATGGTGTGTTGTAGTTATCATTCTATTGTGGCGTGAAAAGAGATTGCTATGTAAAAATGAGGCAAAAATGACTTTCTCTAGCTGTTTCACAAACTGTCCTTACAAAAGATTATTCTTTTATCTACGTCATGCTAATCAAAATAAACATTGTCGGAATTGTTCTTGTTACTTGCCTCTTTGCAAGTAGAAGGGAAAAGATAAGGGAATACAGTAGGCTATAGTGATAATCAAATCTTTCAAACACCGGTCGGTAAGCGAAAGCATTGAAAGTCGGTTCTCTTTATTTGCTAGGAGTAAATAAAAGAGAGAAGAAAAGAAGTATCTCGTTTGAGAAAAGTTACAGTAACTTAAAACTGAAACTAATAACTTGGAAATTTCCATAAACGGTCAACCCTACCAAAATGTATAGACATAAATTGTGTGTTTTAATTAAGTCTACGTGTTTTGTGTGGTAAGCTTTTATCTATCTTTAACAGTTTACAAACAATCTAAACTTATACAAAAGTTAATCAGAATAAAGAGGCCTTCAGAGGCTATTGTCAAAAAATTCAAGATATGCATTTCGTTTGTCATAAGAATATCGTAAACATTTGATATGTTAATAAAAATCGTTGGAGCCATTTTTTAAAAAATCAAAATTTTCGCAAAATGTTCCATGTAATGAGTAGTTGGAGTGGGGGATTTTCACTGTATCCTTAGGAGATACTGAACTTAAATACCAAATTTGGTATTTTACCGACTTTTCGTGTTTGAGTGAGACACACGGACACACATACCACACACTAACTTTTTCTAAAACTTATTTGTTTATTTTTATTCAGGGGACTGCCATGTATTTCCGGTGAAAGCTCGACATCGAGTTTTAGGTGTAAGTGTAGTGAAAGTAAGGACTAGTGCGAGGGATGGGATGAAAAAAATGTTAGGAAAAGAAAAGCAAATCTTACCTACGTCATAATCAGAGCTAGGAAGATCGTACCGTTCGCCCTCTCGTCATATAGTTTGCGACCAGCCGTCTCGCCGCATCAAAACAAATTATAGATAACATCGCACGGTGAGAGGTCAACAGTACTGAATGTCTTACCAGACATTCGTAAATACTCACCTATTTAGATAATTATGTACAACATACAAAATGTTGCATATATACAGGCTGAGCTACTGATTTGCTTCTTTACATATGTCCATTATGAAAACACCCAAGCAATTACATGTAGTGCTTAAGCTTTAAAAATGAAAACCTCATTCTACGTTCCGACAAACAAAATTTATAATACGAAAAAATTGATTCCACTTCGAATGATGTGATCGGGGCATATTTGAAATATTCATCAGTCAGTTTCAATATCACCAAGCAAATAGCATTTGTTGGGCTCTAAAAGAACAGCTTGTATGTGATACATCACACTGAACCCTGATTCTTTTCAATTACACTTTTCATTTTCGTCTTTATTTCAAGTAGGATGCTCGTGGATTAGTAAATCCGTCTTGACAGTTCTAAATGCAGCATAGATTCAATCAGCTCCATACCTCTGTGTGGGTAACTTTTTGAACAAATTTGCAATCAGCAATATATTTCTGTGAAGCAGTTCTGTTACTAGACGTTTGACAGTTATTCTACTAGAACTGCCAATGGTTTCTAAATAAGTACAGAATAAATACATTGCTAGAAAGCTTACTATGGTTGTAAAACAAATTGGTTTTACTCATATTTGAGCAATACAAAATGTTATTCGAACGTCTTCCTTCCTACCGACGAGGTTTTGTGTCATGCACTGATACCTGTTTTGCAGTAATGGGTTGCGCTCCATGTTGACCTTTGCTCGTGCAAGAAGCGCTGCATGGTATCGGTACGAACTTCCTAGCTCTGGTCATAAGTAATTCCTCGATAGTTTCCATCTTGTCGATAATTCACGACAGGAGCGAAGCGACAGGAGATGAATTGTCCTAAGAGATAGAAACACGAGTTATATTTGATAAGACAATTCAGCGAAATAGACTATTAATAATTTATAATATATATAGGAAGGGAGATTTTATCAGGTTTTGATTGTAATACATTAGTTCTCAAATGGTAGATGAGTGTCGCATAAAAGCTTGTGAGCTCTTTCTAACCAAAATTGCATGAACTGTCTCCTTATACTAGCTCAGTTTTTATCCTTATTAACGGGTTTGGCTTCATAAATTATTTTTTATTTTTATTTCTTGTGTGGTCGCCTGACCAAGCCGTTTCAAATTTTCCGCCATCTCGCAATGTCACGGCGGACTGGATTGTCAGCTTGTTACTAATAACCAAGACAGGAGATTAAATAAACGAACGTCAGGTGCGACAAGATTTCAAAGAAATGAACACCAACTGCGATAAGATGTTTCGACAATATCGCTCCAGTCAGATGACCGCCATTGGTTGAAATTGCCTAATCTCGGCCAGTGTATTGGCGCTTTAATAGTTGAGCTAATTGTCAATTGTCAATTTAGCTCAACTATAAGAATACCTTTCCCACTTACTAGAAGGTTATTTGTCATGAAGAAGTGCAAGAATTGTTACAACATTAATTTAAATTTACAATTAAAGCAGTCAGGAACGCGATCTTATAGGATTCAAAGTGTTTACTATAAATGCTTAACTTATCTTTATATGTTTGCCATGTAAATATCTTTGATACAAGCATTTTAATCAAAATTGAACATTTTTAAGAAAATCGAACATTTCAAAAAATGTTACGTGGGTAGAGTAGTTTTTGGTGGAGCGTTTTCCTGAACATCTAAGATGCTGAACTTAAATATCAAGTTTTGGTATTTAAACGGATTTTCGTTTATGAGTTATCGTGTTCAGAGACACATACGCACGCGTTGTTTACTTTCTCTACACGTACCATGTACATAGTGTATAGAGAAGGTATTGTATCCCACCCAAAAATTTCGATACCGAGATTTCACCGGAAATACATGTTTTGGGTCCCCCTGGATTCAAAAAGGATTTTTACAAAAATGTCCGTGTGTGTGTCTGTCTGTGTGTGTCTGTGTGTCTGTGGACAGCATAGCTCAAAAGCGAAAAGACCGTTAAATACCAAACTTAGTAGTTAAGTTTGGTATCTTCCAAGGCTGTGACAGGAAGATTTTCAAGAAAATCCCCCCCACCCCCAACTACCCATTACATGGAACTTTTTTGATTTTCTTAAAAATGGCTCTAATGATTTTGATTAAAATGTCAAATATCTATCTATCTATCTATCTATCTATCTATCTATCTATCTATCTATCTATCTATCTATCTATCTATCTATCTATCTATCTATCTATCTATCTATCTATCTATCTATCTATCTATCTATCTATCTATCTATCTATCTATCTATCTATCTATCTATCTATCTATCTATCTATCTATCTATCTATCTATCTATCTATCTATCTATCTATCTATCTATCTATCTATCTATCTATCTATCTATCTATCTATCTATCTATCTATCTATCTATCTATCTATCTATCTATCTATCTATCCATCTATCCATCTATCCATCTATCCATCCATCCATCCATCCATCCATCATTCCGTCCGTCCGTCCGTCCATCCATCCATCCATTCATCCATCGTTGTGTCTGTTTGTCTATCTGTCTATCTATCAGGCTTGAGGTTCTTTTACGACCGTAAATCTTCGACACGGAACCCGGGTCGCATCACTTCGTCCCCAGCTAAGGGCAGCCGTCCTAATGAGCGGAGCAGTTAAGGTTCGCCTTGCTAATTGAATCTGCAATTTTATATAATAATGACATATTTATTTAAGAAGTGAACTTTCATATTTCACGACGTTTCTTTATTTTTGTGAATGCATGTGTTTGAACTTATATTACATAAAATTAACATATTTGGTGAATTTTACTAATAGCATTAGTTTCACTCCGAAATATTGTGAATACTTCCACACGTAATATTAGATTGTGACAACTGTATAGTAAAAACTATCGCTGGACGATAATCAATGAATTCTTAGAAATTTCCTTTTTATAGAGTTTTGAAATGGTTAACGGCTCCATAGAAGGGGTAGAAACTTGAGATCTGGTACCAAAACTAGTTCATATACATAACACATTAGTAAGAAATATAATCTTAAATGACTCCTTGGCACAGCTCACAAGAGCCATGGCCTACCGCCCATTACAGACGTCATGGATGGTGTGCAGTATTGGGGGGTGAGACATGGTCAGCGCTACTTCTCCAACAAGTAACTCCTCAATTAGTCCCCCAGAGACCTCACGAGGCTGAGTGCGCCCCGTTCCAGTTCTCCCAGCGGGGAAAAAATCCCCACGCCGGTACAGGGAAGCGAACCGAGGTCTCTCGCTCGGCAAACAGCAACGCTACCAGCCCTCTAAGGGGACGACCAATAATCTTAAATAGTATATTATAAAACATCAGCATATATGTAGTGTTCTCAAATCACAGCATTATTCCAATATTTTAGTCAATTTGGATAAAGAAAGAGACAGTTCTTAAAAAGTGTCCCAATGACTTAAGTCAGGTACTTGGCCCAACTCCTGTGGGGACGAAATGATACTCATTAACAACTCATTATTGAGTTTAAGTATCCGTAAAACTGTAGTGGACGAGTTGTAACATTTTTCTAAGAATTTTACCTTTGGACGAAATTATGCTGGGACGAATTGTTGCCGCCCCACGGAACCAACGGCATTACTTCCCTTCCAAAGCAAGCCATGCTAAGAATTTTTAAGTCCGAAAAAAAATCATGGTCCTCCGGTTTGAACTCGCGACCTTGGGTATATGAAGCAAGCATGGTAACCATTACACCACGGAGGGCTAATACAGATTCTTAGATATTGATTGCGAAATTGTTAAGGCTGTACAGGATGCTCGGATCAAGCTGTATTCAGTTGTTTCAGGCGGGTACGACTATGGGTGGGGAGCTGAAGCCACTCCTAACTTCTCCTTCGATCCGCCTATTAGAAACTTAATTGGGTGCTTCTAGAATGTGGACATTTCCTTAGAATTATTAGTGCCTTAGGCGAGCTTGACGGCTCCAACGTTCCGAGGACGCATATTCGCGGGCCGAATATCTAAGCTACATCCATGTACGTGGCACAGAGATTGTGTTCCGCCATTGATCAAACTACCTCCGTGGTCAAGTGTTCAGCGAGCTGACATCTCATCCGGAGATCTCGTGTACATTCCCGGCTGGGGCGGGGAATTTTTCTTTAACCACGATTATTCCCTATCCCTCACAGAGTTTGGACGTTTCTATGTGAGAGTGAATGCGTGTTTGTTTAAGCAAACTAAAAAAAATCTGATGTGTTCCATTCACATGGCTTTCTCTATATATCTGCAACAAATTATTGTTAAAAAGCTTATGCTTCTATTTACTTCATGATAATCGAGAAAAAAAGTCAGAAATAGTCTTATTACTTGCTTCCTTTTGAGTAGAAGCGAAATAAGGGAGTACCATAGGTTAAAGTGATAGTCAAAGGCTGGTTGCTATGTGACGGAAGTTCCTTTGTTTGCATGGACAGGAGTTGACAAATTCCTGTATGAGAAAATATAAGTTTTTGAAAGGTGAAATCAAAAACAATGAATAACTAAAAAACGATGAGCTCCACGAAAAAAATGTGTATAACCTAAATTGTGTGTTTTAACGTGCTCTACATATTCTGTGTAGTAAGCTGTTGTCTATCTCTTATCGTTTAGTAGTTAAGCAAAATTCGACTAAATTCATCCAGAATAAAGAGGTCTTCAGAGGCAATTCCCAAAAAACTCAAGATATGCATTTTATTTGGTATGTAAATGTCAGTAATATGCGGGATTTTAATCAAAATCGTTAGAGCCATGTTTTAGAAAATTGAAATTTTTGAAAAAAGTTCGATGTAAAGGGTAGTTTGGGGTGTGAAAATCTTCGTGTCGCACCCTTAGGAGATACCAAACTTAAAAACCAAGTTTGGCTTTTAACGTTTCGTTTTTGAGCTATGCTGTCCACACACACACACACACACACACACACACACACACACACACACACACACGGACATGTTTCTGAAAATGATTTTTTTTGGATTCAGTGCGTCTCAAAACATATATTTCCGGTGTAATCTCGGTATCGAATTTTTGGGTACAATGCAATACCTTCTCTATACACTATGTACATAGTACGTATAGCAAAGTAAAAAAGGTTTAAACGTAAAGAACCTTCAGACAACCAGTTGTTTTTAATGCAAAAACCCCCATATGATCTTATACGTTAAAGGGGGATGTATAAATAAAAAAAAGAAAAATACAGCTAGACTACTTCGAGTGGTGAGCGAGCTGACTTCTTACCCAAAAGTTCCGGGTTTGATTTCCGGCTGGGGTGGGATTTTTTTCTTTAACCATAATTATTCCCCAACCCCCACAGAGAAGTTGTGTGCAATAGTGAATGAGTGTATGTTTAAGGAAAATAAAGAAAATATAATGTGTACCATTCATATGACTTTCTCTATATTTCTGCAATAAATTATTGTTAAAAAGCTTAGGTTTCTATTACCTTCAAGCTAATTGAAAAATCATTAGCAGAAATAGTCTTATTACTTGCTTCCTTGTAAGTAGAAGTAAAATAAGGGAGTAGCATAGGTTAAAGTCATATTCAAAAGCTGGTTGCTATGTGACTGGAGTTTCTTTGTTTGTATGGACACGTGTTGACAAATTTCTGTATGAGAAAAGTATGTTTTCAAAGCTGAAACTAAAAGCAAGGAATATCTTAAAAACGATCAACTCCACGAAAAAAATATATATAACATAAATTGTGTGTTTTAATGTACATTTTCTGTGTGATTAGCTTTTGTCCATCTCTTACGATTTAGCAGTTATGCAAAATTCCGTAAAATTCATCCAGAATAAAGTAGTCTTCAGGGGCTATTCCCAGAAAATTCCATATATATATTATTTGTCAGCTAAATATCTTTAATATATGATATTTTAATTAAAATCGTTAGAGCCATTTTTGAGAAAATCAAAATGTTGGAAAAAAGTTCCATTTAAAGGGTAGTTTGGGGTGGGGAGATTTTCTTGAAAATCTTCGTGTCTCATCCTTGGAAGATACCAAACTTAAATACCAAGGTTGGTATTTAACGGTCTTTTCGTTTTTGAACTATGCTGTCCACACACACAAATATACACACGGACCTTTTTCCAATTTTTTTTTTGATTCAGTGGGACCCAAAAAATGTATTTCCGGTGAAATCACTTTATCGAATTTTTGGGTGCAATACAATACCTTCTCTATACACTATGTACATAGTACGTGTAAGGAAAGTAAAAAATACAGCTGTACTATTTCCGTGGTCGAGTGATTAGCGAGCTGATTTCTCACCCGATTACCTTTCGATTCTCGGATGGGGCGGGGAATTTTTCTTTAACCAGAATTATTCCCTATCCCCCACAAAGTCTGGAAGTATGAATATGAGAGTGAATTTGTGAGTATTTAATGATATAAACATGAATAACCTAACGTTTTAAACCTACGTACAACGAGTTGTTTCACAAGTCAAAGCAACCGATATGACCATTGAAGTTAAAGGGAGCTGTGCCAAAAAACAAAGCACAAAAAACAAAAAAACAAAACAAACAAAAACAAAAAAACAAAAAAACCAAACAAACAAACCTAGGTCTGCACCAGTTCCTAGCCAACAGAGAGCAAGAGAAAGTACCCATATTATTCTATAATTGCCATGTAATTGTAAAAGTAACACTAGATTTAGCAATTCAAGTACTTAATCTAGAGAAGGTATTGTATTCCACCACAAATTTGATACCAAGATTTCACCGGAAATGCATATTTTAGGGTCCCTGAATCCCCCCACAAAGAGAAGTATTTTTATAAAAAGTTCCTTGTGTGTGTGTAGACAGCATAGTTCAAAAACGAAAAGACCGTTAAATTGTATTGGTAGTATCTTCCAAGGATGTGACACGAAGATTTTCAAGAAAATTCTGTCACCCTCAACTACCCTTTACATGGAAAAAGTTTCGAACATTTTGATTTTCTCAGAAATGTCCCTAAAATGTCGTACATTAAAGATATTTACATGGCATATAAAATGCAGATCTTGGGTTTTTTGGAAATAGCTTCTGAAGACCTCTTTATTCTGATGAATTTTGCAGAAATTCACATAACTGGTAAACCGTAAGAGAGAGAAAAAAACTGTAGATCTCGTTAAAACACACAATTTATGTTATATGTATATTTTTGTGTAGTAGACCGTTTTTGAGATTCCTTGTTTTTGGTTTCAGCTTTGAAAGATATATATTTTTCTCATACAAAAATTTGTCAGCTCCTGTCTATACAAACAAAGGAACTTCAGTCACATAGCAACGAGATTTTGATTAATATTTTAGCCTATGCTACTCCCTTATTTCCCTTCTACTTACAAGGAAGCAAGTAATAAGACTATTTCTGCTATTTTTTCTCGATTAGCATGAAGTAAATAGAAGCATAAGCTTTTTAACAATAATGTAGAACAGAAATGTAGATAAAGTCTTGTGAATGGTTTTCGCATTACAAAGCAATTGTAGGGCAAAAGTTGGAAAGGTTGAATCAGACTGAAATAATTTGAGATATTCTTTGGTTTACCGGGAAAATTGCGCTTTTCCATCTTGCTCTACCTTTTAAATGTCTTTCTTACCACATAGGCACATGGGTGAGAAATCCGAGACTCGTATATTACTTTCTCTACACGTACTATGTGCATAGTGTATAGAGGAGGTATTGTATTGTAGCAAAAATTTCGATACCGAGATTTCACCGGAAATATATATTTTGAGACCCACTGAATCCAAAAAACGCATTTTTAGAAAAATGTCCGTGTGTGTGTGTCTGTCTGTCTGTCAGTCTGTGTGTACTTGGTATTTCAGTTTGGTATCTCCCGAGGATGCGACACGAAGATTTTCAAGAAAACCTCCGGCCCCCAAATACCCTTTACATGGTACTCTTTTCGAAATTTTTGATCTTCTCAAAAATGGCTCTAACGATTTTGATTAAAATATCACAAATTAAAGATATTTATCTGATAAATAGAATGTATATCTTGAATTTCCTGAGAATAGCCTCTGAAGACTACTTTATCCTGGATGAATTTTGCGGAATTTTGCGTAACTGCTAAACCGTAAAAGATGGAGAAAAACTTACTACACAGAAATTGTAGAGCACATTAAAACTCACAATTTATGTTATATACATTTTTTCGTGGAGTTGATCGTTTTTAAGAGAATCCTTGTTTTTGGTTTCAGCTTTAAAAAACATACAAGAATTTGTCGACTCGTGTCCATATAAGCAAAGGATCTTCAGTCACTTAGCAACCAGCTTTTGACTATCATTTCAACCTATGGTAGTCCCTTATTTCGCTGCTACTTAGAAAGAAGCAAGTAATACAGACTATTTCTGTTAATTTTTTCTCGATAAGCATGAAGTAAAAAGGAAGCATAAGCTTTTCAACAATAATTTGTTGCACGAAATTCATGTGAATGGAACTCATTAGATATTTTTTATCTTCGATATACTGTAAAAAAACAGTCCCAGCTCTGTCTGTAACATCAATTTGGCATTGATCTGTTGCAAGCTACAGAACAACTGGTCCTCTGGACCTGCCCCACGTGTTATGGTCTTCCCCAACACTAACGATGAAGCAAAATCTCTCAAGATGGCAGCAATCGAGAGCAAGGTCAGTGATTAACAATCTAACAAGGATTTTCAATCAGTCGGTGACCGAATTCCTCAATCCTCAAGGTCGAGCTTCTGCACATATCTATGTCACAAGTAATCTAGCAGTTCGTTTCGAAAGCGTGTTTCGCATCCAAGTAACCAGGCACTCAGAAAAATAAAAACCGAAGACTGTATTAGAAAAGTATAAGTTTTTACGGCTGAAATCAATAACAAGAAATATCTAAAAAAATCTGATGTGTACCATTCACATGACTTTCTCTGTATCTCTGCAACAAATTATTCTTAAAAAACTTATACTACAATTTACTTCCTGCTAATCAGAAAAAAGATTAGCAGAAATAGTCTTATTACTTGCTTCCTTGTAAGTAGAACCGAAATAAGGGAGTACCATAAGATAAAGTGATAGTCAAAAGCTGGATGCTGTGTCACTGAAGTTCCTTTGTATGGACAGCAGTTGACAAATTCCTGTATGAGAAAAGTATAAGTTTTTCATAGCAGAAACCAAAAACAAGGAATGTCTCAAAAACGATAAACTCCACGAAAAAATGTATATAACATAAATTGTGTTTTAACGTGCTCTACATTTTTAGTGCAGTAATTTTTTGTCCATCTCATACGGTTTAGCAGTTATTCGAAATTCCGTAAAATTCGTCCAGAATAAAGTGCTCTTGAGAGGCTATTCCCAGAAAATTCAAGATATACATTTTATTTGTGAGGTAAATAGCTTTAATAGACGATATTTTAATCAAAATCGTTAGAGCCATTTTTGAGAAAATCAAAATTTTCGAAAAAAGTTCCATGTGAAGGGTAGTTTGGGGTGGGGGATTTTTCTCAAAATCTTCGTGTTGCATCCCTGGTGGATACTAAACTTGAATACCAAGTTTGGTATTTTACCTACTTTTCGTTTTTGAGTTATCGTGTTCACAGAAACACGGACACACGGACACACACACGTACCTTTTTCTGATAATACTTTTTTGGATACAGGGGACCCTAAAACATATATTTCTGGTGAAATCTTAGTATCGAATTTTTTGGTGGAGTGCAATACCTTCTCTATACACTATTACATAGTACGTATAGAGAAAATAAAAACAATCAAATCCACGAAAAAAATGTATATGACATATATTGTGTGTTTGAACGTGATCTACATTTTTGTGTATAGTAAGGTTTTTCTATCTCTTACGATTTACCAGTTATGCAAAATTAAATAATAATAATCCAGGATAAAAATGTCTTTAGAGGCTTTTCCCAGAAAATTTAATATATGCATTTTATTTGGCATGTTAATATCTTGAATATAAGAGATTTTAATTATAATTGTATTTTGGGGGGGGGGGGATTTTCTTAAAAATCTTAGTGTGGCAATCTTGGAAGGTACCAAACCTAAATACCAAGTTTGGTATATAACGTACCTTTCGTTTTTGAGATTGACAGTTCACAGACACACACGTGCACACACACAGACACACACACACACACACACAGACACACTCACGGACCTTTTTCCAAAAGTGTTTTTTTTTGGATTCAGGGGGACCCAAAGCATGTATTTTCGGTGAAATCTCGGTATCCAAATTTTGGGTGGAATACAATACATTCACTATACACTATGTACATTTAGAGAAAGCAAAAATCGCTCTAGCTAGTGTATTCCCTTATTACAGTCTCTCTAAAGAATAATAAATAATTTCTGAAAGTATTTATATCGATATACGTGAAGTAGATTTAAAATAAGCGTTTTTTATTGATTTTTTTTTTTTTTTAAATGCAGTTCCGGAGTCTGATTGGAACTCCGGCACTGTATACCCTACTTTTTATCTACCTAATTTGTTTACTTTGACTACTGAATTTCTGTTTTACTTTTTACACACACATACACAAACATATAACACCCATGCCCAAGGCGGGACTCGAACCCACGATCCCCTGCGCGGCCATGGGGACCGGCTTGATTAGGTAGCAAAAGGAATTTAATGTGTCAGATTTTTTATTCAGGCTTTTCATAACGTGTATTTTCTGTGAAATTTCTTTGCAGAGCTTATTATGGTTAGTAGATAAATCAAGTATGGATAAGTTGTACGTTGCGATTTAAGGTCGTTGTCAATATCGGCATGCGCTGTACAGTCATGCCTGATATTTTTTTCCATATTGTAATATTTTTCTTTCAAAATGCTAAATATGACATCGCCTAGCATTATGTTAAAACTAAAATACTTTCTCCACATATACTTTGTATATAGCGTATAGAGGTACTGTATTCTATCCAAAAATTCCATAGCGAGACTTAACCGGAAATATATGTTTTGGAACACCCTGAATCAAAAAAGCATTTTTAGAAGTAGGTCTATGTGTGTGTCTGTGGGAACATAACTCTAAACTGAAATGTACATTAAATACCAAACTTTATATATATATATATATATAAATTCAGTATATCCCAAGGATGCGAAAGGAAGCTTTTCAAGAAAATGCCACCACCACAACTCTCCTTTTTAAGAAAAAAATGTTCGAAAACGTTATGTTCTCAAAAATGGCAGTAACGATTTTGAGTAAAGTCTCTTATATTTAAAATATTTACATGATAAATAAAATGTATATCTTGAATTTTCTAAGAATATCCTTTAAAGACCTCTTTATTCTGGATTATATTTTTTTAATTTTAAATAACTAGTATGCCGTAAGAGATAGACAAAAACTTACTCTCAAAAATTTTACAGCTCCCTAAAACGCACAATTTTTCTTATATACATTTTTTGCTGGTGTTGACCGTTTTCGAGATATTCCTAGTTATTGGTTTCAGTTTTAAAATAATTTCTCATACTGGAACTTGTCAACTCCTGGGCACGCAAAGAAATGGGTATCAATCCCATAGCACCCGCATTTTAAAACACGTGACTGTCAATTTTGCCCAGTGTATTCCCTTGTTTCCCTTCTACGTTTAAGTAACTAAGTAATAAGACAATTTCTACTATAGTTTATCTCGATTAACTTGAACTGGATAGAAGAATAAACCTATTGACAATAACTTGTTACAGAGACGTAGAGAAAGTCATGTGAATGGAAAACGTCGGCTTTTTTTTTTTTTTGTAAAATATTTCTTTCAAAATGCTAAATATGACGTCAATATATTAAAACTAAATTATTTTTAGATTTATATGCATTTTTCCTCGCTTATGAAATATCATCTTTTACATTCATGTTAAAGTTTGAGTATACGTTTAAAGTCAGTTTAAGGAAGGCTATATTTTATATTTAATAGTCTTTGTTTTTTTTATTTTCACACTTAACGCTTTTGTTTGCATGTTAGGGACAGCTTGTCCTCAACTATGCTTTATGCAAAATTATATTACTAAACTAACCGGTTTTACTTCAGCAATTGTAAAATCCGCTTTTGCTTTAGGCAAAAAACTCATTACTACGCTTTAGTTGCTACTTTTTTATTTTCCTCATTATGCTTAAAAAAAATAATAAAATCACACATGAATGCATTACAACCTTTTGCGGTTATTCTTTTGTTTGTTTTCTTCCGGTAACACCTACAGACTATCAGTTACAGCATGTTTTCATGATATGGGCTTATAAATCAAACAAATGAATGTGTAATAAGACTACAAACCCACACAGATACACACACACCGCTACTGCCGAAGTGCTACTGTACACTGTACACATTTTTCTCTCAATTCAAGCAGCGTATTCATATGGCTACATAGTGAAGTATTTATTAATTAATGTTATTACTTTTTACACGTATTATGTACATAGTGTATAGAGAAAGTATTGTATTCTATCCAAAAATTCGATACCGAGATTTCACCAGAAATATATGTTTTGGGTCCCCCTGAATAAAAAAAAAAGCATTTCTGGAAAAAGTTGCGTGTGTGGGTGTGTCTGGTATCTTCCAAGGTTGTGACACGAAGATTTTCAAGAAAATCCCCTCACCCCAACTACATTTTACATGGAATTTTTTTCGAAAATTTGTATTTTCTCAAAAATGACTCCAATGATTTTGTTAAAATATATAATAAGAATATTTACCTAGCAAATAAAATGTATATCTTGACTTTTCCGGGAATAGCCTCTGAAGACTACTTTATTCTGGATGAATTTTACAGAATTCTGCATAGCTGCTAAAACATAAGGGATAGACAAAAAGCTTACCACACAAAAAATGTAGGGCACGTTAAAACACATCATTTATGTTATAAGTATACATTTATTTTGTCGAGTGATCGTTTTGAGATATTCCTTATATTCGGTTTCAGCTATAAAAAACTTTTCTCATACAGAAATTTGTCAACTCCTATCCATACAACAAAGGAACTTCAGTCACAAAGCAACCAGCTTTTGACTATCACTTTAACCTATGGTACTCCCTTATTTCTCTTCTACTTTCAAGGAAGCAGGTATTAAGACTATTTCTGCTTATTTTTTCTCGATTAGCATTAAATAAATAGAAGCATAAGCTGTTTAACAATAATTTGTTGCAGAGATGTAGAGAAAGTCATGTGAATGGATCACATCAGAATTTTTTTTTACTTTCCCTAGCACGTGTGTGCAATGTAAATGTGGAAAGAGAAGGAATTGCATGCCACCCAAAAATTCGATACCGAAATTTTACCGGTAATACATGTTTATGGTCTATGAAGATAGAAAAACATTTTCAGAGAGTGTGTGTGTGTGTGTGTGTGTGTGTGTGTGTGTATACACGGTAACTCAAAAACGAAGCGTCACTTTATTACCAAACTTGCATTTAATTTCAATATCTTCCAAAGATGCGTCACGAAGATTTTCATGAAAATCCGCGACGCCTAATAAACCTTTGCATGTAACATTTTTCGAAAATTTTGATTTCCTCATAAATGGTTTTAAGAATTTTAAATTAAAGTACCGCATGCTTAATATATTCTTATGACAAACAAAATTTTCTAGGAACAACCTCTGAAGACCTCTTCATGCTGGATGACTTTTATATAGCTTTTTAATAACTGGTAAACCGTTAGGGATGCATAAAACCTTACTGCACAAAAAATGTAGATTTTTGATGTAGAGGTAGCCGTTTCCAACATGTTGCATATTATTGGTTTCAGTTTTATGCTTTTCTCAAATGGAATGTCATCTTTATTCCGTCTCTTATTTTGTTTACCACTAGCAAGCAAAGAGAACTGAATTTCAATTGTTTCATATAGCAACCTGCTTTAAAAATTTGACTAATGCTTTAGCCAAGTGAATTTCCTTATTTCTCTTCTACTGACAAAATAAAAGAAAGTAATAAGATTAATTCTACTAATGAATATGCATGAAGCAATTAAAAAATATCTTTTTAAGAAACATTTGTTTGTGGAACAGTTAGAGAAAATTGTATAAATGGAAGACATCAGATGTTTTATTTTCCAAAACTAAAATATCCCAAAAAGGTATATTAAAGGTAATGGTTGGTCCAAACCTGGTGGAGGACGATGGATTTTTTCGGGCGTAAAATCCTTAGTATGGCTTCCTTCGGAAGGGAAGTAAAGCCGTTGATCCCGTGTCGTAGATTTACGGTACGTAAAAGAACCTCAAGCCTGATAGGGAGGCCTCTGAGCAAAATTAAGCGCTCTTTCACACCCAATATAGAATGGGAAGCTGAATTAAAGAGCGTCCATAAATAAATGCAATTTCATTTAGGTAACGGTCAAATATAAAAATTACAATTATGAAAGAATACCTCTAACTTGTAAAATGATTATTGAAGAGCCCAAAGTTTTAGAACAACCCTAGACCTAGCTACAGTAACCAGGTCAGGAGATAATCTTTTAAGCATAGGTTTCTATACCATATTAAAAATATCTTATGTGTTCGATTCACATACCTTTCTCTATCTGTTCAACAAACAAACTTTCCTGCAAAAGATTATTCTTTTGTCACATAATGGTAATCAAGATAAATATTACCATAAAAAAATGTAAATGGCGTGTTATTTATGGATGCTCTTTAACTACTGTGGTTCTCAGCGTCCCAGTCTAAATTGGGCGTGAAAGACCACTTAATTTTGCTCAGAGGCCTCTCTATCAGGCTTTAGGTTCTTTTACGTGCCGTAAATCTACGACATGGGACCCACGGCTTTAATTCCCTTCCGAAGGAAGCCATGCTAAGGATTTTTACACCCTAAAAAATCCATCGTCCTCCGCCGGGTTTGAACCCGCGACCTTGGGTATATGAAGGCAGCATGGTAACCATTACACCACGGAGGACTACAAACATTACCATAAGTAGACGAAAGAAAAACAAAATGGTGGACATAGTACGTATTCTGATTCATCAGCCAGGTGGTCAGCATAAGATTTGTTTTAATTGTTAATTTTCAAGATAGTATTTCAGTGTTGCAATGTATAGGTAGATCCAATCTGAAAGTTACGTCATAAATTATATCAAACTCAATTTTGTCCTGAAGTGGACAGTATACGTTTTGATTGGTTAATCCCCAAATTTGCAATCGCGAACCTTGTGTAACGACCGCTGTTGTCCTTGGATGTGAAATAAACTTGTCGCAATGCGTTTGGAGGTTATGTTCCAACCCAAGGCATCAACACTCTCTTCTTTGATAACTAGGTTTGAATTATAGGCACATAATTGAGTGGGCGCTCACACTTCTTCGGTATTTAGAAAGGAACCAGTACCTACTGCGAAATCGAGGTGTGGATGAGAAAGGTTGATATTCGGATATTATAATTATGTAGTAAGTTCAGTGCTGTCAAATTTTGGTGCCATGCGAGATACTAGCCACCTGTCCTGAGTTCCGTGAGCAGAAGTGAAATTTCGGCCCACATTTTGGTGTGGAGGTACGTGTCAAGAGTTTGAACCTCGTTTAGGGTGAATTATCACAATAAAATTTCCCAGGGGCCAGAGCGTGGTTGAGTGGGATTTGTGATGGACGAAGCGGCGTCTTGGCAGGTTTTTTCTGGCTCATCCGGTTTCCCTCATTACTCATTCCAACATTTGCTCCATCATCACTTTTCCCATCCATTCATTTTTACTTTCTCTAGGACATATAGCAGATAGAGAAGATACTGCAATCCACCTAAAAGTTCGATACCAGGATTTCACTGAAATACATGTTTTGAGACCCCCTGAATAGAAAAACATATTTAGAAAAAGCTCAGAGAGAACGAGTGTGTGTGTGTGTGTGTGTGTGTGTGTGTGTGTGTGTGTGTGTGTGTGTGTGTGTGTGTGTGTGTGTTTGAACAGCTTAACTCAAAAACGAAAAGTCAGTTGCATATCACACACACTTGGTGTATAGGTTTAGTATGTTCTAAGACTGCTCGCCTCCCATCTAGGCAGCCCGGGTTCGTTTCCAAGCGCTCGCATGTGGACGAAGCTGCATCTGAGCGGGGTTTCTCCAAGTCCTCCAGTTTCCTCCGCCACTCACTCCACTATTTACTCCATCATCACCTTTCCTATCATCCATTTCGCTTGCATTTCATATCATCCACTACCTCACGCTCTTGCCTGGATATGGGCCGACCACTCGTTACAGGTTCTCCATTCTGTGGTTTCGTGCCCTTGGCTCCAAGATATGCTTCTGACCCCTAGGCATCTGCTTGTAAGTCCCAAATACGGGGAGGGTAAGCCGACTTCGAAAAGAAATTTCCCGGGGTTTGAGAAAATGAATATCGAGTAACTTTAAGCTCCATGGACCTCGGGCTCATTTATACAACATATCCCTGATTTCATGCACAATCTGATTAAATAATATTAAAGTACAACAAAAAATGTGATATATTCCATTCACATGACGTTCTGTACCTATTCTGCAACAGCTTATTCTTACGAAAGCTTCTTCTTCTTCTTCTTCTTCTTCTTCTTCTTCTATCCCTCTATGCTGATCAAGATAACACATTACCTATCTTCTTGCAGGTAGAACGGAAATAATAAAATGCACCAGGATAAATCGTATTTATATGTTTTAAAAGCTAGTCTCTCATGGATACCATTGAAATGCAGTTCTTTTTGCATGGTTTAAGGAAAATATCTGGTGTGCTCCATTCAAATTTCCTTGTCTACCTTCTTCAAACAAACTATTCCTGCAAAAGCTTATGTTTTTATCTACATCATGGTACTGAAGATAAAAATCAGCAGAACTGGTCTTATTACTTGATTTCTTGTAATTAGAAGGAAAACAAGGGAAAACATTAGACTAAAGCGATAGTCAAATCTATTTAAAGCTGGTCACTATGTGATGTAATTGAAGGGTTGAGAACCATAGTGGGCCAAGCATCATTTTTTTATAAATGGAGAAATAAAAGGTCAATGTTTCTTAAATATAATTTATTGAGCCAAGTTACACATAATAACTAAATGCCTCAACAGTCTAGAATATATTTTCTATCTTATATTAGTACAACATTAATGTGGCTTCATGCAAAATTAGGTTTTACAGTTATTTATTGGGAGCTATTTTCCTTTGCTGGGATTTGGCGTAGCCTAAAGAAATGTAACTGGCCCATTTCCATACATCTAATCAGTGTCCTGCTGATCATCATTATTGACTTGCACACGCAAACTCTTGTAAAAATCATGATTCACTGGAGGAATGGCATGGACATAAGATCATCATATGCGGTAGTGTGATTTGCTGCATGGATTTGTACCACTCTGCCTGTAACAGAATTTGTAGTTTCATTTAGACCGATATTTTGATGCTCTACTGTTTGTAAACGGGAAATGCTGGACATGGCCCACTACAATATAAGATGTATAACCATAAACTATACCGACAGATAGCAACATCTCAATTTTGACCTCACATGAAGATGGCCCACTATGGTTCTCAGCCCTTCAATTGAAATATGAGATGAATGACGACTTTTTCTTGAGATGATTTAAGTACTTTGAAATTGAAGCAAATAACTAAAATATAGTTAAGTTATAAATGTATTTGAGATAAATTTTGTGTTTTAATGAGGTTTGCGTTTTTTGTGTGGAGTAAGTTTTTGTCTATCTCTTACGTTTACCAATTATACAAAAACAATCCAGAATGAGGAGGTATTCACTGGCTGTTTTCAGAAAATCCGAGAGAAATTTCATTTGTCATGAAAGTATTTTAAACATGTGGTCTTATATTACAAATTTTGGAGCCATTTTTGCGAAAATAAAAAATCTCAAACAAAACGTATCGTATAATGGGTAATTGAGGTGGAGGATTTTATTGGAAAACTTCGTGTCGCATCCTAAAAAAAATATGATATGTTCCATTCACATTATTTTTTCTACATCTCTGCAACAAATTATTGTTAAAATTTTATTAATTCTATTTACTTCATGATAATCGAGAAAAAATTTAGCATAAATAGTCTTATTGCTTGCTTTCCTGTCAGTATAAGCGAAATAATGGAGTTCCATAGCTTAAAGTAATAGTAAAAAGCTGGTTGCTATGTGAATGAAGTTCATTTGTTTGTATGGAGCAGAGTTGACAAATTCCTGCATGAGAAAAGTATAAGTTTGTCAAAGCTGAAATCAGAAACAAGGAATATCTACAAAACGATCAACTCCACGAAAAATGTATATAACATAAATTGTGTGTTTTAACGTGCTCTACATTTTTTGTGTGGTAAGTTTTTGTCCATCTCTTACGGTTTAGCAGTTAAGAAAATTGCATAAAAATCATCAAGAATAAAGCAGTCTTCAGAGACTACTCCCAGAAAAATCAAGATATAAAATTTATTTGTCGGGTAAATATCTTTAATATACAAAATTGTAATCAAAATCGTTAGTCATTTTTAAGAAAATGAAACATTTTGAAAAAAGTTCTATGTAAAGGGTAGTTTGGGGTGGGGGGATTTTTCTCAAAACCTTCGTGTCGCACCTCTGGAAGACACCAAACTTAAACACCAAGCTTTTTAAGAGTAATTTGTTGCAGAGATGTAGAGAAAATCATGTGAATGGTACACATCAGATTTTTTTTTGAAAATGCCCTTTTTGGTTTCAGGGGACCCTAAAAATATATTTTCGGTGAAATCTCAGTATCAAATTTTTCGATGGAGTGCAATACCTTTTCTATACACTATGTACATAGTACGTATAGAGAAAGTAAAAATGCCAACCGCTAACTACCTTTTACATGGAACTTTTTACGAAAATTTTAATTTATTTTTAAAAATGGCTCTAACGATTTTGATTAAAATATCGTATATTAAAGATATTTACCTGACAAATAAAATGTAAATCTTGAATTTCCTGGGAATAGCCTCTGAAGACTACTTTATTATGGATGAATTTTAAGAAATTTTGCATAACCTTTAAATTGAAAGAGATGGACAAAAACTTAATACACAAAAATGTAGAGCACATTAAAGCACACAATTTACGTTATATAAATTTTTTTCGTGGAGTTGATCCTTTTTAAGATATTCCATGTTATTGGTTTCAACTTTGAAAAACTTATACTTTTGTCATAGAGGAATTTGTCAACTCGTGTCCATATAAACAAAGGAACTGCAGTCACTTAGCAACCAGATTTTAACTATTACTTTAACCTATGGTACTCCCTTCTTTTGCTTCTACTGACAAGGCAGCTATTTTTATTATTATTATTATTATTATTATCATCATGAAGTCAATAGAAGCATAAACTTTTTAATAACTTGTTATGGAGGTGTAGAGAAAGTCATGTGAATGGAACGCACTATGTTTTTTTTTTTATTCAGAGGGTTTCAAAACATGTATTTCCAGTGAAATCTAGGTATCGAATTTTGGGTGCATTACAATACCTTCTTTGTATACTATGTAAATAGTACGTGTAGAGAAAGTAGCGAGTAGGAGGCTAGTGAAACCCCGGACCGCTGCCGTTTCTGGATTTGTCTTCTAGAGCCTGAGGTAATTCCGAACACTGGGGCTGTGCCAAACATGGTGTTAAGACCCCATTGGTGATTCATAGTGAAAGTGACCCTGTTTTTGCAACTGTATAGCCTCTGTTCTCCTCTTCGCTCACAATAAATTTTGCATAAGGAGAAACACTAGAGCGCACAATTTAGGACAAAAATGTGTACTTTCTCTACACTTACTATGCAAGTATATAGTATGCAGAAAAGGTAAGATATTACATCCAAAATTTTGATGTCAACATTTCACTGTGAATATGTTTCAACGCTTTCTGTGTAAAAAAAGTACATATTAATTTCTCGAGTGGTACAACATACATAGTGCATACAGAAGGTACCTCTTATATTGTACCCAAAAATTTGATATCGCAATTTCACCGAAAATACATGTTTTGACAATAATTTAAACTACTTATTAACCCAAATAATCTATACATTTATTAAACTCTATAGGGTCTTCTGGTCCCTTAATAACATTTAAGTCTTTTTACTTAAAATCTAAATTCAATTTAATAAATATAAAACAGAATTCACCTCATACAACCATTCATTCCTCTGAATAAAAAGCACTTTTAGAAACATATCCGAATCTGTAACTCTGTGGGTAGCATAGCCCAAAAATCTGATGTGTAGCATTCACATGACTTACTCTACATCTCTGCAACAAATTATTCTTAAAAAGCTTATACTTCTCTTTACTTCATACTAATCAGAAAAAATTAACAGAAATAGTCTTATTACTTGCTCCCTTGTAAGTAGAAGCGAAATAAGGGAGTACCATAGGTTAAAGCGATAGTCAAAAGCTGGTTGCTATGTCACTAAAGTTCCTTTGTATGGACAGCAGTTGCCAAATTCCTGTATGAGAAAATTTTTTCAAAGCAGAAACCAAAAAAAGAAGGAATGTCTCAAAAACAATGAACTCCACGAAAAAATGTATATAACATAAATTGTGTGGATTACTGTGTTCTACATTTTTGTCTAGTAAGTTTTTGTCCATCTCTTACAGTTTAGCAGTTATTCAAAATTCCGTAAAATTCATCCTGAATAAAGTACTCCACATAGCCTATTCCCAGAAAATTCAAGATATGCATTTTATTTGTGAGGTAAATAGCTTTAATATACGATATTTTAATCAAAATCGTTAGACATATTTTTGAGAAAATAAAAATGTTCGAAAAAAAGTTCCATGCAAAGGGTAGTTGGGGTGGGGGGACTTTTCTCAAAATCTTTGTGTCGCATTTCTGGAAGATACTAAACTTAAATACCAAGTTTAGTATTTTTCCGATTTTTTGTTTTTGAGTTATCGTGTTCACGGACACACGGACACACATTTTCTGAGGATAACCTCGGAAGTCCTCTTCTATTGACATGCACGAATGTTTCAAATGCATTTTTTAGTATTTTGCAATGACACAAGTTCTGATACTTTAATACATATTTTACACTCTAGTACATCATTGTAAATTTGTGCATTTCTGCATTGTAAATTCTATAACATATTTTTACTTTCTCAGATCACTGGGGGAGTACTTACCCTCTGAACGCCGAAAAAGGCGGTTCCGGGTTCCCCGCATTGCTTGTGGGCACCCCCGGCAACAACGGCTTTAAACCAGCCAACAGCGTAATAGCTGAACAAAGCACTCCCCCTCCCATAGGGACAGGTCTATCAAAATTCACCACCATATTTAAATAAATAAATAAACATCAGCGGAGCAGAGGAAAGGATGCTGCTCCTGAAAATGCAACCGCTCGAGGAGCCTACCAGCGCTACCTCCTTAACACCAACACTCGAAACCTCAAACAAAACCTTAACCATCACCTCATTCCTGTGGTTAAACCCTTACCAGGGTAGGTACACAGCACAACACCCAGGCTCACCACGAGTCTACCAGACACGCACGCACGCACGCACTTTCTCTAGCCCCATATATACAATGTACATAGGGATAGAGAAGGTATTGTAATGCACCCAAAAATTCAATACCGAGATTTCATCGGAAATATATGTTTTGGGGTCCCCTGAATCCAAAAAAAAAAAGCATTTTTAGAAAAAAGTCCGTATGTGTCTGTGGACAGCATAGCCCCAAAACGAAAAGATCGTTAAATACCAAACTTGGTATTTAGGTTTAGTATCTTCCATCGATGCGACACGAAGATTTTCAAAAAAATCCCCCCACCACAAACTACCCTTTACATGGAAAAAATTTCGAACATTTTCATTTTCTTAAAAATGGCTCTAACGATTTTGATTAAAATCCCGAATATTAAAACTATTTATGTCCGAAATAAAATGTACATCTCGAACTTTAGGGGAATAGCCTCTTAAGACCTCTTTATTCTGGATGAACTTAACTGCTAAACCGTAAGAGATAGAAAAAAACTCACTATACAAAAAATGTACATTGCGACAAAACACACAATTTATGTCCTTTTTCTGTTGTGGAGGTAACCGTTTTCGAGACATTCCTTGTTATTGGTTTCAATTGTGAAGCACTTAAACTTTTCTCAGACAGGAAGTGTCCGTTTTTCTTTTGTTCTACTCCTGGTGAAGCAAAGAAGTTATTTGCAATGACAATCGCATAACGATAGTTTTTAAAACATTTGACAATTACTTTAGCATAGCGCATTTACTTATTCTCTACTGCTTATTAGGAACTAAATAATAACATTCTGCTAATATTTATCTCGATTAGCCTTGTGTATAAAGAAGAATAATCTTTTGTAGGAGGTTTGTAGAACAGCTAGAGAAAGTCATGTGAGTGTAACATCAGATTTTTAAATATGTATTGTAATTTGTTAGCATTTATGCACTTAGGGGAGTATATAATACAATAATTATACAATCATCCTTATTTAGTTGAAATTAAGTAAGAAGCAAATTAATTGTAATCAGTTTCGACCTGATAGGAAGATATATAGCTATTATGTCGATAATTAAAAAACTATCATCTGATGTTGCATGTGTTACATAATGAAATTATATTTACTTATACATTTTATCACTAATTTTTATACTCTTTGTTTATATGTGCATACAAAAAAGGAAGTACATATGCTTTTATGGAGTGCAGTGGCGTACAGACCTCGAAAGCAAATTATATGATTCTATGTCTATTCTGCTGTTTTTGCAACCCGTGCTTTTATGCACTAGAGGTTTATACATTGTTTTATTGTTTTTCTTTCGTAGTATTACAGGCCGTTTAAAAACGACAGCAAACGAAGAAACTTCGCAACTTTCAAACTCTTCTATTTAAAGTTTTTTGTGTGTTTAAAATATTGCACACATTTGAGATTAGGAAGCGAAGGAAAAACAGTTGTCATACGCCACACACACACTCACTCACATTCTATATTTTCCATTTCTAAGGTGACCTGTGCCGCACCGGCGTGTCTATCAAACCACGCCTACACCACTGGGACCTTCGCTACCAACTGTTGTCTCTCTTAGAGTGGGCCAGGCACGTGCCATTTGTATATTCACGTATCACGTACGGTATGACCAACAAGGTCCACTTCTTCGTTTGGTGTCATTTTGAAACACCCTGTATAAACATATGTATACATGTATATCCCTTGGCAAGTTCTCTGTTCAGTGGCGTTCTGGCCTAAAGGAACCTACAGAATTTTTTCTAATCTAATCTAATGCTCATTTAGGATGATATTTTCGCATAATTGGTAAACTGTAGCAGATCTTACTACACAAAATACGTAGAACTACACAATTAATGTCCTATATATTTTTGTTGTGAAGCTAACCATTCCCGATATATTCCTTGTTATTAGTTTCAAGTTTTAAAACACTTATAATGCCTTTACTCCAGGTATACCAAATTTCAATGTCAATCGCAAATCGACGCATTTAAAAGATTTGATTACCTCTTAACCAGCCTAGTGAATTCCCTTATTTCCCTTCTGCTTATAAGGAACTTAGATAATTTCTGCCAATATTTATCTAGTCTAGAAGGATAGTCTTTTGTAAGAATGTTTGGAGAACAGGTAGGAAAAGTAATATGAATGGAACGGATCATATTTTTATGTGTATATGTATTTGTGTCTGTAGGTTAAATACCATACTTCATGTTTAAATTCAGCACCCTCTCAGGATGCGATAATTAGATTAAAAAAAATATCCCGCTTTTCAAACTACCCTTTACATACAACAAGTTTACAATATTTAAATAATCTCAAAATGACCCTAACGATTATGATTAAAGTAGTTTATGTTTAAGATATTTTCATGATAAATGAAATTATATCTTGAATTTCCTGGGAATAGCCTCTGGAGACCTCTTTAATCTGTAATGTTTCGTATTTCATTGTGTAAGCTTTCCTGGTAAGAAGCAGCGCCTGGGCGGGTTTTCTCCGGGTCTTCTGGGATCCTCTACCAGTTATTCCAGCAATTGCTCAATCATCCTATCATCTATGTCGCTTATATTTCACATCATCCACTTCTTCACGCTCATGCCTGGCTACGGGCTGAACATTCATTCCAGGTTCTCCGTTCTGTAGTTTCTTGTCTTTGGCTCCCTTAGGCATCCGCTTGTAAGTCCTAGGGAGGATGTCAGTCCTAAAGTGAGGGTAAGCCGCCTACTAAACGAATGTTTTCCTAGATATACTCGTAGGCTTTCACGGCCGGTGTAAAATATAGCTTGACGTTCCTGCCCAGCTTTAGTTCTGAAGATGTCCTCCACAGCTGAGGACGAAACGTCAAGTTTTAATTATTTTAATTATTTTAATAATTTTAATATTCGACCACGGCCTACAAGCCCGGACTTCTTTCCTAGATCCTCCAATCTATGAAGGATTATCGTAAGGGATGTTCAAGATTTCGGCCAGTATCTATTAATTTCTCTTCTGCTATCACTGTATGCTTTGTGCAAGCGTTTCATGCTTGGAACTGAACCAGTAAACTGTAATTTATTGCCAAAATCTAAAAGAGATTCAGAAGGAGGGAATTAATCAAGAAATTTAAGGATGTATTCTTCACGAACGCGGATTCATTTTTTAAAATGATTTAACAAAAATTTATTTTATTTCTCCAAAAACAACACGTTATTACTTTCGCTACACGTACTGTGTACATAGTGCATACAGAAGGTATTGTATTGCACCCAAAAATTCGATACCGAGATTTCACCAGAAATATATGTTTTGAGACCCCTGAATCCCAAAAAGGTATTTTTAGAAAAATGTTCGTGTTTATGTGTGTGCGCGCCTGTGGGCAGCATAGCTCAAAGACGAAAAGAGCGCTAAATACTAAACTTAGTATTTGGGTTTAGTATCTTCCAGGGATGTGACACAACGAAAATTTTGAGAAAAATTTTCCCTCCTCAAACTACCCTTTATATGGAAATATTTTCGAAAATTTTGATTTTCTCAAAAATGGCTCTTGCGATTTTGATTAAAATCCTGTATGTTAAAGATATTTACATCCCAAATCAAATTTATATCTTTAATTTTCTGGGAATAGCCTCTGAAGACCTCTTTATTCTGAATTTTGCCAAATTTTGCCTAACTGCTAAACCATAAGAGATAGAAGAAACTACTCCACAAAAAAGTAGATCTCACCAAAACACACAATTTATGTTCTTTACATTTTTGTTGTGGAGGTAACCGTTACCGAGTTATTCCTTGTTATTGGTTTCAATTTCGAAGTACTTATACTTTTCTTTTTTTCTACTCCTGGCCAAGCAAATACGTGATTTGCAATGACAAGCGCATTCCGACAGCTTTTAAAAATTTGACTATCATTTTAACATAGCGCAATCCTTTAGTTCCCTTCTACTCACTTATAAGGAACTAAGTAAGTAGAACATTCTACTAATGTTTATATCGATTAGAACTGTGTAGAAATAAGAAGAATATTTTGTAAGAAATGTGTTTGTAGAGCAGCTAGAGAAAGTCATGTGAGTGTTACACATCAGGTTTTTTTATTTTGTTTTCTTATTCCTCATCAAAAGTAAATAACTTTTGTTTAAACAATCTTTTTTGTACAGGGCTCTTTTATTGGTGTACATAATTAAACTTTGATAAAGTGCAGATGCACAGAAAATCACCACTGCACGAGTATTGTACAGTATTATTTCATATGCATCGTACCTTAGTGTAGCAAATATTTAAAATGATACCCTTATACCTCTATGATTTTCCAACTCAGTGAATAAACGATTGTTTTGCCTGTAAGAGTGTGTCTCTTCCAATACTGTCACAAGCATTTCGGCTTCTCCAGAAAACAGGCAAAAAATGACATTAAGATTGTAAACAATAAGCTCCTTACCTTGGTCAAATCCTTGAAATGCATTGTAAGGTCAAACATATGAGGATTAATTTGTGACGAAAATACAAACATTTATAACAGTTAATATGAATAGGCACATTGGCAGCTTGAGAGAAAAATCTTCCCCTTGGTAACTTCCATGCTACTGGCATGGGCTGCGCAAAGACGCTGAAAATTGAGTACAGAGCTTAGCCTCAAACTAAACACTTATTCCGCCGCTTTTTGTAATAATGAGGATTCCTCCCAGCCAGATATAAACGTAGGATTCGATGGCCTGCATAGTACGAGGAGCAAGAGGCTTCATATCATGTTTAGCCATTGCTTGCAGGGAGCAAACCTACTTGCACTAGCGTATAATCAAGCGAGTTGGTGACATGTGGTCTATAGACTCTTGAGAAAACAAATAACATTTGAATCACATAATAAGTAGCGATTTCTTGACCAGAGCAAGATAATTTTTCAGCACCTGTTTCTGTATTCTTCTTTTTTATATAATTCTTTATTAGTGCATGTTCCATTATAAATATAGTAATAGTACATGCTTGATTGAATCCGATACTTAATTAGCAAGCATTCTGTAAGTTAGTATTAACATTTTTTGAACTGTGAGACGTTTACAGCTTATATACCAATGGTTTACAGAAATTCAAAGTTCATAGAATTCACAAGCCTTTCTAAAGCTTTTAACCATTTCCTTCTTTTGTATTGGCCACTTAGAGTTATATATTTTTTTAAATGTTTCTCTTCCATCTTCCAACTTGATAAATTCATAGAGAATATGTTCTACTGTTTGATGTCCATAATTACAGGGACATATTGGGCTCTCTGCTATCTTAAATCGGTGGTAATGTGTTCACAGTTTTCTAAGTCAAGTTAATAAACTTGTTATGTTGGTAATAAGATTTATTTTAATTGTAATTCTTTCTTTAACCTTGGGAAAAAGTACGTTAGTTGTCTGTTTGAGCTATTGTTCCATTCCTTCTCCCATTTATTTGTGATAGCTTCTCTCAGTTGTTTTCTAATTTGACTTTTAGGAATTTGCTTATGAAATTCGAAAACTGGTATCTTGGGCATTTCTGTCCGCAAGTTAGTTTCCACGGTGGCCCTTATGTACTTGAATCCACGTAAAGTCGATGGACCAGTTTTCGTATCTCCTTTCTAATCTGTTATATTAGTGCTTTATATTCTGTATTACTCTGTGTGGACAGAGATACAGGATGACCCATGATCATGTGATAGGACTGAATCAGAAGTGATCATTTGCGTCAACAGTCCCTACGCATCAACCGAATTTCTGCCTCTAGCTTGTTCAAAGTTTTAAGCTATACTTCTCCGTTGTTTGGCATTTTCCTTTTCTAGTACCATATGTTCCTACTACCCCGCATTTGACGTTAGCCGATATCCCTTCGTGCGTTAAAAGAGTTGCAGAATTCAACGAGTATTTCAACTTAAAACTCATCCGCGGAGAACTGAACTTTGCTTTCCGCGTCTTGCTTATCAGCGGAGACGGTGAGTAGCTCACGCTCATTACAAGGGGTGAAACGAAGGTTGATCTCCAGTTTTCTACTGCCGGGTTTTAACTTGAAATTGTCCCGTTAAGCTCTGCAACTGCTTTTAGCACACCAAGAGATATTTGCACACGTTAAATTCGGGGAAGTTGACCCAATTAGTATAGATTATTATATTTCTTCTTATTCTTATTCTCCTTCTCCTTTGTTTTTCTTCATTACTTCCAAGTTTGGATTGAAGTCCCATTCCGATCTAAAGGTTAAACTTAGTCACCCTACCTCTTTCTTGACCATCCACATCTCTCTGTCCAATATATTTATAATGAAATGCTTGCCTTGGCAGCCGATTAGAGAAAAACCCTTTGATGTGGTTGTTCCACTGTTTTTGATACTACATTAAATCTTCCATTATTCTAGTTTATAGTGTTGTGTTCAGATATCTTTATGTTTACCTTATCTCTCAGGTTTACTCTCATCAGAAATCTCTGATGCCTAGTTTCTATTCCTGTCTAATTGTCTATATCGCGCTTCCAAATAGTAGTCTGGTTTTTATTCAGCATCATTTCTCCCGTATAGTTTTGCGAAAATATATTTTAAAATAGCTTTAATTTTTTGATTATATCTTATAATATTCTTTCCATATCATGATGCCTCCTGTATGTTGATATTTCATATCCCAAATATTTAAAAGAACGTACAGGTTACTGTTAAAGTTTTAAATTAATTGCAGCTTTATATCATCCAGAGCTAAAAAAGCACCGCTCTTTATACAGCCCGTAGTATTGACATGCAGGACAAGTTGCCGCAGCAGTAGGCGACTCCGTTGAGAGAAAAAATTTGAAGGTCTTGGAATACAGTGATTTATATATCATGATGAACGTTTTCTGCATAGCAGTTGCCTGCCTGTGTTTTCATGTTCACTGAATACTTAAAACTCTCTCGGTTTAATTCAGGAATGCTTTTAATCATTTAAATTTAGTTTAGATCTTGCTTTATGTCCTTTTGTTCTGCTCTTCACAGCATTCCTGTAGTATTCTATGACATTCAACTTCAAGATTATAATTAATTGCACTTTTTTAGTATTACGTTTTATGTTTCGGCATTGTGGAGAGGCAAACATGTATTTTTCTCTTAGGTATCCATTCTTTCCTTCTCTTGTGGTTTCTTTTTTTCTGGGTTGTCATTAACATATCTGTCTCTCACACTCTTTACATGTGTGATTCTTTTTATTTCTCTCGTTTCTTTATTATTCCATACCAAGATTGAACTTAAATGCCTGGGTCTTTCTTATAATTTATGAATCTTGTTGTTTTATAATTTTTGTTGTAGGAAAGAGCTTATACCTGTCTTCGCTCGCTCTTTCCTCTTTACAACTCAAACCAATTATTCAAATTCACCTGTTTATAATACTGGTCATCGCTTAATGGTTCACTATCATCTTGTAGTCGTTCTGCTGTAAAAAAGAAATAGAGTATGTTCATTCACATGACTTCCTCTGCTTGTTTTGCAAACAATCTCTTCTCACAAAAGCTACTTCATGCTAATCAAGACGAACATTACCAGAAATAGTCTTATTACTTAGTTCCTTGTAAGCAAAAGGAAAATAAGAGAACGCTCTAGGCTAAAGCGATAGTCACATCTTTTAAAAACTGTTACGATGCGATTGAACATCGGTTTACTTTGCATGGCAAGGAGGAAAACATAAGAAAAACGGATGGCAAGTTCCTGAAAATGAAACCAATAACAAAAACGTTTCGGAAATGGTTATATACATTAAAATATACATGACATAAATGATGTTTTTTTTTTAAATATATCCACATGTTTGTGCAGTAAATCTCTATCACTTACGTTTTACCAGTTGAAGAGGCTTTTAAGGTCACTCCCAGTAAATCCAGGATATACATTTTATTTTCATGTGGATATCTTTAATAGTGGTATTTAATTAAAAATTGTCAAAGCCAATTTTGAAAAAACTAAAATTTCCTAAAAATTTGCCTTGCAAAGAGTAGTTTAGAGCGACGGAATGTTCTTTGAAATCTTTGTGGAAAATCATCCGAAGAAGCTGAACTTATATATCAGGTTTGGTATTTAATCGTCTTTTCGGTTTTGAGTTATCCTGTTCACAGAAAGGTACTTTTCTTTTTTATAAAAATCTAATGTGTTCCGTTCATAAGTCTTTCCCTGCTTGTTCTGCAAACAAAACTGTTCTTACAAAAGAGTATTCCTCTATGCACTTCATCCTAATCTAGATAAACGCTAGCAGAAATAGGAACATAAAGGAATACGCTAAGCAAACGTGGCAGTCAAATACTTTAAATGTTCTCGCTTTGCAATTGTCAATGAAATTTGGAACTGTTTCCATGTCTAGAATTAAAACAAAAGAGACAAGATATGGATGAGGCCTTAAATTTTGAAAAAAGTGTTCTAAAATTGAGGCCAGTAACAGAGAATATCTTTAAAATAGTTTTACAAAAAACGCTACATGACAAAATGGTATGTTTTAAAGAGATCTACATTTATTTATAGTATTTTTGTCTATCTATTACGGTCAGCAGCTATGCAAAAGTTATTCACATTGACAAAGACTTAAGGAGCTATTCCCAAGATATTCAGAATATACATTACATTTGGCACATTAACATATTTAATATATTTCGCTTTAATCAAAATCGTTATGGAGCCATTGTTTAAAAAATAAAAAAATAAACAAATTTTCCATATAAAGGGTAGTTTAGGGTGGGGTATATTTATGAAAACCTTCGTATGGCATCCTTGGAAGATACTAAACTTGAATACCCAGTTTGGTATTTAACCGACGTTTTGTTTTTAAGCTATGCTGTCCAAAGACACACATTGACTTTTTATTAAATTGGCTGTATTTTTTCTCAGAGGTCCTCAAAACATGCATTTCCAAAGAAAGCACGGTATAGAAGTTTTGAATAGAATATAATTGCTACTCTACGTATTAAGCACAATGCACATGCGTGCTAGAGAAAGAGTACCTGCTCTGCAAACAAACGTCTTACAAAAGTATATTATTCTTTATACTTCATGTTAGTCGAAATAAACATTAGCAGAGTGGTCTATTACTTAATCCTTATAAGAAGAACTGAACTAAGGGAATACCTAGTTTAAAGCGATAGGCAAGTTATTGAGAGCGGTCACTATGCGGTCATTGAAATTCACTTCTTTGCATGAACAGAAGTAAAGGAAAAGAAACACGGAGAACTTCCTGTTTGAGTATTCTTGAGTTTGAACATCCTTCCTGTTTCAGTATTTTAAAATTGAAACCAGTGACAAGGAATATTTCGGAAACGATTGTAGAGGTACAAATGTATATGACACAAACTGTCTCTTTTAAGAAGATCTACATTTTTTATGTTGTAAGTTTTTGTCTTTTTCTTACGGTTTAACAGCTATGCAAAAGTAATACAGAATGAAGAGGTCTTCTCAGGCTATTCCCAGAAAATTCAAGAAATTTTTCGGCCATGAAAATATGTTAAACATACGGTATTTTAATCAAAATAAAACTATTTTTGAGAAAATGATAATTTTCGAAAAGTATTTCATGTAAAGGTAAGTTAGTTTCGTATCCTAGGAAGATGGAAATACAAAGTTTGGTATTTAACGGAGATTTTGTTTTTGAGTAATGCTGCCTACAAACGCAAAATATAAATATAGCTTTCTTTATGGACACTCTAAAATAATCTTCCTCGGGCTATCAACCAGGTGAATTCTGGAATAATTTCCAAGCTTTCAAGAGCTAACGTCGCTCTCATCTTCAGGGAATGGTGTAGAGACTCCGGCTTCGCCTTACATATAGTAGTGCGGTGGGGGACCGGTCAGATGCCGCTCTGTGATTGGTCCGGGTCCGGCATGGGAGGCGTTGACTAGGGACCAATGGTCTCCGTTGCCGGGACGGACTGCTCTGATTTGCCCGCTGCCAGATGTGAGCCTGTATTAAAACTAGGGCTAGCTTTTGGCAGTTTCACAAACACTCGGTGCTCAGCAAACACTCACAAAGATTTGTAAAACTGCCACAAGCTAGCCCTAGTTTTATTACAGGCTCGCATCTGGCAGCAGGCCAATCACAGCAGTCCGTCCCGGCAACGGAGAGCGACGTTAGCTCTTGAAAGCTTGGAAATTATTCCAGAATTCACCTGGCTGATAGCCCAAGAAAAGTTATTTTCATATCGCCGCCAGGAAAGCTTCAAGTCATGGTTTACTCTTTAACTACTGTGGTTTTCAGAGAAGCATTCTATATTGTGCGTGAAAGACCACCTAATTTTGCTCACAGGTTTCTATCAGGCTTGAGGTTCTGCCACAAATCTACTTCCCTTCCGAAGGAAACAAAATCCGCCGTATCCGCGGGATCTTTTTCTAGAAATGCTCCTTTTGGATTCAGTGGTGTCTAAACATATACTTCCGATGAAATATCGGTATAGAATTTGTAAAATATAACATATCCGGGTTGAAGGCCGTGGTCGAATATTAAATTATTAAAATAATAATTAAACATAGACGTCTCGTCCTCAGCTGTGGAGAACATCTTCAGAAATGAAGCTGGGTAGGAACGGCTAGCGACTGCAGATTCGTGGAGCAGTGGACGGCAATATATCCTGTTGAGGTAGTAGGAGGGGAATAATTGGACTGCTGTGGTCTGATTGACTGTTGTGCTGGCCTGTGCGAAGACGCTGTAAGGCAGGAATCCAGGTCTGGTTTAACTTAAATTCGTCTACTCTATTAAAATTATTGGGATGTATGTGTACGTCTATGGATTCTCTGACCATTCTGGGGTAGTAATGTTTGGTAATTGCAGGACTTCTGTTTTTTCAAATAGTATGTGTGTTTGTCTAAGACAAGGGCATGATCTGCAATGGCAGATTTGGCTGTATGGCCAAGGCGACATCATGAAGATGTCCTCCACAGCTCAGGACGAAACGCCAAGTTTTAACTATTATTTTAATAATCTTAATATTCGACCACGGCCTACAAGCCGGACTTGTTATATTTTACAATAATAACACCGGCCGTGAAAGCCTAAGGGCGTATTTAATCAGTATCGAATGTTTGGGTGGAATACAATACTTTCTCTATCTATTATATACATTGTACTTACATGGTAGAGAACGCTTGTGATGATCTTGAGCTTTCTTGATCCTTGCATCAGTATTACTTTGCTTTGCTCAGGAACCTGTCCTGCGTGCCTTTAGCAATTTAGATCACCGAAAAAATAATAAATACCACTATGCCTATGAGCGTTGCGTAACCAAAAACCGCACGCCAGTAAAGAAACAATCAAGAACCACATTTCAACCTGAGTACTGGGAATAGATTAAGAATCACAAAGCGTTAACAATTGTTTTTGTTGTTGTCAAATTCTTTACTCGCAGCGGAAGCTTCGAATGCGTGTGGCGAAATAGTCAAATTAGGACCAACTATCCAATACCGAGGTCCAGGACCACACACAGATCCCTCCGGTAGTGTTAATACAGACTGATTTATGTAGAATTGACACATTTCTTTCTTTAATTATTCCATTGGAAGTCCATTCAACGACCCAATTTTAGCACCAAATTAAGCAGAATGTTCTGGAGTTTCGATTCTTTGTCACTAGATGCGCAGTTTTATTCCTAATTACATTGTTGGCAGCTGTTTCGACATTATGCTCTTGTAGTCAACGTCAAAATACAGTATGATGTAGAGCTAAGTTGAGGATGGCGCTACATGCCATACATCAAATGAATTCATGAACCTAATTGCAAGTTTCTTTGACGACCGGATAATTTTCCAAGGACATGTGGCCACCGAGATCTCCAGATTTGACATCTATGGGGTTACCTAAAAGACAATGTTACGCCACATGGACGATCTGCAGCACATCACAAAGGAGATTCAAGCTATTGACAACAGAGTCCTCCAACGAGTGGCCGGTAACATGGAACGACGTATTGAGTTGTGCCTTATGCAGGATGGAGGCCATTTTCAACATTTGCTACAGAGGTAAATAATCTCCCAAAATTCCTCTACAATTTAGGTATAATAAGCTGTCGCTAGCATAATACGTTTTGAAACAATGAATGAAATGTGTCAGCTCTATATAAATCACCCTGTAAAAGCAGAGATAGTTGACTGACGATCTTCTTACTAAAATAACAATTTCTCCTAAACTATTTCAGACAATCTCAAGAAATTTCACGTTCATGTACATGGTGTCTGCTAAATACACAGTGCAAATTTTGTTTGTATATATCTGATAATAACTTTCATGAATCAGCTGTTTTTATCCTTGAAGTTACATATTATTACTTTCTGTACACGTACTATATACACAGTATGTAGAGAAAGCATTGTATTGTACCCAAAATTCGATACCGGTATTTCACTGGTAATTTGCGTTTTGAGACCCTCTGAGTCCAAAAAAAACAAAACATTTTTTGAATTTTGATGTCTGTGGACAGCATAGCTCAAAGACTTGGTATCTTCCAAGAATGTGATACGCAGATTTTCAATAAACTCCCCCATCCCAAACCACCCTTGTATAGAAAAAGTTTGTTTTTCTCACAAATTGCTCTAACGATTTTAATTCAAATACGTATAATTTAGATATTTACATGATAAATAATAACTATATCTTGAATTTTTCGGGAGTAGTCTCTGAGGATTTTATTTTGGATGAATTTTTAGGAATTTTGCACAACTGGTAATCTGTATGAGATAGACAAAAGCTTAGTACTCAAAAATGTATACCTCGTTAAAACACACTTATTAGTTCCAATTTTAAAATTTATACTTTTTATCACACATAAAGTGCCTGTTTTTCTTTTGTTGTGCTCCTGGTCAAGCAAACAAGCGAATTGCAATGACAAGCTTTTCAAATATTTGCCTATCGCTTTAGCCTAGTACATTCCTTTAGTTCGCTTCTGCTTAAAAGAGCTAAATAATCAGCACATTCTTCTAATGCAGCTTGAATAGCATGGCTTAGAAAGCAGAATAATCTTTTGTAAGAAGTTTGTTTGTAGAACAGCTACAGAAAGTCAGATGAGTGTGACACACCTGATTTATTTTACTAGAACTTTATGTTCCTTTTTTGCAAAAGCTATCCATGATACAACTTTGAAATTTTGTACAGAGACACTTAGTAAAAAATTCTTTAATGTGATTTACAATCATCTGTGTATCTTGAATAATATGGACATTAGTTGATGTCATTAGTAAAAAATCTGATGTGTACCATTCACATAACTTTCTCTACATCCCTGCACCAAATTATTCTTAAAAAGCTTATACTTCTATTTACTTTATGCTAATCAGAAAAAAATAGCAGAAATAGTCTTATTACTTGCTTCCTTGTAAGTAGAAGCGAAATAAGGGACTACCATAGGTTAAATTGACAGTCAAAAGCTGGTTGCTATATCAATGAAGTTCCTTTGTTTATATGGAAAGGAGTTGACAAGTTCCTGTTTGAGAAAAGTATACGTTTTTCATAGCAGAAACCAAAAATAAGGAATGTCTCAAAAACGACAAACTCCACGAAAAAAATGTATATAACATAAATTGTGTGTTTTAACGTGCTCTACATTTTTTGTGGAGTAAGTTTTTGTCCTTCTCTTACGGTTTAGCAGTTATTGAAAATTCAGTAAAATTCATCCAGAATAAACTATTCATCAAGGCTATTCCCAGAAAATTCAAGATATACATTTTATTTGTCAGGTACACATGTTTAAAATACGAAATTTTAATCACAATCGTTAGAGCTATTTTTGAGAAAATATATTTTTTTAAAAATGTTCCATGTAAAGGGTAGTTGGGGGTGAGGGGATTTTTCTCAAAATCTTCGTGTCGCATCCCTGGAAGATACTGAACTTAAATACCAAGTTTGGTATTTTACCGACTTTTCGTTTTTGAGTTATCGTGTTCACAGACACACGGACACACACACACACACACACGGACCTTTTTGTGAAAATACTTTTTTTGGATACAGGGGACCCTAAAACGTGTATTTCGGGTGAAATCTTGGTATCGAATTTTTTCGTGGAGTGCAATACATCCTCTATACACTATGTACATAGTGCATATAGAGAAAGTAAAAATTATGTATTATTTCTTCGACTACATTCTTATTTTCTGAAAGCTGTAATTAAGCTATTGGATTCATTCTTGCAAAAGCTCATTCTTCTCTCTACCTTATAATTGTTGAGATAAACATTAGTAGAATTGGTTTTATTAAGTAATTTCTTCTACAAACAAGGACATTAAGGGAATATACTTGGCTAAGACATATTCAAATATTTTAAAAACTGGTCGCGATGTGATGCAATTGCAATTCCGTTATCCTTACCTGACGGGTAAAAAAGAAAAACTGCATTTTCAGAAAAATCTTAAGTATTGCTTATTTTAATAACAAAAAATATTTCGGAAAACTCTCTGTGACATATATTGTGTATTTTAAAGAGATCTATCTACGTCTTTTGTGTAGTAATTTTTTGTCTTTTAATTTGCCAAGTATGCAAACGTCATCCAGAATGAAGAGGTCTTAGAGACTATCATCGGAAAATTCAAGCTATACATTTTCGTTGTCAAGTAAATATCTTTAATATACAATATTTTAATCAAAATCGTTAGTCATTTTTGAGAAAATCAGAATTTACAAATTTTTTCCATGTAGCGGGTAGTTGGGGATAGGTAAGTCTTCTTGAAAATCTTGTGTCGATCCTTGGAAGTTACTAAACTTAAATACCAAGTTTGGTACACGATACACTAATTTTTCGGCTATGCTTTCCACAGACACACACACAAGCATGTTTCTAAAAATGCTTGTTTTTGATTCAGAGGGTCTCAAATATGTTTTCTGGCGAAACCTCGGTATCGAATTTTTTGTTGGAATACAATACCTTCTCTATACGTAGTACGTGTAGAGGAAGTACATACTACTAATAATAATAGTAATAATGAAAGAGTAAGATTACAATATAGGGAACAAAATCGAGATGAAAAAACAACGTATGAAGAATTATAAAGGAAGGAGAATAGAGCATTAGAAACAAACAAATCCTCACTTTATTTTTTTTTTTAATAAAATAGTAACGGAGTCTGATCAGGACTCCGGTACTGTATCCCTATTTACATTTCCCCTCGTAGGTTTTACTGATTACTGGTTTAACAAACATATACACATTGCACAAACATATAACACCCATGCCCAAGGAGGGACTCGAACCCATGATCCCCAGCCCACGAAGTACCAAAGCGAGACGCTTTAGCGAGCGTGGCCATGGGGACCGGCACACTTCGGCTCCTCGACCCAACGCGAATGTTTTATGCTTACCACTCGCAGGTGGAACGGACGAGGTGAAGGAACCGTATGAGAACATAGCCTACAGGCAGGCTGAAAGAAACACGCAGAGGTCCATAACGATTCCAAGTTTGATGACCCTGTCACGCCAGCAGCCTACTCATAGAAGGCTTCCCTCTGGCGGAAGCGGAGAAAATCGATCCACCTGAGGCTATGTTTTGTGTTTACCCTCTCAGCAGAAACGATATAGGTGAAGGAACCCCATGAGGCCATAAACCAGTAGTCAAACATTTAAAGAGCTTTCTTTAAAATACCGTGATCAGGGAAATGTGACTTCATATTGCAGAACAGTAGAAGTATTTTAAAATTGAAACTAATTACATGGAATATCTTGGAAACGGCTAACTTCACAACAAACATTTGTTATACCTGAATTGTCAATTTAACCAGGATTTTTACTTCCTCTACACCTAGTATGCATGTATAGAGAAGGTATTGTATTCCGCCCAAAAGTTCCATCCGGAGCTTTCATCGGAAATATATGTTTTGATGTTCCCAGAGTCTAAAAAATGTATAAAAAGGACCGTGTGTATCTGTGAATAGCATAGCTCAAATGCTAAACGACTGTTAAATACCAAACTTTAAATGTAAGTTTAGTATCTTTCATGAATGTGACAAGAAGAGCTTCAAGAAAATCCTCCTAGCCCAAATTACTCTTTATTTGAAAATTGTGTTTTTCTCAAATATGGTTCTAACGATTTTGATTAAATCGTATTAAATTATTTAGAACGCACATAATATGAATATCATGCATTTTCTGATATAGCTTCTGAAGACATGTTCATTCTGGGTGAACTTTGCTGAATTTTGCGTAGCTGGTAAACCGTAATAAATATACAAAAATGTACTTCCTAAAAATGTAGAACTGGTTAAAACTCACAAATTAAATCATATTATATTTTAATGTAGAGTTAATCGTTTCCAAAATATTCCTTGTTGTTGGTTTCAGTTTCAAAATACATAAACTTTGCTCATATGGGAATTTTTCAACTCGTGAGCATACAAGGAAACGAATTTCAATTCCATAGCAAGGGTTTTTAAAAGATTAGTTTATAGGTAAATACTCTTACTTCCTTTCTGCTTATAAAGAGTAATTGACTCGACAAATTCTGTTATCTTTTGTTGATTTTGATAGGATGAAGTAGAAAGAAGGATCAGCTTTTGTAAAAATAATATGTTGCAAAACAACTAGAACGTCATATGAATGAAATACATCAGGATTCTACTCTCTATATTGTACATATTTTGTACATAAGAAAGATGTAGACGTGAAGATCTAATATGATCAAATCCACATTCTTTTCTCGGCCTTCAATACTTGTTTATCCAAAGTAGTTGATTTACTGTTCATAATGCAACCTTAAATCGATTTTTCGATGTACAATAGCTTTTTATGTTAACGTGGGCTTAAAATGTTCATCAATTAAATGAAGGAATGAATATATAGTACACTACATTCATCTAATATGGTGCTTTAAATATCAAAGAAAATTCAGTAAAAAACGAAAAATAAATTCTATTCCTTAAACCATGTGCTACAGATTTACTCAGCAATGTTTACGAGTCATTCTACTGCGCTTTACAGTTTACGCTATTGTTTTTAGGAAGTAGTCATTCTTAGCTGAATTCGGTACTGCTAAGTTATAGATAGACAGACAGACAGATGGATACTTTATTTTGCTTCTTAGGGCATGGTCCAGTGGTAGCGTTGCCAATGTAATAATATAATGTACAATGTAATTAGAATAAATAAATAATACGGGTAATATAATACCTATCAATATAACAGTACATCATAGTACACTACAAAAAGAAATAATAATAAAGATAACAACAGTAACAATTCAATATTAACATTTTTATAATGCTAGTGATAATATTTATATCTACTATCTAAATCACTCTTCTTTAGTCTCTTTTTAAAAGTATTTACACTTTGAGGCAAAGTCTCCAGTAACTCTGCAGGTATTTTGTTCCAGTCGTCAATTGCTCTGTTTACAAAGGAAAATTTACTTATGTCAGTTTTCTGTTTCCTATTTCTTATTTCTTTCGAGTGGTCATTTCTCCCACAGTATAAAGGCTTTAATAGTTGCTTGGATATGTCTTTCCATGCAGATTCCCCCTCATAGGCTCTAAAAATTAGTTGCACATAGTCTAGGGCGTCTTCTACGTTTTTCTAGTGTTTCCCAGGAAATAGCAGTGCTTGTATGATTTTCGAATCGCTTTCTTCTGTCTACAACTTTATCTGCTCTTTTTTGAAGCCTCTCAAGTGATCTACCAGATTATATTATAAGATCTAAGAATTTCTTTGACATGTAAATTTCTTGAAATACTTGTGTGGTTCTCGGCTACTCCGAACCTACACAGCTTTGTAATATTCAATTTCGGGGCAAAACTTTTTTTTATACGCTGCGCATCATTGTATTCACTCGCGCTCTCTTGGAACCAAAAATTTCCACTTGTCTAAGGGAGTAAAAGTGTACGCGGGAATGAGTAGAAAATGTCATGATAATGATTTTTTGGACCATTGCATTCTGTGCTAGATACGGCTTTTGCGATTCTTTTAACTTTCTCTATACGCACTGTATATATAGTGTATAGAGAAGGTGTTTCACTCCACCCAAAAATTCGATACGAGATTTCACCGGAAATATATTCCTTAGGGTCCCCTTTATCTAAAAAAAAAAAAAGCATTTTCGGAAAAAGGTCCGTGTGTCCGTGTGTCTGTGGACACGATTACTCAAAAACGAAAAGTCGGTAAAATACAAAACTTGGTATTTAAGTTTAGAATCTTGCAGGCGACACGAAGATTTTGAGAAAAATCCCCCCACCTCCAACTACCCTTTACATGGAACTTTTTTCGAAAATTTTGATTTTCTCAAAAATGGCTCTAACGATTTTGATTAAAATTTCGTATATTAAAGATATTTACCTCACAAATAAAATGTATATCCTGAATTTTCTAGGAATAGCCTCTAAAGAGTACTTTATTCGGGATGAATTTTACGGAATTTTGAATAACTGCTAAGCCGTAAGAGATGGACAAATACTTACTACATGAAAAATATAGAGCACGTTAAAACAAAATTTATGTTATATACATTTTTTTCGTGGAATGCATCGTTTTTTAGACATTCCTTGTTTTTGGTTTCTGCTTTGAAAAACGTATACTTTTCTTATACAGGAATATGTCAACTGCTGTCCATAGAAACAAAGGAACTAGAGTGACATAGCAACCCGCTTTTGACTATCACTTTAACCTATGGTACTCTCTTATTTCGGTTCTACTTACAAGGAGGCAAGTAATAAGACAATTTCTGCTATTTTTTTCTGATTAGCATAAAGTAAATAGAAGCAAAAGCTTTTTAACAATAATTTGTTGCAGAGATGTAGAGAAAGTCATGTGAATGGACACATCAGATCTTTTAAAATTGATCCATGCTAAAGCTGGCGTGATTCATCCAATTCTTGCCGTGTAGCCTCGTTCATACTAGGGGCGTTCAGTTCATAGAAAATCCTAGAAATTACACTCATAGCATCAAAAATAGTATAAGTTTCAGCTATATCCATCACGTGGTTTCGTTACCATAGGCGTATGAATCAGCAATCTTGTGCCTCTTCAGAAAGATGGAAAAAAACAGTTTCGTGCGGTGATTAAACACTTCTACTTAAAATGCATAACACCGAAAGAGATAAAAGCCGACTTGGATGAAGTTCATAGCACATTTGCTCCTGCGTTTGCAACAATTTACAATTTAACAAATGAATTTAAATGTGGAGGTACATCCACAAATGATGAACATCGTTCCGGACGTCCAGTGGAAGTAACTTCAGCCGGAGTGGTTGACAAAATCCAGGATATGGTTTTGAGTGATCAACGAATCAAAGTTCGCGAAATAGTAGATGCCACAAGCGTATTACAAGGTACAATGTTCTCAATTTTGCATAAAATATTAGGTTTGACAAAGGTCTCGGTAAGATGGGTGCCGCCTTCCCTATCTAATGGAGAATAAACGCAATCGTGTGATCGATTTCGAAGCTGGTTTTGCATTATTCCGTCGCAATCCCGACGAGTTTTTGTAGGGTTGGCTGATGTGTCCGTGGCTTCTCAGTGAACATAGCATTTAATTTTTGTTCTGGCTTTATTTCTCAACTTAATCTCCAGAAAGGCTAATACATTTGTCATATCGGTGTTTTATTTTAACTAACCATCTCTGTAGTACGATTTATTAAGGTCCTCAAAATAGCTGTTTACCGCATCAATGACCTGTTCTCTGATCTGGCCTGCTGTGAAATTCGTCCTCCAAGAATTTTTTTGAGTTTCGGGAACAGGTGATAGTCACTGGTGCTAAATCGGGCGAATAGGGTTGATGTTCAAGCAATTCGAACTTTATTTCGCAAATTTTCCCATTAGAATGCCTGAACGATGGGCCGCAGCATTGTCGTGATGAAACAATTGTTGCCAAATGAAGTATTTTTTTCACCTCATCACTCAAACATTTGTGAGCTTGCATAGCACTCACAGTGATACCTTTAACCTTTTCCAAGTAATCAATGAAAATAATTCCCTGTACATCCCAGAAAGCACTCGTCATAAACTTGTTAGCTGACAAAATTGACTTTGCCCTTTTTGCAGTTGGTTCACCTGACGCAATCCACGGTTTTGACTGTGATTTAATTTCTGGAGTGTAGTGATCTATCCAAGTTTCATAAGCTGTCCCAAAATTTCACTGGGATTTTTACGGTAGAGCTCCACATTTTTAACAGAAACAGTTTTTCATTGCAACTTTTGATCAGGTGTCAACAAACGCGGCACCCATCTGTACAGGCCTTGTGAAAGCCCAAAAATTACTTAAAATATTATTTGCATGTTCTTTTGATATGTTTACAGCCTCTGCTATCTCAAACAACTTTAATCTGCGGTCTTCCAGTACTAAACGATGAATTTTTTCAATGGTCTCGGGAGTTGTCACTTCGACAGGGCGTCCAGAGCGAGGCTCATCTCTAGTGCTCTGCAACCCACCTTTTAACATTTTTATGAAGGGGCAGAGTCTTTCAATGTATTGTCCATTTCCTCCTTGATTTCTTTAGGCGTTAAGCCTTTCAAATAGAAGTATTTAGTCACTGCTTGTTTTCCCAAATCCTTCATTTTCGTGAAAATTCTAGTTCTCTTGTTTAAAATGCTGCCATTCGAAAACTAAACAAGACTTTGATCTGTAGCTATGGATACAAGCTAGCCTAAAGTTAAACTATACGATGGTACCGTCTAATTGGCCTAGTGGCGCGATATCTGTGTGAGCCCCGTGAACTATCAGCCGATCCCCGTACATAACTGTGGTTGAAACATTGATACACTACTACACCCCAGAGACAAAGGTACAGCCCAAACAATGGGTTTCTAAAAACGAATCCGCTCCGAAGAAGGCATAGGTTGTGACATTTTCAGACAAGGTAACAGCCACTATTTTTTATGACCCATGCGGAATTACCTCATTGATTACTGGCAGAAAGGAACGACGATAAACAGAGAGTATATGTATTGTTATTGCACTGGTTGAACGGAGAAAAAAAATCTGATGTGTTCCATTCACATGAATTTCTCTACATCTCTGTAACAAATTATTGTTAAAAAGCTTATGCTTCTATTTACTTCATACCAATCGAGAAAAAATTAGCAGAAATAGTCTTATTACTTGCACCCTTGTAAATATAAGCGAAATAAGGGAGTACCAATGGCTAAAGTGGTAGTCAAAAGCTGGTTGCTTTGTGACTGAAGTTTCTTTGTTTATATGGACAGGAATTGACAAATTCCTGTATGAGAAAAATAAAAACTTTTCAGAGCTGAAACCAAAAACAAGGAATATCTAAAAAGCTTTTTGTAAGGCTTAAAACAGTTGGAAAAACTGGAAAATGTATTGAGCTAAACGGGATTATGTCGAAAAATATAAAAAAAATCTACTAGAAATAATGTATTTTTCTATATTTCTCTAAGGGCTTGTAGAAAGACTCGTATTAATGATTCGTTCATAAACTGCACACGTCAGTTTTATACACTCACGACTAAGCTACCTGCCCCTCCTTGATGGAAAATGACCTTTAATAGGAGGCAGAGACCAACTTCTTAACAGGTGGGCTGTAACTGTTCAAAATAAATGGATTATTCTGATTTCGCAGTTCCATGTTCAGTTGAGCTGCATATTTCTGACAGATACAAATAACATGCAACAGGCAAGGCTGATAAGTGAATATTTAAGTACCTTCACACCTGAAAATAAGCATTATCCAACTTAATATGCAAAAATATGCTTAGCGCATTTTGATTTAAAAAAAAACTGTGAATGTTCATTGGGCCGACTGAGCCAGAGTTGCTGCAGAGTTATCTACTGAAAACTACAGCAGAAGTCGTGTTTGTTGAGTTGCCCCCGTAATTCCAGATCGAAACCGGTTACATTTGCGTTCCTTTTTCTGGATTAACATATTTATTTTATGGCTTACCTACGGTAACGGACTACTACATTCTATCTAAATGGAAACTGAAGATGCTAAGTGTTTCTAACGGGACCAAATACCCTCATGTGAGATGAAATGTTAAACCTTTTATTTTCTCTACACGTACTATATGCATAGTGTATGGAGAAGGTATTGTATTGCACCCAAAAACTCAGTTGAAGCAAAATCTAGCATTCCGGACTAATAGCCACATTTATTTCATGTTTTATTTGTATTTTTGATAACCTTCTTTAGAATACGTCTTTTGTGGTCATTTTTGTGTTTTATATAGGGTGTTTCAAAAATATGGGGCATAATTTCAGGTATGTATTTCCCACATGTAGACAATCACATTAGTTCATTATAACATGTGTCCGGAAATGCTTCATTTCCGAGTTATGGCCTTCACAACATTGAAATTCACTGGAACGTTTTTCTTTCCGCAGGTTGTTGTCATTACAGAAGATGTTCAAAATGTCCACCTCCTGCTTGAATACAGACCTCACATCGATGTCTCATTGACCTGCGAACACGATCCCAAACTCCAGGAGTATTGCGTATGTCCTCACAACTTGCCACAATTCGATTCCGAAGGGATTCCAAATCCGGCACCGGAGACGAATAAACCAATGATTTTAAATGGTCCCACAAGCAGAAATCGAGAGGGTTCAGATCAGGTGAGCGTGGAGGCCAAGCAATTGGGCCACCTCTACCTATCCATCGATCAGGAAACCTTCGATCCAAGTACCGGTGAGCCGTAAGACTGAAGTGTGCAGATGCAAGAAGTGAATGTGTTGATGATTGATCAGTGGAGTGTCTTCGAAAACGTCAGGTATGGTGTTTTCCAGGAAGTTTGTGTACACCTGCCCCGTAAGTCTGTTTACAAGTACATGGGGTCCAACTTATCGATCACCAATGATACCGGCCCACATGTTGAGGGAGAACCGCACCTGATGATGAGATACAACAGTTGCACGTGGGTTTTCATGCGACCATACATGCTGATTGTGGAAATTTGTTATGCCATCTCTTGTGAACTGTGCTTCATCTGTAAATAATACGACGGCAGAAAAGTTCGAATTTACACCACACTGCTGCAAGAACCACTGACAGAGCCTAACTCGTGCAGGGTAATCTGCTGGTGACAGGGCCTGTACACGTTGCAAATGATAAGGATACAATTGATACTCGTTCAACAGTCTCCAGACAGTCGTATGAGGAACATTGACTTGCAACGCTAACCGTCGTGTGCTGATAGGAGTCCTGTCCACAGGCTCCAGAATCTCCTCCTGCACTTCTGGAGTTGTAGATCTTGGTCGTCCCCTTCCCAAGCCAGGAGAGGTGAATGTTCCATACTCGCACAGACGGGAATGGAGACGCACAAATGTCTTCCGATCTGGACATTGTCGCTGTGGGTACCTCTCCTGGTACAAACGACGAGCCAGCGCAGCATTGCTGTCCGCCTTACCGTACATGAACTGTATCTCTGCCAGCTCTTGATTTGAATACATGTCGCACAGTGTTAACGCCTAAAGAACACTGAATGTAACCTTCCTCAGAATGAACTATCAGAGCGCCCTCCTAATGTCTCCTTTGACGGGAAAAACCTGCGGAAAGAAAAACGTTCCAGTGAATTCCAATGTTGTGAAGGCCATAACTCGGAAATGAGGCACTTCCGGACATGAACTATTTTAATGGTCTACAGGTGGGACTTTCAATGTTGTAAAGGCCATAACTCGGAAATGAAGCATTTCCGGACACATGTTATAATGAGCTATTTTGATTGTCTTCATGTGGGAAATACATACCTGAAATTATGCGCCGTATTTTTGAAACACCTATATTATTACTCCTTGGTTACTTTTTTGAGAAGACAGAATTCCATTGCAGTTTTGTTTTCGTCAGTTGATTTTTACTTTCTATACACCTAATAATGTATATAATACATGTTCTGGATCCCCCTGAATCCAAAAAAATCATTTTTAGAAAATGGTTCGTGTGTCTGTGAAGACGATAACTCAAAAACGAAAAATCAGTAAAATACAAAACTTGGTATTAGAGTTTGGTATCTTGCAAGGATGCGATACAAAGATTTTGAAGACAATCCCCCCACTCCAAGCTACCCTTTACATGGAACATTTTCGAAAATTTTTATTTTCCAAAAAATGTCTCTAATAATTTCGATTAAAATAACGTATATTAAATATATTTACATCCCAAATAAAATGTATTTATTGCATTTTCTGGGAATAGCTTCTGAAGACAAAAACTTACTGCAAAAAATGAAGATCTCGTCAAAACACACAATTTATGTCCTATGCATTTGTGCTGTAGACGTAACCGTTTCCGAGATAATTCTTGTTATTGATTTCAGACTGAAAATACCTAAACTTGTGTCAAACGGGAATTTGTCCACTACTAACCACGCAAAGAAACTAATTTCTATACCATAGCACCATATTTAAAAACATTAGACTGTCGGATTAGCATAGTATATTCCCTTATTTGCTTCTATTTTAAGCAAATAAGTAATATGACCGTTTCTGCTAATGTTTAACTCGATTAATTTGGAATAAATAGAGTAGACTTATTAACAATAATGTGTTACAGATGTAGAGAAAGTCATTTGAATGGAACACATGGGTTTTCTTGTGGACTGTAACGCCTTCATTATATAGTATGTACATAATACTGCAGAGAAAGTAAAAAAAATCAGATACGCTCCATTCACATGACTTTCTCTACATCTCTACAACTAATTATTGTTGAAAATCTTATGCTTCTATTTACTACATGCTAATTGAGAAAATTTAGCAGAAATAATCTTATTATTTGCTTCCTTGTAAGTGGAAGCGAATTAAAGGAGTAACATAGGTTAAAGTGATAGTCAAAAGCTGGTTGCTATGTGACTGAAGTTCCTTTGCTTGTATGGACAGGAGTTGACAAATGTTATATGAGAAAGGTATAAGTTTTGCAAGCTGAAACAACAAAATCTGATGTGTTCCATTCACATGACTTTCTCTATATCTCTGTAAATTATTATTGTTAATAAGCTTATCTTTTATTTATTTCATGCTAATCGAGAAAAATTAGCAGAAATAGTCTTATTTCTTGCTTTATTGTAAGTAGAAGCGAAATAAGGGAGTACCATAGGTTAAAGTGAAAGCCAAAACCTGGTTGCTACGTGACTGATGTTCCTTTGTTTATATAGACAGGAGTTGACAACTTCCTGTATGAGAAAAGTTTAAGTTTTTCAAGGCTGAAACCAAGAGAAGGAATATCTCAAAAACGATCAACTCCGCGAAAAAACTGTATATAACATACATTGTGTGTTTTAACGTGCTGTACATTTTTTGTGGGTTAAGTTTTTGTCCATCTCTTACGGTTTAGTAGTTATGAAAAATACATCCAGAATAAAGTAGTCTTCAGAGGCTATTCCCAGAAAATTCAAAATGTACATTTTATTTGTCAGATAAATAACTTTAATATACGATATTTTAATCAAAGTCGTTAGAGCCATTTTTTAGAAAATCAAAATTTTCGAAAAACGTTGCATGTAAAGGGTAGTTTGGGGTGGGGGGATTTTTCTCAAAATCTTCGTGTCGCATCCCTGGAAGATACTAAACTTAAATACCAAGTTTGGTATTTTACCGACTTTTCGTTTTTGAGTTATCGTGTTCACAGATACACGGATACACATGCACACACGGACCTTTTTTGAAAATACTTTTTCTGAATATAACGGACCCTAAAACGTGTATTTCCGGTGAAAGCTCGGTATTAAATTTCTGGGTGCATTTCAATACTTTCTCTATACGCTATGTACATAGTACGTGCAGAGAGGAAAAATGAATGCAGTCCCATATAATCAACCTCAGACAGACCTGGTGCAGTTCAACTGAATCATGGAGTTCACGCACGAAGGAGTTAAACGCTTCAAGTATGGAACTGTTCGGATCTCACAAGAAATCAGAATCCTTTGAAACACCGCTCATCCCATCAGTACAGTATTTTTCTAGAGTAGAATGACAAGCACGTGGAAGTAATCAGTGGTCAGTGCAGTGCTCAGTTTGCTTGTGGCCAACGCGATATCCGTCGTTGCACGACATTTCAATAGTCTGTTGTTTGCGTTGCTGGAGTCGAGTAAAGCAAAAGTCATTAGACCACACACGGTGATCGATGGTGTGTAGTCATTTTTACTTTCTCTACACGTACTATATACATAGTGTATAGAGAAGGTATTGTAATGCACCCAAAAAATACGATACCAAGATTCCACCCGAAATACATGTTTTTTAAAAAAAGATCCATGTGTTTCTTTGTGTATGTGTGTGTCTGTAGGCTGTATAGCTCAAAAACGAAAAGACCGTTAAAGCCCAAACTTGGTATTTAAGTTTAATATCTTCCAAGGATGAGACACGACGATTTTCAATAAAATCCCCCAAACCCAAACAACACTTTACATGGAAAAATTTTTGAAAATTTTCATTTTCTTAAAAATAGCTCTAACAGTTTTGATTAAAATACTGAATATTAAAGATATTTACCTGAAAAATAAAATAAATATCTTGAATTTTCTGGGAATAGCCCCTGAAGACTACTTTTTCTGGATGAATTTTACGGAATTGTGCATAACTGCTAAACCGAAAGGTATGGGGAAAAACTTACCAGAAAGAAAATGTAGCTCACGATAAAACACACATGTCATATACATTTTATTGTATTCCACCCAAATATTCGATACCAGATTTCACCGGAAATACATGTTTTAAGACCCCCTGAATCCAAAAAAAGCATTTTCAGAAAAAGGTCCGTGTATAAGTGTGTGTGTGTGTGTCTGTAAACAGCATAGCTCAAAAACGAAAAGACCGTTTAATACTAAACTTGGTATTTAGGTTTGGTATCTTCCAAGGATGCGACACGAAAATGTTCAAGAAAATCCCCCACCCCCAATTATCCTTTACATGGACAAATTTTCGAAAATTTTGATTTTCCAAAATATGGCGCCAACGATTTTGATTAAAATCCCGTATATTAAAGATATTTACATACAAAATAAAATGTATATCTTGAATTTTGGAATAGCCTCTTAAGTGTTCTTTATTCTGGATGAATTTTACGGAATTTTGCTTAACTGCTAAACGGTAAGAGATAGACAAAAGCTTACTACACAGAAAATGTTGATCTGATCAAAACACACAATTTATGTGCTTTACATTTTTGTTGTAGAGGTAACAGTTTCCGAAATATTCCTTGTTTTTGGTTTCAGTTGTGAGTTCTTATAATTTTCTCAGGTGGGAAGTGTCCGCTTTTCTTTTGTTCTACTCTTGGCCAAGCAAAGAAGCGATTTGCAATGACAATCAAAAAACCACAGCTTTTAAAACATTTGATTATCGGTGTTCCATTATTTTCTTTCTACTTATAAGGAACTAAGTAGCAAGAACATTCTGCTAATGATTATCTCGATTAGCAAGGTGCAGGAAGATGAATAATCGTATGTAAGAAGTTTGTAGAAGAGTTAGAGAAAGTCATGTGAGTGTAACACATCAGATAGTGTATAGAGAAGGTATGGTATTCCACCCAAAAATTCGATACCAAGATTTCACCGGAAATACATGTTTTGGGTCCCCTGAATCCAAAAAAAGCATTTTCAGTAAAAGGTCCGTGTGTGTGCGTGTGTGTGTCTGTGGACAGCATAGCTCAAAAACGAAAACACCGTTGAATACCAAACTTGGTATTTAAGTTTGGTATCTTCCAAGGATGCGACATGAAGATTTTAAAGATACTCCCCCCCACCCTAAACTACCCTTTACATAGAAATTTTTTCGAAAATTTTGAATTTCTTAAAATAGCTCTAACGATTTTGCTTAAAATATAGTATATTAAAGATATTTACCTGACAAATAAAATGTATATCTTGAATTTTCTGGGAATAGCCTCTGAAGACTACTTTGCTCTGGATCAATTTTACGAAATATTGCGTAGCCGCTAAACCGTAAGAGATGGACAAAAACTTATCATACAAAAAATGTAGAGCATGTTAAAACAAACAATTTATGTAATATATATAAATTGTTTTAGTGGAGTTTATCGTTTTTTAGATATTCCTTGTTTTTTGTTTCAGCTTTGAAAAACTTATTTTTTTCTCGTATAGGAATTTGTCAACTCATGTGCGTACAAACAAAGGAACTTCAGTCACATAGCAACCAGCTTTTGACTATCACTTTAACCTTATTTCGCTTCTGCTTACAAGGAAGCAAGTAATAAGACTATTTCTGATAATATTTTCTGAATCAGCATGAAGTAAATAGAAGTATAAGTTTTTTAACAATAATTTGTTACGGAGACGTAGAGAAAGTCGCGTGAATGGAGCACATCAGGTTTTTTTTTTACTTTCTCTATACGTACTATATACATAGTGTATAGAGAAGGTATTGTAATGCACCCAAAAATTTTATACCGAGATTTCACCGGAAAAAAATGTTATATGTCCCCCTGAATCCAAAAAAAAAAAAGCATTTTCACAAAAAGGTCCGCGCGCGCGCGCGCGCGTGTGTGTATGTCTGTATATGTTTCTGTGTGTCTGTGGACAGCATAGCTCAAAAACGAAAAGACCGTTAAATATCAAACTTGGTATTTTAGTTTGATATCTTCCAAGGATGCGACACAAAGATTTTCAAGAAACTCCCCCCACCGCCAGCTACCTTTTACATGGAACTTTTTTCCGAAAATTTTGATTTTCTTAAAAATGGCTGTAACGATTTTGATTAAAATGTCAATTATTAACGTTAGTTACCTGACAAGTAAAATTTATATCTTGAATTTTCTGGGAATAGCCTCTGAAGACTACTTTATTCTGGATGAATTTTACGGAATTTAGCAGAACTACTAAACCGTAAGAGATGGACATAAACTTAACACACACAAAATGTAGAGCATTAAAACACACAATTTACGTCATCTGTATATTTTTTTCGTGGAGACATCGTTTTGAGAAATTCCTTGTTTTTGGTTTCAGCTTTGAAAAAATGATACTTTTCTCATACAAATTCCTGTCCATACAAACAAAGAAACTTCAGTCACATAGCAACCAGCTTTTGACTATCACTTTAACTTATGGTACTCCCTTATTTTGCTTCTACTTACAAGGAAGCAAGTAATAAGACCATTTGTGCTATTATTTTCTCGATTAAAATGAAGTAAATGGAAGCAAAATATTATTATATTATCCTTTCTACGCCATACAATTCAAGATAAGCTTAACCAGAATATACTTATTACTTATTCCTTTATACGTAGAAGGGAAGTTAAGGAATGTGCTCTGCTAAAGCGATAGTGAGATGCTTTATTAGCTATCTTTATGCAACTGTCATTAAAAGTCAATGCTGTGCTTAGCCAGGAGTAGAACAATAGAAAATCGTAATATCTTGGAAACAGTTTTCTCTATAGAAAAATTGCACATGACATAAAAATGACGTGCTATTTATGGACACTTTAACTGCTGTAGCTATCAGCGTCCCATTCTAAATTTGGCGTGAAAGGCCTCTTAATTTTGTTCAGAGGCCTCCCTATCATGCTGTAAATCTACTACACAAGATCAACGGTTTTACTTCCCTTCCGAAGGAAGTCATGCTAAGCATTTTTACACCGAAAAAATCCATCGTCCTCCGCGACCTTGGGTATATGAAGTTAGCATTACACCACACAGGGCGATACATATGACATAAATTGTGCGTTTTAACTAGATCTATATTTTATATAGTAAGTTTTTGTCTATTTCTTACGGTTTACTGTATCCGGAATAAACAGGTCTTCAGGAGCTATTCCCGAAAAGTTCAAGATACACATATTATTTGTAATGTAAATACGTTTATTATAAATTTTAATCAAAATATTTAAGAGCACTTTTTGATAAAATCGAAATTTTCGAAAATTTTTCCACGTAAAGTGTAGTTGAGTTTAGAGGGATTTTCTTGAAAAGCTTCGTGTCACACCCTTGAGAGATTGAAGATATATTTTGGTATTTAACGGACTTTTCGGTTTTGAGCTACCCTGACCACACACACACACATGGACCGTTTTATAAAAATGCTTTTTTCGGACTTAGGGGACCTCTAAACATATATTTCCGGTGAAACCTCGACACTGACATTTAGGGTGAAATACAATATCTTGTCTATCCTCTATGTGCATTTTATATTTTAGTAAAAATTCTTACTCGGAAAGTGTGACAAGCTGATTGGAAGACATGATTAGCTTGTGAATACTGCTTCATGGCAACAAGCATTCAAACTACTAGAGGTTAGGGTAGGTTAATGACATCAATAATGGAAAGGAGCATTACTCCCATGGTCAAGGAGAAAACAAAACGTGGGAGTCGGATATCAATCTTAGCAATATTATTGAGGGCATTGTCATTAACCTTATCGAAAGTTCACTTGACACCAAAACTGACGTCACAAAACCAGATTTAGATAATGAAGGGTTTGCTCCATTACCGGATACTCTGTAATTGTGAGTCAAATATTCGTTATACATTTGTTGCATGTTTCCAGCATTTAATTTCCATGACTCACGCATATTTTTTTTTTTTTTCTATTTAAGTTATGTCATCTGTTCATTCCACGTGCCATATAAGCTATATTTACGGCGGAAACAGCCTCAGCCAATCAACGAGAAGGGAATGAAGGTGTATACATTTAACGGTGTTTACATGCCAGGTAAGCTTATAAAAACAAGGTTTAGAAATTTCCTGAGAGAATTCGCATCTTCTGAGAACACTGCGTTTTAGGAAGCTGTGAAAAGTGGAAGCGAGTTTTTACATTATCTATAGGTATAGGTGTTACAAACAAAAACGTACATATAACAGTATTTTATTCTGTATCAGCCGTTTTCGAGAAAAACACGTTTTTCCATATTATGTGGCTTACTCCAATGAGGTAGTTAAGAGTTTGTTACGTGTAAGATTGTTACTGTAACCTTTTTCTAACGTCGTTTCATTATTGCCTATACGGAGTTTGAAATAGATACGTAATCATTTTTCGAAAGCCGTTAATTAATATGATTCTATATATAGACAACGTCCCTAGATCAAAGAATGTCAGTATAACTGGCTGATGGAGTAAACAAAACAGCACCCTTCAACAAGTTATGTGAAGGGACTATGAGTATTGTTTCCACACGATCCATAATCCAAACAAACACGACGAGTGAAAGTTAAATCTTTTCACATGCCTACCTACTTTTAGTATTGAAAGGGAGAGTACCACACTCTTGACTAGACTTAAAATATTTCCACAGAAAATTATTATAGAACAAATGAAAGATAAAAAATAAACTTAAAATAATGATATTTATAGCTGTTTTAATTTAATGCCCTTCCAGTCGGTATAATAAGAATTATGTTAGTACGAGGTAACAGGAGTTTGCGTAGAGTACAGTTGGTTCAAGAGGCAGTCGAGGCAGTCGATAGCTGAGCGCGCTAATCGAAGGTTAAAGCATTTGGAAGCAATTTAAATAGTCATTTTGTCACAGTATATATCCATAACATGCAAATTGGTACTAATTCCAATTATACTACTGCATAAAGCAAAGAAGCTACTTTATATACTTTATGCGACTGCAAAACACTAGAAAATTAAAAGATTCTTAATTTGAACTTGTTCCTCACAGGATTCTATCGCAGATTCTTGCTGAACAACTACAAAGCCTTCCTGTAACAAGAAAAGAAAAACATTTTAAAATAAGAACTGAAGCTTTCCTGGCGACGTATTAATTCAAGATCTTCTCGTGCTCCTAGCCAGGTAAAAACTTGGTGCCAAGCCAAGTTTTTACCTGGCTAGAAGCCCGAGAAGGTTTTGAAGAAACATTTTATTTATGGAAGCAGAAAACATTGCAGAAGTGAAAGTAATGGTGTCTTTCTAATATTGAACCATCAAACAAATATAACTACTGCTCAGTTTTGATCAGAAGCTATCGGAATTTTATACTCTAAAATATCCCAAATATTCACTATAATTTTGAAAAAATGTATTTATACACTAAAAGATTTTCTAAGTTTTGGTACTTACAATGCATATATTTTCGCAGACATCATTTCAGCCATTTTTGTTTGATTTATACGGGTGTAAAAGCATTTTTCCTCCATTACTTAGTTGTAAATTAAATACATTTATCGCTTAAAGTAGTGAAATTTGACCAAAAGTTATGAACAATTGAAAATTGCTTTTTTTCACAATAAAATAACAATCTGATGTATCCTACCATCATGTCTTTCTCTAGCTGTTCTACAAACAAACTATTTTTACTAAAGACTATTTTTATCTACACCATGCTAAAAAAGATAAACATTAACAGAATTGGTCTTATTTAGTTCTTTGCAATTAGAAAGGAAATAAGAACGTACACTAGGCAAAAGCGATAGGCAAATCTTTTAAAAGATATTGTTAAGTGAAACAACTGAAGTTGGGTTTGCTTTACTTGGCCAGCAGTAAAACAAAAGAGACTAAGCGAATGGTGACTTCCAGTATGAGAAAAGTTATGTAGTTTAAAATGGAAATCTATAACCTGGAATATCTCGCAAACACTCTAGTCTACAAGAAAAACGTAACAACATAAATTCTGTGTTTTAATGAGATTAATATTTTTTGTACTGTAAATTTTGTGTATTTCTTACAGTTTACTATTTTTGCAAAAGTAATCCATAAGAAACAGGTCTTCAGAGGCTCTTTCCAGAAAATTGAAGCCTGAATTTTGTTATGTAGATATCTTTAATATGCGACATGTTAATCTGAACCATTAGATATATTTTTGAGAAAATCGAGGTTTTAAAAAAATATTTCATGTAAAGAATTGCTTACAGTGGGGAGGGCGGGTTTCAGAAAATCTTCTTGTCGTATATATGGGAGTCACTAAACTTAAGTTCCAAACTTGATATTTAAGGGACTTTTCATTTTTGAGTTTTGCTGCCCAAAGGCACACACAGATCCACACACACTCACAGTACCATGCGCATCTTCTTCTAAACTCATTTTGATATAGGGGTCCTTGAAATATATATTTCTGCTGAAATCTTGGTATCGAATTTTAGCGTGAAATACAGTTCATTCGCTATGTATGGCCGCGCCGTGGCCGATCGTCTCTCATCAAGGTAACCTGGGTTCGACCCCAAGGAATGATGTGAGATTTGTGGTGGCCAAAGCGGAGCAGGAGCTGGTCTTCTCCGGGTTTTGCAGTTTCTCCCGCATTGCATTCCACCGGTGCTCCATCTTCATTTTATATATCATCCGTGTCATTGCCTGCGGTGTCATTTGTAGTAAAAGCGGGCGTAACATTATTTTAAAGATTTCTCTATGTACTTATACGTGCTAGAGAAACTGTAGATACCTCTCTATTTTTGGAAAATGCCATTTGTCTATAAATATATAAATATATCATATGTGTATACAAGGGCGATCAATAAAGTAATAAATGCTTCGGCATAACTAAATAATAACGAAAAATATGAACAAAAAACATTATTTACAAAGTTACCGAACCTTGCTCTATTCTCAAGGTATTTATAGTCACGTGGTACTGGTGTTTCAATTCCTATGTTATACTTCTCCACCGCTAAAGATCTGAGCCAAGATGCTGAAGTTTTCACCGGTTTCGAAATGTTTTCCACCCAAAAAGTCATGTATGGTGACCAAAGTGAAATGCCGGTTTTTCTGAATTCGTTCATCAACATTTGCTTTCAATTCCTTCATAGCGATTGAATAGCTTCCACTCTGGTCTTTGTCGGCGCACTGGTTCTTCCTTGATTACTCGTAAATTTCCTCACTGAAGAGTCGTAAATTGCATTATCACTATCACTTGGGTTATTTGCCTATAAAATTCGATTGCCCGAACATTTTGGCGGTAGAAATACATAGCATCAGCATTAAAAATCTGATATGTTCCATTCGCATGACTTTTTGTACATCTCTGCAGAAGCGTATGCTTCTATTTACTTCATGCTAATTAGCAGAAATAGTCTTATTACTTGCTTCCTTGTAAGTAGAAGCGAAATGAGGGAGTTCCACAGGTTAAAGTGATATCCAAAAGCCGGTTGCTATGTAACTGAAGTTCATTTGTTTCTATGGACAGGAGTTAAGAAATTCATGTATGAGAAAAGTATAAGTTTTTCAAAGCTAAAACGAAAAACCAGGAATATCTTAAAAATGACCAATTCCACGAAAAAAATGTATATGACATAAATTGTGTGTTTTATCGTGAGCTACATTTTCTGTGTAGTAAGTTTTCCCCATCTCTTACGGTTTATCAGTTATGCACAATTCCGTAAAATTCATCTAGAATAAAGTAGTCTTCAGGGACTATTCCCAGAAAATTCAAGATATAAATTTTATTTGTCAGGTAAATGTCTTTAGTAGACGATATTTTAATCAAAATCGTTAGAGCCATTTTTAAGAAAATCAAAATTTTCATAATTTTTTCCATGTAAAGGGTAGTGTGGCAGCCTTGGAAGATACCAAACTTAAATACCAAGTTTGGGCTTTAACGGTCTTTTCGTTTTTGAGCTATGCTGCTCACAGACACACACATGGACATTTTTCTAAAAATGCTTTTTTTTGGATTCAGGGAGTCTCAAAACATGTATTTCCGGTGAAATCTTGGTATCAAATTTTTGGGTGCAATGCAATACTTTCTCTACACACTATGTACATAGTTCGTATAGAGAAAGTAAAAATTGGTATCACGTGACAATAAATGTCTTGACAGAATGGAGATTACTTTGAGAAATAGATTTAGGTACTGTAACTTTGTAAATAAAGTCTTGTGTTGAATATCTTTCAGTATTATTTAGTTATGCCAAATCGTTCGTTACTTTCTGGATGACCCTCATAAATATTTATTAAAAGTATGGGTAATAATGAACATCTTTGTATTACTCATTTATTTATTAGGATTCTCTGTGTTTTCCCTCTACGCATATTAATGATTATGAATGAATGGATGAATGAATAAGTGTATTTATTTACATACACTGATTTTTATCAATCACACGGGTCCACAGTCGTACGTATTTTGTAATGCACAAAATTAGTAAGCAATATTAACAACAAGAAATGGAAGACTGCCTGTTTGCGTCAGCTGACTTCTCACCCGAAGGTCCCGGGTGTGATTCCCGGCCGGGGTGGGAATCTTTTCTTTAACCAGAATTATTCCCTATTCCCCAAGGGTCTGGAAGTATGTATGTGAGAGTGGATGTCTGTGTGTAGAGGAAAATCAAAAGATTTAAACCCAACGTAAAGAACCTACAGACAACGAGTTGTTTCAAGTGGAAAGCCCCCGATATGACCTTAGATGTTAAAGGGGGCTATATAAATGAAACAATTAAAAAAAAAAAAGAACACGACAATAAAAGAACAAAGATCTTCAAATACAACATCTTAAATTTACAACACACAATAAACCGTATTCTGATGTATTCTAGTAGACAAATACACTTAAGATAGATAGGCTGTTTCAAAACGCCACATAACCACGATAGTAGTCGATTAGCTTACACTTTGACTTGTCCTAAACTTGATGTCGCAACTTTCAAACGCTTATATTTAAAGTTTTAAGTGTGTTTAAAAATCGCACACATTTGGGATTAGGCAGCGAAGGAACAACCTCAGAACATGTTATACGAAACACATAACGAAACCCACATGCTACGTTACTAAGGTGATCTGTGCCGCGCCGGCGTGTCTATCAAACCACCCCTACATCACGGAGTGGGCCAGGCACGTGTCATTTGGTTATGTACGACTGCCTAATCCATGGTGATTTTATGGCAGTTTTTGTATGTGCCGAATTTACAGCTAAAAATTATATTCAAAATTAGTGATTGTATTAGAATTTTTAAAAAATTCTATAGATTTATTAAATATCTAGGATAGCCACGTCTTCTATTGTTAATCATAATTTTCTCTTATTTACCTTATGACATTTTCTGGAAATCTACAATATGAATAAATACTGATCATTGATAACCTTTTCTAATGATTTGAACCAGCACATTGACAGAAAATGGAAGATCATGAATCAGGGATGCAGAACTGGTTCTCTTTACAAGAAAGGAGGAGGGGTTTGAGGAGGATCGAAATAGAAAAAAGGCGGGGCTAGAGCATTACAAGTTTTTCTATAGTTTTTATGTTTCACCTTCTAAAGGAAAAATAAAAAGATACCGCAAGTTGTTGCTGCATACAAAGGTACAACATACTGCAGCCAATTACAACAGACTTTCCAGAACATGAATCTGTAAGAGTGTACTAAGTTGTCTGTTTTGTCCTTGAAAAACTCCAGCGTCAGTATACGGAAAAGTGTAAAAGGCATTTTTGGCATTGATATGTTACATTCACTTGACTAACTCTACATCTCTGTGACAAATTAGTATTAAAAAGCTTATTCTTCTATATATTTCATGATAATCGAGATAAACATTAGCAGAACTTGTCTTAATTATTTGCTTCCTTGCAAGTAGAAAGTAAATAAAGGAATACACTAGGCTAAAGCGATAGTCAAATCTTTTAAAACTGGTTGCCATGGGGATGAAATCCATTTCTATGCAGGGCCAATAATTCACACCTTTCTGGATGAAAAAAATTTCATTATTTTAGATCCAAAGTAATTAATATGGAATATCTCAGAAAGTGTCAATTCTACGAAAAAACGTATATGACATAAATTGTGTGTTTTAACGTGATCTACAATAATTGTTGTGTAGTATATGTTTGCCTATCTATTGCGGTTTACCTGTTACACAAAATTAAGCAAAATTCATTAAGAATAAAGAGGTCTTTATAGGCTATTCCCAGAAAATTCAAGATATGCATTTTATTTGTCATATAAATATCTTTCATATACAGTATTTTAATCAAATTCGTTATAGCCATTTTTAAGGAAATCAAAAATTTTGAATTTTTTTCTATGTAAAGGGTAGTCAGGGGTGGAGGGATTTTTCTTAAAATCTTCGTGTCTCATCCTTGAAATATAAACTTAAATACCAAGCTTCGTATTTTACCGACTTTTCGTTTTTGAGTTATCTTGTTCACACACACACACACACATACACACACATGGACCTTTTTCTGAAAATGCTTTTTTTGGTTACAAATATTTCCGGTGAAATCTCGGTATCGAATTTTTGGGTGGAGTGCAATACATTCTCTATACACTATGTACATAGTATGTATAGAGAAAGTAACAATGCTGAAATTTTTTATCCAGAACATATGGTTTGTTGATAATTTAAAACACTAAGAAATTAGTGGGCTTACCCTCCCCATATTTGGTAATGACACCCCCTTTGGAAGCCTGTTGGGTAGGCAGCGGTTCAACGCCACAGAATGGAAAACCTGGAACGAGTGGTCGTTCCGTAGCCAGGCATAAGCGTGAGAAAGTGGATGATATGAAATGCAGATGAAATTAATAATAGGAAAGATGATGTGCATCAATTGGTGGATGAGTGGCGGGGGAAACCGGAGAAAACCTGCCCAGATGCCGATTCATCCACCACAAATCTCACAAGCTTGCGCTTGGGATCAAACCCGGGCCGCCTAAATGAGAGGGGAGCGGTCTAACCGCTCAACCACTGAGCCGCCCTAGAAATGAAATGTTAATTTCAACATTTTGAATTCTAAGAACATTTTTAAACATTACCTTCTCTATCTACTTTATAGACGACTATTCTTTTATCTACATCATATGGATTAGGGTAAATCATTACAAGAAATAATCTTTCTGCTTAATTCCTTTTAAGTGGAAGGGAAAGAAATGAATACACCAGGTTAAACCGATAGTCAATTATTTTAAAAGCTGTAGCTATGCGGATGACATTGAAAGTTGGTTCTTTTTTCATGGTCGGAAGTAAAACAAAAGACATAAGAAACAGCTGAGAAGTTCCCATTTAGAACAGTTTAAGTATTTTAAAACTGAAATCAATAAACGGGAAACTCTTGGAAATTGTCAACTCTATAAAAATGAGATCTACCTTCTTTGGTAGTATGTTTTTGTCTATCTCTTTCCATTTAACTGCTATGCAAAAGTCATTGAGAGTGAGGAGTCCAGCGATATTCCCGAGAAATTCAAGAAATACATTTTATTCACTATATAAATATATTTAATATACAGGATTTTAATGAAAATCGTTAGAGTGATTTATAAAAAATTCATAAAAATTAATAAATTTCTAAAAATTATTCATATTGGGAATTTAGCGTTGAGAATTTTTTTCTGAAAATCACCGACTTTTCGTTTTTGAGATATGCTCCCCAAAGACACCCATATGAGCATATACGGATCTTTTTCTAAAAATGCTTAATTTGTATTTAGACGGGGGTATAACGTTTCCGGTGAAATCATGGTATCAAAATTTGGGTGAAATACAATATCTTCTCTACCCGCAATGTACATTATAAATAAGTAGTAGAGAAAGTATAAAATAAATAATCATAACAGCTGTGATGACATTGAAATTCCGTTATATTTGCATGGCGAGAGGAAAAAAGTAAAAACCAATATCAACATCCCATTTGAGAAAAATGTAAGTATTGGAAAATATAAACTCCATCAAACGTGTTTTTGACATGGTGTGTTTTAACGAGGGCTACATTTTTGTGAATGACTTTTTTACTTTCTCTGTACGCACCATGTACATAGTGTGTAGAGAAGGTATTGCACTCCACCCAAAAATTCGATACCGAGATTTCACCGGAAATATATGTTTTAGGGTCCGCTTTATCTGAAAAAAGCATTTTCGGAAAAAGGTCCGTGTGTGTGTGTCCGTGTGTCTGAACACGATAACTCAAAAACGAAAATTTGTTAAATACCAAACTTGGTATTTAAGTTTAGTATCTTCCAGGGATGCGGCACGAAGATTTTGAGAAAAATCCCCCCACTCCCAACTACCCTTTACATGGAACTTTTTTCGAAAATGTTGGTTTTCTCAAAAATGGCTCTAACGATTTTGATTAAAATTTCGTATATTAAAGATATTTACACCACAAATAAAATGTATATCTTGAATTTTCTGGGAATAGCCTCTGAAGACTACTTAATTCTGGATGAATTTTATGGATTTTTGCATAACTGCTAAACCGTAAGAGATGGAGAAAAACTTACAACACAAAAAATTTAGAACACCTTAAAGTGCACAATTTATCTTATATACATTTTTTCATGGAGTTGATCGTTTTTGAGACACTCTTTGTTTTTTGATTTCGGCTTTAAAAAACATACTTTTCTCATACAGGAATTTAGCAATTCCAGTCCATACAAACAAAGGAAGTTCAGTCATATAGCAACCAACTTTTGACTGTCACTTTAACCAATAATACTCCCTTATTTCGCCTCTACTTACAAGGAAGCAAGTAATAGGACTATTTCTGCTGATTTTTTCTCGATTAATATGAAGTAAATAGAAGCATAAGATTTTTAACGATAATTTGTTGCAGAGATATAGAGAAAGTCATGTGAATGGAACACATCAGATTTTTTTTTTTTTTTGTTACGTTTTGCCATTTATTCAAAAGTCATCATCCAGAATAAATAGGGCTTTAAAGGCTACTGCCAGAAAAGTCTTCCAAATTCAAATTAGCCTATGCATCAATACCAAATTTGTCGTGACAATGTGTAACAAATGGCAGTACCCTATGTTAACGCTATCTTGCCTCAGCAACGCCATCTGTTTTGTAAAACATGTTTTTATTGAACCGGCTTCGTAATTGTCATTATTTCAAGGTCCTTTTGATGTTAGTTATTTCTCGCAACAGCATAGAAATATAACATTTTAAGCCCTGCATATTGTAGTAAAAGAGTATCGAGTAGTCGTCTTCTGTGGTGAAGTGGTTATAGTGCTAGCCATTAAAGCCCAAGTTTGCAGGTGGCGGAGGATGATGGATATTTTTAGACGCAAAAACTCTTAGTAAAGCCGGTAGTCTCGTGTAATATCTTGCAAGAAGAAGGTTTCTGGGCAAAATTTAGCCATTTCGCGTTCGCTAGTTGTACATCCCTCGTCACCATGACGTATAGCGGCTAACTCACGAACTAGAAATTCAAATTCGATCACAGAAACATCGTAACGTTGCCGTATGCTCCACTTAGGAGTAACAGAATGTAACTAATATTGCAATATTTGCCTGCTAATTTCGAATAAAAATGATTTGTAACGTTTTGGAATCTAAAAATTATTTACTAATTTATCCGCAATAATAATACACTATTATTACAGTATAATACTTTTAACAAAATTCCGTTTGCTACAATTTATTTACATGATTTGATATAATAATTAATACAGGGTTATTCAAAAAGAAAGAACAGACTTCAAATATTTATTGCTTCCAAACTACAAAAGATAGAAACATGATTCCAACGTTCATGGAGATAGAAAAGTGTGCATTTTTATAATATGCATTCAATATGAGCACCGTGTGTTACACATGTCAAGACGGTGGCCTTACACCCGAAAAAATCCATCGTCCTCCGCCGGGTTTGAACCCGCGACCTTGGGTATATGAAGAAACCATTACACCACGGAGGACGACGTGTGTGTTCCGTGTGTTCCATGTGTCAGTGTGTCCGTGTGTCTGTGAACACGATAACTCAAAAACGAAAAATCGGTAAAATACTAAACTTGCTATTTAGGTTCAGTACCTTCCAGGGTTACGACACAAAAATTTTGAGAAAAATCCCCCCACCCCAATTACCCTTTACATGGAACTTTTTTCGAAAATTGTGATTTTCTCAAAAATGACTCTAAAGATTTTGATTAAAATATCATATATTAAAGATATTTACCTGACAAATAATATGTATATCTTGAATTTTCTGGGAATATCCTCTGAAGACTACTTTATTCTGGATGATTTTTCTGAATTTTGCACCACTGCTAAACTATAAGAGATGGATAGAAACTTATCACACAAAAAACGTAGAGCACGTTAAAACACACAATTTATGTTGTATACATTTTTTTCGTGGAGTTGATTGTTTTTTAAGTATTTCTTGTTTTTGGTTTCAACTTTGGAAAACTTTTCTCATACAGAAATTTCACGAATGTGTCAACTCCTGTCCATACAAACAAAGGAACTTCAGTCACATAGCAACCAGCTTTTTACTATCACTTTCACCTGTGCTACTCCCTTATTTCGCTTCTACTTACAAGGAAGCAAGTAAAAAGATTATTTGTGTTAATGTTTTCTCGATTAATTTTTTTTGTAGTGTTTAACGCCCACTTTAACTACTTATGGCATCGCAGGCGGTGACACTGTTGATACATGAATGAAGATGGAGCACCGGTGGAATGCGATGGCGGGGGAACCGGAGAACCCGGAGAAATCCCACACCAGCGCCTGTTTGTCCACCACAAATTTTTCTCTATTAGCATGCAGTAAATAGAAGCTTAAGCATATTAACAATAATTTGTTACGGAGATGTAGAGAAAGTCAAGTGAATAGAACACATGACATTTTTTATATTGAATTGTGTATTGCTGTCAGAGATATCTATGTTTATTGCGTCATCTGCTTGTCCATATAATTCTCAACCTTCTCACTCCTTTGTAAGTGAATTTTATCTAGCAACATTTAACTTTACATTACTGGAGTCCAACCTTTATTAATTGCGCATCGTGGTCTTCAGTTTGAATCTTATTGTTATTGCTATTACTATTGCTACCTTTAACAGGGTGATCATGAAGTAATACAAATAGCTACTGAACTGGAATCCACCTCTCCCCCCTCCAACCCACATCTACTCATTTTCACACTTTCATCACCTACGTTTAAAGCAGTCTATTTGAGTTTAATGGCCGCTCTGAAAAGATGTAGTTATTGGATACCATTTAATTTTCCTTAGGTACCTGAATGTCTGTTATTTTTACTGCTATTGCATTTTTCAAACTTATCTTTATAGTTATTCCAGTTATTATACTTCACTTGTACTCGATGAAAATTAAGATAAAACTTTTACAAGCACCTACAGACGTTTCCAAGCTATCTTGTTGCATTTTAAACGCAAACATGATGATAATGTTAAAGCTTCTATGCTTATCTATGAACCTCGTACAGAAATGGGTTTAATGTATCTTTTGCAACCGGTACACTTACTCCTTCTAATCTATGATTATTACTTTCTCTATATGTATTATATACATACTGTATAGGGAAGGTATTGTAATGAACCCAAGAAATTCGATACCAAGATTTCACCAGAAATTTATGTTTTGAGATCGTCTCCTTAGCGCGGTGGTAGCGTAGCTACTTGCCAAGTGGGAGACCTGGGTTCGATTACCAGTACCGGCGTGGGGAGTTTTCCCCCGCTGGGAGACCTGGACCGGGGTGCACTCAGCCTCGTGAGGTCCCTGGAGGGCCAATTGAGGAGCTCCAGGTCGTGAAGACCGCATTAACTGGCCGGGGGGGATCGAAGCGCTGACCATGTCTCACCCCCAATACTGCACCCCATCCATGACTTCTGTAATAGACCGAGATGGGGGACCGGGCGGTAGGACAAGGCTCTTAGTGAGCTGTGCCACGGAGTGATATGTTTTGAAACCCCCTGACTCCAAATAACATTTTCATTTCTCTATACGTACTATATTTGAGTATAATGTATGCTCAAAAAATCAATACCGAGATTTTACCGGAAATACAGTTTTGGGATTCCCCGAATACAAAAAAAAAACATTTTTGGAAAAATGTCCGTGTGTGTCTGTCTGTCTATCTGTCTCTCTGTCAGTGTGTGTGTAGGAGGGCAAGCTTGGTATTTAAGTTTGGTATTTTCCAAGCATGCGACATGAAGATTTTCAAGAAAATTCCCCCATCCGACTATAGTTTTAGCCTAGTGTATTCCCTTATTTTCCTTCTACTTACAAGGAAGCAAGTAATTAAGACAATTGTTGCTAATATTTACCTCGATCACCTTAAAGTAGACAGAAAAATATGTTTTTAATAATAATTTGTTATAGCGGTGTAGAGAAAGTCACGTGAATGAAACACATCAGATTCTTTTTACCTTCTCTACACGTACTACAAACATAGTGTACAGAGAAAATATTGTATCACACACAAAAAGTTGTACCGAAATTTCACCAGAAATACAATATGTTTTGAGACCCCCTGAATCCAAATAAAGGAACTTTAGAATATGTCCGTCAGCGTGTATGTGTGTGCACAGCATAACACAAAAACGAAGAGTCCGTTAAATACCAACCTTGGAATTTAGATTTAGTATCTTCCAGGGAAGAGACGCAAAGTTTTTGAAGAAAATACCTCCACTCCCACCTACCGTTTACACGGACAAACTTTCTAATATTTTGACTTTCTCAAAAATGGCTCTAACGATTTTGATTAAATTAACGTATCTTAAAGATATTTACATGACAAATAAAATGTACATTTTAATTTTTTTTTTTTTTTTTGTGAATAGCCTTTAAAGACATTTTTATTCTGGATGATTTTTTTTTTTTTGTAATTTTGCATATCTAGTAAACGTAAGAGGTGGACAAAAAATGTGGAGATCCTTTCGTGGAGTTGACCGTTTGCGAGATATTGCTTGTTATTTGTTTAGGTTTTAAAATACTTAAAATTCTTCTCATATGGGATCTTGTCAATGCTTGGCCACGTAAAGAAACGGATTTCAAATCCCATCACAACCACATTTTAAAGCATTTGACTGTTAGTTTAGTCTAGTGTATTCCCTTATTTCCCTTGTACTTATAAGGAACTTTGCAATAAGACCGTTTCTGCTAATGTTTTAGCATGAAATATTCAGAAGAATAAGCTTTTTGAGAATAATTTGTTACAGAGAGGTAGAGAAAAAAAAATGTTAATGGCGTGTTATTTATGGACGCTCTTTTACTACTGTGGTCCTCAGCGTCCCATTCTAAATTGGGCGTGAAAGATCGCTTAATTTTGCTCAGAGGCCTCTCTATCAGGCTTGAGGTTCTTTTATGTGCCCTAAATCTACGTCACGGGACCAACGTCTTTACTTCCCTTCCGAAGGAAGCCTTACTAAGGATTTTTACGCCCGAAAAAATCCATCCTCCTCAGCCAGGTTTGAACCCGCGACCTTGGTTTATGAAGTTAGCATGGTAACCATTGCAGCTTCCTTTTACCATACACGCCATGCTCGTCCGAAGGTTTTTTTTTTAGTATTTAACGCTCGCTATTACTACTTGTGGCACCGCAGGCGATGATACTGGTAATATATGAAATAAAGATGGAGCACCGGTGGAATGCAATGAGTGTGAAGAAGTGGATGATATGAAATGCAAGCGAAATGAATGATAGGAAAGGTGATGGAGCAGTTGGTGGGACGAGTGACTTGGGGAAACCGGAGCATCCGGGGAAACCCCGCCCATACGCCGCTTCATCCACCACAAATCTATATGCGGGCGCTTGGGATAGAATCCGGGTCACCTTGCTGGGAGGCGAGCGGTCTAACCACTAAGGCACGCGCCACTTATTCCAATTCTACTTTTACATAATTACTTTGGAGTTACAATATCTTAAATAGCTTTTATTACCTACTGTTTATATGAAAATTAATATAAAGAAAGTTGCCAACTCTTTTCAAGAAATACAAAATTGCTATTTGTTTTTCCAGAAATGTATATGAGTTATTCTACATATCATGAAAATTATTTCAACTTTTTGTTTGAATTAATGCTTAAGTGGTTGAATCTATAAAAAGTGTTTCATTCAGCAGAACAGTAATAAAACTTAGTCTTAAAACATGTAAATTAATGTACCTTTTTTCTCTGATACTCCTTGCAATACATAGTCACACTTTTGCATGCTTGTTCTTAGTATAATCAGCTATCTTCTGAACCGCAATTATTTAACTACGATACACATTCAGTAGAAATTTAAAAAAAAATTATTTGCAAATTCAAAAATTTTTGTTGTTTTCTTGATATGATCAATATATAATACTATAACATCACGATTATGGTTCTGAAAGCTCAACTATGTAATGTATATATGTGCTGAAATTTTCAGCTTTGTAGTTCTCATACTTTCTGAGAAAAGGGTACACAAGTAACCAAAAATGCTGTTTTCAGAAAACTGAATTTAAAGATATAAATGTTCTAAAAAGGAGTAATGTATAACAGTTTAATGAAGTGCAGGCATTTGAATTATATTAGAATTCAATAAAATCCTCTTAACCCGCCAGAAGTGTACATGTTCTGAAACTAGAAATAATAGAGGTTTTACTAATGCCTGCAACAAATGTTATTTTTTTTTGCCATTTCAGAGTACCTAGTCCCCTTAACAAGATCTACATTTTTTGTGCACTAAGATTTTTTGTCTGAAACAGTTGTGGAAAAGTCTCTAAATTTCATTTGTTTTGAAATATCTTAAAATATGGTGTTCTACACAAAATTGTTTGAGTCATTTTTGAAAAACTTCGTATTGCGGCCTTGGAAAATGAGTATAGGCTGGTTTTTAATCGACTTTTGTGTTTAGAATACACATACACACACAAACGTTTTCTAAAACTAATTTTTACTTTCTGTACTTAGTGCACAGTACATAGGTATAGAAGCTATTGCATTCCACGCAAAAATTCGATACCGAGATTTCACAGGAGACATGCGTTTTAGGGTCCCCCTATATAAAAATAATTGTGTGTTCAAAAACAAAAAGTCGGTAAGCTACCAAACACGGTATTTAACGAAAGTATCTTCCAGGAATGCAACACCTAAATTTTGAGAAAAGTTCCCCCCTGCCCCTCTTCCAAAACTATTCTTAACATGGAAAACATTTCTAAAATGTGTATTTTCTCAAAATGTCTCTAACGATTTTGATTAAAATGTCGTATATTAAAGATAATTACATAACAAATAAAACGTATATCTTAATTTTTTCTAGGAATAGCCTCTGAAGACCTCTTCATTTTGGACGACTTTTGTGTAACTGTTAAACCGTAAGAGATAGACATAAACTTACTGCACAGAAAATGTAGATCTCCTTAAAACATACGATTTATATCATATTCTTTTTTCGTAGATATTACCAATTCAAGAAGAATCCCTGTTTTTGGTTGCAGTTTTTAAATACCTACATTTTCTCAACTTCTGGCCAAGCAAAGAAGCCAATTCCAATCACACAGCAATCTTATTTTAAAAGAGGTGACAATCGCTTCCCTTCTACCTACAAGGAAGCAATAATTTCTGCTAATATTTATCTCTATTAGCATGAAATGGATAGAAGAATAAGATTTTAAGAATAGCTTTCCCTACTCAACCAAATATAGTAGAGCATTTAATAAACGATTTAATGCATAGAAGTCCTGTAAATTTAACACTTCAGACTTTTGAGTCTTCTTTGAAAAGTAATGTTAGAATAATTGAATTAAGTTTGCATAGACTTTTTACTTTCTCTAGCCCCATATGTACAATGTACATAGGGATAGAGAAGTATTGTATTCCACCCAAAAATTCGATACCGAGATTTCACCGGAAATACATGTTTTAGAACCCCCTGTATCCAAAAAAAGCATTTGCAGAAAAAGGTCCGTGTGTGTGTGTCCATGTGTCTGTGAACACGATAACTCAAAAACGAAAACTAGATAAAATACTAAACTTGGTATTTAAGTTTAGTATCTTCCACAGATGCGACACGAAGATTTTGAGAAAAATTCCCCCACCCCAAACTACCCTTTACATGGAGCTTTTTTCGAAAATTTTGATTTTCTTAAAAATGGCTCTAACGATTTTGATTAAAATATCACATATTAAAGTTATTTACCTAACAAATAAAATGTATATCTTGAATTTTCTGGGAGTAGCTTCTGAGGACCTGTTTATTCTGGATAAATTTTGCTTAATTTGGCATAACTAGTAAACCGTAAGAGAAAGACAAAAACTTACTGTACAAAAAATTTAGGCCTAGTTAAAATACACAAGTTATGTCATATACATTTTTCTCGTGGAGCTTACCGTTTTCGAGGTATTCATTGTTATTAGTTTCAGTTGTGAAATACTTATACTTTTCTCAGACGGGAGTGTACGTTTTTCTTTTGTTCTACTCCTGGTCAAGAAAAGAAGCGATTTGTAATGACAATCGCATAACGGCAGCTTTTAAAACATTTGACTATTGGTTTAACCTAGTGTATTCCCTTCTTTTCTGCCTACTTATACGGAACTAAATAATAAGAACATTGTGCTAATGAGTACCACGATTAGCAAGGTGCAGAGAGAAGAAGAATCTTATGTATGAAGTTTGTAGAACAGCTAGAGGAAGTCATGTGAGTGTAACACATAAGATTTTTTAAAATAAGCTGCTATAATGAAGGGAGCCACGTTTTCATGAAGACGCGTTATACTCTTCTTGTGATAAAGTGTATTAATTACATTGAGATATTATATATCTAGCTAATAAAATAAGCTGTACACAAATTAAAACTCAAAAAGCTGTTGGCCTTCACTGTAATGAACACACAACAGGCTCCACGTTTTCTTTCAGCGAGCAACGTGGACCATTACAGAGATCTGAAACAAAAACAAAAACATTTTGGTATCAGTGGACAGACTCATTATTAAATATTTATGAAAGAACATCAATAACAATTTATTAGTCATTATAAGCCCTGCGTATAAGGAGAAATATGTGATGAATGCAAACAGTTCCGCAAACTAACGTTTCTTACAAACTGTAAGTTATACTTACCAGGAATAAATCCGAGATCTGATAAGTAACTTACAGTTGGTGGTTAGCCAATTACTGTTTAAAATACCTCAAACAACTGTAAAAAATAACAGCAATAAATGAAAATTGTTTTTCAATATGTTATTGGACATTAGAAAAACCTTATGTTTTCCATTTACATGAGTTTCTCTACATCCCTGGAACAAATTACTGTTAAAAAGCTTATGCTTCTATCTACTTCATGCTAATCGAGAAAAAAATCCTTTATGAGAAAAGTGTAAGATTTTTAAGCAATAACTCAAAAACGATCAAGTCCACGAAAAACTGTGCATAACATAAATTGTGTGTTTTAACCTGCTGTATATTTTTTGTGTGGTAAGCTTTTGTCTATCTGGTATGGTTTACTGTTATGCAAAATTCAATAAAAATCATCCAGAATAAAGAGGTCTTCAGAGTTATTCCCAGAAAATTGAAGATATACATTTTAATTGGCATGTAAATATCTTAAATATAAGAGATTTTAATCAAAATCGTTAGAGCCATTTTTGAGAAAATCAAAAATTTCGAAATGTTTTCCATGTAAAAGATAGTTTGGGGTAGAGAGATTTTTCTCAAAATCTTCGTGTCCCATCCCTGAAAGATATTAACCTTAAATTCGAAGTTTGGTATTTTAATGACTTTTCGTTATTGACTTATCGTGTCGAGACACAGACACACATGTACTTTTTACTGAAAATACTTTTATGGATACAGGGGACCCTAAAACTCGTATTTCCGGTAATATCTCGGTATTGAAATTTTGGGTGGAGTACAATACCTTCTCTATACACTATGTACATAGTACGCGTAGAAAAAGTAAAAATCTGATGTGTTCCATTCACATGACTTTCTCTACATGCCTATAAATTATTGTTAAAAAGCCAATGCTTCTATTTACTCCCTGCTATTCGAGAAAAAAATAGCAGAAGTAGTGTTATTACTTCCTTCCTTGTAAGTAGAAGTGAAATAGGGAGTAGCATTGGTTAAAGTGATAGTCAAAAGCTGGTTGCTATGTGACTGAAGTTCCTTTGTTTGTATGGACTGGAGTGGACACATTTCTGTATGAGAAAAGCATAACTTTCTCAATGCTGAAACCAAAGCAAGGAATACCTAAAAAACGATCAACTCCACGAAAAAAATGTATATAACATAAATTGTGTGTTTTAATGTGCTCTACATTTTTTTGCGTGGTAAGCTTTGTCTATCTCTTACGGTTTACCAGTTACACAAAATTCCGTAAAATTCATCCAGAATAAAGCAGTCTTCAGAGGCTATTCCCAGAAAATTCAAGATATACATATTATTTGTCAAGGATATATCTTTATTATATGATATTTTTATCAAAATCGTTAGAGCCATTTTTTATAAAATCAAAATTTTCGAAAATTTTTCCATTTTTTGGTGGTGGGGGATTTTCTTGAAAATCTTTGTGTCGCATCCTTGGCAGATACTGAACTTAAATACCAAGTTTGGTATTTAACGGTATTTTCGTTTTTGAGCTATGCTGCTCACAGATACACACATACGCACAGACAGACACACACATGGACATTTTTCTAAAAATGCTTCTTTTGGATTCAGGTAGTCTCAAAACATATATTTACGGTGAAACCTCGGTATCGAATTTTTGGGTACAATGCAATACCTTCTCTGTACAGTATGTACATAGTACGTATAGAGAAAGTAAAAAGTGTATTGTAAAATACCAATGACTCCAGACAACATGAAGGTGCGCATACGAAATGCTTGTGCCAGTATTAGAAGAGACATGCTTTTACGTATACAGCAGTCGTTTATTCGCAGAATTGGAAAATTCATTGAGATAAAAGACATCATTTTGAATATTTATGACACTAAAGTACGATGCTTATGAAATAATACTGAATACAATACCCATGCAGTGGTGATACTTTGTGCATCTACCTTTCATCAATGTTTAGTTGCCTATAGCAATAAAAGAACCCTGTACAAGAAAATGTTTTAAACAAAAGATGTTTATTTTTTATGAAAAATAAGGAAACATAGTAAACAATTTAGGTTCCTATTTAAAAACTTACCTTGATCCTTAAATTACCAATCAAACCTTTTACAATTAAAACACAAAAAATGTCATTATATGGAGCAGTTTTTATGCAAGACGTTTCTTTCTACGACGCTTAGTTTTAGAGATATTCTACAATGCCAAGTTAAATAGTCCATTCTATATTAGTGCAGTAATCAGTTGGAAGACGAGAAATCCCAAATATTTGTGCCCTTTTTGCTAGCATTCCATTCATAGCCTCTGAAGGTCGTCATTAATTATTACCCACACATGAAACGCCCAAAGAGGTATTAAAAGTAGTCCGAGGCTTAATTGGTTCAATCTTTATTAGTTTTCAACGCAACTGTATAAGAAATTGAGTTATTTTTCAGTTCGCTGATTCCGGAAGATTGAAACGAGTATGAAAAAATGTTATTTACATTTTTTGTGTGGCAAGGATTCCTCTGGAAGGGAAATAAACGCGGAGGTTCCGTGTTGGAGATTTGTGGCATATAACAGACTCAAGGCTGGCCATCCATTCAAAGCCGAACGTCGCAAGTTCGAGTCCCAGTGACTGCAGTCAAATGTGCCTGTGTTAATGGACGGGGAGGGCCCAGGTAAAATAACCGGAGGATACCGACGGAGCTACACTTGACTAATAACATAGAAGATTAATATTTTTACAATATAAGACACCGTAGCTGGCCTAATTTCATTATTGAAGATTAGTGTAATACAAAATTAGAAAAAAAAAAACATTGAAAATACTAAAAATTTTGATTAATCATGTTAGTTGCATATACGCAACACCCTGCAACTAAGGAATAATATTAGAACGTTCTGTTACAGTCAAATTCTTGTCAAAGATCAAGATTAAGTTAAACGTCAAAACATTTATAGTAAGAACATAAAAGGGAAGTTATATTAGTTATATCAGTTGGAATACGAGGAATCCCAGATATTTGTCCCCTTTGTGCCAATATTCCATTCATTACCTCTAAAGAACGGTGTTAATTATTACCGGCACATTAAACGCCCAAACAGAGATTAAAAACAGACCGTGGCTTAATTGGTTCAATCTTTATCAGTTCTTAACGCAACTGCATAAGAAATTGAGTTGTTTTTCAGTTCACTGATTCCGGAAGATCGAAACGAGTACGGAAAAAAGTCTGATCTACATTTTTTGTGTAACATGGATACCTTTAAGGGAAGAAAACGCGGTGGTCCCGTGTTGGAGATATGCGGCACGTAAAAGACTCGATTTTGACAGCCGCCTCTGAGCAAACTTTCCGGTCTTTTATGTCCAGTAGAGAATGGCTCCGTGGGAATCGTAGCAGTTAAAAACGCGTCCATAAATAAAATGAACTTTAATTTAATCCAGTTCCTTTTTCCGACGGCGCTTTCTGGAACATCCAGTTTCACTACCTTTTTCTAGCTTTAAATACATTCCTGAAAAAATATTTCGTATAATACCAAAAAATGGTATCTTTCATTTGTCTCGATAACACTTTATATCGAAAGGCTTGTTCTCAAAAATGTGTTACGTGACTTTTTCTACCTGCTCTGCCAGCAAACTTCTTACAAAAGAGTATTCTTCTTTCTACTTCATGCTAATCGAGATAAACGTTAAGAAATGTTCTTGTTACGTCATTCTTTACAAGTAATTTTCGCTGTGCGATTGTAGCTGAAATTTTCTTCTTTGCATGTCCAAAGAGTAAAACAAAAGAAACATTTAGGAATTGTAGTTTGAGAAAAGTAAAATTACCTTAAAATTGAAACCAATAACAATGAATATCTCAGAAATGGTTAGTTTCACAAAAATATATAGGATATAAGTTATTTATTTTCACGAAATCTACATTTTTTGTGTAGATGTTCTACCAGTTGTGCAAAATTGATTCAGAATGAAAAGGATTTCGAGGATATTCCAGAAAATTCAAGATACACATTTTATTTGTCATGTAAAAGTTTTAACATAAGAGATTTTAATCAAAATCGTTAGAGCTTTTATGAGAAAATCAAAATGTTCAAAAATTGTTCCATATAAACGGTATTTGGGGGTGAGGGAATTTTCTTGATAATCTCGTATCGTTGATAGAAACTGAACTTAAATATCAAGTTTGGTATTTAACAGTCTTTTCGTTTTTGATCTATGCTGTTCACAGACACACACACGCATACACACACGGACCTTTTTCCAAAAACGCTTTTTTTTGGATTCAGGGGGACCCAATCATGTATTTCCAGTGGAATTTCGGTATCGAAACTTTAGGTGCAATACAATATTTTCTCAATACATTATGTACGTGTACAGAAACTAAAAAGTGTCGCTCGTCCAGCAAGGGAAGTGTTTCTCTTCCTTGCTGTGTCCACACTCACCCCTTCAGTTCAATGTCTTTCCCTTAGCACATGTTCTCCTGGTTTATTTCCTAGACATTTTCAATGTACATTTATCCCCTCTCAGTATAGTTTATATCACCCTTTTAGATAACTTTTAACTCCGTGACACACACTGTCTCAATAGGCTGGCATGGTAAACACTACACCACGAAGGGCGACCATCCTCCTGGGAACTGATGCACAATAAGCACATGCAAGACCCCCTTCCAGAGAGATACACACACTTTCACACACACTCACACATACACACATCAGCATTACAGAGAAAAGTTGACAAAATGTTCCAACACCGATAGTTTCGTCAAGCATCATATGAGGGCCGTTTTTTTTACTTTCTCTGCACGGCACGGAAAACATGGACGGGCTAGGTAAATTTATACTTAAGGCAAGACAGCTGAGATGTGAGGAGGCGGCCAATAGAGAAGGGGGGGGGGGAGGAATAAGATCAACTAAACAAAAGTGTCTACATTGTTCTACATACATATATATTAAGTCATACTTAGGTCACTGTTGTGCTATGGTTTTATATGTGTTGTATATATGTCTTTTAAGTGTAATTTTCTATTATAAGAGGGTGCATGTATGAAGGTGTAGGTACTCTGTGCTGTAAATTTAAATTGCTATATTTGAATATCTTTGTATTTTTATTTTCGGGTTCACTCTTAATTCTTTATTGTTGTTTAATATTGCTTTGGACTGTGCATTTCCTTTGTCTTTTTATTTTCGTGTTTACTCTTTTAATTCTTTGTTGTTGTTGTTTTAATATTGCTTGTAATGTGTATTACAAAAGCACGTACGGTCTGTGGACCCGTGCGACTGTTGAAATTCTATGATATTGCTATGTCAATAAATACACTTATTCATTCATACTTTCTCTGCACGCACTATGTGCATAGTATATAGAGAAGGTATTGCACTCCACCCAAAAATTTGATACCAAGATTTCACCGGAAATAAAAGTTTTAGGGTCCTTTATATCCAAAAAATCTGATGTGAACCATTCACATGACTTTCTCTATATCTCTGCAACAAATTACTCTTAATAAGCTTATACCTCTATTTACTTCATGTTAATCAGACTAAAATAGCAGAAATAGTCTTATTACTTGGTTCCTTGTTGCTATGTTTGCTTTGTTCCTTGCTGGTTGCAATGTCACTGAAGTTCCTTTGTTTGTTGACAAATTCCTATATGAGAAAAGTATAAGTTTTCATAGCACAAACCAAAAACAAGGAATGTCTCAAAAACGATGAGCTCCACGAAAAAAATGTATATAATATAAATTGTGTATTTTAGCGTGCTCTACATTTTTTGTGAGTAAGTTTTTGTCCATCTCTTACGGTTTAGCAGTTATTCAAAATTCCGTAAAATTCATCCAGAATAAACTACTCTTCAGAGGCTATTCCCAGAAAATTCAAGATATACATTTTATTTGTCAGGTAAATGTCTTTAGTATATGATATTTTAATCAAAATCGTTACAGCCATTTTTGAGAAAATCGAAATTTTTGAAAAAAGTTCCATGTAAAGGGTAGTTGGGGTTAGGGGGACTTTTCTCAAAATCTTACTGTCGCATCCCTGGAAGACACTAAGCTTAAATACCAAGTTTGGTATTTTACCGACTTTTCGTTTTTGAGTTATCGTGTTCACAGACACACGGACACACTGACACACGGACACATGGACACACGGACACACACACACGGACCTTTTTGTGAAAATGCATTTTTTGGATACACAGGACCCTAAAACATATATTTCCGGTGAAATCTCGGTATGGAATTTTTGGGTGGAGTACAATACTCTTCTATCCCTATGTACATTGTACATACGGGGTTAGAGAAAGTAAAAAAGCATTTTCACAAAAAGGTCCGTGTGTGTGTGTGTGTGTATGTGTCCGTGTGTCTGTCAACACGATAACTCAAAAACGAAAAGTTGGTAAAATACCAAACGTGGTGTTTAAGTTTAGTATCTTCCAGGGACGCGACATGAAGATTTTGAGAAAAATTCGCCCACCCCAAACTACCCTTTACATGGAACTTTTTTAGAACATTTTGATTTTCGCAAAAACGGCTCTAACGATTTTGATTAAAATATTATATATTAAAGATATTTATCTAACAAACAGAATGTATATCTTGAATTTTCTGGGAATAGCCTCTGAAGACTACTTTATTCTGGACGAATTTTACGGAATTTTGCATAACTGCTAAACCGTAAGACAGATAAAAACTTACTACACAAAATGTAGTACATTTTTTTCATGGATTTGATCGTTTTTGAGATATTTATTAATTTTGGTTTCTGCTATGAAAAACTTACCTTTCTGATGTAGGAATTTGTCAACTGCTGTCCATATAAACATAGGAACTTCAGTCACATAGCAACCAGCTTTTGACTATCACTTTAACCTATGGTACTCCCTCATTTCGCTTCTACTTACAAGGAAACAAGTAATAAGACTATTTCGAGTAGCAGGGAGTAAACAGAGGCATAAGCTTTTTAACAATACTTTGTTGCAGAGATGTAGAGAATGTCATGTGAATGGTACACATCAGATTCTTTCAACCTCCAATAGGCTATAAATAAAAGACAAGTTCATAGAAAGCAATTATTTTATTACTAAATGTTCAGTACACTTGTGGTTACTTTTCAACATAACCACCGAAAAGATTGAGACATTTATCGTACCTGTGCACAAGCTTTGCAATACCCGCTTCAAAAAATGTTGCCGCCAATGATGCAGCCAGGAACCACTATCAATGCAGCTGTTTATTGTGAAACTTTACGACGTTTGAGGAGAGCCATTCAGAACAATCGAAGAGGAATGCTGACTTCATGAATTATGTTTATCCATGACAGCGCTCGTCCACACACTGCAGAAACAACCCATCGGCTCCTTGAACAATTTCAATGGGACATTTTCGATCATCCGCCATACAGTCCTGACCTGGCACCCAGCGACTTTCACCATTTCCCTAAACTGAAGAAGGTGGCTAGGAGGGCAGCACTTTCAAATTAACGAAGATCATCAAAACAACGTTAATGCTCATTTGAAATCATTGGTGGCAACATTTTTTGAAACGTGTATTCCAAAGCTTGTGCACAAGTACGATAAATGTCTCAATCTTTTCGGTGATTATGTTGAAAAGTAACCATAAAATTTTAGTAATAAAATATTGAGCTTGTCTTTTATTTATAGCCTATCAGAAGTTGAAAAAAAAACGGCCCATAGTAACAAAAAGTACATCTTTTAAATCACCTATCCTAATATCCAAAATTAGGCTGTTTGCGCTTTCCATTATATTATTTTTGATTTAATGTGCCTTTAAACAGTTCTGAATATTTTAAAACGTGGGTTTAAATTGATATGATACTTACAAATCTTCGGCAAGAAATCAAAGAATGTTTGCCGATTAAGACATACCTTGTGTTCATCGTGGACTACGAAAGGAAATTCTGGTTTCGCTAATAAACAAGTTGTACTAATTACAGGTTTCATTATTTCTCCATTGGAATCACTTCGGCGTTCGAAACACCCGTTAAATGCAGTTCACTTAATTGCAAGCCTAAACTTCAACTACTGAAGGCTTTCAATCACGTTTCTGCTGACAAATGCGAGAGAATCCTTTTATGGCGGCTCTTTGCTTAATGGAGCTTGCTGATGTCAATAAAACCAGATTTTTTGTTCTAATGTAAGTGCCATGCTGTAGTTTTGTTCAATATTAGTTCACATCTATCAGGTCAAAATTTTAAAAATATAATGTGTTTCATTCACATGATTTTCTCTACATCGCTATAACAAATTATTGTTAAAAATCATTGTTATTCTATCTACTTTATGATAATCGAAATAAACATTTGCAGAAATTGCTTTATTTACTTGTAAGTAGAAAAAAATAAGGGAATACGCTAGATTAAAACGACAGTCAAATCTTTTAAAAGCTGGTTGCCATGTGGTTGAAATCTGTAGCTAGGAGTTTACAACTTTCCGCGTGAGAAAAGTTTAGGTATTTAAAATCTGAAACAAATAACAAGGAATATCTCAGAAATTATCAATTGCAGGGGGAAAAAATGTATGACATAATCTGTGCATTTTAACGTGATTTACATTTTTGTGTAGTAACTTTTGGTCTATCTCTTACGGTTTAAAATCTACGCAAAATTCAGCAAAACTCGTTCTGAATAAAGAGGTCTTTAGAGGTTACTCCCAGAAAATTCAAAATATACGATTTATTTGCCATATAAATATGTTTAATATATAGAATTTTAATCAAAACTGTTAGAGCTATTTTTGAGAAAATTACGTAATTTCTTCCATGTAAAGGATGGTTTGGGTTGAGGGGATTTTTCTCAAAATCTTCGTTTCGCATCCCTAGAAGATACTAAACTTAAGGATTTTGTATGGTATTTTTACCGAATTTTCGTTTTGAGTTATCTTGTTCACAGACACACGGACACACTGACACACGGACACAGATATAGAGATAGACAAAAATTACCTCACAAATTGTATAGATCTCATTAAAACACACAACATATGTCATACCGAATGAAGAGACCTTCTGAGGCTGTTCCAAGTAAATGATAGACATTTTATTTGTCATTTAAATATATTTACGGTATTTTAATCAAAATCGTCAAAGCCAATTTTGAGAAAATAAAAATGTTCGAAGTTTTTCCATGTAAAGGGTAGTAGGGTTGGGGATTTTCTTGAAAATGTTTGTTGCGCATCCTTGGAAGATGCTTAACTTAAATATGAAGTTTGGTATTAAACGGGCTTTTCGTTTTTCAGCTATGCTGCCCACAGGCACACACATACACACACACGTGTTTTTGTTTTTGTTTTTTGTTTTTTTTAATGCTGTTTTGTGATTCAGGGTGTCTCAAAATTTTTTATTTCCGGTGAAATCTAGGTATCGAATTTTTGGGTGGAATACAATAGATTCTCTATACAATAGGTACACAGCACGTGTAGCAAAAGTAAAAATAGTTTGTTTGCATAACAGATAGAGAAAGTCATGTGAATGGATCACATCAGAGTTTTTTTAACTCCGGATATTCTTGAATGAAAAGTTTTAATTACATTACAATATGTTAAAATACCTGCTTATATCTCTCAAAAGTAGAAGCAGAGTTTTAATTTGATTATAATTGATTTTGCTCAGTGATTAATTTTGATTTTTCGCTACCATGTATAGTCGTCCTCCGTGTTGTAATGGTTACCATGCTAATTTCATATACCCAAGGTGGCGGGTTCAAATCCGGCCGAGGACGACAGGTTTTTTCAGGAGTAAAAATCCTTAGCGTGGCTTCCTTTGGAATGGAAGTAATGCCGTTTATCCCGTGTCGTAGATTCACGGCACGTAAAAGAACCTCAAGCCTGATAAAGAGGCTTCTGAGCAAAAGTAAGCGGTCTTTTACGCCCAGTATAGAATGGGACGCTGAGAACCACAGCAGTTAAAGAGCGTCCATAAATAAAGAACTCCATTTCAATTTACCATTCACTAGCTGAAAACTGAAAGTCCTTTGGTTCGGACCTCTCTCGACCATCAAGACAGCCTCTATTTTACGATCGGAAATATGTTTTTGATAAAGTGTGGCTAGATGCGCCGAGTGCTTTATTTCGCTTGTGGAGTAGGATGGGGTGGGCTCAGGTTAAATAATTGGTGGTGCATGCCTGGTTGGCAGTGCAGCCTAGATGCCTGTTTTGTACATAAACATATAGCTATTCTCTGTTTAATTAATGTTAATTATTGAATTCTAAACATTGGTTTTGGCTTTCTCGTGCTTAGATAGAATAATAACATTCAAGCTAAACGCTAAATTGCATTATCTTCAAATACTTTTCACTGGCTTATTTATGCTGTATAGATAAATAGACAGAAGAGTGAACCACACAGAGGAATAAGCTTTGGTAGGAATATTTTCTGACAGAGGAGGCCATGTGTTTTTTTTTTTTTTTTGTTAAGTTTGCAAAACCTGTTCGTGCCTTATAGTCAAGCTGATTGTAGTTTAATTATGATATAATTATTATTTTGCTGGCACGTGTTCTCAGGGTTTTGCCCAGAGGCAGCTCTGCCAAAACTTGTTAACGGACAGGCTGGTTATGCCTAAGGCTCACAATTTTAGGGAAACTACGGTACTTATCTCAAAAGTATCTCATTCAACTGACTGGAGTTGAAGTTTTTGCACACTATTTACAAAAGAAAAAGTTCTGATGTGTTACATTCACATTCTTCTTGTACCTATTCTGTAATAAATCATTCTTACAAAAACATTTCCTTGTATTACGCCTTGCTAATCGAGGAAAACATTACCAAAAGTGGTCTAACTACTTAGCAGTTTATAAATAGAAAGAAAATAAGGCTAAAGCGATAATTAAATCTTTTAAAATCTGTCACTACGCGATTGTTATTGTAACTCCGTTCTCTTCTATAGCTAGGAGTAAAACAGAATATAGGATCCCGTGTTCGATTCACGACTGGGCGAGGACTGTTTCTTTAACCAGTACTATTCCCTATCTTCCACAGAGTCTGAAAGTATAAATGTGAGAGTAAATGTGCGTGTGTTAAGTGATATAAAACTGATTAACCTAATGTTCTAACCTACAGTAATACGAGTTGTTTCACAAGTCAAAGCCCCCGATATGACCATTGAAGTTAAAAGGGGACTATACAAGTGAAACATTAGTATGAATATATATATTGGGGAGAGAGAGAGAGAGAGAGAGAGAGAGAGAGAGAGAGAGAGAGGAAATGTATGCAGAGTTCGTGTGTGAGAAGAATTCAAACAAAAAAAATCTGATGTGTTCAATTCACAGGACTTTTTCTACCTTTTCTACAAAAAAAAAAAACAAACTTCTTATACATGACTATTCTTCTTTCTACTCCATTCTAATCAATTTAAATAATAACAGAATGATCTGATTACTTACTTCCTTATAATTAGAAGGGAATACACTATGCTAAAGCAAATCTAAAAAGATTTTAATAGCTGTCACTATGCAGTTGTCATTGAAATTCGCTTCTTTAAATTGCCTGGAGTCAAAAAAAGAAAATTAAACACAGTCTAATTCCTATTTTAGAAAACTATACGTATTTTAAAACTGAAACCAAAACAATAAATATCTACAAAACGATTTGATCCACAGAAAAAAAAATGTGCAGTAAGTTTGTCTAATTCTTACGGTTTAATAGTTAGACAAAAGTCATCTAGATGGACAGATCTTCATGGGCTATTCCCAAAACAAATCAAAATATACATTTTTATAGAAGTATAATACACTGCATTTAAAAAAATTCGTTAAGACAACTTTCAAGAAAATTGAAGAGGAAAACATTTCTATGTAAAGAGTAATTTGGGGAAGAAAGACTTATTGTATTCTTGAAATATGCAGAACTTTTATGGACACGCGAACACATACAAACATTTTTTGATAAAATGTTTTTTTTTTTTTTTTGTAACCAGCGGACCCCATAACGCATATATCGAGAGAATTCTCGATTGAAACTTTTTTGTAGAATGCAATACCTTCTTTAACTATTACGTACATTGTACGTGATGAGAAAGTAAAAAGGAACGTATCATTGTCATGCACTTCATTCTGCCTCGCCTTAACATGCATACGGTTCAACGATTTGCAACTTCATTGGCCGTTTCTGAAGACAAAGACTTCAACCATAGACGCTGAAGGGGACTATAAAAATGAAACAATAAAAAGTGAAAATCATTACACGTTTTATGGACGTTCAGCAGTTAAGGGCATCCGGTTGGGCGGAAATATTTATGGTTTTGAGGGCGTAGTTGGTATATACAAGCAGGTATATTCGTGATATATTTACTCTTTTGTTATTATAATTTTATGAGTAACAAGTTAACTACATTTATATGTTTGCAAGTTAGAAGTATGTCCTCCTGCATAGATTAACAATGAAGCTTTTCACTAGCATAGTTTTAATTACTCTTTATTAAGATCTGTTTCAGACAAAAAATTGTAATCAAAATCATTAGAGCCATTTTAAAGAAAATAAAAAGTTTCGAAATTTTTTTAATGTAAAGGGTAGTTTGGGGTAGGGGGATTTTCTTGAAAATCTTCGTGTCACATCCTTGGAAGATACCAAACTTAAATACCAATTTTGGTATTTTGCGGTCTTTTCGGTTTTGAGCTATGCTGTCCAAAAGCACACACACATGGAACTTTTTCCAAAAATGCTTTATTTGGGTTCAAGGGGACCCAACGCATGTATTTCCGGTGTCGAATTTTTGGTTGCAATACAATAGCTTCTCTATACACCATAGTGCGTATAGAGAAAGTAATATGTATATAAAAGGATGTTTATGAAGCTACGCAGGGTAATCAGTTGACTATCCTCCGTACATACAAACACAGGACTCCGCAGATCTGGGTAAAGTCGTTTGTGGAACGGACGTCATTTGCCCTTGAGCACATACTTGGCAACTTCTAACTTGTTTTTTTCGTAACACTTTAATGAGAACAAACAAGTGGGAACTGTTTAGTGTCTTCAAATTCGCAACAGCTGGTTGCGAGAGTGAATTGGAAAAATATAACGTGAAACTTTGCAACGTAATAATTGCCGTTTAGAAGTGAGACACCCAATAGAATATGCAACAGAAAAGAAAAGTCTCATGTGTTACTCTCGCATGACTTTCTGTACCTATTCTGCAACAAATTATTACTAAAAATCTGAAGTGTTCTATCTACATGTCTCTGTAGAGCTCTGTAACAAATTATTGTTAACAAGATTATTCTTCTATCTCCTTCATGCTAATCAAAATAAACCTTTTTACTTTCTCTATACGAACTATGCACATAGTGTATAGAGAAGGTATTGTATTGCAGCCAAAAATTTGATACCGAGATTTCACCGGAAATAGATGTTTTGAGATTCCCCAAATCCAAAAAGAGCATTTTTAGAAAAATGACCGTGTTTGTGTGTGTGTGTGTGTGTGTGTGTGTCTGTGGACAGCATAGCTCAAAAACGAAAAGACCGTTAAATACCAAACTTGGTATTTAAGTTTGGGATTTTCCAAGAATGCGACATGAAGATTTTCAAGCATACCCCCCCACCACCTACTACCCTTTACATGCAACTTTTTTTCGAAAATTGTGATTTTCTCAAAAACGGTTCTAACACTTTTGATTAAAATATCATATATTAAGTATAGTTATATGACGAATGAAATGTATATCTTGAATTTTCTGAAACAGCCCCTGAACATTACTTTATACTGGATGAATTTTACGGAATTTTGTATAACTGCTAAACCGTAAGAGACGGACAAAAACTTATAGCACAAAAAATGTAGAGCACGTTAAAACACAGTATATGTTTTTTTTTTTTTTTTTTTTTTTTTTTTGTAGTGTTTAACGCCCGCTTAACTACTAATGGCACCGCAGGTGGAGCCCTATATGTTATATATATGTTTACTTTATCTATACGAACTATGTACATAGTGTATAGAGAAGGTATTGTATTGTACCCAAAAATTTGATACCGAGATTTCACTGGAAATACATGTTTTGAGACTCCCTGAATCCAAAAAAGCATTTTTAGAAAAATGTACGTGTGTGTGTCGGTCTGTCTGTCTGTTGTCTATCTATCTGTCGGTCTGTCTGTCTGTCTGTCTGTGTGTATGTGTGTGTGTGTCTGTAGGCAGAATAACGCAAAAACGAAAGGACCGTTAAAACCCAAACTTGGTATTTAAGTTTGGTATCTTCCATGGATGCCTCACGCAGATTTTCAAGAAAATCCCGCACCCTAAACTACCCTTTACATAGAACAAAGGAACTTTAGTTACATAGAAACAACTTTTGGCTATCATTTTAACCTATGATACTCCCTCGTTTCGCTTCTACTTAAAAGGAAGCAAATAATTAGACTATTTCTGCTACTGTTTCTCGATTAGCATGAAGTAAATAAAAATATAAGCTTTTTAACTAAAATTTGTTGTAGGGTTGTAGAGAAAGTCATGTGAATGGAACACATCAGAGTTTTTTTTTCGAGGAGTTGATCGTTTTTGTGACATTCCTTGTTTTTAGTTTCAGCTTAGAAAAATATACTTTTCTTATACAGGAATTTGTCAACTCCTGTCCATTCAAGCAAATGAATTTCAGTCACATAGCAACCAGCTTTTGACTATCGCTTTAACCTAGGGTACTCCCTTATTTCGCTTCTATTTACAAGGAAGCAAGTAATAAGATTGTTTCTGCTAATTTTTTCTCGTTTAGAATGAAGTAAATAGAAGCATAAGCTTTTTAATAATAATTTGTTGCAGAGATGTAGAGAAAGTCATGTGAATGGAACACAGATTTTTTTTATTTATTTATTTTTTTTGTAGCTGAACGTCCTGTAAGCTGTTTGGTGATATCGGACGATGAATGAAAATGGTGCAATGATGCTTAGATGATATCGGGTCCATGGAGCTTAAAGTTACTCGACATTCGTCTTCTCCGGATAAGGAAAAACTCCGAAAAAACCTTATCCGGGTAACTCATCACAAGCGAGATTCAAAAACGTCTGTTGAATATAAGGCAGACACGCTACCACCACGCTACCCAGGCGGGCTCAAAATTGTCTTATTTCTTGCCTCCTTGTAAACAAAAGGAAAATATGAGAATATAGTAGGCTATAGTGACAGACTCCCTTATTTCCTTCCTACTTACAAGGAAGCAAGTAATAAGACAATTTCCAGTAACATTTTTTTCGATTAGCAAGGAGTGAATAGAAGAAGAAGAAACAGCTTTTTAACAATAATTTCTCACAGAGAGGTAGCGACAGTCATATGAATGGAACACACCAGATTTTTAATCCCACTATTCAAATTGTTCACATCTTCTAATAAACTTTTAAATCTTTAGTTCTGTTCCATATACATGTTTTCTTTTTCTGAATTTATTTTTAGACCCAGTTATGTTAAACAGAGAGAGTCAGACTGAAAAACTCAATATCGGGAATAAAATTTCGGATCTCCTGGTCTATAGCCGGTTTCTCTAACCACTGAGCTACCATGGCAACATTCCGGCATGGCATTAAATTCCTCAAACGTCTCGCATGTTTCCCGGTAAACCACAAGTAGATCTCAAATTATTTTGATATAATGTACACAAATGGCGGCTTACAATATCGCCAGGTTTCTTTGTTTAACCAACTATTAGGTGAATTAGTCATGATAGCTGTGGTTAGAACAACCTGCTAGAGATCGGGTGTCCGTGGTTCAAATCCTGTCTATGGTATTGAATTTTTCAGTCTGACCCTCTATCCAACTCTTGCTCTGCGCACGGTCTGTGTGAAAAGAACAATTAAAATAACATGAATTATGTTAATGTTAAAATAATTGTATAATTTGTTACTTATTGTTTATATCGGAATATAAATAGTAATGTAAGAAACATAGTAGAGGAAACTGCAATATTAATTTAATTGTTGCTGAAACATAATACTTTGTTAGAAATTGAATTCACTATATACCAGAAAACAACATTTAAAATAACGGTTTTACATTAAATATTATAGAAGTTTTCAGGCTTCCCAATACAATTCACAAATATTTCCTTCTGTGAGTCTTCATCTAGACCTGGATATACAAAAAGATGGGTTGAATTCATGGTTCCAGCTCTGCAAAGTTGACATTCACTTGTTTGGTGGTATCCCTATTCTGTTCAGCTGTTCAGCTAAAAGGTCGTGGCCTGATGACATTCTAAATTTGGCTACAGCTTCTTTCCTTGGTTTGTTGTTGAACTTTTTCCAGATATCCTGTATATTTGCGTAAGCTTTCTCTGTCGCTTTTTCATTTATATGTCTCATGTGTGTATGCATAATCTTTCGGTGGGCGAGTTTGTAATTGTGTCGTTTTTCTTGCGAGTGAATCGGCTGACTCATTTCCATCGATACCTAAGTGGGAAGTAATCCACTGGAGTGCTGTATGTTTATTTGTTGCTGTAAGAAGTTTTATTTCAGATATAGTTGTTGTTTCAGTGTGATTGCTTGAATAACAGCTCTAGAATCAAATAGAATCACAGCTTTCATAAAAGAAACAGCTTCAATTTCTTAAGAAAGACTATTAACTGTTAATATTATAGTTTATATTTCGCATATATATATATATATATATATATATATATATATATATATATATATATATTAAGCTATGAAATTAGAAGGATTAGGTATTTTAAACACAAAATGTTGCTTATTGCCACTTGAAGTAATTATATGTTCATGCTTTCCGGGACGTTGCCCACGCAGATTCGCAGAAGCGTTGAGAAAGTTTGCTCTCTCTGCTTTACTCAAATAACAAACCGTTGGTACTCACGATTCTAGGGAATAAATGAATTATTTTAGATAACAGAATGATAATACTGTATCGTGTTAGGAGCATATTAATATTTTAAAATGATGGACCAATCAAAGCAGGGGATACCAAATGAACAAATTACAACTAATTTGCAGTGTAGTCTACCAATCCAGTCCAACTACGACACGATCATTAGATGAAAACTGGAAGGGCGCGTTTAATGAAGGATGGTGGGGTGACGCGTTTTGTTATGTAAAATCAACAGCAGCGGGAAGGAGAGAGGGGATTTTCTTACAAGAAAAAGTAGTGGGGATAGAAGCATAGTCAAACTGAGATGGCGGTCGATAAGAATATACATATATAGTTTCAATAGTTGTATATTAGAACTGTTTCGATTAGATAAGATTGTTAGCATATTTCCTGGCTAAGAATTTGGCAGCTTAATTAGAAGCATTATGATATATTGGTTGAAAACTCATGCTTTAATACTATAAATCAATTCAATAGTTTTGCTTCCAAGGTTAATGGAAAATTACATCTTTCAGGATGTGCGCATAGAGAGAAAGAATCAGAGAGAGACAGAGTCAAACACGCGTTTGGTATTTATTGAAGCCAGTAACCGAGTGAGTGCGCCCAGATGGTTTCGTAAGTGATACGCATTCGGAGGTCACAGACTCGAATCCCGTCAACGGTCATTTTGATTTTTTTTTTTTTTCTTTCGTCGTTTAACCTTGTCGCCAGATAAATGCTGATAAAGGTTATCAATAACGATTTTTACTTTCTCTACACATACTATGTACATAAAATAAAGAGAAGGTATTGATTGTAATGCACCCAAAATTTGATAGCGAGATTTAACCGGAAATACATGCGTTGTGTCCCCCTAAATAAAAAAAGAAACACATTTTTTGAAAAAAGTCCGTGTGTGTGTGTGGACAGCATAGTTCAAAAACGAAAATACCATTAAAACCAAACATCATATTTAATTTTGATTTTCTCAAAAATGACCCTAAAAATTTGATTAAAATATCGTATATTTACCTGAGAAAATGTATATCTTGAATTTTCCGGAAATAGCCTTTGAGACTACTTTATTCTGGATGAATTTTACGGATTTTGCATAACTGCTAAACAGTAAGAAGTGGACAAAAACTTACAACACCAAAAACGTATAACACGTTAAAACACACAATTTATGTGACATACATTTTTTTCTGAAGTTTTTCGTTTTTGAGAAATTCCTTATTATTGGTTTCAGCTTTGAAAAACTTATACTTTTCTCATGCAGGAATTTGTCAACTTCTGTTCATACAGACAAATAAGCTCCAGTCACATAGCAACTAGCTTTTGACTATCACTTTATCCTATGGTACTCCCTTATTTCGCTTCTACTTTCAAGGAAGCAGGTAATAAGACTATTTCTGCTGATTTTTTTTATCGATTAGCATGAAGTAAATAGAAGCATAAGCTTTTTAACAGCAATTTGTTGCAGAGATGTAGAGAAAGTCATGTGAATGGAGCACATAAGATTTTTCACACAAGCCGTACACCACAAGGTAAGCTCAAATTATACATATAAGTTGCGATAACTAAATCTCTTCCATCGCTTTGAATGACAACATCTTCCTTCAAGGCAAAATGCTAGTGATTCTTCTTTATAGCAGTTTTATTGAATAATTAATTTATTTTAATTTGGCACTTCTATAACCTGCTTTTATTTTTTTGCCAATTAAATTAACCTAAACAAGTATTGCTATCTGCATTCAGATTGTAAATATGTGTGCCAAACATATGTTTTGACTTTTATTGATAAAAGTAGGGCTTTTGCCAGATGTCATTAGTATTAAAAGGAGAAAATTCTGTCACATAGTGCTATAAAATTATAACAGGCCAATGTAGCCAAGTTTGGTTTCTTGCGGAATGTGACCACGGCCTCATTCAAGTAGGCCATGACTCTGACTTATTGATGCATAAAATGGCGGATGATGTGAATGTCGTCAATATGGAATGCGCAGAACCAGATGATTGGTTGGATCAGAAATAGTTGGAAGTATAGGTAGAATTTGTAATGCAATTTTCTTATTAATAAACTAATATAGGGTTGCTTATTTCTATTGGTTAATAATCGTTACATAGCTTTATATGGTTCTGTAACTCATCCAATTGTCAACGCTGATGCAAAGCAACTGAGTATCAAGTCTGTGAAATAAGTTAAACAAACAATTTATAGCCCACCTGGATAGTCTGGTCGTAACGTGTCTGCCTCTTATTCAAAAGGTCGTGGGTTTGAATCTCGCTTAGGATAGTTAGATAGGTTAGATAGGTTTTTTTCGGGGTTTTCACTTATCCTGAGAAGACAAATGTCGAGTAACTTTAAGCTCCATGGACCCCGAGATCATTTGAGCATCATTTCACCAATTTCATTCGTCGTCCGATATGACCAACCAGGTTAAAGGACATTAAACTACAAAAAAAAAAAAGTTATAATGTATAGTATATCTATAAATATTCAACACTATTGGCAGGTGGCTCAGGTGTTTTATCTGGGACTGGCTTAGGGAGTTCCGAGTTCGATCCCCCGAAGTTTTCCTGGGGCCACTTAGGCGAATGGTGAATACTATATTTCTTTTCCCTTTCTTTCCTTCATTTCACTTCCCTCCATCTTTCAGGCCGGCGGCTGATGTGGCTTAAGGCTTAGCAGACAGATGCTTCCGTTCGACCTCCCGGTGCCTGTATAGCCTCCATGGCGTGTCAGGGTTGCATCTAGTGAAACTGTTAGGGACTTCCGTGCGTCTCTACGCTTAGCTCCGTCATTTTCTGTGTGCTGGCCTATGGTTTCCCCTCCTCTCATCACTTCCCCCGCGGGGCGGGGGGGGATTTGGCCACAATAGATCCGCACCGGGTCGCAGTTGTCGAGCTGTTCCCTCGCTGTTAACATACTCTAATAAATATCTATAACTCCATGGCACGACAGCTCACAAGAAACCTTGGGCTACCACCCGCCGCTGCGTTCCCCATCTCGGTTCATGACAGACGTCATGGATGGGGTGCAGTATTGGAGGGTGAGACGTGGTCAGCGCCTCGAACCCCCCGGCCGGTTAATGCGGTTCTCATGACCTGGAGCCGCCACTTCTCCATCAAGTAGCTCCTCAATTGGCCTCCCCCCAGGGACCTCAGGAGGCTGAATGCACTACGGGTCAGGTCTACCAGCGGGGGGAAATCTCCAAGCCGGTACTAGGAATCGAACCCAGGTCTCCTGCCTGGCAAGCAGTAACGCTACCACCGCGCTAAGGAGACGAGTAAACATACACTACCCTCTATAACAGTGCATGCTACTCGTGTTTGGAGCAATATTATTCTCCTTTTTTCACTTATATCATAAAGAGCTATTATAAAACATCTTTGATAAAATATTTGACAGTCTAATGGCCATTATTTTATAAAAACTAAATGTATGGATAGTTGTTACCTTTTATAAAACAGTCTACTTAAACAAGATGACAGAGAATAAATAGGCTGGCTTGATTTTTAGCTATTCATTTTTGTAATACAACGTCCTTTAACCTGGTTGCTCATATCGGACGAAGAATTAAATCGATGAATTGATGCTTGAATGATTTCGGGCTTAAAGATACTCGACTTTCATCTTCTCAGGATAAAGGAAACTCCGAAAAAACCTTTATCCCGGCAACTCACCCTAACAAAGATTCGAACTCTCGAACTCTTGAATGTGAGGCAGACATGCTACCCCTACACCGGGGGCGGTAAAGGGGTTACGGGTTCTTATCCCGGGTGCAGGTTTTGGCTATTGGAAATGGTGTCGAGATGTGGGTGCCATATCTCAGGATTTTGCTAGCATGGAAACTCTTTTCAGGTGTGTTAAGACACAAGAGATTTATTCATTTAGTTCGGCCTTTTTCCGTCATCGAACACAGACGCATTCCCCCTAAATTTTCTAGTGTTAAACTATGCTTTACGCGACCGCGACTATTATTACTTATTACTTTTGGTGCAGTGATTTCGTCTGTACTCTGGTCAGTATTAAAATAACTATTTCCCTCGCAGGTAAAGGTAGCCTGTTAGCCTCCACCACGGACTCCAAATATCACATCTTTGCTCTGCGGATGTTCTTCGCCAAGTGCCCAAAAAGTGTCGCCTGACCAGCGAGAGCACTGCTTTCTCTTTTCCTTATGTTCCCCTCGGGTAGTGAAATCTCACCCCTTCGGTTCAATGCCCTACCCTCTTAACGGTACTGTCCTACCAGCTCGTGACAACTCGGCTACTTATACGTATTTGAAATCTTCCTTCCCTGCCCATTTTCAAAGTCTACAGTTGTCCCCTCTTGGTATAATTTATATTATAATGTATATTTCCCTTTTAAATCACTCTTAACCCCGTGAGAAGGCATGTACTGTCTCACACCACAGAGGCGGGCATTTGATTTATTAATACAACCAAAATGTTAATTTCCGGGTATAAGGCTAACGAATTCATATACAACTCCATTCAAAACACATTACAAAAACCGGAATAAAAGACAAGAGATATACAAAAAAGTTGTACAACCTTTAGGAAGGTCGTTCAGCATTGGATATCAACAAGAAGGTAAATGAATTGCGAAACCGGTATTTGTCGGAGAAAATGAAAGTTGGCGTACTTATCTGGTAATCTTAGTTCTATCGCATTTTTTTTTTGTTTTTTGTTTTTTGTTTTTTTGTTTTGTTTTGTTTTTTTTTTCTGCTGGCATTGAAGTAAGTGTCTTTCATTTCTTGCAGTAACAACTCAACCATACTTTAAATCAGGCATGCCCAATCGAAGTTGGGACAGGGGAGGAAGGGTGAATCTCTGTCCACCCGCTCCGACATTTTATTTTGAGTATGTAAGCCCAAATTACGCTGCCAAAAAAGGATTATGTTTGCCGATTTTTGCACATAGTGTATAGAGAAGGTATTGCATTGCACCCAAAAATTCGATACTGAGCTTTCACTGGAAACACACGTTTTAGTGTCCCCTCTAACAATAAATTCTTGTGTTCCGTTCATATGACTTTCTCTACATGTGTGTAACAAGTTATTGTTAAAAACCTTATTCTTCTATATACTTTAATATAATCGAGATAAACATTAGCAGAAATGTTCTTAATTACTTGTTTCTTGTAAGTAGGAGGAAAGTAAGGGAATACGCTGGGCTAAACCAAATGTCAAATCCCTTAAAAGCTGGTTGCCATGTGGTTGAAATTCGCTTCTATTCAGGGCCAGGAGTCAGAAAAGTTTATGTATTTTAAATCTGAAACAAATAGCAAAGAATATTTCCAAGCTGGTCAGTTCCACGAAGAAATCGTATATGACATAAATAGTGTGTTTTAAACGCGATCTGCATTTTTTATGTAGTAAGTTTCTGTCCATCTCTTACGGTTTACCAGTTACGCAAAATGCAGCAAGATGCATTCAGAATAAAGAGGCCTTTAGAAGCTATTTCCAGAAAATTCAAGATATATATTTTAATTGCCTTATAGATATGTTTAATATACGGTATTTTAATCAAAATATTTAGAGCCATTTTGGAGAAAATCGAAAAGTTTGAAATTTTTTCCATGTAAAGGGTAGTTTGGGGTGTGGGAATTTTTTTACAAAATCTTCGTGTCGTATCTTTGGAAGATACTAAACTCAAATGCCGACTTTTCGTTTTTGAGGTATCGTGTTCACAGACACACGGACAAAGCGACACACACACACACACACACACACACGCATACACACACACACAAACAGACCTCTTTCTAAAAATATTTGTTTTTTGTTTTTTTTTGGATACAGGGGACACTAAAACTTGTATTTCCGGCGAAATCTCTATATCTAATTTTTGAGTACACTATGTATATAGTACGCGCAGGCAAAGTAAAAAGAAATCGGATCTGTTGTATGACCTTCTCTACATCGTACTTCATACTAATCGAGAAACACATTAGCAGAAATAGTTCTTTTTACTTGGTCCCTTGTAAGATGAAGGGAGCAAATCTAATATGTTCCATTCACATGATGTCATCTAACAGTTTGGCAAACAAACTTTTGTTCAAAAGATGAATGTGTTATCTACATCATGCTAATCAAGATAAACATAAGCAGAATTAATCATATTATTAGCTCCCTGTAAGGAGAAGGGAAACAAAATAAATGCTCAACGAAAGCCATAGTGTTGTCCTTTAAAATCCGGTCGATATATGAATCAAATGAAACTCCTCTCCTTTTGCATTCCAGGAGTAAACAAACGAGAAACGACAAGAAAGATGTGTTCCCGTTTGAGAAAAGTTAAAGTGTCTAAAATAGAAACCAATAATCCGGAATATCTTAAAAACGGTTAACTCTACAACAAAGAAAATGTATATTACATAAAGTATCTTAAACATACGCTATTTTAATCAAAATCATTAGTGCCGTTTTTTGAAAAAATCAAAATTTTTGAAAATTTTTCCATGTAAAGGGTACTTTGGGGTGAGTGGATTTTTCTCAAAACCTTCGTGTCGCATCATTGGAAGGTACTAAAATCAAATGCCAAGTTCGGTATTTAACGACACACACAAAGACATCTTTCTAAAAATGCTTTTTTGTATTCAGGGGGTCTCAAAACGTTTATTTCCAGTAAAATCTCGGTATAACATTTTTTAGTGCAATACCTTTTCTGCACACTGTGTACATGAATGAATTAATAAGTGTATTTATTGACATAACAGTATCATACATTAATCTTCAACAACAGCACGGGCCCGCAGACCGTACGAGCTTTTGCAAGACATAAAATAGTATGCAATATTAAAACAACAGCAAAGAATTAAAAGAGGAAGCACGAAAATAAAAAGACAACGATATTCAAATACAGCAATTTAAACTTGCAACACATTTATGTACCCTATTATAATAGACAAACACACTTAAGAGAAATATATACACAGAATATATACACAATATATAAAACCATAGCACAACAATGACATAAGAATGACATAAGTATGACATAAAATATATGTACATTCTGTCAAGAAAGTACCGGGAATTGATCATTTAAAAATTCTGTTTAAAAGGGAATTCGAGATTATTGTTGTCGCTAAGTTGGTACAACTTTCCTCTATACCCACTCGGGATTTGATTGTTATCTGTCATCTAGTTTGTTTACAGTACGCCATTTTGTTAGTTCATCTCAAAGGTAATTTGTGATTTTACGGTGGATACAAATATTGAACGAAGAATCTGTCTCAAATTTTGCATTGCAAATGGTACTTCGTGTGCCGAATCGTTGAAAATGTTACAGAGGGCTTATAGTGAATCGACTTTATAAAAAAATACATGCATATCAGTGGTACAGTGCATTCAAAAGTGGTGAAGATGTGGTGGAAGATTTGCCTCGCTCTGGTCGGCCATCAACGGTTTCAACTGAACTGAACATCGCTAAAGTGAAGAAAATGGTGTCTGAAAATTGTCATTTAGGTCTGAGAGAGATTGCCGCTGAACTTTCTGTGTCTCTGAATCGATTCGTACCATTTTAAACGATTGTTTGGGCATGACACGCGTTGCAGCTCGGTTAGTTCCGAAATTCTTGAATTTTTTACAAAAACTCAATCACGTAAGGATTGCTGAAGACATGCTAGAACGAACCAGTTCCGACCCCACATTCATGAAACGCATTGTAGCTGGTGATGAGACGTGGGTTTACGAGTTTGACACTCAAACCAGTCAACAAGCTTCCGAATAAGGCCTTCCAACTGAACCGAAACCTAACAGAGCACGTCAAACTCGATCAAAACTGAAAGTCATGTTGACAATTTTTTTCGATTATCGCAGTGTCATGCACTCAGAGATGGTAAATCTGAGCGTTATGTAGCGTTTGAGATACGGCGTAAAAGGCCAGATTTGTGGAACGACAACTCATAGATTCTGCACCACGATAACGTACCTGCTCACGGCTATTATTTTGAACGAATTTCTGGCGAAAAACTCAACAATTTCATCGAACAACCACCGTATTCACCTGATCTGGCTCCTGCTGATTTTTTTCTCTTTCCAAAACTCAAGTTACCACATCGAGGCACACGATTTCATTCGATAGAAGACATAAAGGAAAATTCGCGGCGACAATTGACATCGATTCCTAAAAGTGCCTACAAAAAATGTTTTGATGATTGGATTATTCGTAATGTATAATTTTAGAAGGGGTCTACTTTGAAGGTGCTAACATAAAATTGGATGAATAATTCATTTTTTGTGTTTTATTGGCAAATTCCCGGAACTTTCTTGACAAAGTAGTATGTAATCACTTTTTTCAGTCATTCTTACCCCTCCCCCTCTTCTCTATTTTCAGCCTTCTCAGATCTCAGCTGTCTTGGGTTACGTATAAATTTACCTAGCCCGTTCACGTCTTCCGTGCCATCCAGTTGTGTCCAACATGCTTCTAGCTCTACATTCGTGGTGGTAAAGGATGGTGGTAAATATTTTTCCTCCAATCCTTCGTATCCCTACATGTTGCCAAGATATGGGTCCACGACTCTTCCTCCTGCAAATCGGACAGATTCTTATACCATTCTCGTCAGCTATTTTATGCTCCGCCATGCTCCTAGTCAAATCCACACGAGCCCTTCTCTAATGAGTTTGGTACCTGTTTTGATGTGTTGCTTCTTACTACACTCCGATTTTAGCCCAGACTGTACTTCTAATGTTACCTTGTACATAGTACGTGTAGACAAAGTAAGAAAAGACAACTGAACCCCATTGGTTGTCCAGTATGGGACTTCTTTTGTTTTTATCCTGTATCAAATATAATGTTTATAGTGGTGTGGAGTATAAAGTAGCTTTTGAAAGATGCTATATATGGTTGATTTGCTTGTACATAAAGAATTATTAATGCTCACCTCTTCTTTCATTAAGCTAGTGATCTCGCCACGTAAAAGCGTGTTAACATGATCTCTCTACTCAATTATCTTGTATGAATATTCAGATTCTAGTTCTTCTAATAATTCTTTGAATTGTCTATGACGGAGCGGACTAAAGTTAATTAAGTTCACACACTTCTCTTCAATGCTTATTAACATTATTCAGCGTAATTGACTTAGCACATAAACCTTCTCTATGAATTATACAACGAATGCATAAGAGTTACGAAGTTATAATATTCCAATGTCTTGTAACATCTAACAGCTAGCATGTTCATGTGGATACATACATACATACATACATACATACATACATACATACATACATACATACATACATACATACATACATACATACATACATACATACATACATACATACATACATACATACATACATACATACATACATACATACATACATACATACATACATACATACATACATACATACATACATACATACATACATACATACATACATACATACATACATACATACATACATACATACATACATACATACATACATACATACATACATACATACATACATACATACATACATACATACATACATACATACATACATACATACATACATACATACATACATACATACATACATACATACATACATACATACATACATACATACATACATACATACATACACACACACACACATACACACATACACACATACACACATACACACATACACACATACATACATACACACCTACATACATACATACATACATACATACATACATACATACATACATACATACATACATACAGGCAGGCATACATTATGTGTACGAGGGGGTTTCGAAAAGTAGCTAACAATAATTTGTCATTGAAGCTGTATGCTGAAATTTCACACATATATAGCTTAAAGTTTTCACTAGAAAGGGTATATTTTGTTTCATTTGCAATCTAGCGAGAGAAGCGCAAACTAAGCAACAAAGATGGCGCTCATGCTACTGTCGTTCACATGTGAAGAGTAGAGAAGTATGGTTAGGACATAAACCGAGTGAAATTCACAGGGACATGCGTGTATGGAGATGATTGTAGGGACTATAGCAATGATTCCAACATTCTTCCAAGAGGGTCGTCTTTTGCCACACTCCGGGATGCCGCTAACAGCTGCAACCTCGCAGAATGTCAGAGGCTTTGAGGCTGCGGTTTTGAACGGCCGGCGTGTGCAACTGTGAATCTTATCCCAATAATTGAACATTTTCTTTTGTGCAGTGTACGATATTCTTCAAGACACGTAGAAATTAGTGCTCCCTGGGTGCCTAAGAACCTGACAGACAGCCATAAGGGCCAACGAATGATGGATCACTTAACGCGGTACACCGCAAAGGGGCATGACTTTCTGAAAGAATCGTTACTGGTAATGAGTCGTGGGCACACCACTACACGTTCGAAACAAAGCAGAGTATACAATTCCAGTAGAGAAAATTTCAAAGTGACCCAATCTGCTAGGAAAGAGCTTGTGACAGTGTTCTGGGATATGCAACGTGGACTCTGCTGAACACGGGACCACTGTGAATGCTGCAGCCTACATTAACATGTTGGTGAAGTTGCGTCGTGCCCTTCGTGATAAACGCAACAACATTAATGCTGAGATGTTCAATCTTCATGACAATGCTCGCCCCCATATTGCTGCTGCTGTTCGTCGGAAAGTCGCCAAATTTGGTTGGGAGGTTGTCCAGCATCCGCCATATAGTCCGGACCTTCCGCCGTCAGACTTTCATCTGTTTGATCACATGTAGAAATTCCCTGCTGCCCGGCGCTTTGCAACGTAAGCGAAAATTAATTCAGTAGTCAGCAAATGGCTATACTCTAGGAAACGGACTTCTACGAACAGGGTATATTGAAACTAGTGTCACGATGCGTCAAATGAATTGAGAAAGTAGGTGATTATGTCAAAAAGTAGGTAAACAGTGTAAGTTCATCTTTAATTTTTTTAACTTTAACATTTTTTGTAAAAAAATTATTGTGGTCACTTTTCGATCCAACCTCGTATATTAAAAACAAACCCTTTTGATTAAACATTTAGTAGCAGGCTTCTCGGGATAGTCATAGTAAATTATTTATGAAGAATAACTGACCTGCTAGCTAATTTATTATAATATTAATTGTGGAAATTGCCACTTAGTTTCTTTTGCATGTTTTTATGCACAGCTTAAATCATAACTGCCTATTCCATAATGCTATTGCTCAAATATTTTATATTTACTAATATTACACTAATATTACAGCCGAATATTTTATAAAAGTTAGCTTTTACAGTCTTTTACTAAAAATATTTGGCATAAAACTTAGACTAGCTGGTTTTTACCGGTGTAAATGTTGTTAAAATGTTTGGCCGCGTAAATGAAAACTTTTATAGAATATTTTGAAAGCAAACGGTAATGCATGACGTTTGATAAATGCAATAAAAGGTTTATATTACAACTCAAAAAATAAATACAAGCGCAATAACATCTGAAGAAATGTTAGTAAACAAAGGAGTCAGGAAAGGGTTTACAGTGACCTACACTATTTAATATGTATAACAATGCTACTACAAAGGAGTGGCAGACTTTAGTAAATCCATATATAAAAATAAATCGCAATATTAATTCAAACATTTCATTGACGATGTAGTACCACTATAAGCCGGCCAAGGCGAGTGCAGTCCTACGCTGGGAGCAGAGAGCAGGCGAACCAACGTGATGACCAAACTTCATGCATACGTCATGAAATGTTATACAGCCTAGTTTACTACACTAGTATTCATTGACAGTCATGGAACGTAAAGCATGTTGACTGTAGGCTATTGTATGAAGCAGTGGAAGTGGACATTACTTTGAAAATCGCGCTGTGATAAAATTGTTCGTAAAAGAAGGTTTAACACCTGCAGAAATTCATTTGCGGATTGTAAATGTGTATGGTGACTCTTCACCTTCAGTTTCCACTATGAAGAAATGGGCGGCCAATTTTAAACGTGGCCGTGAAAACGTCCAAGACGATCCACGCGAAGGACGTCTCAAAACTGTAACCACAACGGAAAAAATTGAAAAAGTGCATTACATGATTTTGGAACATCAGTGTACAAAGGTGCCTGAAATTGCTAATGCTCTTGGAATTTCAAAGGAATGCATTGGTCGCATTTTGCATCAGGAATTAAGCATGAAAAAGCTTTGCGCAAGATGGGTGCCGCATATCCTCACTGTGGATAACAAACACATTCGCACAAATCTTTCAGAAAAGTGCTTGGCGCATTTTCAGAAGAACAGAAGTGACTTTTTGTGTCGATATGTCACAATGGATGAAATAGGATTCACCACTACACACCTGAATCCAAGCAGCAGTCGAGACAGTTGCATCTTCAGCTCCAAAGAAGGTGAGGATGGTGTCATCGGCGGGAAAGATCCTGGCGTCAGTGTTTTGGGATGCCGAAGGAGTTTTATTGATTGACTATGTTGAAAAAGGTAAAGCCATTATAACCAAACTAAAACAGACCCGGATTAAAAAAGAAAACAATTGTTTTCCATCATGACAATGCATCCGCCCACAAACGTGTTTCGGTAATGGGGAAATTGAGAGATCTGCACTATGAAGTGCTGGAACATCCACCCTATTCCCCAGATTTGGCTCCCTCTGAATTCCATCTGTTTCCAAAAATAAAGAAATTCCTCGCTGGTAGGCCCTTTTCGTCCAATGAAGAAGCAATTGCGGCTGTAAATGGGTAGTTTGCAGCATTTCCAGAGGAACACTAGAGAGAGGGGATAATGACATTGAAACACCGCTGGACAAACTTTACTGATGTTAGAAGAGATCATGATGAAAAATAAAATTACTTTGCAAGCATGAATTGTCGTTTTTCATTATCAGGCCGAGAACTCTTCAGACCACCCTCGTATATACTATGATGCGCTAACTTCGATTCTGTTCCGCTAACGGTCCCCAAGATGCTATCCCTAGTCATAACATTACACCAGAAAGGTGCGCTCTCCAATAGTCCTTCGATTTTGTTGTCATCTTGAATGATATCATCATCAGTGTCGGACTGGTACTTTAGAAACTTATGTCCGCAACTTCGAAATTTGAAGTGAAAGACCAGAGGTCTTCTGTCTTAAATTACTTGTCTAAGACACTCCTTTGTTCTCTGAAAGTACATTAACACCCTGTATTGTATGACCTTCTGTGCTTAATTGAATTAGGTTGCATTTGGTCTTGACCTTCGCTGTATGCATTTGCATGCGAGACTGCAATCGACTCACCTGTCTACGAGACATAGGTAGCGTATATCGTTGTCGCTACTAACCTGTTAGAATGTGTTTGTATAATCCCCCAGGCCTTAGCAATAAAACAGCAGCTGGTCAACATATTTTGCTATTTCACTTTCTTTTTCTGTGCCCATTTAATCAGTAGTTATAGTTTATGAGTTTTAGCTATAAATCGTAATTTATTTGCGTGGGCTAATTGGGTCTAACTACCATGACCTAGCATTAGATCCAGACTCTTGTGGTACACCACTCTCTCCGGAGGGTGTGACGAACATTGAACGCCACACCTAGCTAGATGGATCCGCGATAACGATCCCTGATCGTGTTCGGGTCTCGGGTTCGAGTCTACTTTGACCGTGGGAGTTTTCTGAATTTCATTTAGTGGCCAAGTTGTATTGTTATATTCCACTACGAAACCCCTTTCCTTGAGTTATACTTTCTCTAGCACGTATATAGATGGTAGAGAATATGTTATATTCCATCCACAAATCGACTATTGAGATTTCAACAGAAATATTTATTTTGAGGACCCCAAAATCCAACTTCCATAAAAACAGTAGAAATAGTGGGTGTTTAAAGGCGAACCGGCTCCGAAGAAGGCAAATGTGTTGAAATCTGCATACAAGGTGATGGTCCCTATTTTTTGGGATGCACACGGAATCATCTACATTTATTACTTGCAGATGGAAGAACGAAAACTGGAGAATACTAGGCATTGTTATTGCACCGGTAAAATGGAGAAATCAAGAAAAAGCGCTCTCAGCTGGCAAAGAAAAAGATTTTCTTCCATCAAGCCAATGCAGTTTCGATGGCAAAAATTGTAGAATTAAAATTCAAATTACTACAACATGCACCGCATTTACCAGTTTAGGCCCCCAACAACATTTCTTATTTCTAAACTTGAACCAGTAGCATGGAGCAAAGCGATTCACGTCTAAGATGTCTATTTTGAGGTCGTTGATGCCTATTTTGGAAGACTTAAAACAGTTGAAGAGACGCTGGGAAAAGTGTATTGAAATAAAATGAGATTGTGTTGGAAAATAAAAAAAAAAAAAAAAAAAGTGTTTCACTCACATGACTTTCTCTAAATCTCTGCAACAAATTATTGTTAAAAACTTATTCTTTTTTTACTTCATGCTAATCGAGAAAAATTAGGAATAGTCTTATTATTTGCTTCCTTGTAAGTAGAAGCGAAATATTGGAGTATCATAGGTTAAAGTAAAGTCAAAAGCTGGTTAATAGGTGATTGAAGTTCCTTTGTTTGTATGGACACGAATTGACAAATTCCTGTATGAGAAAAGTATGTTTTTCAAAGCTGAAACCAAAAACAAGGAATATCTCAAAAACGATCAATTCCTCGAAAAAAATCATATAACAAATTGTGTGTGTTAATGTGCTCTACAGTTTTTGTGTGGTAAGTTTTTGTCCATTTCTTACGGCTTATAAGCTATGAAAAATTCCTCCAGAATAAAGTAGTCTTCTGAGGCTATTCCCAGAAAATTCAAGATATACATGTTATTTGTCAGGTAAATATCTTTGATATACAATATTTTAATAAAAATTGTTAGAGCCATTTTTGAGAAAATCAACATTTTTGAAAAAATGTTCTATATAAAGGGTAGTTGCGGGTGGGGGGATTTTCTTGAAAATCTTCGTGTCACATCCTTGAACGATACTGAACTTAAATACCAAATTTGGTATTTAACGGCCTTTTCGATTTTTAGCTAAGCAGCCCACATACACACACACACCACACACACACACACAAACATACATATATACACACATAGACAGACGCAAACACGGGACATTTTTCTAAAAATGTTTTTTTGTATTCAGGGGGTCCCAAAACATGTATTTTCGGTGAAATCTCAGTATCGAATTTTAGGGTGCGTTACTATACCTTCTCTATACAATATGTACATAGTACGTGTAGAGAAAGTAAAAATAGTAACAAATAAATTGTTTTCTATATTTTCCTAAGGATTTGTTAAACTTTGCATTTTCAGCTGTTGTGACAGGTTATTCGTGTTTTTGAGTGCTCGACGAATTTACATTAAATTTTGCTTAAAAATGGAATAAATACAGCACCGCATTCCAAATGTAGAATTCTGGTAAATCAACTTCGAGTAAGACAAGAGTTTTTTTTTTGTTTTTTTTTTTCTTTGGTAGTGTTTAACGCCCGCTTTAACTACTTATGGCACCACAGGCGGTGGCACTGATGATACATGAATGAAGATGGAGCATCGGTGGAAAGAGATGGCGGGGGGAACCGGAGAACCCGGAGAAAACCCGTCCCAGCGCCGCTTCGTCCATCACAAATCTCACATGGTCTAACCACTCGGCCACGGCGCTGCCAAGACAAGCGTTTACATGGTATAAACATTTCAAAGAGAGTCCAGACGTTGAACATGGCGACATCCAATTACTGACGACAAGATGGAAGAAGTAAAGAAACAATGGTTGTACTGACAATAAGGAATACTATCTGGATGTTATGCGCCGTTTGCCTGAAGCAATGATAAGAAAATGACCAGAATTATAGCAAAACCACTTGTGGTTCATTTTCCCGCTCACACCTTAATGCTTGTTGTAATTTTTTGGCAAAAAACAAAACCATAATATTGCCTGAGCAACTTTTCGCCAGAAATGGCCCCCTGCGACATTTTTCTATTCTCATGGCTGAAGAGAATTATGAAAGGACATCATATTGTTACCATCGATGAGATAAAAATAGAATCGTTGAAGGTTCAGAACACCATAACAAAAAATCCTATATGTTCCATTCACATGACTTTCTCTACTTCTGTGTAACAAATTATTGTTAGTAAGCTTATTCTTCTATTTACTTCAAGCTAATTAAGAAAAAAATTAGCAGAAATAGTCTTATTACTTACTTTCTTGTAAGTAGAAGCGAAACATGGGAGTATCATAGAGTAAAGTGAAGTCAAAAGCTGGTTACTAGGTGTCTGAAGCTATTTTGTTTTTATGGACACGAGTTGACAAATTCCTGTATAAGAAAAATACAAGTTTTTCAAAGCTTAAACCAAAAACTAGGAATATCTCAAAAGCGATCAACTCCTCGGAAACAATGTATATAACATAATTTGTGTGCTTTAATGTGCTCTACATTTTTTGTGTGGTAAGTTTTTGTCCATTTCTTACGGTTAGCAGTTATGCAAAATCCCCCAGAATAAAGTAGTCTTAAGAGACTATTCTCAGAAAATTGAAGATATACATATTATTTGTCAGGTAAATATCTTTAATATACGATGTTTTAATCAAAGCCGCTAGAGCCATTTTTTAGGAAATAAAAATGTTCAAAATAAGTTCCTTGTAAAGGGTAGTTGGGGGTGGGGATTTTCTTGAAAATCTTTGTGTCGCATCCTTGGAAGCTATCAAACTTAAATACCAATTTTGGTATTTAACGGTCTTTTTGTTTTTGAGTTATGCTGTCCTCAGGCACACATACACACACGCAACGCGGACCTTTTTCCAAAAATGCTTTTTTTTTGGATTCAGGGGGGGCCCAAAACATGTATTTAAATAAAAATTTTCAAAAAAAGTTCCTTGTAAAGGGTAGTTGGGGGTGGGGGATTTTCTTGAAAATCTTCGTGTCGCATCCTTGGAAGCTACCAAACTTAAATAGCAAGTTTGGTATTTAACGGTCTTTTTGTTTTTGAGTTATGCTGTCCTCAGGCACACATACACACACGCACACGCGGACCTTTTTCCAAAAATGTTTTTTTTGGATTCAGGGGGGCCCAAAACATGTATTTCCGGTGAAATTTCGGTATCGAATTTTTGGGTGGAATACAATACCTTCTTTATACACTATGTACATAATACGTGTAGAGAAAGTAAAATCCTTACGTGTTCCAAACAAACAAATTTTCTTCGCAAAGATTATTTTTACTTCCTCTACACGTACTATGTATATTGTGTATGCAGAAGGTATTGAATTCCATCCAAAATTTTGATACCGAAATTCCACCGGAAATATACATTATTGGGTCCCCTGTATCCAAAAAAAAAAGTTTTTGGAAAAAGGTCCGTGTGTCTGTGAACACGATAACTCGAAAACGAAAAGTCGATAATATACCAAATTTGGCATGTAAGTTTCGTATCTTCCAGAGATGCAACACGAAGCTTTTGAGAAAAATATCTCTACCGCAAACTACCGTTTATATGGGGAAAAAAAAAATAGAAATTTTTGATATTTCGAAAATTTTGATTGTATCAAAAATGGTTCCAACGATTTTGATTAAATTACCGTATATTAAAGATATTTACATGACAAATAAAATGTATATCCTGAATTTTCTGGAATAGCCTCTAAAGATCTCTTTATTCTGGATGAATTTTGCTGAATTTTGCATAATTGGTAAACCGTAAGAGATAGATAAAAACTTACAACATGAATAAAGTAGATCACGTTAAAACACACAATTTGTCACATGCGGTTTTTTCGTGGAATTGACTATTTCTGAGATATTGCAAGTTATTTGTTTCCCATTGAAAATTCTTAAGCGTTTCTCATACTTTTCTCCTGGTCATGCATAGTAAGAGACTTCAATCACATGGCAACGAGCTTTTAAAAGATTTAACTCGCTTTAGGCTAGTGTATTCCCTTATTTCCCTTCTACCTACAAGGAAGCATTTACATAAGAAAATGTCTGCTAATGTTAATCTCTATTATCGTATAATATATAGAAGAATATGCTTTTTAACAATAATGTGTAAGAGAAATTCATGTGAATGGAACACATCAGATTTTTTTATCCAATCATGTTAACATTATCAGAAAGTTCTTACTACTTGCTGTTCCTATATGAAGCAACTGATGTTCGGATGTCTTTGACCGGCCTGCAGTTTAACAAGAGAGACGAAACGAAACGTCACTTCCCGTTTGAGAAAAGTTGAAGTAATTTAAAATTGGAACCATTAACAAGGAATATCTTGGAAACGGTTATCTCAACATAAGAAACGCATATAACATAAATAATGTGTTCTAACGAAATCTACAATTTTTGTGTAATAAGCTTTTTCTCCCTTACAATTTAACCACTATGCAAAATTCTGCAATACTCTTCCAGAATAGAGGTCTTCAGAGGCTATTTCCAGAAAAATCAAAATATACAGTTTATTTGCCTCGTAAATATCTTTAATATATGGTATTTTAATCATAATCGTTAGAGCTATTTTTTACAAAAACAAAATTTTCAAAAAATGTTCTATGTAAAGGGTAGTTTGAGGGAGGTATTTCCTTGAAAATCTTCGTGTCCCATTTTTGGAAGATACTAAACTTAAATATCGAGTTTGGTTTTTAAAGGTATTTTCGCTTTTGAGCTATGCTGTACACAAACAGACACGAGACCTTTTTCTAAAAATCTGAGGTGTTACATGCACATGACTTTCTCTAACTGTTCTACAAACAGGTTTCTTACAAAAGATGCTTCTTCTTTCTATACCATGCTACTCGAGATAAGCATTATCAGAATATAGTTACTACTTTGTTTCTTATAAGTAGAAGGGACCTAAAGGATAGCTATGCTAAAGCGATAGTCAAATGTTTTAAAAGCTATCGTTATGCGTTTGCCATTGAAATTGGCAGGAGTAGAACAAAAGAAAAACAGATAAGTACAACAGACAGAAAGGTATTAGTAATTTAAAGTTGAAACCAATAACAAGGAATATTTTGGAAACGGTGAACTGTACAATTAAAATGCACATGATATAAGTTATGTGTTTTAACAAGATCTACAGTTTTTGTGCACTTAGTTTTTGCCTATCTGTTACGATTTAACTGTTATGCAAAATTCTGCAAAACTCATCCAGAATAAAGAGGTTCTCAGAAGCTATTCCCAGAAAATTAAAAATATACAGTTTATTTTTTATGTAACTATCTTCTTTAATAATCAGCATTTTCATCAAAATCGTTAGAGCCAATTTTTGAGAAAAAACAAAATTTCCAAAAATGTCTTTGTAGTTTGTGGCCGGAGGATTTTTTTCTAAAATCTTCGTGTCGCATCCTTCGAAGATAGTTTTCATTAAAACACATATTTATGCTATATATGCTTCTTTTGTAGAACTGGCCGTTTCTGAGATATTACTTGTTATTGGTTTGAGCTTTAAAATAACCACATTTTTCACAAACGGGACCATACAAAGAGAACCGAACTTCAATTGTTTCACATAGGAAGCAGCTTTTAAGGGATTTTACTATCGTTTTAGGCTAATGTATTCCCTTGTTTCCCTTTGACTGAAAAGGAGTAAAGTATTAACACCAATTATACAAATATTTAACTCTATTAGCATGATGTAGATCAAATAATAATCTTTTGTAGAAAAGTATGTATTTGGAATAGCTGGAAAACTATTTGATTGGAACTAATCACATTTTTTTTACTTTCTCTATACGTTCTATGTACATAATGTAGAGAGAAGGTATTGTATTGCACCCAAAAATTCTATACCGAGATTTCACCGGAAAATATATTTTGAGACCCCTGAATCCAAAAAAAAACATTTTTGGAAAAATGTCCATGTGCGTGTGTGTGTGTGTATCTGTCTGTCAGTATGTCTGTCTGTGTATATATGTGTCTGAGGGCAGTATAGCTCAAAAACGAAAAGTCCGTTAACTACCAAACTTGGTATGCATATATAGCATAAATATGTGTTTTAATGAAAACTATCTTCGAAGGATGCGACACGAAGATTTTAGAAAAAAATCCTCCGGCCACAAACTACAAAGACAGTATTTTCCAAAGATGCGACATGAAGATTTTCAAGAAAATCCTATCACCACTAGCTACTCTTATATGAAAAAAATTTCAAAAATTTTGACTTTCTCAAAAATGGCCCTAACGATTTGGATTAAAATACCATATATTAAAGCTATTTCCACCACAAATAAAATGTGTATCTTGAATTTTCTAGGAGTAGCTTCTGAAGACCTGTTTATTCTGGATGAATTTTGCATAACTAGTAAACCGTAAAAGATAGACAAAAACTTACTGCACAAAAAATGTAGATCTCGTTAAAACACACAGTTTATGTCATGTACATTTTTTTCGTGCAGTTGTCCGTTTTTCAGATAATCCTTGTTATTGATTTCAGTTTTAAAATACTTAAATACTTAATACTTGTCAACGCTTGGCCACGCAAAGATACGGATTTCAACGCGATAGCAACCACTTTTTAAAACATTTGATTGTCTAGTATATTTCCTTCTACTTACTAGGAACTAAGTAATAAGACCGTTTCTGGTAATGTTTATCTCGATTATCATGAAGCAGATAGAAGAATAAGTTTAGTAGCAATAATTTGTTACAGAGATGTAGAAAAAGTCATGTAAATGGAACACATCAGATTTTTAAGAAATATTTGACTCTTTATCTAGCACGCGATTTGGAGTACTGACGAAACATCCGGTCAGGACTGACCTTTCTAACAAGTCTTTCATCAAGGGAGGTTCTAATTATAGACCTTGAATCCTTGCGTCATAGAAATGCGACATAACATTTCTTCAAACTCTTACTCAACCTTAGCCACTGTCAAGGAGCACATTAGAGATAAACAAACGCCATCGATCGTAACTAATCTAGTATGATAGTTCATTAAAATTTCTGAGTAGAGACCTTCAGGTTTATCTGATATACTGATGCATTTATTAAAAGGCGACTCTTCTATCCGTGTTACGTCATTCAGGATACTTTTTCTCAACAATTCTTTTCGGTTTAAAAAAATCTGATGTGTTCCATTCAGACAACTTTTTCTAGCTATTTCAAAAAACAGCTTTTCTTGTGAAAGATTATTCTTTTATTTACGACATGTTAATCAAGAGAAACATTAAGAGAAATTGTCTTATTGCTTGCTTCCTTGTAAATAGAAGGCACATAAGGGCGTATACTAGGCTAAATCCATAGACAGATATTTTAAAAGCTGGTCCTGTGTGAACAACTAAAGTTCGGCTCGCTTAAATGGCATCCGATAAACAAGAGAGATGAAACAAAACGTCACTTCCTGTGTGAGAAATGTTTAAGTAGTTTAAAATTGAAACCAAAACAAAGAATATCTCAGAAACGGTCAGCTCTACATAAAAAAGGTTTCGCTTCGTAATCGATGTGCTAATCAAGATAAAAATATCAGAAATTGCCTTTATTCTTGTTTCCTTGTATGTAGAAGGGGCATAAAGGAATATATTCGGCTAAATCAATAGTCAAATCTTTTAAAACTGGTCCTGAGTGAAACAACTGAAGTTCGGCTCGCTTTGCATGGTCTCCAGTAAAATAAGAGAGATAAAACCTCCACATATTTGGAGAACGGACACCCCCATAGGACTTAAAATCCAATGCCTAGGGCTCAGAAGTCTGTTGGGGAGACAACGGCAAGAAATCACAGAATGGAGAACCTGTTACGAGCGGTCGGCCGTCCGTGGCCAGGTATGAACATGAGGAAGTGGAGAATATGAAATGTAAGCGAAATTCATGATGAGAAAGGTGGGGACCCGAAGAAAACGCGCCCAGACGCCGCTTCGTCCACCACGAATCCCACATACGGGCGCTTAGGATCAAACTCTAAATGGAAAGCGTGCGGTCTAACCACTCAACCTTTCTGTAAAAGGTATATGACATACATTATGTCTATTAAGGAGGTCTAATTTTTTTATTGTGGTAAGATTTTATCTATCTCTTACGATTTAACCGTAATACAAAATTCTGCAACACTGAACCAGAACAAACAGCTCTTCAGAAGCTATTCCCACAAAATTCAAGATATACATTTTATTTGTGATGAGAATGTCTTTAATGTACGGTACTTTAATCAAAATCGTTATAGCCAGTTTTGAGAAAATCAAAAATTTTAAAAAATATTCCATGTAAAAGGTAGTTGTGGTGGAGGTAGGTACTTTCTTGAAAATCTTCGCGTAGCATCCTGGAAGGTACCAAACCTAAATACCAAGTTCGGTATTTAACGGACTTTTCGTTTTTGAGCTGTGCTGTCCACAGACTTACACACATAAACCTTTTTTCAAAAATGATTTTTTTGGGAGGATTCAGAAGGACCCAAAATATTTATTTCGGATGAAATCTAGGTAGAATTTTTGGGTGAAATACATCTTCTCTATACACTATGTACATATTACGTGTAGAGCAAGTAAAATATAATTTTTAGTTAATCCAACGTTTGGTCAAATTTCTCAGCTGCAGCAGCTTAAGAATATTCTTTTTGAATGCAGTGATGTTCAAAACATGCAGACGCGGTAAAATTTCAGTATTCGATATTTCAAGAGTCTAAAAGACTCAATGGAATTGCGACTATGCGGTAACCCCACGGACACGAGTTCGTACTTCGGTTTTGTATAATTATACTTTGGCGCTTCGTGGCGCAGGGGATCATGGGTTCGAGTCCCGCCTTGGCCATAGGTGTTTGTGCGTTTATAAATGTGTATATGTATTTGTACTTAAAAAGAAAAAAATAAACAAATAGGAAAACATAGAAAATATATTGAAAACGTTATTTAAAAAACTAATGTGTTCCAATCACATGACTTTTTCTACCTCTCTGCAACAAATTATTGTTAAAAAGCTTATGCTTCTATTTCCTTCATGCTAATCGAGAAAAAATTGGCAGAAATAGTCTTATTACTTGCTTCCTAGTAAGTAGAAGCGAAATAAGGGAGTAGCATAGGTTAAAGTGATAGTTAAAAACAGGTTGCTATGTGACTGAAGTTCCTTTGTTTGTGTGGACTGGAGTTGACCAATTCCTGCATGACAAGAGTATATGTTGTTCAAAGCTGAAACCAAAAACAAGGAATATCTCAAAAAAGATCAACTCCACGAAAAAATGTATATTACATGAATTGTGCGTTTCAATGTGCTCTAAATTTTTGTGTGGTAAGTTTTTGTCCATCTCTTACGGTTTAGTAGTTATGCAAAATTCTGTAAAATGTATCCAGAATAAAGTAGTCTTTAGTGGCTATTCCCAGAAAATTCAAGATATACATTTTATTTGTCAGGTAAATATTTTTCATATTTGATATTTTAATCAAAATCGTTAGAGCCATTTTTAAGAAAATCAAAATTTTCGAAAAAAGATCCATGTAAAGGATAGTTAGGGATGGGGAATTTTCTTGAAAATCTTCGTGTCGCATCCTTGGAAGATACCAAACTTAAATACAAATTTGGTATTTAACGGTCTTTTCGCTTTTGAGCTATGCTGCCCACAAACACTCACACACATACACAAAGACGGACAGACACACACGGACCGTTTTCTAAAAATTCTTTTTTTGGATTCAGGGGGATCCAAAACATGTATATCCGCTGAAACGTTAAAGAACGTTAAAGAACCTGAAGCCTGATGGAGAGGCCTCTGAGCAAAATTAAGGGGTCCTTCAGTATAGAGAAGGACCCTGAGAACCACAGCAGTTAAAGAGCGTCCATAAATAAAACGCCATTTCGTTTCCATGTGGTTATGTCCGCAATTTTATGGTAGATATATTAGCTGTAATGGTAAGAAAGGCTGTCTTAGAGTTGTCAGACGCCCTCTATACTACATGATATGTTAAGTGTTTATGCAATGTCCCCGCAGGCTGATTTTCCAAATTGCTTCCGCATAAGAAAATTATTACTGTCGAGTGCTAATGTATGGCAAACTCCTGGAACACTCAGTTTGGTTTCACCATTATTCAATGTCCAGATTCCACCTTTGCTGCAACTGGTTTTCTGAAGAAGCAATATGTAGGAGAAAATAAATTATCTTATTCTATAAATGTCAAAATAAATGTTTAATATTTAGTATTGCGTGTACAGATAGAATCAAACCATTTATAATAGTACACTCACACGAATTTCTCTACATTTTTACTACAAACTATTCCTACGAAAACTTATGCTTATATCTTCTTCATGTCAACCAAGATACACTTTTCTACATAGTACATGCTACGTATAAGGTATCGCAAAAATCAATACCTAGATTTCACCAGAAACACACTTTTTAGAGTCCCCTGTATTCAAAATAAGAAGATTTACTCTCTGTATCTAAATATACATGCAGTGTAAACAGTAGCTAGAAAAGGTATTGCATTCCAACCAAAAATTCAATGTCGAGGTCCTCTGAGTCTGGATTTTTTTTTTTTTTTTGCTTTTCAATACACGTAATATGTACATAGCTTATAGGGGAAGTGTTTACCTATTGTATTCCATCCAAAAATTCGACACCGAGATTTCACCAGAAATACATGTTTCAGAATCCCCTGAATCCAAAAGAAGCATTTTCAGAAAATGGTCCGTGTGTGTCTGTCTGTGGACAGCATAGCTCAAAAACGAAAAGACCGTTAAATACCAAACTTGGTATGTCGATTTGGTATTTTTCAAGGATGCTACATGAAGATTTTCAAGAAATTTCCTCACCCCCAACTACCCTTTACATGGAACTTTTTCAAAAATTTTAATTTTTTTAATAATATTTTAATATACGATATTTCATTAAAATATCGTATATTACATATATTTACCTGACATATAAAATGCATATCTTGAGTTTTCTGGGAATAGCCTCTGAAGACTACTTTATTCTGGATGAATTTTATGGACTTTTTTATAACTGCTAAACCGTAAGAGATGGACAAAACCTACCACACAAAAAATGTAGAGCACGTTAAAACACGCAATTTATGTTATATACATTTTTTTTTTTCGTGGAATTGATCGTTTTTGAGATAGTTCTTGTTATTGATTTCAGTTTTAAAATAATTAATACTTTTCTCATACTTGTCAACACCTGACTACGCAAAGAATCGGAGTTTTATACCATAGCAACCACATTTTGAAGCATTAGTCTGTCGGTTTAGCCTTATTTCCCTTCTGCCTATCAGGAACTAAGTAATTAAATCGCTTATCGCTATTACCAAGAAGTAGATAGAATAGTAAGCTTATTAACAATAATTTTTACAGAGAGCTAGAGGAAGTCATGTGAATGGAGTACATCAGATTGTGGCGGACTTATGTGTGGCGTGTTGAACTAATCACCACGTTCGGAGCATCAGATGCTGCGTTCTTGGTGACCTTGGCGGTACTCTAAGACTCACTCCAGTACCAATGAGTAGACCTACGTACCTGTTGATGTAAATCAACTACCGGTGAGATGCCTCGGCTTTGCTCAGTCTGCACGATAGGTGGCTCTCTCGGGGTGGTACAGCTAATGGGGGTAGTCTAGGGAGTGATCTTACAAATGACGTAGACATACGTAACTTTACTTGATTTATTGCAACTAGGAGGCGCGAGACAAGCGCTTTGCTTCACAATTTTGCTAGATTAAACATCTACTAGGAACTTGAATACTTGATTATTCGCGTACTTATATATACTTCTTCTTCCTTGATTCCGCTTTACACAGTTTAATTTTAATGCACGTCACTAACTTAACATATACTTGACTTAGGGCGCTGTTAACTACTAAATATCGGTAAGAGTTACAATGTTTGACTTTGTGCGAAGAGATGTGACGTTCAGCATGACAGTATTGCAAGCAACAGCAAACAGACAGCCCCGATTTTTTTTTTTTTTTTTTTTTTAATTTCGAGTGGAGGGGTAAAATCCACCTTAAGGACTAATCCGGGCAAGCCCGGAGTATCGGGGTCTCCCATGTGGACATACCGACTAAAAAACCCCTCCACCGGTATTAGACGGAAGAAAGGAGAGGCGGTACCGCATGATTGCACCCGCGGATTCAAGGCGATAATATAACTGACTGCAGGGTGTAGTCAGAGGGGTGAAATGAGGACCGGGAGACAGACTTGACCAAGGCCCAGACTGCCACCGCGGAGTATTCGGGGAGAGGAATGATGGAATTCTAGGGTGAAGGATGGAGTTAGTGCTGGTTGACTCTGTTGAGCCAGTCGTCGTATCCTGGGACGTTTTCGAGCCTGAGCCTTTGGCGTCTACTTTGGATGTTGAACCGCGAAGTTTGAGGTGCCGACTTCTCCAGTAGAGCTCTCACCTCCTCCCTGAAGATGAGTCGGATGTCGGTGACTGCTGTTGCTATTGCTTGGTGGATATCTGGATGTGAAGTGGTGCTGTCCTGCTCCTGCAGCCTGTCCTGCTCCTGCAGCCTGTCCTCCAAGGCCGTTAGCTTATCCGTGAGCATCAAGACTCCGCGTGGAGGTCCTGAATGGCCTCACTTAGGCCCTGCATTTCCTGCTGCAGGATGGTTGGTGTTGGTTGTTCAGTCTGCGGAGATGGCTGTGTAGATGATGGTGTCCGGGCTGGTTTAGGCGATGAGTGCCTGCTCTTTGGGTAGCTGGGGCACTGGGCTTGCCCGGTGAAATGTCCCGCACCACCACAGGTGGCACAGAACCGGCGACGGCGGTGGAGGTCATGCCCAGTGCACTCCGAAGTGAATGCGTTGGCGCCACAGTAGTGGCACTTCGGCGGCGAAGAGCAGTCTTCTTGGCTGTGCCCGTAGGCACAACAGCGACGGCAGGGCCGGTGTCTTTCCTGTCTGCTTGCCTCAACGTGCAGAAGTCGCCCTAATAAGGGCAACCCTGACGCCAAGGCAGCCTCCTGGTCTGATCGGTCCTGTAGCTCCACCCTAACTAGTGGTGTTGGGCCCCGTTCACAGATAATTCTAGTGGCCCTCGAACATGAAGGCCATCTAGATTGTGCAGCGGCGAGGAGGTGCCGGGTGGAGAGATCCCGAGGGACCCCCCTAACCACAGCTTTGTACCGGGGCGGCGTCGGCGTGGAGCTCAGTGGTGGCGGTGATGAGTTGTTGGCTGCCGGTGAAGCAGCGGCGGTTGGCGGCGGTGGTGATGGTGAGCGCGGCAAAGGTGCAGCGCTCACTGCCGGTGTAACGCCAGGTGACGAAGATGCCGGCGAGCACTTCCTACCGTAGGAGCTGCTGGTCTGCGTTGGTGCTTTCTCTTCGGCATCTCGAAGAGAAGTCTCCCACCCCCCGATGTGCCTTACTGTGCTTCTTATATACTAAAATTGCCGTAATGGCGACTTCTTTCTGATTGGACAGAAAGACCGCACAATTGACGTATATATTACCCAAAATCCACTGTTCTCATCCGAGGGTGCACCACAACACCCACGTGACACGTGTTGTACAATGGTAAATTACTCTTTTCCGAATTTTAAGGTTTAGCCCCGGCGTGAGTCGTTGGTACGTGCCTGGACAAAAGAAACTCTGTTAACAATGAGCCCCTCACACCAATCTTCTAACTTGGTGTCAGCTTTCTGCTTTCCTCTTTACACTGCTAAATACATGAGTTAATAAGTATTTGCGATGTTTAACTATACACTGCTAAATAATTAATACCGACCAATAGTTATTGTAGAGAAGCTAATTAACTGTGTCAAGATTTTTAATCTTTACTATTGTGTGTACTGATAGAATAAAAGCATTTAAAATATTACATTCATATGAATTTCTCTATATTTAGCAACAAACTATTCCTTCTTCATACTAACCAAGATAAAGTTAATAGAAAGAGAACTTTCTCTATATAGCACATGGTGCAAGGTAGATAAGGTTATGCCACCACCCAAAAATGCAATACTGGGATTTTAGGTAATACACTTTATAGAGTCATTTGTCCCCCCCCCCAAAAAGCAGTTTTACTTTCCCTAGTTATATATACATACAATGTAGGTACATACAATGCACATAGTAGCAGGAGAAGGTATTGTATTCCACCCAAAAATTCGATGTGGAGATTTCAGTAAAAATATGTTTTGAACTGAGTCCGAAAAACGATTTTTAGACATATCTGTGTGTCTTTCTCTCTGTCTTGCTGTGTGTATGTGGACAGCAAGCTGAAAAACGAACAGACCAACGACTTTACTTCCCTTCCGAAGAAGGCCATGCTAAGGATTTTTACGCCCGAAAAAAATCCATCATCTTCCGCCGGGTATGAGGTGTCCGTTTACCTGGGAAAGGATCTTTTCCGGGGGTTTTAGATAAGCCTGAGATGATGACTGTAAGTAACTTTAAGTTTCATAGATACAGAGACCATTTGAGTATTATTATAAAACAGGTTAAATTTAATGATAATAATAATATTACTACTAATAATAAATGTTATAATATGCCTGGTCACTTTGTATTGGCCATAAAATGTTCTAATTTCATGACCAGCATGCAGGGAAGAAACGATTGACGACTTTTCATTTACGAAAAGTCAAAGTAGGTAAATTTGAGCCAAAAACACGAAAATCTCGGAAATGTTTAACTTCACGAAAATGTATACCTATTGTGTATTTGAATGAGATTTTTATTATTTGTGTAGTTAGTTTTTGTCTATCTCTTTCGGTTTACTAGTAACCCAAAATTCATCCAGAGTGCAGAAATCTTCAGAGGCTATTCCTTTAAGATATACTTCGTATTTGTAGTGTAAATCTCTTAGATATGTGGAAGGTAAGTCAAAATCGTTACAGCCATTTTTGATAAAATCCAAATTACCGAAATGTTTTCAATAAAGGCTAGTTTGGGGTCTATATATTTTCCTGAAAATCTTCATGTCGCATCCTTGGAAGATGCTGAACCTAAATATCAAGCTTGGTATTTAACCGACTTTGCATTTTGAGTTATCCTATTTCCAGACACACAGATACACAATTTGATTTAGGGGTCCTTAAAGCATGCATTTCCGGTTAGTATCGGTATAGACCTTTAGTGGAATACAATACCCTCTCTAACTTCTATGTGCATCGTACATACGTGCTAGAGAAGGTAAAAATAATGTACAAAGGAAACAGCAAAATAACTATTAGTGTGTTTTTTGACGAATATCTTTGATAATTCAAACTTTTGTGAAAATGTTCACAAATAAATCTCAAAAAAAGACTAAGAAAATCAGAACATTACCGTACTCATCCACGAAGAGAAACCTAAAATAAAGATTTATGTCAGCAAAACTCTTGAGCCCTAATTGTGTAAAAATTGTAAATTTATAAGGAGTTGATTTCCTCTGCAATTCCTTTACTTTGGTTTTAATGGTGTTAATTAGTGTCTAGATTCAATAAAAGTTTGAAAAGTCGTGAAACAAAAAATTGTACTGAAGCTTAAGCAAAATTTATTTTTGACTCGTTATTTCGTAAAATATATACCTAGACTTGATTTAACAGATACATGCCCTACCCAAATGCCCCAAATTAGTTCAACTCCGTGCAAAAAATCAGGATTCGATTATGCAGACAAAATAACAATAACTCAAAAGTGCAGCTACTGCGAGCATAGTATGACAGCTTTACAACCACTCAATGTCATGGAAAAATTTAAAAAGCATGTTTAATACCAACTTCCAGATTCATTTATAATTCACATTCGCTTTGATTTTAAGGCTAAAGTTTTACTTCTTGTATTGTGTATAGGACGTAGAAAAAGTATGATGTGTTCCATTCACATGACTTTCTCTGTGAGAAAAGTTTAAGTATGTTAAGTCTGAAACAAATAACAAGGAATGTCTCAGAAATGGCCAATTCCAAGAGAAAAAAGGTTATATGACATTACTATGTGTTTTAATGTGATCTACAGATACGCAAATTTTAGCAAAATTTATTCAGAATAAAGAGATGTAAGATTTGAAGCTTTCACGGCGATGATTATTGATTAGAGCCGTGTGATATTGATAAAATCGCTCTAGCTTTCGGCCATGATAACTCTATGGCCTTCTTCAGCAAGTGAAGAAAATTCCCAGAAATTCAAGATATAGGTTTTATTTGCCATGTGAATATCTTAAATATACGGTATTTTAATCAAGATGTTAGAGCCATTTTTAAGAAAATCTTCTTGTCGCATCCTTGGAAGATAGTAAACTTAAATACCAAGTTTGGTAACTTACCGACCTTTGCTTTTCAGTTATCGTGTTCACAGACACACGGACATACACACGCACGGATGATTTCCTGAAAATACCTTTTTTGGATACAGGGGACACTAAAACGTATATTTCTGGTGAAATCTCGGTATTGAATTTTGGGTGGAGTGCATTACCTTCTCTTTATACTATGTACATAGTACGTGTAGAGAAAGTAAAAATATTGTATTCCACCCAAACTGCTTGCGTCTCTCTGAAGACCAAAACATTTTTAGAAAATAGTGTGTGTGTGTGTGTGTGTGTGTGTGTGAACACACTAACTAAAAGGACAGATGTATCCATTCACATGCCTTTCTGTATCTACTTTGTAACAAACCATTCTTTAAAAATCACATCCTTCTATCTACTTTATGCTAATCAAGTTAAACAGCAGAAATGGCCCTACTACTTGTGGAGGTCATGAGTCAAGACAACAGAAAAACGTCAAGCTGCGCAGGGCTACCTCAAGGGCTGGTAGTCGGAGAAGTTGCGTCAAGACGTATGCGCACGTCATAACATTTCTGTCCATGATGGCGTGTAGTACGCTAGCGCTATCGTTCTTTAGTGTTATGCAAATAAGCATTTGCAGATTATTGTTAACCTGGAAGCAGACAGTGATACCGATAATATCAATAGCAATTTTGGTTATGAGGACGAAGATGATGTGCAATGAGCGGGGCTGAGAAGCTATAGAAACATGCGTTGAGTACAGTAATATTAGCCATGTTCATGGTTGCCAACTCATTGTGAGATAAGCTGGATTGCTGTCAGATAATAAATTGATTGATACCGAAATTTCACCGGAAATATATGTTTTAGGACCCTCTGAATCTAAAACAAAAAGCATTTTTATAAAAAGGTCCATGTGTGTGTCTGTGGGTTAAATACCAAGCTTGGTATTTAAGCACAGTATCTCCCTAGGATGGGATACAAATATTTATAAAAAAATCACCCCAACCCCTACTACCCTTTTCATGGAACCATTTTCGAAAAATTTTATTTTCTCAAAGATGGCTCTAAAGATTTTGATTAAAATATCGTATATTAAAGATATTTCTATGACAAATAAAATGTATATTTTAAATTTTCTCGGAATAGCTTCTGAGGATATATTTATTCTAGATACATTTTGCTGAAATTTGCATAACTAGTAAACCGCAAGAAATGGGCAAAAACTTACTGATTAGAAAATGTAGATCTCGAAAAAACACACAATTTATGTTATATTCATTTTTGTGGATAGTTATTCATTTTTTGTATATTCTTTGTTATTGGTTTCAGGTTTAAAATAATTATACTTTTCTCATAAGGGAATTTGTCCATACAAACAAAGGGACTTCAAGTACACAGCAACCGGCTTTTGACTATGGCTTTAGTCTATGGAACTTCTTTATTTCTCTTCTATTAAATTGGAAAAAAGTAATCAGACCATTTCTGCTTTTTCTTCTCGATTACCATGAAGGGAATAGAAGAATAAGTTTTTTAACAATAATTTTTAGAAGAGATGTAGAGAAAGTCATGTGAATGGAACACATCAGATTTTTTTTCCTGGAGTTGACCGCTTATGAGATATTTCTTGTTATTGGTTTCAGTTTAAAAATACTTAAACTTTTCTCACACGGAAAGTTGTAAACTACTGGTCCTGCTTAGTAACAGATTTCATTCAAATGGCAAGCATTTTTTAAAAGATTTGACTTTCACTTTAGCCTGGTGTACTCCTTTATTGCCCTTCTACTTACAAGGAAGCAAGTAAGCAAAACAATTTCTGCTAATGTTTATTTTTGATTATCATACGGTAGATAGAAGAATATATTTTAATAATAATTTGTTGGCAGATGTAGAGTAAGTCACGTGAATGGAAGACATCAGATGTTTCTGTTCTAGCAGGTCATGTAGAAATAAGTACCTTGTAGGTTTGACTAGAAGGCAGTAGTAGTGTTGTTCCAGAGTCGCCAATAGGAAGGTTTATCTGGTGAGTTTATAGACCAGCCTCGACCTTGTGCTCTGTGATACTCCTAGAACTTTCTTGAGGTATCTGACTTTTATTTTTTCTATCTCTTCTCCGTAACTACGAATGGAAGATGTGCCTCCTCTTAAACTGTTAAGAGTTAATTTTCTCAAATATTCTTGATTTCATATTATTTCTATCATTTAGTGATGCAACCGTGATTTGTAACTTAATGTTTTAATCGTCAAAACTGAACCCATGGGAATGGTGAATTAGAAAAAAGCAAAAGAAAACCAAAACTCATCGCTTGCCAAGTATGTGACTTTTTTTATCCTGTCTAAAATATAATATTTATATCGCCCCCCCCCTGGATAGTGTAGTGGTAGCGTGACTGCCTCACACTCAACAGGTCGCTAGTTCAAATCTCGTCTAGGATGTGTACCCCGAGATCATTTGAGCAACATTTCACTAATTTTATTCTTCGTCCGATATGACCAACCAGGTTAACAAAAATAATAATAATAATATATCTTCTCCTTAAGAAACATTGCAACTTCATTAACGGAATATTTTGGCCTTCTCTACAATTCTCTTCCATTCTTCTAATCAACTCTAGCCAATTTCTTATACCCTTATTTTTTAAGTCTTTGGTCTACCCCCTTAATCTTGATTCGTGTGTATATTTTCTTGACTGGTCTCTTATATGGCATTCTATATAAGTGCACATACCACCTAAGTCTCAGCGCAGCTATAAAATCAATTATTGCTTGTTTTTTAATTCTTTTACCTAACTCTTCATTATCCCCTATCTTTAATCGGTCCTAAAATTCTTGTGTACCTATATCTATTTATAGTGGTTTAAACTTTGAAGTGACTTTTGAAAGACCATATACTTTAAAAAAAAAAATAATAACTGGAACCATTTATAATCGATATCTTGCAAATGGCATATGACGCAAAAAGGCTATTTAAAATACTTTTCATGGGCAGCATGATTGGTTTGAAACTAGTTGGTAGAAAATTGCATCATGTAGAGCATTTTGAGTATGGAAAAATACTGAAAAAAGGGTTGGGAGGAAACAAGGCTGGGTGTGCCTGTTAATAAGCATGCACGCGTCCATTTATTGCTTCGGTTAATTGATGGTTTAAATGCGCCAAATGGAAAAAAAGTTCAAGATAAACGCGTTGCATAGGTAATTTGAAACATGTGGTATTTTAATCAAAAGCGTTATAGTTAAATGTCATTACTTAAAAATTGCGCATACTTTTCCATATAAAGGCTGTTTGGGATTGAGCAATTTCTAGAAAATATGCTTGTCACTGACTGACTCGCTCACTCACTCATTCTTGTTTGGTAGTATCCTGATATGCCTAGATACAATTGCTGTGTGTCTGTTCTGGTTAGGACTTAATCACTGAAACGGCTGAGGTGATAAGTGATGTTTTAAAATTTTGATGGCCACTCCCATTGAATGGAGAAGTACTTAGGTTCAGCTTTTTAGCTGTTGGCTAGTTTAATTCCTTCGTTAATGGCGGTGTTCAAAAGCTATGTAGGGAACTCTGTAACCTTTAATGCGGCGTTCTGTGGGTAAGTGGTTCCCCAGATAAAGGCACTCTCATTATGGACCAAACGGGTGTATACATTTTTGAGCCCGGCGCCTAATCATATCCTCCACAATGGGAGTGCTGAAACATCAGGTAGCCTCACTGGTGTGTGATGTGTCACTACGAATGGGTTTCACACTGAAACCGGCTTATTGTGAATTAGACCCCAAGAGGATAGGATGAAATGAGAGTATTATCGTCGTGCGACCGAAATCGAAAAGAGCCCCCATGGAGAGTCTCTAACAAGTCCAAGCAGTTCATTTCGACGCGGGAAGCGCTAGAAGCCCGCGCCCCTGGTTTGATCGAACCCTCTGGGTCGACTTCAACGCCACAAGGCAAAGAGAGTTTTATTTCCAAACAGCATTCACCATCGCGGAAGAGCGCTACTACTTCAGTGCTCGCCGACATATAAAACCCTGAAGAGTCTGGTTGGATGGAATGGACAGGAAGTTCGGTGAATGAGGAAACCTCCCCAGCATTCACCTACAGACCCAGGAGACCCCTAGAAAAAAAGGGCAGGGAAATCGGCCCCGGGAATCGAACCCACAACGTCCGAAGGCCAGTCCCAGACGAAACGCCTAAACCATCTGGATCGTATAACTGCGATGTATTTTTATGGTAATCATTGAGAGTAACCTCACCAGTAAACGCCGGCACGCAATAGAGTGGTGTCACCTATTCTGCTTCTGCTATAACCACAAAAGCCTAGAGCCTGCTGCCATGCCCCACACTTCACAAGCATAGAACATCAGAGGGAATGAAAGCGCCTTGAAAACACGTAAATACCCCAGTGTGGGGAGACCAGAATATCCGCTCATGTATACGAAATGTTAGGCCTTTATCAAGAGTGGCATCTAAATATCGGAGGAGGTTTCTGAATCTGTTTGTTGGTGGTTCTGGTAGGAGAAGTTGAATATCTGTATGATAAAAGGACAGCATCACCCCTGAAAGTTGCTGAACCTAGATAACAAATTTCGTATTTAACAGATCTTTTTCTTTTGAATTATGCTATTCACATACACGCGCACATACGAGCGCGCGCATGAACCTTTTTACTTTCTCTGCACGTACTATGTACATAAGGTATAGAGAAGGTATTGTATCCACCAAAAAATTCGATACCGAGATTTCACCGGAAATATATGTTTTAGGGTCCCCTGTATCCAAAAAAGGTATTTTAAGAAAAAGGTCCGTGTGTGTGTGTCTGTGAACACGATAACTCAAAAACGAAAATTCGGTAAAATACCAAACTTGGTATTTAAGCTTAGTATCTTCCAGGGATGCTACACAAAGATTTTGAAAAAAATCCCCCCACCCCAAACTACCCTTTACATGGAACTTTTTTCGAAAATTTTGATTTTCTAAATAATGCCTCTAACGATTTTGATTAAAATATCGTACATTAAAGATATTTACCTGACAAATAAAATGTATATTTTGAATTTTCTGGGAATAGCCTCTGAAGACTACTTTATTCTTAGTCAATTTTACGGAATTTTGCATTACTGCTAAACCGTAAAATATGGACAAAAGCTGACTACACAACAAATGTAGAGCACCTTAAAATATACAATTTATGTTATATACATTTTTTCGTGGAGTTGATTGTTTTTTTATATATTCCTTGTTTTTAGTTTTACCCATTAAGAACTTACTTTTCTCATACCGGAATTGATCAACTCCCGTCCATACAAACAAAGGAACTTCAGTCACATAGCAACCAGCTTTTGACTATCACTCTAACTTATGGTACTCCCTTATTTCGCTTCTACGTAGAAGGAAACAAGTAATTCTGCTAATTTGTTCTCGATTAGCATAAAGTAAATAAAGGCAAAAGCTTTTTAACAATAATTTGTTGCGGAGAGGTAAAGAAAGTCGTGTGAATGGAAGACATCAGATTTTTTTTAGTGGACGTCAATATTTTAAATGAAATCTCGGTATCGAGTTTTTGGGTGGAATGCAAAAATTCTTATTTTCTTTCTCGACCACGTGAGCACAATGTACATAGTAGGGTAGAGAAGCTATTGGTGTGTCTGTGTGTCGGTTTGAACAGCATTTTCAAAAACATAAAGTTGGTTAAATAAAATACTTGATATTTAACTTAAGCATCTTCTAAGGATGTAACATGTAGATTTTCGGGAAAATCCCTCCACTTCCAAATACCCTTTATTAGGAACACTTTTTGAACATTTTCTCAAAATAGCTCTAACGGTTTTGATGAAATTACCAAATGTATAAGAAATGTTCATGACAAACGAAACGTATATAGCCGCTGTATCCCTGTTTATTCTGGATGACTTTTGTATAACTGGTAAACCCTAAGAGGTAGATAAAAACTTACCTAAAAAAATGTAGATCTCGTTAAAACCCACAATTTATGACCTAAGTAGTTGTTATAGATTAAACCGTTTCTTTGTTATTGGTTTGAATTTTAAACTACTTTATCTTTCCTCAAACGGAAGTCATCTTTTGTTTTCATCTCTTTTTTGTTTTAATCCTGGCCATATAACGAGGACCGAATTTCAATTGTTTCATACAGGACCAGATTTTAAAAGATTTGACAATCGCTTTATAGCCTAGTGTGTTTCCTTATTTCCTTTCTAGTATAGGGAAGCAAATAAAACCAGTTCTGCTAATGTTGGTCTCTGTAAGCATAATGTAGATGGGACTGTTTTTTTTAAAAAAAAATAGTTTGCTAATGGAACAGGTTGATAAGGAAGTGTGAAGGGAACGCATCAGATACTGACTATAGATATACAGTAAAGAAGGCAAAAAGAACACAAATCCCAGGATAGTTATATCAAGTAAATTCTAAAATGTCTTTTAGATATTTCATAAAATTTCAATCAGTTTTACTGAATGTTAGAAAACTGTGAAACCTTAAGAGGCAGACACAATACAGAGCTCGTTGGTTATATCAAATACTTTTTATGTCGGTAACGTGTTTTCCGTTTTAATCAGTACTATAAAAAATTGCTTTCGTTGCTTCAGCACAATTTTATTTCTCGTCGTTTCCATGCTGTTTACTCAGCTGTCGACTGCTTCGGCTGTCTCTCTTATCCAAGCGCACTTCCTTCAACCCTGTCGGCCCTCCTATATGGTCCTCAGGAGCGCAGCAGCAAATTTCCAGAGCTAAACGGAAGCGCACACTCGTTTTATTTGCTCAGGTTGGCAGACACTTACAAGAATGTATGGACAAGGTAGAGGCGCGATCCATAGGTACATTTGGATACGTACTCCCAGTGCACTTGGAGACATTCTTTAATTTCCCATGAGTTTAAAATATTTCGTTTATAAATATGGCTAAGCTATTTTTACAAATCTTGCATCTATCTAATGCAGCTCGAGAATGAGAAATTCTGAAGAAATCTTTCGTGTCGCATCCTTGGAAAATACTGCAATTATATACCAAGTATGTTATTTAACTGACTATGTTATGCTCCTCACAGACATGTTGTAGCATGTTTGGCAATGACACAGAATGTGACGAACTACACTTCAAGTTTGTCTTAAAAGGAAAAGAAGAATTTCATGGCAAAGGTCTTATGGTCAAATATACACTTGCCATAGCACCCACCCTTACTGCATATTGTGCCAATTATAAAGCTACATACTCACATTTGTTACTTCAGCAACAAATTAAAGCTTATAATGTTTTTCACATGGGAAGAGCTCTACGCTGTAGCGAATGAGATACGTTATCGTGCTCTGTGTTGTCAGGTCGCTATCTCCACTCTTTTCATATTTCCCTCTCACTCGCACACTGAGCATTCAAATCTGCCTAGTGGCATAATGTTTACTCATGTGTATTAAGAAAACTATTTGAGCTAAAAATCTGTGGTATTTACGGTTCTGCTACGAACATTACTCTCTATCTTCCTCGTGAATTATTTTTTGCTAAATTTGAATATTTTGTCTTAGCACAAGTAGTATTTTAGAGATACGGAATCACTTAGCGCGTTACTCCCCAGTTAAGCGGAATGCAATATTTCAACCCGGCAACACTCCGATTGGCTGCCGGCCTGGTGGTGCTCAAGGACAAACTTCATCCCATTTGAAAGTCACTGTAGATCTAATTATAATGGCAGTTTCATCAATTGCTCAACTAGCAATAATTCTCTTTTTCTTCTTTTCAAACCAAATATGCACAAAACACGTTTTTTATATCTCCACGACGAGAGCGACACTTTAAAGGGTCGGGGAGATGTAGCATGATGGCAGCCTTTTGTATTGGATATATTTCGACGTTTTTCATGTGTTAGTAGGCTTATTACTTTTTCCATAAGTTGGCAATAATCAATACGCATTCCGGGTACCTACTGGACTGCTTCTTTTTAGGTTCGCAACCTTAGAAAAGTGACATGCATCGTGAGGTTTTGATGACGGTCGGCATGCTCCATGGCTCTAGGACAACGTGGGAACTTTTGCAATGTTGTAAGCTGTCTTTAAATTCCTTATAAAGTCTACCTTGAATCATTGATTCTTTATGCATAAAATTAGGGATTTTCCTTGATCCTCGCAGCCAAGCTTGTGGCGTCCCATCGCATCCCTTTGTGCGTTTTTCCTGTTTGTCCAAAATGTTTTAAGTAATATTTCACAGAGGGGTTGCAACAATATTATGCCCGTGCGTTTTCTTGGTCGCTTGGCTCCCTGATCTTCATTCAGTATATTTCTCAAAACTTCAGAAGTAGAGTAGAGTAGCAAGATTAAGACATGAAATACGCTATACAGTCAGATATCAGTGACTTCAGTGCTAAGTTTTCATTCTGTCTAAATCCCTGAGTTCAGGTACATGCAATTGCGAGTTGTTTCGTTTAGTAATATAGCTAGTTGGAAATACATGCTGAGGGAGTCTAAGGTTTTATGTCTACAGCCAAGGAAGCAACATGGTAAGGATGAAAAACCACTTCGCGTGCAACGTTGCAAGGTTGAAAAAAAAACATTCTCTGAATTAAATAAGACAATGTTATCGTTCAGTAAGCGTGAAAAATGTTTTAAAAATTTATCATTTTTACTTCCTCTAACCCGTTTGTACAATGTAGATGGTTGAGAAATTTGTTAAGTGTCTTCTAAGCATACGACATAAAGATTTTCAAGAAACTCCCCCACCACAAACTACCTTTTACATGGATATTTTTTGAAAATGGTTTCTCATAAGTGGCTGTAACGTTTTTGCTTAAAATATCTTATATTAAAGATATCTACATCATAAAATGTATATTTTGAACTTTCTGAGTGAGTTTTGCAGAATCTTGCATAACGTTAAGAACTTATTTAACATACATATCATGTAGATGTCGTTAAAACACATAATTTATGTCATATTCTTTTTATGTACAGCTGACCTTTTCCGAGATATTTTTGTTGCTATTGGTTTCAATTTTGAATCATTTTAACTTTTCTCAAACAGAAAGTGATTTTTCGTTTCATCTCTCTTGTTTTATTGCAGGCCATGCAAAGCGGGCCGAACTTTGTTTGTTTCACATAGAAGTAGGTTTTAAAACATTTGACTATCACTTTAACCTATCGTACTCCCTTATGTTACTTCTACGTATAAGGAAGCAAGTACTAAGACAATTTCTGCTAATGTTTACCTTGATTATTATGTCGTAGATAAAAGAATAATCTATTATAAGGAAAATTGTTTAAGAGACAGTTTGAGAAAGTTGTGTGAATGGAATGTTATAGTGTTTAACGCCCGCTTTTTACTACATATAGCACCGCAGGCGATGATGCTGATTATACGTGGAATGAAGATGGTACACCGGTGGGGAAACCGGAGAACCCGGAGAAAATCTGCCCCTGCGTTGCTTTGTACACCACGAATCCTACATGCGGTCGCCTGGGAGCGGCAGAAAGTATAATGCTACATTGACAATGATATGCCAGCGCAAGAGTTTGGACTCATATTATTTAATGTAAGCATTCACACAGAAACACGCAAGACGTAGCGCAACGCAAGAGTTTGCAAACTCCAAACTTGATCCTTGCGTTGCATGCAAAGAGGAGGACTTTTGCTTCTTATCTCTATGCATTGCCCCTGAAGTCAATAACAAACGATCGCATTATAAGATTTTATAGGACCTGCTGTACATGCATGCTCTTCTATTTGGCCGTGCACTGCCGCGCCATCTCTAATTTTCCTCAAGAGGTTATGACAGTCTCCTTCTTAGATTTAATGGATGTAACTATCATCTATGTCTAGATTTCTTGGTTCTCATAAATCGAAGACGCAGAGAGATAATTCTAGTTCATTAAATGTGTAGCTTTATCACTTTATGAAATCTCTATGATTATAGTATTTCCAATAATTTTGAATGAGTAATTATTGTGAAAGGATTGAGTGGATTTTCTTATGTGGTATTGTTGCTTATGTTATTCAGTTTGTAACTTGCGGAGCGCTTGGACGATATTTGTATGTAACTTGCGGATCTAGAAACCCGTGACAACTTCTTGCGTTGGCCTTACGATTGCATTGTGAATGGTGCCTCTTTGCGCCTGCGCTTGCATCTTATTGTGAATGTAGCATAAGACATTATAAACACAATCTTTTCGCTGATGGCTTGCAACTGTACTTACACACGGACCCTAGTGATTTAGGTAACTCAATTAAGACTATAAATGAAGAGTTAAATTCACTATTAACTTGGTTATTAAAACATGGACTACAGATGAATCCAGGAAAACCGCAGGCAATCGTTATGGGACACGAGCGATTGTTGGGAACTCTAAATCTGTGTAATATACAACACATTGCATTACATAATTCTGAAATACCATTTCGCAATACAGTAAGGAATCTTGGAGTTTACATGGATCAAAATTTAAACTGGCAAATTACACTTGCATGTAAAAAAAGTATTCTCAATAGTATATCCTTTAAAATGTATAAATGACTTTCTACCGACTTCAACTAAGAACATATTAATACAAATGTTTGTGATGCCCCATTTTGACTATTGTGACTCTCTGTTTACTAACCTAACTGAAAATTTGACTCAGCATACGTGTGTACGATTTGTGTGCAATTTATCATTTCTCTAACAACTCCTTCATTCTCACATTCTAAATTATCCAAATGTTCACTTCATATATCTTTCTGATTGCCATAATCGAGAAACTCGCTCACGACTCTCTTTCCTTCTTGTTATATCTGCTCATCATACAACCTTCTGTTCATCATTTACAATAGATTTAGCTCGACTTTGGAATTCCCTCCTTGAAGACGTAAGGGACTGCCGGAACGTTATACTGTTCAAGTAGAAAATTAGAGCATACATTTGTAATCAAACCTAAACTGTTGCTGTATTAATATGATAAATACATCACTACTTTCGTTTATTGTTATTAATATTTTATGTGCTGACAAGTAATATGCATTTCAATAGTAAATATGAGTAAATTGTGTTTCAACCTACATAAATATTTCACTTAAAATAATTTTGTTTACAGTTTTTTTCTTTTCATTTCAGTATACTTGTTGTAACTTTTTACATATGTTTTTTATTAATTTGTATAGAATTGTATTTTTGTTCTTTATTTCTTTATTCTTGTATCATTGCTGTACTGAATTTAATATATTGCCTGGTAGAGTGGAAGAGTAGGCCTAATGGTCTTAACTCCAACCAGGACACATAAATAAATAAATAACCCGTGCCGCTTGGGTGAGAGGCGAGTGGTCTAATCACTCGAACACAGCGCGACCCTAAAATCAATTAATCAGTCACATATAATTAAGGGGAATTTATTATTTTCGTTGTACTGACATTCGTACAGTTCAAATAATCTAACAGAGGCATTTATGGGCATACAGAAGAAGATTTCAGTTTAATTCGTGAATAGTCAACTGAAATATACCTTAAAGTACAAATTCGCAAAAGTGGTATGTGACTGTATATATTTTCCTTTCGAGAATAAATCGCCTTCTTTTGTAGAATAGGATCCGATATTACATGCCGCTGTCTCAGTTTTGTATCTACCAAAGAAGTAACGCCTCACTCGGTTTTCTGTTTTTATTTTCTCTAGCACGTTTGTAAAATACACACATAGATAGAGAAGTTTTTGTATTCCACCCAAAAATTTGATCCTGAGGTTTCTGCGGAAATACGTTTTCAAACCACCTGAATTAAGAAAAAAAAAAAAAAGAAAAAAAGATCCATGTGCATATATATCTGTCTTTAATTAAAAGAAGACCACAAAATACCAAATTTAGTATTTAAATGTATTATCCTCCAAGGATACGACTAGAAGATTTTGAGGAAACTCAAACTACACTTTACTTGGAATTCTTTTTCAAAATGTTGTCTCTCAAAAATGGCTGTAACGGTTTTGAATAAAATAGCGTATATTAAAAATATTTACATGACAAATAAAATGTGTATCTCGAATTTCCTGGAAATAGTCACTTTGGATGAATTTTGCGTAACTGGTAAACCAGAAAGATAGACAAAACACAAAAATGCAGATATCGTCAAAACCCACAATTTATATAATATACAGCTTTTTTTTTCTTCTTTTTCTTCTTTTTTATGTATAGTTAACCATTTCTGAGATATTTTTTGGATAATTTTTGCTAATATTTATCTCGATTATTATGTTGTAGATAGTGAATAATCTTTGGTAACAATAGTTTCTAGAGAGTCATGTGAATGCAGCGCATCACATTTTTTTCTTTTTCTAGTACTTAGTACAATGGACATAGTAAGTGGAGGAGGTATTGTATTCCAGTCAGAAATTCCTTACTAAGATTTCATTGGAAATTAAGTTTTGAGAAGCTCTGATTTAAAATAAAAGCATTTTTAGAAAAATGTCTGCCTGTGTGTGTGTTTGTTTGAGAGAGAGAGAGAGAGAGAGAGAGAGGGAGAGAGTGTGTATGTCTGTAGACAGCATAACTCAAAAACGAAAGGTCGCTGAAATACTAAACTTGTTATTTAAATTTAGTAATTTTTAAGGATACAACACAATTATTTTCAAAAAAATTTCGACACACCAAACTACCCATCACATGAAGCGTTTTTGAAAGTTTCGATTTTCTGAAAAATGGCTGTAACGATTATGATTAAAATACCACATGTTAAGACATTTCCAAAACGAAATATGTATCTTGAATTTTCTGGGTATCTTTGAAGACTTCTTTATTCTGTATGGATTTTGCATAACTGATAAACCATAAGAAATAGAAGCTTACTGCTCTGGTTAAAACACATCATATATGTCATTTACATTTTTTTCGAAATATTTCGTAGGTATTACTTCTTATTTGTCTTAATTTTAAAATACTTATACTTTTGTAAAACAGATAGTCATGCGTATTTCTTTTGTTTTACTCGAATGGTACAAAGAAGCAAATCTCAATGACAATCGCTTAGCGACAGCTTTTAAAACCTTTGACAAATGCTTGGTTCCTATTTAAAAGGAACTAAGTATTACGCGCATTCTGCTAATGTTTGTATTGACTGGCATGAAGTAAAAGGAAGAATAAGCCTTTGTTGGAAGTTTGTTTGCAGAGCAAGTAGAGCAAAATATTTCATATAAAGGACACCTCGATTTCCCAAAAAAGAACTTTCATAATTTTCATTTGCATTAATATTTTCAAGCATGTTCATGATAAACTAAATTTATATCTAGAATTTTCTGGAAATAAGCTTAGAATATCTTTTCATTATTATACACTTTTGTATAACTGGTAAACCGTAACAGATAGACCAAAAAGTACAACACAGAATAGAGATAGAATAAAAGGTACTGCACAAAAATGTAGATATAGTTAAAACGCATAATTTATGTCATATACACTTTTTCTGTAGAGCTGTTGCTAAGAGTTTCTTTCTTAACGTTTCAGTTTTGAACTGTTTAAAACAGCACGTAGAGAAAAATGTTTCATAGGAAGAGTACTTCGATTTCCATAAGTAACTCTTACAATTTTGATTAAAATGTTATATATTTAAGATTTTTCATGACAAACTAAGTTTATATCTTGAATTTTATGAAAATAGCCTCTGAAGATCTCTTCATTCCTAAAGACTTTTGTATAACTGGCAAACCATAAGAGATATATTAAAAAGTACTACACAAAACGTAGATATCGTTAAAAGACATAATTTATGTCATAAACACCTGTTCTGTAGATAAGTTTCCAAGATTTTCCTTGTTAACGTTTCAATTTTTAACTGTTTAAAACTTTTCTCAAACAGGAAGTCGTCTTACATTTCATCTCTCTTTTGTTTTGCTCCTGATCATGTATAGAGTTTCGATTGTTTAAGTAGCTACCGGCTTTTAGAATATTTGACTATCGCTTTGCCTACTGCATTTGTTTATTTTCCTTCTACTTATTAGGAACCAAGTAATAAGACTATTTCTGCTAAGTTTATCTCGATTAGCATGAACTAGATGATATAATAATTTTTGTAGGAATAGTTTGATGGTTGAGATGGTCGCAGTTTTTTGTGTGTTTTTTTAATGTTTCATCTGTTACTCTGGCAGCGCACTTTTCGATTTCTTTTCGCTTTCTTTTCCAGTCTTCTACTGTAACTCGCAACGCCATAGTCTTAAGGAACTTTTTGATGTGTTTCACTTTAGTTCAGTCTCTTTAATGCATTTATCTTTCATATAAACATTCACTTCTTTCCTTTTGCTGGCCAATACTCACAAGGAACACTTAAACAACTCAGAATGAGCTTGAAACGACCGTAACCTCCCGCTCGCTACATAGCCTCGGTGCATACTGACAACAAAGTAATATGGCTGCTGATCCAGCCCTAGCGCATGCGCAAAATGGACGTGTACAGCTCAGCATAATGGAATACCAGTTTTGCCAGATTACCGCCCCACCAAAACTCTTCCCACTAAAGATTCTTCATTTATCTACTTTATACTAATGGAGGTAAACTTAACAGAAATTGTTTTATTACTTGCTTCCTTGTAAGTAGAATAATAATAAAGAAATACACAAGGCAAAAGCGAAAGTCACATCTTTTAAAAGCTGGTCAGTATAATAAAAAATAAAATTAGTTTTTTTTTGCATGACCAGGAGTAAAACAAAAGAGATATGAAACTAAATATGACTTCCCGTTTGAGGAAAATATTATGTGTTCAATTCACATGATTTTCTCTACAAACTATGTTTACAAAACATTATCGCTTTATCTAAATCGTGGACATTAGCAGAAATTGTAGATACCATCGGTTCCTTCTAATTAGACGGGAAATAAGGGCATCATCTAGGCTAGAGCGATAGTCAAATCTTTAGTCGCTATCTGAAACAATTGAAACTCGGTTCGCTTTATGCGACCAGAAGTCAAACAAAAGAGAGATGCAACGAAAGATGACCTTTCGTATCAGAAAAATATAAATAACTGAAAATTGTAACCAATAGAAAGGAATATTCTGAAAACGTTAAATTTGAAACAAATGTACATGACGTAAATCGTGTATTTTAACGAGGTCTACATTTTTGGTAGTAAGATTTTGAATATCTCTTATAGTTTGCTAGTTACATAAAAGTCATCCACGATGAAGACATATTCAGAAGCTATTACCAGAAAATTGAATAATACCTACATATTGTTGTCGTGAACATACCTTAAAAATATAGTTTAATAAAATTCGTTAGTCATCCTACATAATAAAATCAAAATTTTCGATAAATGTTCCTTGTAAAGGGTAGTTGAGGTGAGGGGTTGTCTTGAAAATCTTAGTGTCGCATCCTTGAAAAATAATGAACTTAAATACCATGATTGGTATTTAACCCAGTTGTCATTTTTTGAAATGTGCCTGCCCCCTCACATCCACACACACTCACACACACATACACACATACAAACATAATAAATGCGAGTGCGCGCATATACACATGGGCATTTTTTAAAAATGTTTCCTTTTTAATCAATACATGTGTTAAATCAAAATATATATTTCTGGTGAAATATGGGTATAGGATTTGTGGGTACCTCCTCTATCTGCTATGTACGGGGGCCAGCTGATAAGTCCCGGGCCTCTCAATTAAAACAGCATTTAACATTTTTTCTGCTTTATTTCTCAACATAATCTCCAGAAAGGCTGATACATTTATCATATCGGTGTTCTAATTTAATTAAACTATCTCCATAGCTCAATTTATCAAGGTGCTCAAAATAACTATTTACCGCATTAATGACCTCCTCGTTGCTGTGAAATCTTCGTCCTCCAAGAAAGTTTTTGAGGTTCGGGAACAGGTGGTTGTCACTGGGTGCTATATCTGGCGAACAGAGTGGATGTTCAAGCAATTCCAACATTAGTTTGCACATTTTCCCCATTGCAATGACTAAGCCATGGGCTGGAGCATTGTCGTAATGAAACAAGATTTTTTTTTTTTTTTTTTTTTGCCAAATGAGATATTTTTCTTTTCACTTCATCACTCAAACGTTGCAGTGAGCTTGCGTAGTAGTCACCAGTGATTCTTTTACCCTTTTGCAAGTAATTAATAAAAATAATTCCATGTGCATCCCAGAAAACACTCGCCATAACCTTGTTAGCTGACAAAATTGACTTTACCTTTTTTGAAGTTGGTTCACCTGGCGCAATCCACTATTTTGACTATGATTTACTTTCTGCACTGTAGTTATGTGTCCAAGTTTCATCCATGGTAATAAGCTGTCTAAAAAATTCAATGGGATTTTTAAGATAGAGCTCCACATACTTAACAGAAACAGTTTCTCTTTGCAACTTTTGATCACATGTCTACAAACGCGGAACCTATCTTGTACAGACCTTGTAAAAGACCAAAAAAATTACTTAAAATATTACCTTACGTTCTTTAGATATTTTTACAGCCTCTGCTATCTCAAACAACTTTAAACGATGATTTTTTTCAATAACCTCTGGAGTTGTCACTTCTACAGGGTATCCAGAGCAGGCTCATCACTAGTGCTCGTATGTGCCATTTTAAACTCTGCAACCCACCCTTTAATTATTGAATATGAAGTTTTTCAATGTACTGTCCATTTCCTCGTTGATTTTTTGAGACGTTAAGCCTTTCAAATGGAAGTATTTAATCACTGCTCGTTTTTCCAACTCCTGCATTTTCCTCTTTAAGTTTCTTGTTCAAAATGCTGTCATTCGATAAGTAAACAAACTATTGGCCTGTAACTATGGATACAAGCTAGTCTAGAGTTAAATTATACGATGATACCGTCTAACTGGCCTAGTGGTGCCATATCTGTGTGAGGCCCGGAACTTATCAGCCGACCCTCGTTCATTATACAAAACAAAAACAAAAGTTATGTTTTTAAGCTTTGTATTAAAATTCAGTATCTTCCATAGCTGCTGTACAAGGTTTTCAAAAAAACGCTCCAATACCAACTAACCTTAACATGGATAAAGGTCCATGTGTGTGTGTGTGTGTGTGTGTGCGCGCGTGTCCGTCTGTTAGTATGTCCCTGTGTCTTTGAACACGATGTGTCAAAAACGAAAAATCGGTAAAATACCAAACTTGGTATTTAAGTTTAGTATCTTCCAGGGATGCGACACAAAGATTTTGAGAAAAATGCCCTCATCCCAAACTACCCTCTACATGGAACTTTTTTCGAAAGTTTTGATTTTCTCAAAAATGGCTCTAACGATTTTGGTTAAAATATCGTGTACCAAAGATATTTACCCGACAAATAGTATAGGTATATATTTTGAATTTTCTGGGAACAGCCTCTGAAGATTACTTTATTCGCATGAATTTTACGGAATTTTGTATAAATTCTAAACCGCAAGTGATAGACAAAAACTTATCACACAAAAAACTATATACCTCATTAAAACACACAATTTATGTTATATACATTTCTTCGTGGAGTTGATCGTTTTTTAGATATTCCTTGTTTTCTGGTTACAGCTGTAAAAAACATACTTTTCTCAAACAGGAATTTTTCGACTCGTATCTATACAAAGGACCTTCAGTCACGTAGCAACCAGCTTTTGACTATCACTTTAACCTTTGGTAGTCACTTATTTCGCTTCTACTTGCAAGGAAGCAAGTAATAAGACTATTTATGCTAATGTTTTCTCAATTAGATGCATTAGCGTTTTAACAATTTGTTGCAGAGATGTAGAGAATGTCATGTGAATGGAACGCATCAGATTTTATAATCTAGGGTGAGAATGTACTGCTGAGAACTGCAGCAGTTAAAGAGCCTCCATAAATAAAACTCAATTTAATTTAATTTACACACACACATTACACGTACGTGCTAGAGAAAATAATAATATTTTTATTATTAATAATGCTTTTTGTAGCTTAATGTCTTTTAACGTGGTTGGTCATATCGGAGGATGATTGAAATCTTTGAAATGATGATCAAATGAGCTCGGGGTACACAGAGCTTAAAGTTACTCGACATTCGACTTCTCAGGATAAGGAAAGTCCCCGATGAAAACCTTAGTCGGGTAAGTCGCCCTAAGCGAGATTCGAACTCGCGACCTTTTGAATGTGAGGCACACACGCTACCACCACACTACTCAGGGGGGCAGTAATAATTTGTGATCTCCATGTGTGATTTACCGGGTAGAAACGAGTTAGTTGTGAAATTTAATGCCGTGTCATTTTGCAATGTTAGCTCAATAATTGGAGCAACTCAACGGAGTCTATAGCTTTGAATTTTTCAGCCTGTCTCACACTTTCTAAATTTAGTCCTACACACACTAGTGTGGAAAACACAAAGATAGATAATACCTATTTTTGGATAGTGTTTAACGCCCACTTTTACTACATATGGCACCGCAAGTGATGACATGAAATGAAGTTGGAGCACCAGTAGAATGCGATGGCGGAGGAAACCGCAGAACCCGGAGATTACCCGCGCTTGCGCCGTTTTACCCACCACAAATCCCACAAGCGGTCGCCTGGGATCAAACCCGGGCGGTCTTGGTGAGAGGCGAATGGTCTAACCACTCAGTCACGGCGCGGCCCACAGATAGATAGATTAGATTTAATAAGTAGCTTAGATTTAATTATATAGATTAGAAGTATAAGATTAGTTATAATGAGTAGATTAGATTAAATAGATCAGACTATATAGATTAGATTAATATAACAAATAGATTAGATTAAACAGATGACACTAATGATACATAAAACGAATATGGAGCTCGATGGTGGGGGAAACCGGAGAACCCGGAACAAACTCGCCCCTACGCCATTTTGTCCCACATGCGATCGCCTGGAATCACACCCGGGACGGTGAATGGTCTAACCACTCGGCCACAGATAGATTAAATTTAATAGGTAGCTTAGATTTGATTATTTAGATTAGATAGACTATATAGATTAGATATATTGGGTTATATTGATTAGATTAAACAGAATTGATAGTAGATTGTCTTTTGTTGTTCCGTTTAACAGCATTCAACGAATAAACAACCTATAATTGCGCAAGGTGCCAAAAGCTAGAGTGTTGACGTATTCTTGTGTGCTTATATATCAGCCGCCAGTGAAAAGGATTTTAATTTACATCTAAAGAGAGTATTTTACTTTCTCTTCACGTACTATGCATGTAGTATATATAGAAAGTATTGCATTCCACCCAAAAATTCGATACCGAGAATTCACCGGAAATACATGTTCTGGGTCTTTCTGAGTAAAAAAAAAAAAACATTTTTAGAAAAAGATCCGTGTGTGTGCGTTTGTGCGCGTTGTTTGTGGACAGCATAGCTCTAAAACGAAAAGACCGTTGAATACCAAACTTGGTATTTAAGTTTGGTATCTTCCAAGAATGCGACACGAAGATTTTCAAGAAAATCCCTTCACCCTCCTTAGAAAATTGTTATTTTCTCAAAACTGGCTCTAACGATTTGGATTAAAATATCGCATATTAAAGATATTTACCTGACAAATAAAATGTATATCTTGAATTTTCTGGGAATAGTCTCTGAAGACTACTTTATTCTGGACGAATTTTACGGAATTTTGCATAACTGCTAAACCGTAAGAGATGGGCAAAAACTTACCATACATAAAATGTAGAGCACTTTAAACCACTCAATTTATGTTATATACACTTCTTTTTTCGCGGAGTTGTTCGTTTTTGAGATATTCCTTGTTTTTGGTTTCAGTTTTAAAAAACTTATATGTTTCTCATACAGGAATTTGTCAACTCTTGTTCATACAAACAAAGGAACTTCAGTCACATAGCAACCAGCTTATAACTATCACTTTACCTATGGATGGTACTCCCTTATTTCGCTTCTACTTATAAAGAAGCAAGTAATAAGAGTATTTCTGTTAATTTTTTCTCGATTAGCATGAAGTAAATAGAAGCATAAGCTTTTTAACAATAATTTGTTGCCGAGATGTAGAGAAAGTCATGTGAATTGTACATATCAGAATTGTTGTTTTTTTTTTTTTTTGCAGTTAAATGAAGCATTTCACACTCACCTGATATCATCCGAGACAAATTAATCATGTGACAGTTGCTTCGAGACGAACTCTCTCGTTACTCTCTCTCCGCTATTAACTTGTCGAAGGTGAAACTAGTTTCCAAAAGTTCAGTTAGCATATGAACAAGTGAAGTATGTAAAATACCATATGTTTATTGCTCTCAAGAGGGCCATAACATAACCTCTATCAAAGCAGCACTTGACTTCTTTTAAAAACATTGCGCAAGAAACGGCACGTGGCAAGGCAAAATGTAATTTGGCATTGAAGACGTCAGAGGTTCGTACCAGTATTCCTTGAAAGAAGTGAACCCACTTACTGACAGCTTCGTCTATGAGTGCACTTCTTTTTTTTTTGCTGAAGTACTCAACCAGTTTCGCCCAATTGCACTTTCAAGTTCATTGGCAACGTGTAGTATGACCTATTGTTTACTTTCTGAACACGTGCTATGCACATAGTGTATAAACACGGTATTGCACTCCACCCAAGAATTCGAAACTCAATGTCACCAGAAATACACGTGTACATGTGTCATGATATCAAAAAACAAAAATCGCCCTCCGTGGTGTAATGGTTCATACACCCAAGGTCGTGGGTTCAAACCCGGCGGAGGGCGATGGATTTTTTCGGGTGTAAAAATCCTTAGCATGGCTTCCTTCGGAAGGGAAGTGGTTGGTCCCGTGTCGTAGATTTACGGCACGTAAAAGAACCTCAAGAGTAGTAAGAGAGGCCTCTGAGCAAAATTAAGCGGTCTTTCATGCCCAGTATAGAATGGGACGCTGAGAACCACAGCAGTTAAAGAGCGTCCATAAATAACACGCCATTTCCATTTTTTTTTACAAAAACAAAAATACCAAACTAGGTATTTAAGTTTAGTATCTTTCAAAGATGCGTCACAATGATTCTCAACCCCCCCCCCCCCGCACAAACTACCGTTTAGATGGAATTTTTTTTTGAAAAGTTTTTTTTTTAAATGACTAAGGATTTTTATTAAAATATGGTATATTAAATATATTTACATCACAAATAGAATGTATATTTTGAATTTACTGGAAATTTTGTGCAGAATTTTCATAACGGTTAAACAGTGAACACAAAAACTTACTACACAAAAAATGTAGATCTCGATATAATTCATAATTTATCATATATGTTTTTCTTGTATAGTTCACAGTTTTCGAGGTATTTCTTGTTATTGGTTTCACTTTTAAGCTACATATCTGTTTTTCGAACGTGGCCATACAAAGAGAACCGACCTCAATTGTTTCACATAGCGACCAGCTTTTAAAACATTTGACTATCTCTTTAGCCTAATGTATTCCTCTATTTCTCTTCTACTTAAAAGAAAGCAACTAGTACACCAATTCTGCTAATGTTTATCAATTGACTTAATGTGGATAAAAAATAATATTTTATAAGAATAGTATATGGAACAGTTAGAGACACTTATGTGAATGGAGTACATCAGTTATTTTATAAAAAAGTCCGTATGTGCTCACATGTATGTGAACAAGTTAACTCAAAAACGAAAAGTTGTTAAAATACCAAACTTGGTATTTAAGTTTAGTATCTTTCAATGATGCGTCACGATGATTTAAAAAAAAAATCCCCCCACCCACAAACTACCGTTTAGATGTAAACATTTTTTGAAAAGTTTGTTTTTCTCAAAAATGACTCTAAGGATTTTGATTAAAATATGGTAAATTAAAGATATTTATATTAAAAATAAAATGTATCTATATTTTGAATTTTCTGGAAATTTTCTGCAGAACTTTGCATAACGGTTAAACCATGGACTCAAAAACTTACTGCACAAAAAAATGTAGATCTCGATATAATACATAGTTTGTCATATATGTTGTTGTTGTTTTTTTTTGTACAGTTGGCAATTTTTGGAATATCCTTGTTATAATTTGGCTTCAATTTTTAAAACATTTAACTTTTCCCAAACGGGACCATACAAAGCGAACCGAATCTCAATTGTTTCACATAGCGACCAGTGTTTACAATATTTGACTATAGCTTTTGCCTAATGTATTACCTTATTAACCTTCTACTTACGAGGAAGCAAGTAATAAGACCAATTTTGCTAATGTTTACTCGATTAGCATGATGTAGATAAAAGAATAATCTTTTGTAAGAATAGTTTGTATGTGTTCGTATGTCTAAGAACAAGATAACTCAAAAACGGAAATTCGGTAAAACACCAAACTTGGTATTTAGATACGTTTAGTAGGATGAGACACGAACATTTTGAAGAAAGTTCCCCCACCCCAAACTATATTTTACATGATTAACATTTTGAAAATGTAGAAATTCTCAAAAATGGCTCTAAATATTTTTATTAAAATACGGTATATTAAATATATTTAAATGACAAATAGAATGTATATCTTGAATTCTATGCACATATCCTTTGAATATTTTTTTATTCTGAATGAATTTTGCACAATTGGTGAACCGTATAGGGTAGACAAAAGCTTACAACACATAAAATTTATGTCATATACATTTTTTCGTCGATTTTACCATTTTTTCTTTAGTATTGGTTTCGGTTTTAAACTACCTCAACTTTTCACATACGGGAATTTGTCAACTTCTGACAATACAAACAAACGGATTTCATCCACTTGGCAACCAGTTTATTTTAAATATTTGACTATCGCTTTAGTCTAGTGTATTATTTCAATTCCCTTTTACTTATAGTGAAGCATGTAATAAGGCTATTTCTGGTAATTTTCATCTTTATTAGCATTATTTAGATAAATGAACACTCGTTTTTAAAAATAGTTTGTTTCAGAACACATCGAGAAAGTCCTGTAAACATGATCAAATCTTGGTCAAATTAGATTCTTATTTCTTTAACATGTCACCGTTAGCATCTAAGGTTAGATCGTCAGTTTTTGGCTTTGACAAAATTGCCCATGAGAACGATAATCACTTGGTTTCTGTTTGTTTTAATGGGTGTATTATCTTTAATTTTAGGTCCACAATTTCACACTTCAATTCATATTTCCAGAGTTTTCGAAGGATGGAGATAATACTTGGCCAGAGAAAAAAAATTACCACCTGCCAGCTGGGAATAGAATCTGGGACCTATTGTTACATTATGCAGATTCTCGGTTAATTGCGGTAAAAGACCAAACTAGTGACTTCTTATTCAGCAAACAGTTGTGAATGACTTAATGAGCAAATTACCTGTTCCCTTTACATATTTTTACAGACTTCATTTATGAATAAGGCTGGTTACAGCAAAATAAAACTTGTAGCATAAATAAAGAGAAAGTTGAAGACCTAGACTAAAAATCTGCGCAATTTTTCTCTTTAAAAAAGTTGTTGAAGAGTCAAGTAACCCAAGGGTTTTGCACCTATTTTGAATTATTATTTACAGTATATCAATTTAAAAGTATAGTTTTCAATGCTTTCTCAGCAAATAAAGGAAATAGTCATAACTTCTTTATTAATATTTTATTTTAAATTTACAAGTATCAAATATTAGTTTGAAAAAAATCTGCGTAAAGCAGCAGCTTATATCCATTTATTGAAAGTTCAAAAATCTATCCCTCGTATCGGAGTTTTCCAGAACTTCATTAATTGCATCCTGAATTTCAGCTTCAGTGAGCATAAATCAGGGGAAGTGCTGCCTTTTAACATTTAAGAACGCCAACGTAACAAACAGATCACCATCTTCAATGAAAATGGCACTTGTGATCCCAAAGCAGCCAATATTACTAAATCTCTTAAATTTCCTAATAGTTGACAAAAGTAACGATAAATGATAACGCAAATCAAACAACAAACGGCAACTGATGCATGACCTTTGCCGCATAGACCAAGACTGAGATACAGTCGTGGAATTGCATTAAAAGCGTTATATATCCCTGCCTGGACGATGCTCGAGCGTGGGTCGTATGAGCATTTCTCACGGCTTGGGCTTCAATGTGTTAACAAAGTTTCTCCCTATGCAGTTTTTGTCTCTCTACCAAATACAATGTAAGTATGCAGTAGAGAGAAAAGGTATTATTCCATACCCAGATTTCACCAGAAATACGTGTTGGGACTCTTTCTTTCATTCTCTGTTAACCTTTCTGGTATGTAGGACCTGCCTCCTAACAGGACTAAAAATTCATCCCCTAGGTCAGAAGCTTTTTGAGCAGCAGAGGCTTTGGATCAGAGAAAACCCAAATAGATGCTCAGGTCAATGTCTGGTATTAAAGTAAATAAGTGGACGATATGAAATGGACTAAAGGAAAGATGATTTTGGAGCAATTGGTGGAAAGAGTGACGGGGGAAACCAGAGAATACGGAGAAAACTTGCCCATACAACGCTTTACACTTTGGGACACCCGAACCAAAAAATAAAAACTAAAATAATTGGTTCTTGTATGTGTGTATTTGTGTGTTATGTGTATGTATGTGTGTGTCTATGAAAACGAAAACCCCAAAATAAGAATTTGCTTAGACACCAAATTTTAAGATAATGTGACTCTTCCAGAGACGCGACACGAAGAATGTCAAGAAAATCGCTCCCAAATTACCCCTTACGTGGAAAGTTTTTCGAAATGTTCAAATGACTCAACCATTTATTTTAAATTCCATATATTGAAGATAATTAAATGGCAAATAATGTGTATGTTTTGAATTTCTCTTCATTCTGGATGACTTTTGCATAATCGGTTAACCTTAAGCGATAGACTAAACGTTGCTGCACAAAGAATGTACATCTCGTTAAAACAAATGACTAAATTGTTTTTGCGGTGTTTTTCTATATTACTTCTGGTCATGAAAATTGAACCGAGTTTTAATGTACACATGAGATCAGGTTAAAGAAGATTATACAATCGCTTTATTCCAGCGCATTTCCTTATTCCCCATGGAAATAAGTAATAATACTATTTCGTTTATTACCTTAATTACCATGAAGTAAATAGAATTAGGTTTTGTAAGGATAATTTGTTGCAGAATAGATAAAGTTACATAGAGGTAACACATCAGATTTTTATACTCAGTGCGATATTTTAAGTAAAATAATTTGCAAGATAGTTAAACAGTAGTTTGATTTGACGATGAACGCAGTTTCATCATTTTGATACCCTAATCGAGCGACTTGCATTTGGGAAGTCTCAGATTCAATCCCCGTTGACCATCTATGTTACCCATGGGCATTTTCTGGGACGCAAGTCGAAGGCGAGAGTTGTTCCTATCATCCCCGGAATTTCCTATCGCTCCATTCATCATTTCCTTCACACTTCAAAGCCGCACCGTGGCCGAGTGGTTAGACCACTCGCCGCTCACATATACGGGTTCGATTCCAAGCTACGAATGTGAGATTTGTGGCGGAAAAGCGGCGCAGGGGCGGGTTTTCTCCGGGTTCTTCGGTCTCTCCCGCCATCACATTCTACCTGTGCTCACATCTTCATTCTTCACCTGCGGTGCCACAAGTAATAAAAATGTGCGTTAAACACTACAAAAAAGCATTCTTCATACATTTTTCTGTTTCGGGGTTACAAATGTAGACGACGGTATTTCGATGCTGCGTGGAATTGTTACCGACCCTCAGCCGTTCCTGATCGCCAAGAGTTAAGAACCTATCTAGCTGGATAGTGCATTTGTTGTGGTTTCAATTTGGTAACTCTAGGCACCCAGACAGTTCTATGAAGCTGTTTCTGGTTCCGGTGGCCCGGTGTCTCCTCTCACCTCACACTTCCCACCCGAGGAAGACCCTAATCAGGCATAGGTACAATAGTTGTTTTTATTTTCTCTATACGCACTATGTACATAGTGTATAGAGAAGGTATTGCACTCCACCCAAAAATTCGATACCGAGATTTCATCGGAAATATATGTTTTAGGAGCCCCAATATCCAAAAAAAGCATTTTCACCAAAAGGTCCGTGTGTCCGTGTGTCAGTGTGCCCGTGTGCCTGTGAACACGATAACTCAAACACGAAAAGTCGATAAAATACCAAACTTGGTATTTAAGTTTGGTATCTTCCAAGAAAATCCCCCACCCCCAACTACCCTTTACATGGACCTTTTTTCGAAAATTTTAAATTCCTCAAAAATGGCTCTAACGATTTTAATTAAAATATCGTATATTAAAGATATTTACCTGACAAATAATATGTATGTCTTCAATTTTCTGGGAATAGCCTCTGAACACTACTTTATTCTGGATGAATTTTACAAAATTGCATAACTTCTAAACCGTAAGAAAGGGACAAAACTTACCACACAAAAAACGTAGAGCACATTAAAACACAATTTATGTTATATAAATTAATTTCGAGGAGTTGATCGTTTTTTTAGGTATTCCTTGTTTTTGGCTTCAGCTTTGAAAAACTTGTACTTTTCACATACAGGAATTTGTCAAGTCGTGTCCATACAAACAAAGGAACTTCAGTCACCTAGTAACCAACTTTTGACTTCACTTTAACCTATGATACTCACATATTTCACTTCTACTTACAAAGAGGCAAGTAATAAGACTATTTCTGCTAACTTTTTCTCGATTAGCATGAAGTAAATAGAAGAATAAGCTTATTAACAATAATTTGTTACACAGAAGTAGAGAAAGTCATGTGAATGGAACACATCAGATTTTTAGTCATAAAAAACAAAAATAGCAATTGTTTATTTAGCAAACATGAAAGTAATATATATTTTACAGAAACCCAAGAAACCGATCATAATGTTGCTCAGATTTGTCATCTGGGCTAAGAGTGAGTCACCAAAGCAGAAACGTGATTTATTAGCACATCACTACAGCTTCATCCTCAACAAAATGAATGCTGCATGAGCTCGACTATTCCATCCCACATTGTTTTGCTTGTTTTCTTTTGGACACAACACTCTAAGGAATGCTGCAGTCATTCACCAACAGGAAACCCTGTCAAGGTCTATCAAGCAGCACAGTTCAACAGCTCTTTACGATCACGTGCGAGGCAATAATATGCAGTTCTGGCTCCTTTCATTCCTTATCTGCTAAAGTTAAACCAACTGTCAATAATGTAAGCTTAAGAATCCAGTGTGTTCCACTCAACGACTTTCTCTATCTGCTCTGCACAAAAACTTATCACAAAATAGTCTTCTACTTTCTATTTCATACTAATCAAGATATTATCATTAGCAGACATGTGTTATTATTTAGTTCCTAATAAGTAGAAGAGAATTAAAGGAAGAAATGGCTAAAGCGACTGTGAAGTGTTTTAAAAGCTATCGCTTTGCAATTATAAATAATACCACGAGTGTTTTCATCTTGTGCTAAGAGATGCAAACACGAGTTGTGTTTGATAAGACAATTCAGCGAAATAGACTATCAATAATCTATAATATATAGGAAGAGAGATTTTTCACATGTTTTTCTCCACATCTCATCAACAAATTACTCTTAAAAACTTATACTTCTATTTACTTCATTTTAATCAGAAAAAATAGCAGATAATAGTAGTCTTATTACTTGGTTCCTTGTAAGTAGAAGCGAAATAAGAGTGCCATAGGTTAAAGTGATAGTCAAAAGCTGGTTGCTATGTCACTGAAGTTCCTTTGACTATATGGACAGCAGTTAACAAATTCCTATATGAGAAAATATAAGTTTTCATAGTAGAAACCAAAACCAAGAAATGACTCAAAAACGATATACTCCACGAAAAAAATGATTATAACATAGATTGTGTGTTTTAACGTGCTCTACATTTTTCGTGTAATAAGTTTTTGTCCAACTCTTACGATTTAGCAGGTATTCAAAATTCCGTAAAATTCATCCTGAATAAAGTAGTCTTCAGAGGCTATTCCCAGAAAATTCAAGACATACATTTTATTTGTCAGGTAAATATCTTTGATATACGAAAATGTAATCAAAATCGTTAGCCATTTTTAAGAAAATAAAATTTTTCTAAAAAAGTTCCTTCTAAAGGGTAGTTTGGGGTGGGGGGGATTTTTCTCAAAATCTTCGTGTCGCATCCCTGGAAGATACTAAACTTAAATACCAAGTTTGGTATTTTACTGATTTTTCGTGTTTGAGTTATCGTGTTCACAGACACACACACATACACACACACACACACACACACACACACACACACACACACGGACCATTTGTGAAAATGCTTTTTTTTAATACAGGGGACCCTAAAACATTTATTTCCGTTAAAATCTCGGTATCGAATTTTTGGGTGGAGTGCAACACCTTCTCTATACACTATGTACATAATACGTACAGAGAATGTACAAATTGATAAATGGTGCAAATACAATAGTCTTGTTTTCAACGAGAACAAAACAATTGACCTACGTTTTAATATTATTTGTCCTGCTTTTTTAACTGAAACTAGTACAAAATTTCTAGGCATTCTTTTCGAACCTGATCTAGGTTGGCGTTCGCATATTAAGCAGAAGTATATATATGTTACATGTTTTAGAAAGTCATGAGTGTTCCAATGTTTTATTATCAGTTTATTATGGACAAAACCATAGCTTTTTGAATTATGGTATTTTATTTTGGGGTAACCATGCTTTAGCTAAAAAAACTCTTTTATTACAGAAAAAGGCAATTCGAATTTTATGTGGTGTAGCCCCCCAGAACTAATTGTAAACCTTTATTTGTTAAGTTGGTTGTTTTAACTTTGAATTCATTGTTTGTGTTCCACTGCCTCTTATTTGCTAAGAAAAATAGTCACAAATAAAATCTATGTTCCGAAATCCATCTTCATCACACCAGAACTAGTTCCAATGTTTACATAAATAGATGTAAATATAGCAATATACAAGATTCATTTGAAATAATATCATTAAATGTATTTAAGAAACTCAGCAACAGCACTAAAGTTCTCTCCAATGAATCTTTTAAGAGGTCAGTGAAGCGCACTTTGATTTTAAATCCATTTTATTGTCTGGGTGAACTTTATAATGCTATCAATTATTATTTTCTCTACACGCACTATGTGCATAGTGTATAGAGAAGGTATTGCACTCCACCCAAATATTCCATACCGAGACTTCACCGGAAATATATGTTTTAGGGTCCCTTATATCCAAAAAAAGAATTTTAATAAAAATGTCCGTGTGTGTGTGTGTGTGTGTGTGTGTCCGGGTGTCTGTGAACACGATAACTCAAAAACGAAAAGTCGGTCAAATACCAAACTTGGTATTTAAGTTTAATATCTTCCAGGGATGCGACACGAAGATTTTGAGAAAATCCCCCCACTCCCAACTACCCTTTACATGGAACTTTTTTCGAAAATTTTGATCTTCTAAAAAATGACTCTAACGATTTTGATTAAAATGTCATATATTAAAGATATTTACCTGACAAATAAAATGTATATTTTGAATTTTCTGGGAATAGCCTCTGAAGACTACTTTATTGTGGATGAATTTTGCATAACTACTAAACCGTAAGAGATGGACAAAAACTTAACACACAAAAAATGTAGAGCACGTTAAAACACACAATTTATGTTACATACATTTTTTTCGTGGAGTTGATCGTTTTTGAGATATTCCTTTTTCTTGGTTTCATCTTTGAAAAACTTATACTTTTCTCATACAGGAATTTGTCAACTGTCCACACAAACAAAGGAACATCAGTCACATAGCAACCAGCTTTTGGCTTTCACTTTTACCTATGGTACTCCCTTATTTCGCTTGTATTTACAATAAATCAAGGAATAAGACTATTTCTGCTAATTTTCCTCGATTAATATGAAATAAATAAAAGATAAGCTTATTAACAATAATTTGTTACAGAGAGATAGAGAAAGTCATGTGAATGTAACACATCAGATTTTTTTCCTACAAATGCTGTTTTGTTGGGCTCATGAAACATGTTTGTACATATCTGACAAAGGAATAAGGTTTTTAAAAGATAAAATTTGTCCTATTTTACTTTGTTGCTAGAGAATGTGCTGTGTTCCAAGCAAGCATTCGATACTGAGGTTCCATTGAAAATACACGTTTGATTCCCTTGAAACCCATAAAAAGCATTTTAAAAAATCTAATGTGTTCCATTCACATGACTTGCTCTTATCTCTGCAACAAATTGCTGTTAGAAAGATTATGTTACTGTTTACTTCATGCTAATCAAGAAACAATTAGCAGAAATAGTCTTATTCTTGCTTCCTTGTAAGTAGAAACGAAATAAGGGAGTACCATAGGTTAAAATGATACTCAACAGCTGGTTGCTATGTGACTGAAGTTTCTTTGTATAGGCAGGAGTTGACAGATTCCTGTATGAGAAAAGATGTTTTTTTTTAAAGTTGAAACTAATAAAACTAAAACAACCAACTCTAGGAAAAAATGTATATGATATAAATTCTGTGTTTTATCGTGTTCTACATTTTTTAGAAAATCAAAATGTTCGAAAAAAGTTCATGTAAAGGTGGTTTCGGGTGGGGGGATTTTTCTCAAAATCTTTGTGTCGCATACCTGGAAGATACTAAACTTAAATACCAAGTTTGGTATTTTACCGACTTTTCGTCTTTGAATTATTGTGTTCACAGACACACTGATAGACACATACGGACCTTTTTTTTGGATACAGGGGACCCTAAAACATATATTTTCAGTAACATCTCGGTATTGAATTTTTTTGGTGGAGTGCAATGTCTTCTCTATACAAAGTAAAAAATGTATATAATATAAATTGCCTATTTTAAAGAGATATACATTTTTTGTGAGGTAACTTTTTGTACATCTCTTACGGTTTGCCAGTCATACAAAAGTCATCCAGAATGAAGAGATCTTCAGAGGCTATTCCCAGAAAATTCAAGATATGCATTTCGTTTGTCATAAAAATATCAAGGTATTTTAATCAAAATTATTAGACCCATTTTTGACAAATCAAGATTTTCATAAAATTTTTCATGTAAAAGGTAGTTTGTGTGGCAGAATTTTCTTAAAAGTCATGTCGCGTTCTTGAAAGATACCAAACTTAAATACCAAGTTTATTATTTATATGTTGTTGTTTTTTCGTTTTTGAGCTATACTGCACACACACACACACACACACACACACACACACTCACACGGACCTCTTTCTAAAAATCGTATGTGTTCTATACAATGACTTTCTCCATATTTCTGTAATGAATTATTGTTAAAAAGCTTATTCTTCTATCTACATCTTGCTAATCTAGATAACATTAGCAGAAACGGTCTTACTGCTTAGTTCCTTATAAGTACAAGGGAAATAAGGGAATCCAGTAGGCTAATCCGACAGTCAAATGTTTTAAAATATGGCCGCAAGGGAATTGAATCCGTTTTATTTTTATTTATTCTTTTTTTTATTTTGCGTGGCCAGTTGACCAGTTCCCGTGTGAGAAATATTTTAAAACTGAAACCAATAAATAATAAGGAATATCTCGAAAACGGCCAATTCCATGAAAAAAATGTGTATGATATAAATAGTGGCTTTAAGGAGAGTTACATATTTTGTGTAGTAAGTTTTTATCCATTTCTTACGGTTTACCAGTTATGCAAAATTCAGAAAAATCCATTCAGAATAAAAAGTTCTTCAGAGTCTATCCCCAAAAATTCAAGGTATACATTTTTAATTTGTCATGTAAATATCTGAAATATAAGACATTTTAATTAAAATCGTTATCCATTTTTAAGAAAATAATTTTTCCACGTAAAAGGTAGTCGGGGTGGGGGATTTGCTAAAAAATCTTCGTGTCGCATCCTTAGGAAATCCTGAACTTCATTCCCACGTTTGGTATTTAACCCACTTTTTTGAGCTATGATGCCCACAGACATACACACAGATTCAGGGAATCATAAAACATATATTTTCGGCGAAATCTCGGTATCGAATTTTTTGTTACAATTCAATATCTTCTGTGTACACTATGTACTTAGTACGTATAGAGAAAGTAAAAATCGAATGTGTTCCATTCACATGATGTCTTCAAGCTGTTCAGCTTACAAAAATTGTATTCAGAAAGTATATCTGTTGTTTACATTATGCTAATCAAGATAAACATAAGCAGAATTAGTCTAATTACGTGCTTCCTTGTAAGTGGAAGAGAAATAAGAAAATACCCAGGCTAAAGCGATAGTCTCGTTCTTTAAAAGCCGGTTGCTATGTGAAACAATTGAAATTCCAATCTCTTTGCTTTTCCAGGAGTAAACAAACGAGAAGGAAGATATCTTTCCGTCTGAGAAAAGTTTAAGTGGCTTAAAATTGAAACCAATGGGTAATATGGAGTATCTCAATAACGGATAACTCTACAAAAGAAATGTATATGCTATGTAAATGTGTGTTTTAATGAGATCTGCATTGTTTGTGTACTAAGTTTTTGGATATCTCTTACGTTTTGCCAATTATATAAAAGTCATCCAGAATAAAGAGGTGTTCAGGTTATTCTCAGGAAATTCAAGATACACATTTTGTCAGTCATAAAAAGATCTTAAACATGAAGTATTTTAATAAAAATCGTAAGTCATTTTTGAGAAAAAACTAAATTTTCGAAAAGTAATCCATATAAAGGATAGTATGGGGTTAGGGAATTTTCTTGAAAATCTTTGTGTGTATCCTTGGAAAATACTGAACTTTAATATCAACTTTGGTATTTGAGTTATGCAGACACGTACACACATATACATAGACACACAGATAGACAGAAATAAACACAGACCTTTTTCTAAAAATGCTATGGAATTTTTGGGCGAATTACAATACCTTCTCTATACACAATGTAGAGGGTACGTGTAGGGAAATTAAAAATGCTTTTTTTGCTACTCAGATTACCTCAAAACTTAAAATTTCCGGTGAAATCTGGACATCGAATGTTTGGGTGGAATACAGTACATATGGGCTAGGGAAAGTAAAAACTGAATACCCTCCGTCGAGTTTTAACCGCGACCTCGGGAACCAGAGTCGCGTGTTATCCAAGACTACGGAAGACGACATTGGATGACAACAAGGCAGATGAGAAAGTAAGCAAGCGTAAAGATTTGCTGCCGAAATTCAGGGACAGGCCTTGGTCATTTCGCACCAGGGAAAACAAGATTACAATCTCCAATAGCCTTCGGTTATTAGTGGTTTTCAACACGTGTGAGTGGTAATGTATAATAAAATATGGCAATTAAAGATTTCGTCTTCCGCTATTTATCTTCCTCGTATGTAGGACGAGCGCAGGACTGAAACCTCCCGTAACCAGGCAAGCTTAGCAGGTAACAATCCCCAAGCCTTCCGCAAAACCGGTGTAATTAGCCAGCAGGTGGGGTGGAATGGGTATGTCTAAGTTTTCCCTTGATTTCTTTCAGTGTACGACAAATTAGTTCACAGTTAACATGTTTTCCGACGAAACTGAAATTACGGCGAGTAGGTCAGAAAGGAAAAGTCCTCACTTTCGGATTCCAGAAGTGTTTAAAAAGTGGTGTAGCGCGATGGACGTGCAAAGTTAAAAGTTGCAAAAGTTTTATTAAAACCTTTTCCATTGAAGAAATAGATGTCCTGGTTATTCAAGAGGACTATAACCACGCGACACCACCTAGTGACAAAATTCAGAAACAGAAAGTACTTTGTGATCTGAAGAGAAAAGCTATGGGAGATATATGTGAAAGGCCATCAAAACTAATATATCAGCAACTGAAGAGAGAATTCACGGAAGAAGTAACCATTGAAACATCTTCCACTAGAAGTATGTAATGCTTCATCAAATATTATAAACACCAAACTGCAACTGTTACTTGTTTCGACCGGGAGGCTACATGCTATGGTGAGGCTTGGGGACTATGTACGAGGGCCGTTCAGAAAGTAGCCTCCGGTTGATTGCAAGAATTTCACCAAGTTAAATAAAAATATTTTAATATATACATCTTACAACTACATCTTTGCACTATTTTTCTACATAGTTTCCATAACCATTGAGGCACTTAAAGTATCTGTTCACAAGCTTTGAAATTCCTTCTGCATAAAAATCACCCGCTTGTGCCTGGAGCCAGCCTGTGACCGCATCTTTGAGCTCTTCGTCGTCATCAAACCGCTGGGACCCGAGCCATTTCTTCATATGCATGAAGAGGTGATAATCGCTTGGCGCCAGATCTGGGCTGTAAGGTGGATGGTTGACAACGTCCCACTTGAAGGACTCAAGAAGGGCTGTTGTTCTGCGAGCAGAGTGAGGACGGGCGTTATCGTGCAAAAAAACGATACCGGAAGTCAGCATACCACGGCGTTTGTTCTGTATAGCCCGTCGTATTTGTTTTAGTGTTTCACAGTACACGTCTTGATTAATGGTCGTCCCACGTTCCATGAATTCAACCAACAACACCCCTTTTGCATCCCAAAACACCGTTGCCATCAATTTTCGGGCAGAAAAATCTTGCCGGGCTTTTATTGGTTTGGTAGGCGAATTTGAATGTGCCCACATCTTTGATTGTTCTTTTGCCTCAGGGTTCACGTACTTAATCCAGGTTTCGTCCCCGGTCACGATTCTGTTTAACAATGGTTCACCTTCGGCCTCATAACGTGACAGAAAGTCTAATGCAGAGGCCATTCTTTGAGTTTTGTGGTGGTCGGTAAGAATTTTGGGCACCCATCGTGCACAGAACTTACGGTAACCCAATCTTGCTGTCACTATCTCGTACAAGAGAGTCTTAGAAATCTGTGGAAAATCAGTAGACAACTCCGACATTGTGAAACGTCGGTTTTCACGAACTTTTGCATCAACTGTCTGAACGAGTTCGTCCGTGACCAATGATGGTCTACCACTCCTCTCTTCATCATGAACGTTTTCTCGTCCACTTTTACATAAACGTACCCATTCACGGACCACTCCTTCACTCATAACTCTTGGTCCGTACACGGCACAAAGCTCACGATGAATAGCTGCTGCAGAATATCCTTTGGCTGTAAAAAACCTTATAACAGCACGCACTTCACATTTGGCGGGGTTTTCTATTGCAGTACACATTTCAAACGGCCACAAACACTAAACTATCGCAGGTACGACTTTCACTCGACCACGGCTTGATGCCGACTGACCTGCTGACTGCGTGAATGCACAGATGGCGTCGCTACTCCCCCCACTACCCGCACTGTGACCGATCGGAAGCTACTTTCTGAACGGCCCTCATAATTAGGGACCTTTAAGGGTCCGGAAGGCTTCGGTACCGCACTCTGGAGGACATAGGCCCGACACACACGTTCAGGTATACCTGTACAGGTAATACGGAATATGTGTGCCAGCCGCTGCAGGCCAAACTGCACAGGCGTAATGAGCGGAGAAGAACTCGTAGGTTAGTTTTGGCTTGTTCGTTGAATACATAGTCAACTCTAGTCGTTAATGATTATTTTATGTATAATATGATATAACAATAGTATAATAAGGTGGATACATGGCAACATGCCGGCATAGTATTAAATTTCTCAACTGACTTGCATTTTTCCGGTTAACCACAAAGTGATCTCAAATTACTTTGAGATGATATGATGGCTTACAATGTTGTAAGTACTTTAAGTCCCAGGAAGCATAGTATAGCCAACTATTATGGACAACTGTGATAATTTTAATTGTTTTCTTACAGAAACCGTGTGTAGGACAGAAGTTGGATAGGTAGAGTCAGACTGAAAATTTCAACGCCATAGCCGGGATTTGAGCAACGGATCTCCCGGTCTCTAGCCAGTTGCTCTACCACTGAGCTACTATGGCAACATGCCAGAATAGCACTAAATTTCTCAACTGACTCGATATTTCCCGGTAAATCACAAGGTAATCCAACTCCTATTTTGTACACGGCTTCTGTGAAAAAACAATTAAATCACTTAGAATTCAGTACAGTGAATTACAAGATACATCTTTGCCGTGTCGGAAGAAAAGGCACTCCTCCTATTACTCAAGTTTATTCAGTGCGAACGCCTACACTTTCGTATTTTCGACATGTTTTCAATCTGCACTCTCTTTCAGTGTTCACTGGTTTATCTACTAGCAGAAACCGAAGGAGGCCAGGCAGTGAGCAATGACTAGATAGTCCAATGCCTTTGGAATCACACTGTAGAAACCACGCCTACTCCAACAAGTCATAGTTATTCTCTGTGTGCTCCGAACCTCAATTCAGCAATTTTTTGAGCCGGACCGAGTTCTAACTATAACCCATCAATGCTGTTCGTTATCGAGAACTTCTTTAGAACTCTCTCAAATTGTTTACCCTTATATAATTTTTAACATGCGGGTAGCTATGCATGATGCAATAAATCCAAGACTTTAGGATCTTTATTGGAAATATTCTTGTTGTACCCCTACCTGAAAAAATAATCAACGTAATACTGCGCCGTGTATCCGCGTGAACTCAGGAATCTATAAATACAGATTGATTTGTATAGAACTGACATATTTCTTTCTTTAATTATTCCTTTGGAAATTCACTCAATTACCCAATTTTAGCACCAAATTAAGCAGAATGTTCTCGAGTTTCGAATCCTTGTCACTAGATGCGCCGATGTTTATGTTTTATTCCTAATTGCATTGTTGGCCCTGTTTCGACATTTTGTTCTTGTAGTCAACGTGAAAATGCAGTACAATGTAGAGCTGAGTCAAGGATATTTTCAGCAAGATGGCGCTACATGCCATACATCCAATGAATCCATGAGCCTAATTGCAAGTTTCTTTGACGTCCGAATAATTTCCAGGAACCTGTGGCCACCGAGATCTCCGGATTTGACCTCGCCGGACTTCTTTCTATGGGATTACTTAAAAGGCAGGGTTTATGCCACACGTCCCCAGACATTGGACAATCTGAAGCACAACTTCACAAAGGAGATTCAAGCTATTGACAACAGAGTCCTTCAACGAGTGGCTAGTACATGGAACGACGTGTTGAATTGTCCCTTCTGCTGGATGTAGGACATTTTCAACATTTGCTATAGAGGTAAATAATCTCCCAACATTCCTCTACAATTTAGGTATAATAAGTTGTGGCTAGAGTAACACGTTTTGAAACAATTAATTAGAGAAATGTGTCAGCTCTATATAAATCACCCTATAGAATGAAACCTTAACATTTAGGTCACTAGATATTTGGGTGTTTGGTGTACTTCAAGTCTCAATATTGTTGCTCTGCCCTGCTTCCAAAATTGTGCGAAATAAACCGATTAAAGGCTACCTAAGTTGCAGAGTTGCCAGTCTTGAGAGAATGTGCATAAATCAGGGTTCTACAGAGAGGTTGAAACCTTAGCATTGAACTCACTAGACATTTGAGTGTATAGCGTACTTCATGTCTTAAAGTTGTTGCTCTGCTTCTGAAATTACAAGCCTAACTTAAGTTCCAAAGTTGTCAGTCTTGAGCGCATGTGCAATTAAGGGATAAACAAAGAGATTGAAACCTTAGCATTGTAGTCACTAGATATTTGGGTGAATAGCGTACTTCATGTCTCAATGTTGTTCCTCTGCTTCCAAAACTTCACGAAATAAACCGAATAAAGGCTACCAAATTTCCAAAGTTTTGAGCGCAGGGATCTATAGAGAGATTGAAACCTTAGCATTTTAGTCACTAGATATTTTGGTGTATAGTGTACTTCATGTGTCAATGTTGTCGCTATGCTTCCGAAATTGCACGAAATAAACCAAATAAAGTTTACATATGTTCCAAAGTTGTCAGTCTTGAGCGCATGTGCATTAACTCATGGGTCAACAGAGAGATTGAAACATTAGCATTTTAGTCACTAGATATTTGGGTGTATAGCGTACTTTATGCCTCAATGTTGTTGCTCTGCTTCCGAAATTGCAAGGCTACCTAAGTTCCAAAATTGTCAGTCTTGAGCGCATGTGCATTAACTCAGGGTCTAGACGGCCCGGGTTCGATCCCAAGCGAGCGCATGTGAGATTTGTAGTGGACAAAGCGGTACAGGGGCGGGTTTTCTCCAGGTTCTCCGGTTTTTCCCACTATTGCATTCCACCGGTGCTCCATCTTCATTCCACCTGTCACCAGTGTTATCGCCTGCGGTGCCATAAGTAGTAAAAGCGAGCGTTAAATATTACAAAAAAAAAAAAAAACTCACGGATCTACAGAGAGGTTGAAATCTTAGCATTGAACTATTAGCTATTAGGGTGTATAGCGTATTTCATGTCTCAGAGTTGTTGCTCTGCTTCCGAAATTGGAAGGCTACCTAAGTTCCAAAGTTGCCGGGCTTGAGCACATATGCATAAGCTACGGAGAGATTGAAATCTTAGTATTATAGTCACCAGATATTCAGTGTATAGCATATTTCATGTCTCAATGTTGTCGCTCTGCTTCCGAAATTGGGCGAAATTAACCGAATAAAGGTTATCTAAGTACACAGTTGTCAGTGTTGCGCGTGTGAAAATCGTGAAAACTGGTCACGAGCAGTTGTTCTTTCACAAGTGCATACTTTGCGCAAATACAGCTCTTGGTTCCCGGAGCTATAGTTTTTGTTCCACAGCTGTCATATCTGGGGAGTGGGCCAGTTTGACAACAAGTCCGGAACCGCGTTCATGGTCGACTTATATAACGACATAACTATAATCCATTATCTATTAGCAATTAATGGCACTTGGAGGTCAAAATGCTTCCAAACTTCGACTCTTCAATTTAGGTTTGATAAAATAGGAATATACAGATTTAAAATGATACTATATATAATTGGATTTAAGGGTCGAATTTACTTTCTCTTCACGTACTATGTACAGAGTATTCAGAAGGTAGTGTATTGCACCCAAAAATTCGATACCGAGATGTCACATGGTATATATGTTTAGAGATCCCTTGAATCCAAAAATAAAAGCATTTTAGTAAAATGTCAGAGATGTGTCTGTCAGTCTGTCTGTCTGTCAGTGTGTGTGTGTCCGTGTCCGTGTGTCAGTGAACACGATAACTCAAAAACGAAAAGCCGGTAAAATACCAAACTAGGTACTTAAGTTTAGTACCTTCCAAGGATGCAAAACGAAGACTCTAAAAATGAAAACAAATAAAAAAAATTAAAAAAAATTCCCTTAACCCCAACCACCCTTTACAAGGAAAAATTTTAGAACATTTCATTTTCCTCAAAAATGGATCTAACTATATTTATTAAAGTACCGTATACTAAATATATTTCCACGACAAATAAAATTTATATTTTGAATTTTATGGGAATAGCCTCTGATGACATCTTTATTCTGGATGAATTTTTGGGAATTTTACATCACTGGTAAACCGTAAGAAATAAACAAAAACTTAACTTTATAGAAAATGTAGAGCTTGTCAAAACACAACATTTATGCTATACTCATATTCCTTGTTATTGGTTTGAGCCTTAAAATATTTATACTTTTCTCATACGGGAATTTCTCAACTCCTGTCCATACAAACAAAGGAAACTTGCGAGTCAGTTGAGAAATTCAATGCTATGCCGGCATGTTGCATGGTAGTTCAGTGGTAGCACAACTGGCTAGAGATTGGGAGCCCCGTGGTTCAAATCCCGGTTATGGCATTGAATTTTTCAGTCTGACTTTACCTATACAAATTGACCATAATAGTTGGCCATACTACGCATCCTGGGTCTAAAGTACTTACAAAATTGTAAGTCGCCATTTTAGATCTCTTTGTGGTTTACCGGGAAACATGCGAGTCAAATGCTAGGCCGGCAAGTTGCCATGGTAGTTCAGTGGGTGAACAGACGGCTAAAGACAGCAAGATCCGTGGTTCAAATACCGGCTATGGCATTGAATTTTTCAGTCTGACTCTACCTATCGAACTCCTGTCCTATACACGGCTTGTGTGAAAAACAATTAATCCAATGTAACTTCAGTCACAAAGCAACCAGGTTTGAGTTATCACTTTAACCAACGGTACTCCTTTATTTTGCTTCTTACTTACATTTCTGTTAATTTTTTCTCCATTACCATGAATTAAATAGAAAAGAAACCTTATAAAAATAATTTCTAAGTCATGTGAATGAATCACGTCACATTTGTTATTTGAGGTTTTCCTTATTTAAGCTCCAATTTAAATATAGTGGTTGAAAACCACATCTTTACCTTTTGTATTTTTTTTTATTTCCCGTAATTTAATTGTTTCACACTTCAAATGCACTTTTTTCCAATCAGTAATAAAAATATTGACTCTAAAAAATTATGACTATATAAATTAAAAGCTATTAGTGGAAAAATATTGAGATTTTATGTCACAGAAACTTAGACAATTTTTAATTTCTCTAGCCAGTAAGTTCAATGCACACAGTGAAAGAGAAGGCACTGCGTTCTACCCAAAATCAGATAGCGAGATTTCGGAGAAATACATGTTTTGAGACCTGCTGAATAGAAAAAAATATTTTTGGAAATATGCCCGTATGAATTGCCTGTGGGCAACATAACTCAAAAATGCAAATTTGCTTAAATACCAAACTTAGCAGTATCTTCCAAGATGCAACACAAAGATTTTAAAGAAAATCCCCCTCATCCAACTACTCTTTACATGGACCGTTATTCAAAAATTTTTACTTTCTCCAAATGGATTTAAGGGTTTTTGTTAAAACATTGTCTTTAAGATACATTTATGAAAACGTAATGCATAACTTGAATTTTCTGGCAATAGCCTCTGAAGACCTCTTCAATGAAATCCGTTTCTTTGCATTGCCAAGTGTTGACAAATTCCTGTATGTGAAACATTTAAGTATTTGAAAAGTGAAACCAATAACAACCAATATCTCAAAAATAGTCAGTCCTACGAAAAAAGGTATATAACATTGTAGGTATATAACAAGTAGAAGTGAAATAAGAAAATACATTAGGCTAAAGTGATAGTCAAAACTTTTAAAAGCCGGTCGCTAAATAAAACAATTGAAATTTGGTTCTGTTTGCTTGCTATGAATGACTTTTCGTTTGAGAGTCGCCCTCCGAGGTATAATGGTTACCATGCTAACTTCATATGCCCAATGTTGCGATTTAAACCCGGCGGAGGACGATGGATTTGCTCTGGCGTAAAAATCCTTTGCATGGCTTTCCTCAGAAGGGAAGTAAAGCCGTTGGTCCCGTGTCGTAGATTTACGGCACGTAAATGAACCTCAAGTCTTATAAAAAAGGCCTCTGAGCAAAAGTAAGCGGTCTTTCACGCCCTGTATATAATGGGACGCTGAAAACCACAGCAGTTAAAGAACGTCCATAAATAAAACTCCATTTTTTACTTTCTCTACACGTACTATGTCATAGAGTGTAGAGAAGGTATTGTGTTCCACCCAACAATTCAATATCGAGATTTCAAGGAAATGCATGTTTTGGGACTCGCTAAATCCAGAAATTTTTTTTTTTAGAAAATTGAACATGTCTGTCTGTGTATGTGTGTGTGTGTGCGTTTGTGGACAACATAGCTCAAAAACGAAAAGTCCGTTAATTTCCAAACTTGGTATTTAAGTTCAGTATCTTCCAAGGACGCGACATGAAGACTTTCAAGAAAATGCCCCCACCCCCAACTACCCTTTACATGGAAAAACTTTCGAAATGTAATTTTCTCATGAATGGCTCTAACGATTTTGATTAAAATATCTTATGTCTAAGATATTTAAATGCCAAATAAAATGTATATCTTCAATTTCGTGTGAATAACCTTTAAGACATCTTTATTCTGGCTTTCTTTTTTGTTGAATTTTACATAACTGATAAACCGTAAGTAATACACAAAGGCTTACTACACAAAAAATGTAGATCACGAAAAAACACACGATTTATGTCATATACATTTTTTTTTTTAGATATTCCTTGTTATTAGTTCTTACTTTGAAAAACTCATACTTTTCTCATACAGGAATTTGCAACTCCTGTCCATACAAACAAAGGAACTTCTGTCACATAACAACCTGCTTTTGACTATCACTTTAATATATTATTATTTCGCTTCTACTTATAAGAAAGCAAGTAGTAAGACTATTTCTGCTAATTCTTTCTGGATTAACATGAAGTAAATAGAAGCATAAGTTTTTTAACAATAATTTTTATAGAAATGTAGAGAAAGTCATGAGTATATATATATATATATATATATATATATATATATATATATACATATATGAAATAAATTAGTTGTTTTAAAGAAATGTTCATTGTTGTGTAATCAGTTTTTGTCTATATTTTACTTTTTAACCGTTATGCAAAATTACGTAAAACTCATCCAGAATAAAGACCGCTTCAGAGGCTATTCCCATAAAATTCAAAATATAAATTTAATTTGTGATGTATCTTTAACATATGCCATTTTATTCAAACATTAGAGCAATTTTTGAGAAAAAAATTGCAAAAATGTTGTTTATGTAAAGGGTTCTCTGCTGTGAGGGGATTTTCTTAAAAATCTTTGTATCGAATCCTTGGAATATACTAGAGATAAATATCAAGTTTGAAGTTTTCATTTTTGAGCTATGCTGTTCACAGACACACACGGACCTTTTTAAAAAATCTGATGGTTTCATTCACATGACTTTCTCTACATCTCTGTAACAAATTATTGTTAAAAAACGGTATACATTAGGTTAAAATGATAGTCAAATCTTTTAAAAGATGGTTGCTATGAGGGTGAAATTCGTTTCTTTGCATTGCCAGGATTTGACAAATTCCTGGATGTGAAAAGTTGAAACTGCAACAAATAACAAGGAATATCTCAAAAATGGTTAATTCCACGAAAAAAAGTATGTGACATAAATTGTGTGTTTCAACGAGATCCACCTATTTCTTGGAGTAAGTTCCTGTTTATCTCTTAAGATTTACTAGTTATGTAAAATTCAACAAAATTCGATTAGAATAAAGAGGTTTTTAGAGGTTATTTCCATAAAATTCAAGATATGCATTTTATTTGTCGTATAAATATCTTTAATATTTCTTTCGTAATCGGCTTACCCTCTCCGTATTTGTAGGCCTGACGCCCCCCTAGGACTTAAAAACCAATGCTTAGGGGTCAGAAGCCTGTCGGGGAGCCAACGGCAGATAACCACAGAATGGAGAACCTGTTACAAGGGGTAGGCCCATAGTCAGGCATGAACATGAGGAAGTGGATGATATGAAATGTAAAGCGAAATCAAAATTAAATGAATTGGCGTTTTATTTATGGACGTTCTTTAACTGCTGTGGTTCTCAGTATCCCAATTTATACTGGGCGCGAAAGACCGCTTCATTTTGCTCAGATGCCTCTCTATCAGTTCTTTTACGTGCCGTAAATCTACGATACGGGACCCATGGATTTACTTGCCTTCCGAAGAAAGCCATGCTAAGGATTTTTACTCCTGAAAAACTCGATGATTGGAAATGTGATGATGGAGCAATTGGTAGAGTGAGTGGCGGGGAAGACCCGGAGAAAACCCGCCCAGACGCCGTTTCGTCGCGGGCGCTTGGGATCGAACTAGGGTATTTTAATCAAAATCGTTAAAGCCGTTACTGAGAAGATCAGAATTAAAAAAAAAAAAAATCATGTAAAGGGTAGTTTGTGAACTTTTCTTGAAAGTCTTCCTTGGGACATAAAAACCAAGTTTGAAGTTTAATGGTCTTTTCGTTTTTGAGCAATGCTGACCATATAGACACACACCGGACCTTTTTCTAAAAGTGTTTTTTTTCTATCTCAGGGATATATTTCCAACGAAAATTCAAGCTATTATGTACACTATATGCACATGCGTGCTAAAAAGAGTAATTAATTTCGTAACAACTGTTTGTTTAGCCATATAGAGGGTAGTGAACACATGTGACGTAACACCACATTTTTTTTTGAATAAGTAGCACGCTAGCTTGGGTGTCTTAATTAAAACACTTAACAGAAGAGCAAGAGTGGGGATATAACCTGCCGAAAATTTTCTCCGCACAAAGCAGACACGCATGCGCGTAAGCCTTGGGAGAAATCTGTTTTGTTACAAAGAATATTTAATGTTACAGAGCAAAGCTTGTACAGGTTTCATAGTTCAATGATTTTCCGCCATCGTGAACGCTGATGTAATACAAAGGTTGTTTGAAAATGTTGCAGGAATATAAGCTACTTTCAGGTATTTATTTTTTTGCCTTCCTTCCTTTATACCATAGAATTCTCGCAGTTGCACGAATTTTGTTACAGATGCCTTCAGGGTAGATATACAAGCCTCATCATGTGTAAAAAAGCCTTTTACGTAGGTTATGTAAAAGTATTTCCTTTATAACTGACCATACAGGTAAAACATCTCAGTTCTTATTAACGAGCTAAAATAAGTTTGATTTACGTTAAAACTACTTTCTTCCTTTAGTTGAACTTGACCCATATTTAACTACGTCACAGAATTTCCAAATTCTTTTCCTTACCACTTGTTACTTTATACACATTTAATATTTAAAATGCTTCATATTAATACACTTTTAGAGTATATTTGAATATTAATAGCAAAAATAAATCAGCAATTATACTATTATTACTTAATTAAATTGGCTGTTTTGACTATATTTATTCTATATTCTTATAATTAATATTAATATATTTATGATAAAAGAGTTAATACTCACTTTAATTTACTCTTCAAAAATATAAAACATTATAGAAGAATGAATATACTATTGCTTTATCTGTCAACGAGTTTTTTGAATTTTAATAGAGCATCAGTAGTATACAAAATGTAATTAAAATCGTTATTAATTTTAATAAACTGAGATAAAGAAGTAAATGATTTAGTACTGCTACCCTATGGTACAGATTCATAAAGAAGTATCCTGATAAAAGTGAAAAACATGTCCATTAATTAATTAGTTATTTGTTTATTTATTGTACACAGTATCCGAACATATACTGGACAGTACACTATGAAAAATTCTAAGAATTCAACAAATGCTACATAAAAGTCTTTTAAAGTGATATCAGTATTAAACACATTATTTCTGTTTTAAAATAAATGCCATATTGATGAGTCAAGATTAAATAACTGCTAAGGAACGTTATTTCTGATTTAATAACCATGGACCAAAATTCTTGTGAATTTTACATAGTCTGCTGATAAATAGATTTTTTGTAACATATTTGGCTGTCTAGAATTTTAGAACCGCAAATTGCCACTGCAAAATGTTTATATATACACATAACAACTCTAATATACAAAAATGTGTGTAAGGTTTTTTTTTTCTTTAATGCAAAGAGGTTAACAGTGTTTGTTCTCTGTGTACTACTTACCTAGTATTAAATATTATGGCGCCAAGATACACAACACATTGGCTTTGTGTCCCATTTCAACCATATATATTCTTTATTTCCGAAGTTGTTATGCAAAATTCATGTTTCTGTTTAACTGTGATTTGTTAAAGAAAGGAGATTTAAAATATTATAGTTGATTATTTTTAATAATTCTATAAGGCCAAAATTATCCATATTATTCATTAAACTTCTCATCAATGTAGTACATGATTATTTTCTCTACACGTTCTATGTTATGGTATTATATTCCACCCAAAAATTCGATGTTGAGATCACTGGAAATGCATGATTTAGGGAACCCTCTATCCAAAAAAGTATTATTTGAAAAATATCAGTGAGGGCCTGTGAAGGTGATAACTCAAACACGAATAGTTGGTAAAATACCAAATTTTGTATTTAAGTTTAGTATCTTCCAAAGATGCGACACCAAGATTTTCAGAAAATCCTCCCAACCCATAAATTCCCTGTTATAGGAAAACTATTTCCAACAATTTTGATTTTGTCAAAAATGGCTCCAATGATTTCAATTGAAATACAGTATATTTAAGATATTTACATGAAAAATAAAATTTGTGGGAACAGCCTCTGAAGCCCTGTTCGTTTTGGACAGCTTTTGCATAACTGGTAAACCGTAGGAGATTGACATAATATTACTATGTAAAAATAATGTAGGTCTCGTTAAAATACATTTTTCACATCTTTATCATATTTTTGAGTCAAATACAATTTTGTTATTTGTTTCAATTTTAAAATGTCTATAATTTCCTCAAAGGGAATGAGGTGTATCATTTTTCTTACTCCTGGTAAGCAAAGGATGTAATTTCAAGGCCATTACATACGATTAGAAATGATAATCTCATAAAATAAGGATTAATATAACAACTGCAATAAATTAAATGATTGACCCTATTTCATGAGGTATAAGCATCTTGATAATCAAAATATGGTCATAGTATACCAGCTAAGCCTAAAAAGTATTGAGGAAAAAATGTTAAATTAACTGCAACAAATATTGTTAAAAATTGAGCCAGGTTTTAAAGGATTTCACTGTTGCCTAGTAGCTTATTTGCATCTACAATTATTAAATTATTTGTTTTTTAAGGACGCAGGCAATTGTCAGGAACATATCAGCCTCACCGGTGTGTCAGAATTTCGTTCCGCAAGAGTTGTTTAACATGTCAGTAAATCTATTGGCACGGGACTGTCATTTTTACTTTCTCTACACGCACTATGTACCGAGATTTCACCGGAAATATATGTTTCAGGGTTCCATGTATCCAAAAAAAAAAAAAAAAGCATTTTCACAAAAAGGTCCGTGTGTATATGTGTGTGTGTGTGTGTGTGACACACAATTTAGTCATTTAAGTTTTTATCGTGAAGTTGATCGTTTTTTAGATATTCCTTTTTATTGGTTTCAGCTTTTAAAACTTATACTTTTCTCATACAGGAATTTGTCAAATCCTGTCCATACAAACAAAGGAACTTCAGATACATACCAACCAGCTTTTGACTATAACTTTAACCTATGGTACTCGCTTATTTCGCTTCTACTTACAAGGAAGCAAGTAATAAGATTATGTCTACTACTTTTTTCTCGATTATCATGAAATAAATAGAAGCATAAGCTTTTTGACAGTAATTTGTTGCAGCGATGTAGAGAAAGGCATGTGAATGGATCACATCAGATTTTTAAGCACATATAAAAGCCAACGGGTTTGTACGCGCGACCTAGAAACCAGAGGGCCAGCGACTATCCAACTGACCTACCTACCCATAGCAATATTTGTGTCTACAAATAAATAAATATGTAGCAAACGTTCATCTGAGTTGAGTTGAAGTAGTAGTGGAAAAGTACATTTTTTTGTAAGAATAGTTTATTGAACACTATTTTTTGTTGTGCGATTCACACACAGATATAACTTTCTAAAAGTATAATGTGCTCCATCCACATACTTTTTTCTAGCTGTTAAACAAATAAACCTTCATTACAAAATACTATTTCTTTATCTGCTTTATGCTAATCGAGATAAACATTAGCATAATTGGTCTTATTTTATGCTTCCTTATAAGTAAAAGGGAAGTAAGGGAATACATTAGTTGTCGCCCTTCGTGGTGCTAGCTTCATATACCAAAGGTCGCGGGTTCAAACCTGGCATGGCTTCCTTCGGAAGGGAAGTAAAGCCGTTGGTCCCGTGTCGTAGATTTACGGCACATAAGAGAACCTCAAGCCTGATAGAGAGGCCTCTGAGCACAATTAAGCGGCCTTTCACGCCCAATTCAGAATGTAACGCTGAGAACCACAGTAGTTAAAGAGCGTTCATAAATAACACGCCATTTACATTTTGAATACATTAGCTAAAACGACAGTCAATTCTTTTTAATGCTATGGCTATGTAAAACAATTGAAAAACGGTTTTCTTTTGCAAAGTTTGAGTAGTTTATTATAAGAAGAACTATCTTGGAAACAGTTAACTATACCAAAAAATATGTGTATACTATATAAATTGTTTATCTTAATGAGTAGATACTGCATTTTTTGTGTAGTAAGTTTTTATGTGTCTCTTACGGTTTACCAGTTATTTAAAACTCAGCAAAATTCATCCAGAATGAGGAGGTCTTCAGATGCTAATCCCAGAAAACTCAATATATACATTTCGTTTGTCAAAAAAATATCTTAATGTGATATTTTATTCAAAATCATTAAAGCCATTTTTTAGAAAGTTATAATTTTAGAACAATACTACATGTAAAAAGTAGTTGGGGATAGGGAGATTTTCTGGAAAGTCTTTGAGTACCCTTAGAAGATACAGAACTTAAATACCAAGTTTGGTATTTAACGGACTTTTCGTTTTGGAGCTATGCTGCCCACAGACACATACACACGATCACGTTTTTAATTTTTTTGCTTTTAGAGGCGTCTCAGAACATGTATTTCTGCTGAAGTCTGGTGTAAAAATTTTAATATAATACAACACCTTCTCTATCCACTATGTACATTGTACATAGGTGCTAGAGAAAGTAAAAATACAGAGATCCTGAAAACATTAAACTCTGAGATGTGTTCGCATGGAATGTTTGGACGGAATGTGGTACAGGAAGCAAAAAATAAAGTTTTTATCCTTATTTTTAAAATTAAGTGGCGTAAAAACGAACTGCCACAATTATATCACCATCTGTGAAGTGACATTTATACATTTCTCTTAAGCGATTGATGATAAAGCAAATTACTCAGTTTATTTATTTACTGTGTAGAAGAATTCATTAATAGCGCGATCCTTAAAAATATCGACCATTTAACTTTAATGAGCAGTGATAATTTTATACAATATACAAAACAGGATTTTATCCGAGGTAATTTAAGAGAAGTTGGAGCTACTGGCAAGAAGATAATTGAAGGTCGAAAGCAGTTAATCACTTTTTGTGATTGTAAGTATATTTATAATCCGGTCTCTTGAATCTTGTTTCAATTCAATCACTATTCAGTAATTAAAGGTTTTAAAAAACGTAAATGATTGCTGTAGATATTAGTACTTTACCTGAAGATCTGTGTAACCATTGTTAGGTCTAACTTCCTCTTAGTAATGTAAACAATAATGCGATACGGAAAAATATGTTTTTGGGACCTCCGATTATAACAAAGTAGTTTTAGTTTCTCCACATGTACTATGTATCTACTTATGTATGGAGAAAGTATTGTACTTACACCCAAAAATCAAATACCAAGATACATGTTTTGGGACCCATTGAATCAAAAAAAAAAAAAAGTATTTTTTAAGAAAAACTTTCGCGTGTGTGTCTGTCGTTGTGTGTGTATGTGTGTCTGTCTGTGGGCAGCATAACTCAAAAACGAATAGTCCATTAAATTACAAACTTGTTATTTATGTTCAGTATCTTCCAAGAATGCGACACGAAGATTTTCAAGACAATTTTAACGATTTTGGTTAAAGTCCCTTATATTTAAGATATTTACATGACAAACAAAATATACATCTTGAATTTTCTGGGAACACTCTCCGAAGACCTCTTTATTTTGGATGAATTTTTCTTTATTTGCATTTTGCATAACTGGTAAACCGTAAGAGATAGACAAAATCTTACTACACAAAAAAGTATATTTTGTTAAAACACACAATTGGTGTCATATCAATTTTTTTCGTAAAGTTGACCGTTTTCGAGATATTCCTTGTTATTAGTTTCAGTTTTAAAATATCTTTCTCATACGGGAACTTGTCAACTCCTGGCCATGCAAAGAAAAGGATTTCAATCCCATAGCAACCACATTTTAAAACATTTTACTGTCGGTTTAGTCTAGTGTATTCCCTTATTTCCCTTCTACTTATAAGGAACTAAGTAATAAGATCGCTTCTGTTAATGTTTATCTCAATTAGCATGAAGTAGATAGATACAAGAATAAGCTCATGAACAGCAATCACTCTGAATGGGACACATCAGATTTTTTTAAAACAAAATGTGTGTGTGTTTGTATATCTGTGGCAGCACAAATCAAAATGAAATGTCCATTAAATGCCAAATTTAGCATTTAAGTTCTCTTCTAAGAATTCCACAAGAAGATGTCAGTAAAGTCTCCCATCCCAAACTACCCCTTACATAGAACATTTTTCAAGGATTTTGATATTCCTAAAAATTCCTCTAAGGATTTTGATTAAAGTACCATATTTTAACACAGGCGACGCCGTGAGTAGTTCGACCACTCGCCTTCCACCTAGGCGGCCCAGGTTCAATCCCAACCACCCGCATGTGGGATTTGTGGTGGACGAAGCAGTGATAGAGCGGGTTTTCTCCGGGTCCTCAGGTTTCCTTCGCCACCAGTCCCACTAATTACTCCATCATCACCTTTCCTATAATCCATTTCGCTTGCATTTCATATTTACACTTGCTCACGCTCGTGCCTGGCTCCGAGACAGGCTTCTGTCCTTTAGGCTTCCACTTGTGTAAGTCCTAGTGTGGTGTATATGTTGATATTTCTGGGAATGACCGCTGAAGACTTCTTCATTCAGGGTGACTTTAATATATCTAGTAAACAGTTTACAACACCTTAAAATATAGACATGGTTAAAACATGCTGTTTTTGTTATATACCTTTTGTAGTGTTAGCCATTTCAGAGATAGACCTTGTTATGGTTTAAATTTTACAATACTTGAACTTTTTCTCAAATGAAAAGCTATTTTACTCCTGGTACTGCATAGAGAACCGAATTGCAATTGTAATGCATTGCGATAGCTTTTAAAATTGTCGCTTTCGCTTAGTGTATTTCCCTTATACTTGCAACAAGAAGGTAACAAGAACATTTCAGCAAATGTTTCTCTGGATTAATGCGATGAAGATAAAAGAATAATCTCTTTTAAGAATATTTTGTTTGCAGAACAGATAGAGCAAGTCATATAATGAAACATATTAGATGTTTAGTAAAGCAAATATTAATGTGTACCGTTGAATTAATGGTTTAATGCATAAAGTTCTAGAAAATTAAATTCTCAAAATTATTGAATAAAAAAACTGAACCTCACCGAATGTGTAGAAGAGAGTAGAAACTTAACCTTTATTGCATATAATTGATCAAAATGTATTACATAGTTCCATTTTATGTGTGTGTGTGTGTAAATGGAAATGGCGTGCTATTTATGGACGCTCTTTAACTGCTGTGGTTCTCAGCGTCCCATTCTATATTGGGCGTGAAAGACCGCTTAATTTTGCTCAGAGACCTCTCTTATCAGGCTTGAGGTTCTTTTACGTGCCGTAAATCTTCGACACGGGACTAACGGCTTTACGTCCCTACCGAAGGAAGCCATGCTAAGGATTTTTACACTCGAAAAAATCCATCGTCCTCCGCCGAGTTTGAACCCGCGACCTTGGGTATATGAAGCTAGCATGGTAACCATTACACCACGGAGGGCGATGTGTGTGTGTGAGAGAGAGAGAGAGAGAGAGAGAGAGTAAATAAAACCGAGTATTTTCATTTAATTAAAAAATTTAAGTAGAGTATTTCTGACTGATACTGATGGATAATAGATAATAATATTTACTTCAGAAGTAACTTGTATTAGTTTCCCATCAAAAATATATTTTAGTGCTTATTAACTATACATATAAATACACTTGGATTTTATACGGTTTATATGTTGATTTCGGCGAACCCAAAAATCTCTTAAGAGTGGGGAATGTATACTTGCACCCTACTTAAGTTTCTAAGTGACATAATTCAAAAAGTAATGGTAATTACGAATAGAGGTAACGAGATGCTGAATTCACTTGTGTTCGTTCTCCCTCGATTATTGCCAAGGTATCCAGTTGTAATGCTCAAAGTAATGGCCGCGCTCGCCAAAGCGTCTCTCGCTTTGATGTTTCGCAGCGCAGGGGATCGTGGGTTCAAGTCCCGCCTTGGGCATGGGTGTTATATGTTTGTGTATGTGTGTGTAAAAAGTAAAACAGAAATTCAGTAATCATACAGTAATCAAAGTAAAAACATTAGGTAAATAAAAAGTAGGGTATACAGCGCCGGAGTCCCGATCAGATTCCGGAACTGTATTTAAAAAAAAAAAAAAAAAAAAAAAAGCAATGTAATTCGCCCTCTGTGGTGTAATGGCTACGATGCTAGGGGTCGCGGGTTCAAAACCGGGGGAAGGCGATGGTTTTTTCGGGCGTAAAAATCCTTAGCATGGCTTCTTTCGGAAGGGAAGTAAAGTCATTGGTTCCGTAAAGTGAACCTCAAATCTGATAAAGAGGCCTATGAGCAAAATTAAGCGGTCTTTCACTCCCAGTATAGAATAGGATGCTGAGAAGCACAGCAGTTAAAGAACATCCATAAATAAAACTCAATTTCCACTTAAAGTAATATAAAGCTACTTCACATAATTTAGCAATACTTACAAAATGTACCTCTTTTCTTAAATCTGTTTCAGTAAAACAGAAAACAGTAAGAATGTTATTTATCCTTGGGAATTATATAAATTTTTATCGAGATATGTACCCCTTTTTATTGTTCCTTTCTCTACCAAGTACAATGATGTTGGTAGAGAAGATACTGTATAACGAGATTTCACCGAAAATATATGCATTCAGCTTCCCTAAATAAAAAATAATCTATTTTTAGAAAAAAGCCCGTGTGTCTGTGAGTAGCATAACACAGAAATGTAAAGCATAAAGTTTAAATTTAATATCTTCAAACAAAAAAAAAAAACAAAACAAAAAAAGACACGAAGAAACTAACTTTTACATGGAAGAATGTTTGAAAATGTTTATTTATTAAAATGGCTCGAATAATCTTGATTAAAATACCGTATATTAAAACTATTTATATGTCACATGTATATTTTATATCTTCTGGGAATAGCCTCTTTGGATGACTTTTATAACTGGTAAACCATAAGAGACAAAAACTTGGTGTACAAAAATTATAGCTAAACACACAAATTAAATCACATGCACTTTGTGGAGTTTACCATTGCCAAGATATGCCTTGTTATGGGTTTAGATTTTAAAATACTTAAACTTTTCTCAAACGGGGACCCTCTCGACCATTTACCTCTCGATTTTGTTTTATGCCCAAGCTTACGGGAAAAAAAATTCATTGACAATCACGTAACAACTCTTAAAGCTTTCGACTGACCTTTTATCCCCTTCTTTCCCTTCTACTTACAAGGAGAAAAGTAATAAGACTATTAAAATGTATATCTTGAATGCTGTGGAAATAGCATCTAACACCGTCCTCATTCAGAAGAAATTTTAATAACTAATAGGAGTAACAGACAAAAACGGCTAAAAACATATATGTACGATATATAAACAGTAATAATAACTCCATGGCACGACAGCTCACAAGGAACCTTGACCTACCGCTCGGCCGCTGCGTCTCCCATCTCAACCCATGGCAGACGTCATGGATGGGGTGCAGTATTGGAGGGTGAGACGTGGTCAGCGCCTCGAACCCCCCCCCCCTGGCCAGTTAATGTGATCCTCTTGATCCGGAGCCGCTGCTTCTCCATCAAGTAGCTCCTCAATTGGCCCCCCCAGGGATCTCACGAGGCTGAGTGCACCCCGGACCAGGTTGAAAAATCCCCACGCCGGTATGGGATTCTAACCCAGGACCACATATAAATAATATATATATTTAAATTATTTTCTTGTACCAAATGTCATTTTAAAAATATCCGTTATTAACGGTTCGAATTGTGTAATACTTTGATTTTATTTCTAAGTCCTTTCGATGTTTATGTCTCTCTCAATGACTTAGAAATATTCATTACTGTTGAATCTATAGTAAAGGTGTTTCTGCAGAAGTTTATCATATGTAATATACGAGACCTCCAATTTTTTTGATAAATTGCTCGCGAATTTCTTTAGAGAAAAGTTGTTGCTCGAGTTGTATTTCATAAGATTATCTCGTGGATAAAATAACAATGATTAGCCTATATGGACACGAAGAATAATATTCCTAAAAGCCTATTTGTCTTGACGTATATTTGCACCGAAATCACTGCAACTTGATGTCCATATCGTAAATTTCAGATACATTTGTATTGCTACATTCTATTATTTCGGCGTAAAATAAACACATTTTGGAACTTCCTCAATTATGTACGGGAATATCACTGCACATTTATACTATTATTATGAGACGAACATTAGTTCAGAAAGAAAACAAATACACGTGGATGCGATAAATTTAGAAAAAAAAATTGCTCGTGGGTGTGATAAAAACGATTAAAATGCAGAGATAATGAGTTCCGATTGGTTGGAATTTGACGCGCCAATGTACTACGATCACGTGTCATAAACGAAATAGTCTAAGTAAAATGAACTAAATGCAAAAATAGGCTTCTATAAGAATGTTAATAAGTTTTAGAGGTTAGGGGCCCTCGTAAGTATATAACATATATTTTATTTCAATATATTTAAATTTAAATTACGGTATTTTACGTAAAAGACGATGTAAAGCTCTGATTTTGTAGTTTAACGTCCTTTAATATGAAAGGTTATATCGGACGATGAATGAGATTTATGAAATGATGCTCAAAGGAACCAGTCTCTACAGTTTAAAGTTACTCTTCTTCTCAGCATAGCGGTAAAACCCCGGAAAACTATTATCCCGTATTTACTTTCTCTGCACGACTACGTACACAGAACACAAATAGTAATAGACATCGAATTTCAGATTGTCTGTAGGGACTTTACAGGGTGGTCTTCTGATATCCGCTGGCCCCTCCGTCACTCTAATTGGATGGGTTGTAGTTTGCCTGTTGTAATAAATTATAATTCCATATTTTTACTTTCTCGATACCGAGATTTCATCGGAAATATATGTTTTAGGGTCACCTTTATATAAAAAAAGAATTTTCACAAAAGGGTCAGTGTGTCTGTGAACACGATAACTCAAAAACGAAAAGTCGGTAAAATATCAAACTTGGTATTTAAGTTTAGTATCTTCCAGGGATGCGACACGAAGATTTTGAGAAAAATCCCCCCACCCCAAACTACCCTTTACATGGAACTTTTTTCGAAAATTTCAATTTTCTCAAAAACGATTCTACTGATTTTGATTAAAATTTCGTATATTAAAGATATTTACCTGACAAATAAAATATGTATCTTGAATTTTCTGGGAATAGCCTCTGAAGAGTAGTTTATTCTGGATGAATTTTACTGAATTTTGAATAACTGCTAAACCGTAAGAGATGGACAAAAACTTATTACAAAAAAAAATGTAGAACACGTTAAAACACACAATTTATGTGATATACACTTTTTTCGTGGAGTTCGCCGTTTTTGAGACATTCCTTATTTTTGGTTTCTGCTATGAAAAACGTATACTTTTCTCATACAGGAATTTGTCAACTGCGGTCCGTGCAAACAAAGGAACTTCAGCGACATAGCAATCAGCTTTTGATTATCACTTTAACTTATGGTACTCCCTTATTTCGCTTCTACTTACAAGGAAGCAAGTAATATGGCTATTTCTGATACTTTTTTACTGATTAGCATGAAGTAAATAGAAGTATAGGCTTTTAAGAATAATTTGTTGCAAAGATGTAGAGAAAGTCATGTGAATGGTACACATTAGATTTTTTCTATTGCTTGGTGACAGACAGCAGATTGCAAATGTGCAAATGAGCAGATGTGTTGTGCAGTATTGAATTAAACGTTTCCAGGAGCGCGGTGAAGATGGGTTAAAGATGCGTTTAAAATCGGGAAAGCCAAGAAAAACAACGGCGGAAGTCGATTCTAAGATTATAAATGCAAGTAGATATGAACCATTTAAACCGTCTACAAGAATACGCCGCGATCTGAAGCTATATTGCTTCCTTACTACGGTGAGAAGTTGACATCCATCATCGAAAGGCAGCAAAGAAAATAAGACTTGACTGAACAGCTCCGCAACAGTCGAATGTGGTTTGCCCTTGAACAGACAGATTTAGGCAGCTAGTGATTTTCTTAGATGAAAAGGATTTTTGCTCTAATGAGGATGAGCGAATGTAGGTATTTGTGCCGACCAGACAATATTTGATATGTTGTAGAACACGTGGTTGCCAAGAAAAGAAGTGGCCGCATAAGTGTGGGATTTTGGGTTTAGAGAATCACAAACAATACTGATTACTTACTACCTCTCAGTTTTATTCTCCATCAGATCAAACCTCATCACCACCGTAACTTTAGGCATTGTACCAAAAGCAAAATGTTCTACCAGACGTACATAAAACAATTCTGCAAACTCCAAACATCTCCAGAACCTGCTTATATTCATGTAAATTTCTAAATGTCTAAGTTTCTCTGTAGTCCCGATTAACCATGCGAAAAGTCACGTTACCTAATCTCACTTCCAGTTGAGGGAGGTGGCTATATCTATTAGCGAATGAATTGACAAACCGAATATAGGTATGCTCTATTGGTTCGATACAGAACACTCACCTACAAGGGGGCAGTATCAGCCAATAAAATGAAAACATGACGTAGTACAGTACCCTACAAACGGTAAGGAATGCAGTGTACGGAGCACGTCAGTACTGATTTCTTTTTGTGCCTTCTGTACATAGTGTATGTAGAGAAGGCATTTTATTGCACCCAAAAATTTGATACTGAGATTTCACCCCTGAATCCAAAAAGAAGCCTTTTTAGTAAAATGTCCGTGTGTCTGTCTGTTTGCCAGTGTGAGTGTGTGTGAGTGTGTGTGTGTGTGTGTGTGTGTGTGAGCAGCATAGCTGAAACACGAAAAGTCCCTTAAATACCAAACTGGGTATTGGAGTTCAGTATCTTCCAAGGTTGCGACACGAAGATTTTCAAGAAAATCTCAACCCGCAACTACCCTTTACATTGACTAATTTTAGAAAATGTTGATTTTCTAAAAAAATGGCTCAAACAATTTTGATTAAAATAGCATATATTAAATATATTTACACGACAAATGAAACGTACATCTTGAATTTTCTGGAAATAGACTAAGAAGATATCTTCATCCTGTATGCATTTTGCGGAATTTTTTTATAACGGCTATACCATAAGAGATAGACAAAAACTTACTTGATGGAAAGTGTTGAGTTCGTGAAAACACAGAATTTTTCTTATATAATTTCTTTCGTGGAGTTGACCGTTTTTGAGATATTCCTTGTTATTCGTTTCAGCTTTAAAATACTTTTACTTTTCTCATACGGGAGTTTGTCAACCCCTGTCCAAACAAACAAAGAAACTTCAACCACAAAGCAACCAGTTGACTATCGATTTAGTCTATGGTACTCCCTTATTTCCCTTTTACTCACAAGGAAGCAAGACAATAAGACCCTTTCTGCTAATGTTTTCTCAATTAGCATTAAGTAAATAGAAGAGTAAGGTTCTTAATATTAATTTATTGTAGAGATGTAGAAAAAGACATGTGAATGGAGCACATCAGATTTTTTTAATTCTTTTAATGCTCTTTAATATGAAAGGATGATATGAATTGATGCTCAAATGAACCCAGAGTCTCTGCAGCTTAAAGTTACTCGTGTTTTCAGCACAAGAGTAAAACCCCGGAAAACTATTATCCCGTAATGAACTGGTTTATTACCGCATGCCCAAAAACAAGCCTAATATTACATGCACACATAGATGATTAATTGCTCTTGGCAGGTTCATTATCAATATTTGCTTCACATATTACGCTATCGCTTTGCTGTTATTACTATGTAATAAACAAGTTATCACTTTCATTGGCATTAACTTCTAGCTGTTAATTTCACCGGTACTTTGACCTAATTTAAGTTATTTTCTTTTCTTTAAGTTTCAAGGTTGCATTTATTTACCAGTGATTTATTTGTTTTCCCAGAAGCCGCAGCTTTCACTGTCAAGTTCACTTTATCTTGATCTAGGTTAACGTTTGTAAATTAGCAACGTTTATCTTATTAACACAATTAGAAACGTGAATTTAAATATTATATCACAAGATATTTTGTTTGGTGGTCTGTGTCCTCCCGACTGCTTAATTTGCCTGCATATAGAGTCATGTAAAATGATCTTAAATTTGTTTAAGTATTTCCTAAATCAGGGCCGCGCCGTGGCCGAGTGGTTAGACCACTTGCCTCTGACTTAGGCGACCACACGTGAGATTTGTGGTGGACAAAGCGGCGTAGAGGCACGTTTTCTACGGGTTCTCCGGATTCCCCCGCCATCGCATTCCACCGGTGCTCCATCTTCATTCCATGATTCACCAGTGCCTGCGGTGCCACAAGTTGCAAAAGTGGGCGTTAAACACTAACAAAATTTCCATGGGCTTATTCGTGTAACTGACAACCGAAATTCCAACTTGGGACTTCTTGAATGTTTCGTGAGTTTTTTTTTTTTTTCTGTTATTAATTCCTTTTCTTCATGGTACGTAGGTAGAGAGGGTACTAAAATAGGTGTTTTAAGATAGCCAAAGAAATCATTTTTAGAAAAAAAAACGCCCTGGTGTGTTTCCGAGTGTCTGTGAAAACGATAACTCAAAAATCTGATGTGTACCATTCACATGACTTTCTCCATATCCCTGCAACAAATAATTCCTAAAGAGCTTATACTTCTATTTACTTTATGCTAATCAGAAAAAAACAAACAGAAATAGCCTAATTACTCGCTTCCTTGTAAGTAGAAGCAAAATAAGGGACAACCGTAGGTTAAAGTGATAGTCAAAAGCTGGTTGCTATGTCAATGAAGTTCCTTTGTCTATATGGATAGGAGTTGACAAGTTCCTGTATGAGAAAAGTATACGTTTTTCATAGCAGAAACCAAAAATAAGGAATGTCACAAAAACGACGAACTCCACGAAAAAAATGTATATAACATAAATTGTGTGTTTTAATGTGCTCTATATTCTTTGTGTAGTAAGTTTTTGTCCATCTCTTACGGTTTAGCAGTTATTCAAAATTTAGTAAAATTCATTCAGAATAAACTACTCTTCAGAGGCTATTCCCAGAAAATTCAAGATATACATTTTATTTGTCAGGTAAATATGTTTAATATACGAAATTTTAGTCAAAATCGTTAGAGCCATTTTTGAGAAAATCAAAATTTTCGGAAAAAGTTCCATGTAAAGGGTAGTTGGGGGTGGGGGGATTGTTCTCTAAATCTTCGTGTCGCATCCCTGGAAGATACTAAACTTAAATACCAAGTTTGGTATTTTACCGACTTTTCGTTTTTGAGTTATCGTGTTCACAGACACACGGACACACACACACACACACACACACACACATACGGACCTTTTTGTGAAAATGCTTTTTTTGGATATTGGGGACCCTAAAACATATATTTCCGGTGAAATCTCGGTTTTGGTGGAGTGCAATACTTTCTCTATACACTATGTACATAGTGCGTATGGAGAAAGTAAAAAGGAATTATCGGTAAAATATTAAAGTTAGTATTTAGGTTAAGTATCTTCCAAGGATGCGATATGAAGAATTTGTAAATTGTACAAAGTTTTGATTAAAACACTGTGTGTTAAAGATACTTATTTGACTAATAAAATATATATCTTGATTTTCGTCAGGGCAAAGCCTCTAAAGATGAATTTTTCTTAATTTTGTCTAACTGATAAACCGTAAGAGAGAGAGAAAGAGAGAGAGGGAGAGAGGGAGACAAAAAGTATAGATATCATTATAACACATGCTCACACAATCTGATAGCGAGATTTAACTGGAAATATATGCTTTGAGACCCCCTGAATCCAAAAAAATAAATTTAGAAAAATATCCATGTGTGTGGGTAGCATAGCTCATAAACGAAAATACCGTTAAATACCAAAATTGGTATTTAAGTTTGGTATCTTCCCAGGATGAGCCACAAAGATTTTCAAGAAAATCCTCGCTCCCCCACTTACCCTTTACATGGAACATTTTTCGATAATTTTGATTTTCTTAAGAATGGCTCTAACGATTTTGATTAAAATGTCAAGTATTAAATATATTTACCTGTCAAATAAAATGTATATCTTGAAATTTATGGGAATAGCCTCCGAAGACTACTTTATTCTAAATGAATTTTACGAAATTTTGCAAAACTGCTAAACCGTAAGAGATGGACAAAAAGTTAACACACAAAAATGTAGAGCACATTAAGACACACAATTTAAGTCATGTGTATGTTTTTTTCCGTGGAGTTGATCATTTTTGACATGTTCCTTGTTTTTGGTTTTAGCTCTGAAAAAATGATGCTTTTCTCTTACAAATTCCTGTCCATACAAACAAAGGAACTTAAGTCACATAGCAACCAGCTTACGATTATCAGTTTAGCCTATGGTACTCCCTTATTTCCCTTCTACTTACAAGGAAGCAAGTAATAAGACTATTTCTACTGTTTTTTTTTTCTCGATTAAAATGAAGTAAATAGTAGCAGAAGTTTTTTAATAATAATTTGTTGCAGAGATACAGAGAAAGTCATGTGAATGGAACACATCGGATTTTTATTTTCGTGACATAGTTCATAGTACATAGGCAGAGAAGGTGTTGCATTCCACACAGAAATTGGATACCGAGATTTCACCGAAAATAAGCATTTTAGCTCCCTGTATAAAAAAATCTGATGTGTTACACTCACATGACTTTCTCTAGCTCTTCTACAAATTTCTTACATAGGATTATTCTTCTTTTTACACAATGCTATTCGAGATAAACATTAGCAGAATGTTCTTTTTAAGTAGTTCCTTATGAGTAGAAAGAAAATAAGGGAATGCACTAGCTAAACCGATAGTCAAATGTTTTAAAAGCTGTCGTTATTTGATTGCCATTGCAAATCGCTTCCTTGCATGGCCAGGAGTAGAACAAAAGAAAAACGGACACTTCCTGTCTGAGAAATGTATAAGTACTCACAACTGAAACCAAAAACAAGGAATATCTCGCAAACGGTTACCTCCACAACAAAAACGTAAAGGACATAAAGTGTGTGTTTTGATCAGATCAACATTCTCTTGTGTAGTAAGTTTTTGTCTATCTCTTACATTTTAGCAGTTAAGCAAAATTTATCAAAGTTCATCCAGAATAAAGAGCTCTTCAGTGGCTATTCCCAGAAAATTCAAGATATACATCTTATTTGGCATGTAAATATCTTTAATATACGGGATTTTAATCAAAATCGTTATATTCATTTTTTAGAAATTTAAAATTTTCGAAAATTTTCCATGTAAAGGGTAGTTGGGGGCGGGGAGGATTTTCTTGGAAATTTTCGTGTCGCATCCAAATCTAAATACCAAGTTTAGTATTTAACAGTGTTTTCGTTTTTGAGCTATGCTGTCCACAGGCACACACTTACAGACAGAGACACACACATACACACGGATCTTTTTTTTTTTTTTTTTTTTTTTTTTGCATTCAGGGGGTCCTAAAATATGTATTTCCGGTAAAATCTCGACATCGAATTTTTGGATGTAATACAATACTTCCTCTAAACACTATGTACATGGTACGCATAGAGAAAGCAAAAATAGAAAAACCTCAGTGTGTGTGTGTGTGTGCGGGTCCATGTGTCTGTGAACACGATAGTTAAAAATCGAGTAAGTCAGTAAAATATCAAACTTGGTGTTAATGTTTAATGTCTTTCAGTGACCGCGCGTTTTTGAGTTATACTTTAAAAGACGCACACACGCACGCACACACACACACACACACACTGAGGTTTTTCTATTTTTTATACATGTAGCTGAAATGTCTTTTACTAAAAAGGCTTATTTGGACTCACGGGGCCTCAAAACCTGTATACTTGGTGAAATAGGGACAAATGTAGCAAAACAACGTCGTCGGGTAAATTAAGAATGGCATTCAATAAGTCCTTAGAAAATTACACTCGCAGAATTGAACAAAATTTGCATTTAGTAACCGAATTTAAAGTTTCAGATATATCCATCACGTGGTTTCGTTGCCATAGGCGTTTGAATCAACAATGTTGTGCTTCTTTAGAAATATGGGGGAAAAAACGAGTTTAGTGCTGTGATTAAACACTTCTACTTAAAAGGCTTTAACACCGAAAAAGATAAAAATCAAGTTGGATGAACTTCATGGCACATCTGCTTCTGCAACAATTTACAGTTGGATAAATGATGCACATTGTTCCGGACGTACATTAGAAGTGAATTCCTTCGAAATGATTGGCAAAAACTAAGATATTGTTTTGAGTGATTGACGAATTACAATTCGCGATTTAGTAGAGGTCACAAGCGTATCACAAGCTGCACTGTTTTCAATGTGCACGAAAAATTAAGTCTGACCAAGGTCTCGGCAAGATGAGTGCCGCGTTTGATCTCAATGGAGAATAAACATAATGATGTGATAGATTCAGAAGATGGTTTGTCACTTTTACGTCGCAATCCTGACGAGTTTCTGCGTCGATACATAACTGTGGATGAAATATAGATACACTGCTGCACGCCAGAAATATAGTACAGTCGCAAGAGTGAGTTTTTAAAGACGAAAGGTGGAATCATCTACATTGATTACTTGATAAATTGAGGGCACTATAAATCATTATTGCTCCGGTTGAACGGAGAAATCAAGAAAAAGCGCCTTCATCTTTGAAAGAAAATATTCTCTTCCGTCAAGACAATACAAGGGTGCACACCTGCGCATTTTCGATGGCGAAAATTTTAGAATTACGGTTCGAAGGTAAAGAAGATGAAATCTGCAGTCAAGGTAATGGCCTCGCTTTTGCGGTGCGCGAGGAACCATCTACACTGACTAATTGCCCAAAGGAAGAGCGATAAAAAAAGAGTATTCAAAATTGTTGATTGGAGAAATGAAGAAAAAACGCCCTCGTCTGGCAAAGAAAAACATTTTCTTCCATCAAAATAATGCAAGGTTACAGTTTCGTAGAATTAAGATTCGAATTACTACAACATCCATCATATTCACCAGATTTAGCCTCCAGTCTATTTTATTTCCAAACTTGAAAAAGTGGCTCGGCGGAAAACGATTCACATAATCTCCCAACAGATGCCTATTTTAGGGTCTTCCTTCTTTCGGGAAGGCCTAAAACATTTGGAGAAACGCTGGGAAAGGTGTATCGAAATTATGTTGAAAAATAACCAAAAAATCTACAACAAATAATTTTTACTTTCTCTATACGCACTATGTACATAGTGTATAGAGAAAGTATTGCACTCCACCCAAAAATCCTATACCGAGATTTCATCGGAAATATATGTTTTAGGGTCCCCAATATCCAAAAAAAGCATTTTCACAAAAAGGTCCGTGTGTGTGTGTCCGTGTGTCTGTGTGTCTGTGTGTCAGTGTGTCCGTGTGCCTGTGAACACGATAACTTAAAAACGAGAAGTCGGTAAAATACCAAACTTGGTATTTAAGTTTAGTATCTTCCAGGGATGCGACACGAAGATTTTGAGAAAAATCACCCCACCCCAAACTAACCTTTACATGGAACTTTTTTCGAAAATTTTGATTTTCTCAAAAATGGCTCCAACATTTTGATTAAAATTTCGTATATTAAACATATTTACCTGACAAATGAAATGCTTATCTTGAATTTTCTGGGAATTGCCTCTGAAGAGTAGTTTATTCTGGATGAATTTTACTGAATTTTGGATAACTGCTAAACCGTAAGAGATGGACAAAAACTTACTCACAATTCATGTTATATACATTTTTTCGTGGAGTTCGTCATTTTTGAGACATTACTTATTTTTGGTTTCTGCTATGAAGAACGTATACTTTTCTCATACAGGAACTTGTCAACTCCTATCCATATGAATAAAGGAACTTCATTGACATAGCAACCCGCTTTTTACTATCACTTTAACCTATGGTAGTCCCTCATTTCGCTTCTACTTACAAGGAAGCAAGTAATAAGACTATTCCTACTATTTTATTCTATTTAGCATAGAAGTATAAGCTTTTTAAGAATAATTTGTTGCAGGGATATGGAGAAAGTCATGTGAATGGTACACATTAAGTTTTTTTCTATCTTTATCTAAAGACTTATTGAACGCCACTCACAGCTAGCGTGTAGTAAAAGCAGTAGCCGAAGTATCTTTTCACACAGAGAGTAATTACCTTTTTATTTAATGATGAAATTAGAACTTTTGGCAATTAACAGGGCTTACCAAAGGGGTATGGAGTTACCACGTTGGTCGCCAATAATGCTGTGTTTATATAAACCTTATTATTATCAAGCCACAGAAAATAGTACACTTCATGTAAGATTCACTCAAGCAGAACCAGCTTGGCGCAATGTAATTGAGCAAGTACAAAATTTAATGGATTGGGCTTGGTTCATAACATGTTATTATTTCAATGTTAACCGATGTTAAAATGTAACTCTGAAATCCTATATAACATATGCATTACATATATGAACAACATGTAATTTTATAATCTGTTTAAATGGAAATGGAAATGGAGTTTTATTTATGAAGCTCTTTAACTGCTGTGGTTCTCAGCGTCCCATTCTATACTGGGCGCCAAAAACAGCTTACTTTTGCTCAGATGCCTCTTTATCAGGCGTGAAGTACTTAACGTGGCGTAAATCTACAACACGGAACCAACGGCTTTACTTCCCTTCCGAAGGAAGCCATGCTAAAGATTTTTACGCCCGAAAAAATCCATCGTCGCCCATGACTTTGGGTATATGAGGTAACCATTGGTAACCAAGGTAACCATTACAACACTGAGAGCCACTAAACCACCTGATTAAATTACAACGTATGTCTTTTATTTTTCTACCGCGTAAATAAACATAAGTACATAGGCGGTAAAGAAGATATTGTATTCCACCCGAAAGATTCGACACCAAGATTTGACGGAAATGTAAATGGAGCTTTATTTATGGACGCTCTTTAACTGCTGTTGTTCTCAGCGTCCAAATCTATTTTGGGCGTGAAAAACGCTTTTTGTTCAGAGGTCTCTTTATCAGGCTTAAGGTACTTAATGTGGCGTAAATCTATGACATGGAACCAACGGCTTTATTTCCCTTCCGAATATATATAATATATATAGCCTCTATAGTATAGATTTTTACGCCCGAAAAAAATTTATCTTCCTTTGGCGGGTTTGAACCCGCGAACTTGGATATGTGAGGCATGGCAACCATTACACCACGGAGGGCGATTAATCTGTTTAAAATAGAACGTCTGTCTTTTTATTTTTCTACATCATAATTATAGTAACTAGATTCAGGTCCAATGTAGACATTCCTTATAGATTAACAAAATCCTAGATATATGTACCTAGGTATTACATTGTACAATTACTTGTCTGATAGCATTAAATGTTTAAATATGAACAATTTAGAGATCAGAGCGTATAAAAGGTTAATCAAACATCTTTTTAATCTATACATGAATATTTAAATGATAATTTTTGTGATTTTAGTTTGTTATTGTGGTAGTGTTAATGTGCTGTTTTACCAGACGTTGGCAATGGTTGTAAAGTGCTTCTAGGCAAAATCAAAATGAAATGAACAGGTAGAGAAGTTACTATATTCCACCCAAGAAATTTGACATCAAGGTTTGACGGATATAGCATTTTCAGAAAAAGTCCCGTATGCGTGTGTATGTGTGTGTGTGTGTGTGTGTGTGTGTGTCTATGACAACATAATTCAAAAACCAAAAGTAGGCTAACTACCACTTCCAAGGATACGAGAGGAAGATTTCTAGGAAAATATTAAAACCCAAACCTCTGTTTATACGGAAGATTCTTCGAAATGTTCGATTTTCTCAAAAAAAGCTCTAAAGATTTTGATTAAAATACCTTACACCAGGTGAACCAACTGCACAGTATTTGACGTGTGCAGATATTTCTTCGTGCGTTAAAGGAATTGCAGAACTAAACGGGGCTTTTTTTTAAAAGAAAAACTGACTGAGGGACCTTCACTTAATCTCTCTTGCTTTCAGCCGTGACAGGGAGAGGGTCTTGCAGTGTGAGGGTTAAAACAAATTTCGCTCTTGCTAGTGTTCTCCACTGGGCAGCTTTAACTTGAAATAGCCCCATTGAGTTCTGCAACTCTTTTAACGCTCGAAAGGACATCCGCATGCGACATTGCAGATTCTAGTTCAGTTTAAGATTTAAACTCTGCCATTGGACGATTGATCAACATGGAAGCGCATGCGCATGCAGATAGAATGCATTGGAAAGAAGAGCCGCTTTTCATAGAATTCTATCCCTTATTTTGATCATCTAACCTAACCTAACTTTGACGAAATCTCGAAACCTGTCGCTCACCTGTCTCAGTATTGTCTCCGTAAGCAATAGGAAAGGCTCAGGAAAGGCTCACGGCAGGCTCAGTCTAAACCTGAACTAAATCGGCAATCTTGCCATCCCATACGTAAAATATGGGCAGTTGTGCCACTTGGTGTGAAAGCCATTTAAATAACAAATAAACTGTATATCTTGAATTTCAAGCAGCGCCGTGTGGTTAGAACACTCGCCTCCCATCTAGGCGACCCGGATTCGATCCCAAGCACCTGCTTGTGGGATTTGTTGAGGACGAAGCGCTGACTGGGGTGGTTTCCTCCGGTTTCACCCGACACTCATTCCACTAGTTGTTCCATCATCACCTTTCCTATCATCTGCTTCGTTTTCATTTCATATCATCCACTTCCTCATACTTATGTCTGGTTACGGACCGACCATTTGTCCCAGGTTCTCCATTCTCCTATAGGCTTTTGACCCCTGGGCATCCACTTGTAAATCCTGGAGTCAGTCTTACATGAGGGGAGGTTAAGCTGACTACGAAAAAAAAAAGGCCTTTGAGACCCTCCGCGATATGGATGAACTTTGCATAACTGGCAAACCAAAAGAAATAGACAAAAACTTACTATACAGAAAGGCAAATATCGTTGAAGGACACAAATTATGTTAAATCAATTTCTAGTGGATTTCTAGAGATATTCCTTATTTTAGTTTTGTATGTATTCGGTTAAGATATTAGTAAAACCTATTGTAATGCTGACTTCTGAACTGAGGCTTCCTTAAAACCCTTATTACTTTCTCTACACGTACTATGTACATAGAGTATAGAGAACGTGTTGTAATGCACTCAAAAATTCGTTACCAAGATTTCACCGAAAATATATGTTTTGAGACCTCCTGCATGCAAAAAAAGCATTTCTAGCAAAATTTCCGCGTGTTTGTGTGTGTGTGTGTGTGTGTGTGTGTGTGTGTGTGTCAGTGGGCAGCATAGCTCAAAAATGAAAAGACCATTAAATACTAAACTTAGTATTTAAGTTTGATATTTTCCAAGGATACGACACAAACATTCTCAAGAAAATCGCCACACCCCAAACTACCCTTTACATGGAACTTTTTTCGAAAATTTTTATTTTTTAAAAAATAGTTCTAATGATTTTGATTAAAATATCGTATATGAAAGATATTTACCTGGCAAATGAAATGTATATTTTGAACTTTCTGGAAATAGCATCTAAAGACTACTTTATTCTGGATGAATTTTACAGAATTTTGCATAACTGCTGAACCGTAAGAGATGGACAAAAACTTACCACACAAAAAATGTAGAGAACATTAAAACACAAAATTTATGTTACATACATTTTTCGTGTAGTTTATTGTTTTTGAGATACTCCTTGTTTTTGGTTTCAGCATTGAAAAACCTACACTTTTCTCATACAGGAAGTTGTCTACTCCTGTCCATACAAACAAATGAACTTCAGTCACATAGCAACCAGCTTTTGACTATGACTTTAACCTATGGTACTCCCTTAATTCCCTTCTGCTTACAGGGAAGCAACTAATTTCTGCTAATTTTTTCTCGATTAGCATGAAGTATATAGAAGCATAAGCGTTTTAACAATAATTTGTTGCAGAGATATAGAGAAAGTCATGTGAATGGAAGGCATCAGATTTTTTTTTAGTAAAAACCTTGGCATTGCATTTTTGGGTGAAATACATTTCTCTTTCATTTTCGCGTTTGAAATCTCATCGTTGCGTTTCTGTTTTGCACTGATGTGTATGTAAATTAAGATACATAATCTCAAGTGTTTTATCTAAATATTGAGTCATATACTACATTTTTGGTTCATTAATTTGCTAAAATAAATTAATTTATATTGAAAACACAAGGTAAGTTTGGTATCAACAATTTCATATAAACGAAACGTATTTCTTAATATCTTCAACTTACATCAAATAGTCAATTTCTTTTTACTGCTTAAAGCTAGGCTATAATATTTCTCTGAGGAATGTAAAATGGTAAACCGGGTTTTGGAAATTGTTTTGCTAAATAAAAATATGTATTTTACTATCTGTTGCACAATCATTTCTTGATTTTATCGTCTTAAGTGTAGGAAATTAAAAGTAAATTGCTTAATACAGAACAAATAAACTGAAACCTAACGTCCTTCACTAATAAAGATTTTAGAGAGATCAGTTTGCAGAAATTTTCATATGCATATCCATGGTTCATAGGATTAATAACATTAACATAGAAAATACATTTTGCTCCAGATTCTGGGTGGAGTTAAACAGCTTAGCATCACAGCAATCGCTAATCTACGAAACCAAAACATATATTCAAAGAAAAATGTATACCTTGCGCACTGCACCTTATATTATAGCTAATCCCCTAAAGGGCAGGAAGAAACCGCAGTCCGAAAGGGATACCAGAGACGCGCTGAAAAACCTGACGCAGGCCTGGCAGGCAAAGCGGGAGAGGTGTGCACTTATCCACCGTTACTATCTTTTAACATTCACGTAGAGCCAAAGAAACCGGTTCATTCCGGTATTAGCCCCGTGACAGCCTTATCAGTGCAGTGACGGCTTACATGTGCAATATGAGTGACCGGCGAATATTTAATCGGGACTGGGAGAACAAGTAATTTTGTTTTTCTTCAAGAACAACCGCCATTGTTGCAGGTGTAGCATAACCGCTTATCTGCCAGTTTGAAGGAAAAAGGAAGGGGCGGTTGTAGGTGTAGAGCGTGCTTATCTTGCCAGACCTGCACTAACGTTTCCACTGCCAGACAGAGCGTGCAAGCAACCCGTGGATCTGGCAGCTAGTAGCGTCCACGGGGAATAATCCTTCCTGTGAGCAGCATCCGCGCCAACTGCTCACACTGCCATTCACCACGAAACTGAAAGTGCGAAAAACCCAAAGGTCACAGGGAATGGAAACCCGGTGCCTCTCGAAAGCGAATCAACGTTTACTCAGATGTTTCGAAATGATATGCATGTTATGAACTTAGGAAATGTCCTATAAAATCTCATGAGTTCCATTTACATGACTTTCTCTACTTGTTCTGTAACCAAACTATTCTTACAAAAGATTATTCAGTTGTGTACATCATGCATAATAGTAGTCTTATTACTTGCTTCCTTGTAAGTAGAACAGAAATAAGGGAATATACTGGGACAAAGCGATAACCAAATATTTTAAAACTAAATTAATTGAGTTTTATTTATTGGCGCTCTTCAACTTCTGCGGTTCTTAGCGTCACATTCTATATTTTGCGTGAAATACTGCTTAATTTTGCTCAGATGCCTCTTTGTCAGGCTAGAGGTTCTTTTACGTGCCATAAATCTATGATACGGCAGCAACAGTTTTATTTCTTTCCGAAGGAAATCAGGCTAAAGACTTTCACGGCCAAAAACAATCCATCACACTCCACCGAGGTTGAACCCGCGACCTTGGGAACAAGCGGCTAGCATTTTATCAATAGATCTCTTACCGTTTAAGAGCTACGCAGGTCATCCTGAATAAACAAGTCTTTAGAGACTATTCTCATAGAATTCAAAATATACATTTTATTTGTGATGCAAACAGCTTTAATTTTTACTTTCTCTACACGTACTATGTACATAGTGTATAGAGAAGGTATTGTATTGCATCCAAACATTCGATACCAAGATTTCACCGGAAATAGATGCTTTGGGTCCCCCTGAATCCAAAAAAAGCATTTTTGGAAAAAGGTCCGTGTGTGTGCGTGTGTGTGTGTCTGTGGACAGCATAGCTCAAAAACGAAAAGACCTTTAAATACCAAACTTGGTATTTAAGTTTGGTATCTTCCAATGATGCGACACGAAGATTTTCAAGAAAATCCCCCCACCCTCAACTACCCTTGACATGGAACATTTTTCGAAAATTTTCATTTCTCCAAAAATAACTCTAAAGATTTTGATTAAAATATTGTATATTAAAGATATTTACCTGACAAATAATATGTATATCTTGAATTTTCTGAGAATAGCCTCTGAAGATTACTTTATTCTGGAGGAATTTTGCATAACTGCTAAACTGTAAGATCCTGATACAAAACTTACCACACAAAAAATATAGAGCACATTAAAACACACAATTTATGTTATATAATTTTTTTCCAGGAGTTGATCGTTTTTGAGATATTTCTTGTTTTTGATTTCAGCTTTGAAAAACTTGTACTTTCCTCATACAGGAATTTGTCAACTCGTGTCCATACAAACAAAGGAATTTCAATCACCTAGTAACCAGTTTTTGACTTCACTTTAACCTATGATACTCCCATATTTCGCTTCTACTTACAAGGAAGCAAGTAATAAGACTATTTATGCTAATTTTTTCTCGATTAGCTTGAAGTAAATAGAAGTATAAGCTTATTTCCAATAATTTGTTACACAGAAGTAGAAAAAAGGCATGTGAATGGAACATATCAGCTTTTTTTCAATTGTTTTACATGTAAATGGTAATTTGGAGTGGAGAATTTTCCTCAAAATCTTTGGGTTACATTCTTGGAAGGTGCTAAACTTAAATACCACTTTTCAGTTTTGAGTTTCCGTATTCACATACACATTCACTTTTTTATAAAAATGTTTTTCTTTATAGAACAGGAGACCCTAAAATGTGTATTCCGGTGAAGTGTTGGTATCGAACTTTGGGGAGGAAAATAATAACTTCTGTACCTACTATGTGCATACGTGCTAGAGAAAGTGATAATACTTATAACATAAACTGATAACCAGATCTGCCTTTTTGTGTAGCAATATTTTGTCTCTCTTACGGTTAATTAGTTATGATAAAGGTCCTCCAGAATGAAGAGGGTTCGCAGGCTATTCCCAGAAATGTCTAAAAACATTTTGTCATAAAAACATTTTGAACTTATGGTATTTTAATCATCGTCAGAGCTACTTTCAGAAAATCAAAATTTTGAAAAAGTTTTCATGTAAAGGATGGGATGACTTTCTTGATAATCTTCGTGTCACTGCTTGGAAGATATCGGACTTAGATACCAAGTTTGATATTTAACAGACTTTTTGCTGCCCCCCACACACATACACATACACACAGTCACAACCACGGACCTTTTTCTAAAAAAAATTGGGCTCATGAGGTCCCAAAAGATATATTTCCGGTGAAGTCTCTACATTTAAGTTTTGGGGAATACAATTCGTTCTCTATCCAGTATCTCAATCTCTGTACATATGAGCTAGAGATAGTCAAATGATTTTTTTCTAAATCAGATGACCTCAAAACATGTATATCCGGTGAAATCTTGATATTGAACTTTTGTGCGGAATATATTTCCTTCTCTATCCACTATGTGCGTTGCACATACGGGCTAAAGAAAGTAATATGGGTTTTTCGAAATCAGAGGACCTCAAAACGTTTATATCCGCTGAATTGTTAACAATTGGATTCGATTTTTTTTTCTTTTTTTTAACTTAAAACAGTAACGGAGACTGATCAGGACTCCGGTACTGTATCCCTATTTACATTTCCCCCCCGTAGGTTTTACTGTTTACTGGTTTTATTGTTTCTTTTACAAACATATACACACACATTGCACAAACATATAACATCCATGCCCAAGGCGGGACTCGAACCCACGATCCCCTGCCCACGAAGCACCAAAGCGAGACGCTTTAGCGAGCGTGGCCATGGGGACCGGCGTTTTTGGGTGGAATATCATACCTTCTATATCCATTTTGTACATTGTACGTATAGGCTAGAGAATGTAAAATGCTTTTTTTTGAAATCAGATGATCTCAAAACATATATTTCTGTTAAAATCTCGACATCGAATTTTTGTGCTACTTTGTACATTGTATATACAGACTAGAGAAAGCAAATTGCTTTTTATTTTGGAATCTGAGGACCTCAAAACATATTTCCGGTGAAAACTCGAATTGAATTATTGGGTGTAACACATATCCTTCTCTGGTACTTTGTACATTGTGCATATGGTAGAGAAAGTAAACTGTTTTTTTATTGTTTTTTTTCGGAATCAAAGGACCTCAACAATATATTTCCGGTAGAATCTCGAATTTTTGAGTGGAATGCAATACTGTCTCTGGTTACTATCTATGTATATACGGCTTGAGAAAATAAAAAGAGCGAAACGCAAAACACTGTTATTTGTTACAGATCCGACTGTTCTATCGTTGGGGACGGATACTGTACTTCCGAATGAGAGCCAACTAGAAAAAATCTGATGTGTTCTATTCACATGACTTTCTTTACATCTCTGCAACAAAGTATTATTAAAAAGCTTATGCTTCTATTTACTTCATGTTAATCGAGAAAAAAATAGCAGAAATGGTCTTATTGCTTGCTTCCTTGTAAGTAGAAGAGAAATAAAGGAGTACCATAGGTTAAAGTTATAGTCAAAAGCTGGTTCCTATGTGACTGAAGTTACTTTGTTTGTATGCACACGAGTTCTTGTATGAGAGAAGTACAAGTTTCAAAGATGAAACAAAAAACAAGGAATATGTCAAAAACGATAAATCCACGAAAAAATGTATAAAACATACATTGTGTGTTTTAATGTGCTCTACATTTTTTGTTTGTAAGTTTTTGTGTAGCTTATACGGTTTAGCAGTTATACAAACCTCCGTAAAATTAATCCAGAATAAAATAATCTTCTGGGGCTATTCCCTGAAAATTCAACATATATCTTGAAATTCAAGATATATCAGGAAAAAAATCTTTAATATATGACATTTTAATCAAAATCTTTAGAGCCATTTCTGAGAAAATCAAAATTTTCGAAATTTGTTTCATGTAAAGGGTAGTTTGAAAATCTTTGTGTTGCATCCCTGAGAGAAACCAAACTTAAATGCCGGTCTTTTCGTTTCTGAGCTATGCTGTTACAGACACACACACACACACACACACACACACACACACACACACATACACGCATACGCGCACATCGGACCTTTTTGTAAAAATGCTTTTTTTGGATTCAGGGAGACCCAAAATATGTATTTCCGGTGAAATCTCGGTATTGAATTTTTGTGTGCATTACAATACCTTCTCTTTACACTATGTACATAGTACGTGTAGAGAAAGTAAAAATTCGTATTAAAAATGTAAGAAAATATGAAAATTGTATGTAAAATAGCAGAGGCTCCCATTAAGCGACCTTGCGTTCTTGTTTAATATAGGTACAGAATTCGCACCATGAAATGCCAACCGTCTTGTCATCGTGTTATTCAGCTTTGTTTCACATGATTAAAACCGCGGCATGTGCGAAGCTAATGTGAAACCGGAAGTTGTTTGCCTTGTACAAAGTGTTGCTGCTTTTTCTCCCTTCCATTTTATTTTTTATTTTACGTTTTCTGCAAGGTACTAATGCACGCCTTAGCATGGCTTCCTTCGGAAGCGAAGTAAATCCGTTAGTCCTGTGTCGTAATTTTAAGGCACGTAAAAGAACCTTAAGTTTGATGAAGAGGCCTCTGAGCAAAATTAAGCAATCTTTCACGCTCAATATAGATTAGAAAGATGAGAATGACAGTAGTTAAAGGACCTCTATAAATAAAATTTAATTTCAGGTCTAAAAAATGTATATGACACAAGTTGTGTTTTTAACGAGATCTACAATTTTTTGTAGTTAGCTTTTGTCTATCTCTTGCGGTTTTACAGTTATACAAAAGTCATTCTTAGAAAATTCAGGATATACATTTTATATGCCATAAAATTAAATTTAATATGTGGTATTTTAATCTAAATCGTTAGAGCCAGTTTTTAAAATAAAATATTTTTGAAAATTTTTCTATGTAAGGGGTAGTTGGGATGAGGTTTTCTCCTTTAAAATTCTCGTGCCACATTCTTGGAAGATACTGGACTTAAATACAAATTGGGTGTTTAACGGACTTGTACTTTTTAAATTATGTTGTTCACACATATGGACCTTTTTTTTTCAAGGAAATTAAAACGTGTATTTACAGTTAAATTTCGGTATCAAATATTTGGGTGAAATGTAATACTTTCTCTACTTATGTACTACATACGTGCTAGAGAAAGTAAAAAGCATTTTAGAAAAGTTGTGTGTCTGTGTGTAAATTTGGCGTTTTTACTCTTGTTTCTTCCTAAGGTGCAACAGAATTTACAAGAAAAACCATATTATTAAATTTCCCTAAGTTTGTGCAATATTTTTAAATGTATAAAACTCAAAAATTAATCTAATGAAATATATTTTGTAGTAAAACCTATTTATTTGGACACCCCTGTATGCCAGACACCACATTCACTTTAGACATATTTTCTTGGAATCGGGCACTCCTATGTTTTTACTCTATGTTGAACGCCCCAAAATCCTCTATCTTGCACAAGTTTTTCTGTATTTCTGCCATTTATATGCCAGTAAAAGATATTCAATATTTTCTACTTTACAAGGATATTTTCCTTGGCTTAATGAGAAGGAATTTTCTGTACAACTGATAACCTATGTGTACATTTCTTTGGTCCTTTTGTAGCTGTATTGTGTTAAATTTGAGCTATTAAGCCCTTGTAACCATTAGCACAGTTTAATGGGAGGAATGCTTATTTTCAACCGTGAACCACTATATCTAATTCCTAGATCTTGTACCCCACCTTTTTGTTTTGTTTTGTTTTTTTTCGTGGTTAAAGTGAGTATTCGGTGAACGGATTTCTATCACAGATTAATGATGTATAATTTTTACTTTCTCTACACGTACTATGTACATAGTGTATAGAGAAGGTATTGTATTGCACCTAAAAATTCGATACCGAGATATCACCTGAAATATATGTTTTGGGTCCCTCTGAATCCAAAAAAAAAGCATTCTTGGATAAAGGTCCGTGTGTGTGTGTCTGTGGGCAGCATAACTCGAAAACGAAAAGACCGTTAAATACCAACTTGGTATTAAAGTTTGCTATCTTCCAAGAATGCGATATGGAGATACTCAAGAAAATCCCCCTACTCCAGACTACATGGACAACATTTAAAGAATTCAAACAAAACAAAATGTATATCTTGAATTTTCTGGGAATAGCCTCTAAAGACCTCTTTGATCTGGATGATTTTTATTGAATTTTGCATAATTGGTAAACCGTACACACAAAAAATGTAGATCACGATAAAACACACAATTTATGTCATATACATTTTTTGAGACATTCTTTGTTATTGGTTTCATCTTTAAACAACTTATACTTTTCCCATTCACGAATTTGTCAACAAACAAAGGAACTTCAGTCGCATAGCAACCAGCTTTTGACTGTCACTTTAACCTATGGTACTCCCTTATTTCGCTTCTACTTACAAGGAAGCAAGTAATAAGACTATTTCTGCTAATTTTTCAAAATTCACATGAAGTAAATAGAAGTTTAACAAGAATTTGTTGCGGAGATGTAGAGAAAGTCATGCGAATGGAACACATCAGATTTTTTTTTTGAATTTGTGAACCTATTTCTTCATAATTCATGGAACTAGTTTTAATTCACCCTTATTTCATCGACAATATAAACAACTTAAGCAACAACGGGTTCTATTGATTACTGAACGTTCTATCGCACTTTTCCAACAAAAATAGTTATTTTTAAACTGCTGAGAGAAGTACACAATTATCATGAGTGTTTTTATGTTGTCGATAATTGACGACCGGAGTGAAGCGACCAGTTGTATTTGATAAGATAATTCAGCGAAATAGACTTTTAGTAATGTATAATATATAGAAATGGAGATTTTTATCAGGTTATGGTTAGTTCTCAAATGATAGATGACTCATTCGACCATGTTCATTTACCGATGTTTTTTTCTTTCTTCGCTGCCTCCTGAATTATGATTATGGCCGACCCTGCCTACACCCAATGTACGAATATCGATAGCAACAATAGAAATAGTAAAAAATTATTCTATTTCAGCTTCTAATAGCTAATACACGAAATGGAAGCAAACCTTATTTTATTAGAGGTTATTGCTCTCATCTTATACATAAGAAATACAAATAATGATTAGCTTTACTTCCTTTTTGAACTAAATATATTATGAACTTAATAAAGCTATAAATAAACATTGTAACTGAATTAATTAAAAGTGCAATTGTAGAAATGACAGTTATTAAAAGTGAAGGTTGGCTGACTGGATGTCGCCTTGTTACCAGTGAAGATTAAACAAACGAACGTCAGGTACGACAAGATTTTCGACAATATCACTCCAGTCAGATGACCGCGATTGGTTGAAATTGACATTGCATTAGCACTATAAAAGTTGAGCTAAATGGTCATATTAAACTGTGCTATGGTGTCTAAATAATTAGTATGAATGACCAGGAACAGCATTTACTGAACTTTAATCATTATTAATGCAAATGTGTTGTGCAGTTCATAATTACAGCTTGTCAAGCTAATTAAAAATATTGCAGAACTTCGGTCTGTGCAGGTTACGCCTTCAATTACCTACTTCTCTTCTTCTCGCTTTAGCAAGCAATCATTCGATGATGGATGGGATGGCGGGGGTGGAGCGAGAATTTGACATCGCCGCCAAATCATCATTATAATGTGCGCGTGCATGGCGTGAATGTGGGATTAGAACAAATATTTGTTATTAGAAGTGGTAACATTGTAAACAGTCTCCTTAACCTGTTTTTAAGGGACTTACTTGTTGAATGTCCCGCCATTACTGTTGATTGTTCTCAGTTTGTATACTAATACAATTAACAGTAGACTGTGATTTTTGTGATTAGGGTCAAGAAATTGTCGGATTGAGGCTCTATTCTTTTCTGTTGTTTCCTATTTGTTTCTTTTTACTTTCGCTACACGCACTTACCTAGTGTCTAGAGAAGGTATTGCATTCCACCTAAAAAGTTGATACCGAAATTTCATCAGAAATAGACGTTTTAGGGTCCCTGTATCCAAAAAAAAAGTATTTCTAGAAAAAGGTTCGCATGCATGTGTGTCTGTGAACACGATAACTCAAAGACGAAAAGTCGGTAAAATACAAAACTTGGTATATAACTCTATTATCTTCCAAGGGTGCGTCACGAAGATCTTGCGGAAAATACCCCCCACCCCAAATCAACCTTTACATGAAACAAATTTCAAAAATTTTGATTTTCTCAAAAATGGTTTTAACGATTCTTATTAAAATAACTTATATTAAAGATATTATTTGTAGGGCAAATAAAATGTATATCTTGAATTTTCTGAGGATATACTCTAAAGAAAGAATTATTATTTTGAAAGAATTTTACTGAATTTTGCGTAACTGGTAAACTGTAAAAAATAGACAGAAATTTAATATATAAAATATGTAGAGCACCTTTAAACACACAGTTTATGTCATATACTTTTTTTTTTTTTTTTTTTCCGTGAATTGGCCATTTCTGAGATTTGTTTTAGGTTTAAAATACTTCAAACTTTTCTCACACGGAAAGCTGTAAACTCCTGTCCCTGTATAGAAACGGATTTCAACCACATGGCAACCAGCTTTTAAGAGATTTGACATTCGTTTTAGCCTAGTGCATATCCTATTTTTCCTTCTACTTACAAGGAAGTAAGACAATTTCTGCTGATGTTTATCTCCATTATCATAAATTAGATAGAACATGCATTTTAACAATAATTTATTACTGCGATATAGAGAAGGTCATGTGAATGGAACACATCAGATTTTTTTAAAAAAAAAAGTCCTTGAGTCCGTGTGCCTGTGAACATAATAATTCAAGAACGAAAAGTCGGTAAAATACCAAATTGGGTATTTAAGTTTAGTATCTTCCAAGGAGGTGTCACGAAGATCTTGAGGAAAATCCCTCCACCCCAAACTACCCTTTATATCGAAAAATTTTCGAAAATGACTCTAACGATGTTGAACAAAATACCATATATTAAAGAAATGTTATGGATGAATTTTGCATAACTGGTAAACCGTGAGGGTAACTGGCATCCATATTTACTACACAAAACATGTAGATATTCCTTGTTATTGCAATAAATTTTAAAATACTTTTTGCATATGGGTATTTGTCAACTCCTGGCAATGCAAAGAAACTGATTTCGTACGCGTGGCAACCAGATTTTAAAAGATTTTTGCCTAGTGTATCCCATTATTTCCCTTCTCTTTACAAGAGAGAATTTTATCTTGATTGGCATGAAGTAGATATAAGAATAAGCTTTTTAACAATACTTTGTTATAGAAAGTCATTTGAATGGAACACTGAAAGAGGGTGCAGATTGAAAAGCGTCGAAAATACGAAAGGATGGGCGTTTGACACTGAACAAGTTTGTGGGTGAGTCAAAGATATTTTGAGTGACAGGAAGAGAGCTTTTTCTGTCGGTACAGTAAAGATGTATCTTGTAATTTACTTCAATGTCTTATCCAAGCATACTATCCTGATTTTTTTATCAACTTTTATATTTTATTTGCAAAAGTAAAGGCTTTTTTGTTTACTAATCATTTTTATTTTATGAATTAGAACGATGCATACAATGTAACTACTTTTGGAACAGATTATACCTCAACATGTACATGTTTACGCTATAAGCCCCTCCCCACTACCCTCTTTTTACCGCTGTTTGCTCTGTGTGTTTAATATATGGTATTTTAATCAAAATCTTTAGAACATTTATGAGAAAATAAAAAAATAAAGCTTTTCGAAAATTTGTCACTGTATAGTATAATTTGGGGTTGCCGGTAATCTTCATGTCGCATCTTTGATGATATTAAACTTCAGCACCAAGTTTGGCATTTAACGGAGTTGTTTTTGTTTTTGTTTTTTGTTGAGTTATGCAGCCCACAGGCACACACGGGCGTTCATCTAAAAAATTATTTATGGATTCAGAGGACCTCAAAACATATATTTCCGGTGAAATCCTAGAATACAATTTTTGGATGCAATACAGTAGCTTCTCTACCTACTATGCACATTGCACAAATGTGCTATAGAAGGTAAAAATGTGATATGTTAGCTTCGCATAACTTTCTCTACATATTCCTACAAACGCTTCTTACTTTCTCTACACGTACTATATAATGTATAGAGAAGGTATTGCACTCCACCCAAACATTCTATACCGAGATTTCATCGGAAATACGTTTCAGAGTCCCCTATATCCAATAAAAAAACATTGTAGAAAAAGTCCTGTGTGTCCGTATGCCTGCAAACACGATAACTCAAAACCGAAAAGTCAGTAAAATAACAAACTCGGTATTGAAGTTTAGTATCTTCCAGGCATGCGACACGAAGATTTTGGGAAAAATGCCCCCACTTCAAACTATCCTTTACATGGAAAAAATTTACAAAAATTTTGAGTTTCTCAAAAATGTCTCTAACGATTTTATTTAAAATAGCGTATATTAAACTTATTTATATGGTAATTCAAATGTATATTTTGAATTTCTGGGAATGGCCTCTAAATACTTCTTTATTCTGAATGAATTTTGCTGGTTTTTGCATAACTAGTAAAGCGTAAGAGATAGAAAAACTTACTACACTTAATGTAGATGACGTTAAAACACGCAATTTTTGTCATATACGTTTGTTTTTTCGTGTAATTGATAATTTTTGAGATATTCCTTGTTATTTGTTTCAGATTTAAATCACCTCAACTGTTTTTATACGGAGAGTTCAAAACTTCTGGTCCTGCATAGAAACGTTCCAACCACATGGCAAACATCTTTTAAAATATTTGACTATCGTTTTAGCTTAATGAATTAATTTATTTTCCTTCTACTTACAAGGAAGCAAGTGATCAAGAAAATTTCTGCTAATGTTTATCAAGATTATCATACAGTACATAGAAAAATAACAATAATTTGTTACAGCGATGTAGAGAAAGTCATGTGAATGGAACACTTCAGGGAATGTCAGATCTGTCGTCTATGTGGATGTTGTCATCTAACGAGAAGTCTTCTTATGGAAAGAAAATCGGTGCCCATTTCCAGAGCAAATCAATTTGTCCTTGGTTGCCACATATTTTCAAGCTCATTAATCCGGTGTGTCCAGGAGACTGCGTGTTTAATCTACTGCCGTGTGCCTAGTGCCACTTGAATATTATTCACAGTAACATGTACACATACGATTGGTGTTAATATTGTTATAAACAAACGACAATGCCTTAGTACACTTCATATTCTTAGAGTAATCTTAAAATCTTACTACTTCTCTCTATACAGTGACGTGTGGAATGTTCTTATGCGATAAAATTCTATACTTGTCTCGGATTTCGCGAGCAGTTAATATTTCGTCTGCAATACACGCTCCCTAATGGACGTTTTCGTTTATAAATAATCTGATTGGTTTTCATCCATGTAGCTTTCTCTGGCTTTCTTACAAAAGATTGGACGATGAATTTTTTCGAGCGTAAAACCTCTTGACATGCCTTCCTCCGGAAGGGAAATAAAGCCGATGGTCCCATGTCGTAGATTTAAGGCACGTAAGAAAACCTCAAGCCTGTCTCTTTAAAGTGACCTAGGCAAATTTAAGCGGTCTTTCACGCCCAGTATAGAATAGGACGCTGAAAACCACATCAGTTAAAGAGCGTTCATAAATAACACGCCATTTCCATTTTTTTTACATAAGTGCTATGGATATATTTAAGTAAACCTAACTGTATTGTTTTAAGTAATACTTAATACAATTCAGAATTTTTAAACAGTAGTGACATAGAATATTAGTTTGTTATTATTTTAGGCACACAATTTGATTGTATATTACAATTACGGGTTATAGAATTAGCTGATAGCAGTTAATAATTTTGCTTTTTTATTACTGGGTGGCAATAAAGTTTATTATATTTTAATGAAGGTTTTGAAAGATTATTAATCTGTAATATATAATAAAATGTATGTTAAATAAGAATTAATAAATAAAATGGGAGGAGTTTTATTAAAACTTTAAATAATAGAAGTATTAGAAGTTAATTTGAAATTGTTAAAAGGAAAATTTATTAAGTAAATGAAAAGTTAGATTAAGTACATTATAAAAGAAAGAATTAAATGATTATTAATATAAAATTTTGGAATTATACATGAATAAGTTAGTACAGTGTCATTTATGATGAAAAGTATCTATAAAATAATGGAATAATGGCTGTATTTTGATATAGATAATAAATGTAAGAATTTGGAATGGATGCCCCGGTTTGAATATGAACTTGCAGATTTTATTTATTTATTTGTTGATATGTGCTAGAAAGTAATAATTAAGTAATATTTGAATAAGTGATTGTCAAATAATTCTACACTTTTCATTGGAATGAGTGAAGAAGAAAAAAACAAAATGCATATATTTCTTTTTTCTGTATTGTTTCATTTATATAGCCCCCTTTAACATCACTTGAAACAGCTCGTCTGTAGGTTTAAATCATTTTGATTTTCCTCAAACACACACACTCTCACATACATACTTCCAGACTCTATGGGGGATAGGGAATATTTCTATCAAGAGAAAAATTCCCCGCCTCAGCCGGGAATCGAACCCGGAACCTCCGGATGAGAAGTCAGCTCTCTGACCACTCGACCACGGAGGCAATCACACTTTCTCACTTCAGCGGAAGTAATAAATTAAACAAAACCATGAAATAAAAGAAAAATACCGGCTATAACAAGCGTTTCCAAAGGTCACTAATTCGAAAAGCCCAAGGCTCTACAAGTCGTTATCATATCCTCTATTTCGTCAAGAACGTTTGAGTATAAAATGCGAGAATTTTCCTTTTGGGGGGGACATTAAATTTATGCTAAGTATAACCGGATACGCCAACGGGAATTTAAACCGCATGAAAGTGTCTCAGAAGGCAACCAATTTTAAAATCTGTGATGCTTTATAGCATCCGCATGAAACTGTTTCAACAATATTTTTAAAATTACCTCGCTACATATTTCCTTCGGTGTGGAGCAAATGATCTTCCGCTGGAAAGAATCTCCATAACACTTAAAATGGGTCGGCAAAACATATCCTGGGAGGATGAACACATTTCATAAGCAGCAATAAGTTAATTTTTATGTGGCAAAAATTTGTTAAAAGATAGACATGAGGAATTCCTGATAAAAAATTATGTATTGTATTCACATGAGGTTCTCTACCCTCTGTCGTTTATTAGTGGGTATACAAACAATTCTTACTAAAGTTTATGACCTTTCTTTATCTCATACTTAGTAAGTTGAAAAGTATATTGTATTCAAAGTAAAAACTGGATACTGATATTTCACTGGTAATACACGTTTTACGTCTCCTGAAAAATAATAAAACATTTTTAGAAACTCCTTATATGTGCTACAGTATAACTAAAAATCTTATGTTCCCTTCACATGACTTTCTCTACATATCTGCACCAAAATATTGTTAAAAAGCACATGCTTCTATTTACTTCATGCTCATTGAGAAAAATTAGCAGAAATAGTCCCATTACTTGCTTTCTTGTAAGTAGAAGGGAAATAAAGGAATACCATAGCTTAAAGTGATAGTCAAAACCTGGTTGATATTTAATGGACTTTTCATTTTTGAGCTATACTGTCCACAGACACACACATATACACACCCACACACACCACCATACGGACATTTTTCTAAAAATGCTTTTTTTTTTTTTGGATTCAGGGGGACTTAAAACATGTAATTCCGGTGAAATCCCAGCATCGAACTTTTGGGTGCATTACAATACCTTTCCTATACACTACGTACATAGTACGTGTAGAGAAAGTAAAAATTCGAATAGAAGGTAAAGTAATAAGAGCTTATTAGGTGGAAATTTATTAAACAAATAAATAAGTAAAGATTTGCTGAAGTCACCATTTTGCTGCTGCTTATGTACGAGGTGCATTCATAAAGAAAATATCCCTATTTTTTTTTTAAAACAAAGACAATATAGTTGCATGAACATTTTTTTCCACAAAACGAATTGAGACATTTGTCGTATCGGCTTTTGTATCTCTATGTCGTAAAAGTCTACCGCCTGTGACTGCCGTCTTTAGCTCTTTGTTGTGGACAGGAATTTCTCGAGGAACTCGTCGCCGTTATCATGATACCGCTCCAAAACGTTTCGTTTTGTGTTCGGGGGTCTGGCTTATTCTTCAATTTCTGTCATATTAATTGAGACAAAATTAGCAGAAATGGTATTTTTACTTGCTTACTTGGAATTATAAGGGAATACAATAAGTTAAAGTGATAGCAAAATGTTTTAAAAACTGGTTACCATGTGATTGAGGTGCCTATGTTTGTATAGGCAGGAGTTGACAAATTCCCGTATAAGAAAAGTATAGGTATTTCTAAAGCTGAAACCATTGACAAAGAATATCTCTAAAACGATAAACTCCACGCAGAAAATGTTTATAACAAAGTCATATGTTTTAACAAGCTCTACGAGTTTTGTATAGTAAGTTTTTGTAAAAATGTCTTCAGAAGCTATTCCCAGAACACTCAAGATAAACATTTTGTTTGTCATGTAAATATCTTTAATATACGATATTTTAGTCAAAACCGTTAGCCATTTTTGAGAAAATGAATATTTTCGAAAAGTTTTCCATGTAAAGGGTAATTGGGATTGGGGAGGATTTTCTTAAAAATCTTCGTGTCGCATCCCTGGAAAATACTAAACTTAAATAAAAATTTTGGTATTTAACGGTCTTTTCGTTTTTGAGCTATGCTGTCCACAGACACACGTACACACAGGGACCTTTTTCTAAAAAGCCTTTGTTTTTGGGTTACGGGGGAATACAATACATTCTGCATCCACTATGCACATTGTATATACGGGCTAGAGAAAGTAAAACTACCTCTGAGCATTAATCGCGAACGTGTATCGCAACTAATAGGTTTAAGCTTGATGCCAAAACTGATTGGTCAGTGTAAGGTTTTGCACGTAGTACATACAATACCTCTGCCTCCGAGTTGAAATTAAACTCGCTGTCAAGATCACTATCGGCAGGTTACCTTGTCCGATAACAGTTTGGAAATGCGAAGGTGGTAAATATGTTAATCTTATGTACACCTGAACGGGCCGATAAAAGTGCTTGTTTGTTTTCTAGGGCAAGGCCAGTTTCAACTGACATTAATCACCGGACTCCTCCGTTTTGTATTTTTATTTTCTCTACACGTACTACATACACAGTATATAGAGAGGGTACTGCATTCCACCCAAAATTTTGGAACATGTTTTGAGGTCCCCTCAGTCCAAAAAATAGAAAAACGTCCGTGTGTGTCTGTGTGTGTGAACAGCGTAGCTAAAAAACTAAAGACCGTTAAATACCAAACTTGATATTTAAGTTAAGTATCTTCCAAGGTTGCAGCGATAAAAGATTTTCAAGAAAATTTCTCACTCCAAACTATCCTTTACATTAAAAGTTTTTGAAAACTTTATTTTTCTCAAAAATGGCTGTAACAGTGTTGATTAATATATCGTATGCTATAATTACCTCAAAAATAAAATGTATAGGTATCTTTTATTTTCTGCGAATAGATTCTGAAGACGTGTTTATTGCGAATGAATTGTGCTGACTTTTGCATAACTATAAAACTGTAAGAAATAGACAAAAACTTACTTCACAAAAATGCAGATCTCCTTAAAACACACCATTTATATCATATACATTTTTGTTGTAGAGTTGTCCGTTTCTAAGATATTCTTTGTTATCTGTTGTAATTTTAAACTAACTTTTGTCAAAGGGATTACCTTTCCTGTCATCTCTCTTTTGTTTACTGTTGGCCTTGAAAATTCAATTCTCCATATAGTGACCAGATTTTATATCTCGCTTTAGCCTAGTGCAGTTCCATATTTTGATTAGGATGACGTAGATAAAAAATATTTTTTTATAAGAATAGATGTAGAACGGATAGAGAGAGTCATGTGAATGGAACACATCTCATTTTCCAACGTAACTTTCTGATACTGTTTGTATTGTTTAGCTGGCTGCCCGACGTTGTACGAAAGCTGTTGTAGCTCGAATGTTGGGTTAATTTCTTTCTTTATAAATGTAGAAAAAATATTCGTAAATAATACAACGATTGGTTTCATCTTGTCGATAATTACGAGAGGAGCGAAGCGACGAGAGTCAGTTGTCTAAGAGATGAAAACACGAGTTGTATTTGATAAGACAATCCAGCGAAATAATTTATAATATATAGAAAGGGGGATTTCATCAGGTTATGATTGTAACACTTACATTAGTTCTCAAATGGGAGATGACGCATTCGACCATGTTTATTTACCCACCTTTTTTTCTTTCCTCACTGCCTACTGAATTATGATATAGTGTCTACACCCAATGTACGAATATCGATAGTAACAATATAAACAGGGAACAATTATTTTTTTCAGCTTCTAGTAAGTAGATAATGCATGAAATGGAAACAATCGTTATTTTATTTGAGGTTATTGCACTCGTCTCACACATAAGAAATACAAATAATTATTTTCACTCCTTTTTTGAACTAAATACATTATGAACAAGACAGTAAATTAAATATATGAGCGTCAGGTATAAAAAAAAAACTGAGCATCAGCTGCGGTAAGATTTTCGACAATATCGCTCCAGTAAGATGACCGCGATTGGTTGAAACTGCCTAATCTCAGCCATTCCACTGTCGCTTTAATAGTGGAGCTGAACTGTCGTAAAAATGTTGTAGCTGACATTTAAAAGTGAGATTAAACTATAATTATTACTGTGTATAGGACATATATTCTTCAAAAAAAATCTAGTTTGCGATATCTCGACTCGATACATACCTATAACAACATATTAACAGAGATAATCGCTACTGGCAATCAATGACGTAGAGGAATAGATAAAATTATAAGAACCAGATATATCTAGAGAAAAGTCAAAGTGGGAATTTATAAAACAGCTATTAAACCTACGGTTACTTTTGCAAGTGAAACCTGGACACTATCCGAACGAGTAATAACAATCCTAAACACTTGAGAAAGGAAAATTTATGGCCCTGTTTATATCAAGGCAGATTGGATAATTATGAATTTCAAGAACTATACAAGGATTGTCACTGATATAAAAATCTGATGTGTTCTGTTCACACGATGTCTTCTAGCTGCTCGGTAAACAAACCTTTTATTCAAAACATTAATCTGTTATCTACATCATGTTAATCAAGAGAAACATAAGCAGAATTAGTCTTATTACTAGCTTCCTTGTAAGTAGCATGGAAATAAGAAAATGCCCCGAACTAATGCGATAGTCTCATGCTTTAAAAGCCAATCGCCATGTGAAACAATTGGAATTCCAAAACGAGAAAAAAAAAATGTATTCCCATTTGAGAAAGATTTAAGTGGCTAAAATTGCATCCAATACTCCGGAATATCTCGAAAACGGCTAACTCTACAAAACATGTGTTTGAATGGCATAATTATGTGTTTTAATCTACATTTTTTGTGAAGTAAGTTTTTTGTATATTTCTTACGGTTTGCCAGTTATACAAAAGTCCTCCAGAATGAAGATACCTTCAGAGGCTATTCCCTAAAAATTCAAAAAATACATTTAGTTTGTCATAAAATATCTTATATATATAAGGTATTTTAGTCAAAATGTTAGTCATTTTTGAGAAAATCAACATTTTCGAAAAATATTCCACGTAAAGGGTAGTTTGGGGATTTGGGGATTTCCTTGAAAATTTTCGTGTCGCATACTTGGAAGATACTAAACTTAAATACCAAGTTTGGTATTTAACTGTATTTTCTTTTTTGAGCTGTCCATAGACACACATACACACACGCGCGTGCTAACAGACAGACACACTCACGGACATTTTTCTAAAAACGTTTTTTTTTGTGGATTCAGGGGGATCAAATCATTTATTTCCGGTGACATCTCGGTTTCGAATTTTTGAGTGCAATACAATAACTTCTCTGTACACTGTGTACATAGTACGTGTAGATGAAGTAAAAGTTACTAGATGCCATACCAAGTGGTAAAAGAAGAATAGAAAGACCCAAATTAAGGTAGTTAGATGATGTCCAGGAAGACCTTGTTAAAGAAGGAATTAAGAGATGGATAAAACATCTTATGTGTTACACTCACATGGCTTTCTTTAGCTGCTGTACAAATGAACTTCCCACAAACGATTACTTTTCTTTCTATACCATGCTAATCGAAATAAACATTAGCAGAATGTTCTTATTACTTCGTTCCTTATAAGTAGAAGGGAACTAAAGAAATGCACTATGCTAAAGTGATAGTCAAATGCTGCAAAAACTGTTACGCAATTGTCATTGCAAATCGCTTCTTTGCTTTGCCAGGAGGAGAACTAAATAAAAACGGGCACTTCCTGTCTGACAAAAATATAAATATTGTGTTTTGACATCTAAATTTTTTGTCCATTACATTTTTGTCAATCTCTTAAGATTTAGCAGTTAAGCAAAATACTGCAAAATTTATCCAGGATAGAATGGACTTCAGAGGCTATTCTCAGAAACAAGATATACATTTTATTTGGGATGGAAATAGCTTTAATATACCGGGATTTTAATGAAAATCGTTAGAGCCATTTCAAAAATATCAACATTTTCGGAAACTTTTCCATGTAAGGAGTAGTTTCTAGCGATTGGATTTTCTTGAAATTCTTCGTGTCGTATCCTTGGAAGATACTAAACCTAAATACCAAGCTTGGTATTTAACGGTCTTTTAGTTTTTGAGCTATGCGGTCCACAGACACATACGCACCTTTTTCTAAAAAGCTTTACTTTCTCTACACGTACCTACTATGTATATATTGTATAGAGAAAGTATTTTATTGCACCCAAAAATTCGATTCCGAGATTTCACCGGAAATATATGTTTCGGGTCCCCCTGAAACCAAAATCAGCATTTTTGGAAAAAGGTAATATGTGTGTGTATGTGTGTGAGTGTGTGTGTGTGTGTCTGTGGACATCATAGATCAAAAAACGAAAAGACCGTTAAATACCAAACTTGGTATTTAAATTTGGTATCTTCCAGGGATGTGACACCAAAATTTTCAAGAAAATCCCAAACTAATGTTTACATGGAAAAAAATTCAAAAATTGTTATTTTCCCAAAAATGGCTATAACGATTTAATTAAAGTCTCTTATATTTAAGGTATTTATTTGAAAACTATCTGGAATTTTCTGGGAATAGCCTCTAAGACCTCTTTATTCTGGAAGATTTTTATTGAATTTTGCATAATTGGTGAATCATAAGAGATAGACCAAAAATTACTACACAAAAAATCTAATGTGTTCCATTCACATGACTTTCTCTATATCTCTGTAAATTATTGTTGTTAATAAACTTATGCTTTTATTTATTTCATGCTAATCGAGAAAAAATTAGCAGAAATAGTATTATTACTTGCTTCCTTGTAAGCAGAAGCGAAATAAGGGAATACCATGGGTTAAACTGATAGTAAAAATTTGGTTACTATTTGACTGAAATTCCTTTGTTTGTATGGACAGGAGTTGACAAATTTCTGTATGAGCAAAGTATGTTTTTTAAAGCTGAAACCAAAAACATTGAGTATCTAATAACGATACATTCCACGAAAAAAATGTATATAAGATAAAGTGTGTGTTTTAAAGTGCTCTACATTTTTTGTGTTGTAAGTTTTTGTCCATCTCTTACGGTTTAGCAGTTATGTGAAATTCCTCCAGAGGCTATTCCCGGAAAATTCAAGATATACATTTTATTTGCGAGGTAAATATCGTTAGTATACGAAATTTTAACCAAAATCGTTAGAGCCATTTTTGAGAAAATTAAAATTTTCTAAAAAAAAGTTCCATGTAAAGGGTAGTTTGGGGGGGGGGGGAGTTTTCTCATAATCTTCGTGTCGCATCCCTGGAAGATATAAAACTTAAATGCCAACTTTGGTATTTTACCGACTTTTCGATTTAGAGTTATCGTGTTCACAGACACACGGACACACACGGACCTTTTTCTGAAAATGCTTTTTGGGATACAGGTGACCCTAAAACATATATTTCCGGTGAAATCTTGATATAAAATTTTTGGGTGGATTGCAATACCTTCTCTATACAGTATGTAGATAGTACATATAGAGAAAGTAATATAGTAAATTATATTAACGTTCAAAGGTTACGTGGTCTGGAATGTGAATAGAATGCAGAAAGATAAACTTGTAAAACGTGTGTGTAAATGGAAGCCAATTAGTATGAGAGCAAACAGGCGTCCAAACAATAAGTGGCTGGATAATACTATAGAGGACATATAGGCAAAGGGGATGAAGAATTGTCCAGCCTGCATCTAACATAGATCTGAGTGGAAGAAAATTGTTAGAAGACCAAAACTTCCCGGAAGTTCTAAAGTTCTAGTGGCTAGTAAAGAAGAAGTTGTTCACAAACATACCTTTTTCTGAAAATGCTCCTTTTTTATTCAATTCAGGGGGTGTCAAAACATTTATTTTTATGAAATCCCGTTATCGTGTTTTTTTTTTAAATTTTTTTGTTGCTTTTGTGTTTGAATTCAACGTCTTTTCTTTCTTCTATGTACATGATAGAAAATTTAAATGTTTTTACATTCACATGACTTCCTCTGTCTATTCTGCAACAAACTTTTTACAACAGCTCATTCTTCTTCTTCTTTTTCATACTAATCTAGATAAACATAGTAGAATTAACTTTGTCATATCTATGTATGCAAAAGACCAAAGCGATAAATAGAATTGAATTCTCTTCTTTTCCAATGACTAGGTAATAAAACCTGAATAACGATTTACCATTTGAGAAAATGTAAGCCAATTACATGGAAAATCTTAGTAATGCTTTACTCTACCTCTGCTTTAAAGTTATCTACCTTTCTTTTGCTGTAGTAAAATTTTGTCTATATCTTACGGTTTACCAGCAATGTATAAGTCGTTCAGAAAGAACAGGTTTCAGAATCTGTTCCCAGAAAATTAAATATATACATAATTTCTCATGAAATGCATAAAATATTTAATAATAAACACAGAGTGAATAGCGATAGTCAAATGTTTTAGAACTCTATGTTATGTGCTGACATAATATTTCCATGATAACGCGAGTAAATCCTGAAAATTGATAGAGCTTAAAAACTTACAATTACTTCAAGTATTGAAAAATTCGAATCGTTAATAACGAATATATTGGAAATAACTAATGCCACAAAAAGCTATGAAACAAATTGTATATTTTAAAGATATCTACATTTGTGGGTGGTACGATTTTGTCTATCATTTAAAATTTTGAAATTGTACAAGATTACTTAAATTTTCCTTCGAATGGCGAAGACTTCACGGGATATTCCCACAAAATTCAAAATAAACATTTTTATCACGTTAAAATCTTTAATCTGTGATGTTTTTATTAAAACCGCCAGAGACATTTCCTTTTTTTTTTTTTTTTTTCTTTTTTTTTTAAATCTGATGTGTTTAATTCACTTTGGCATTCCCTACATCTCTGCAAAAAATTATTGTTAAAAAGTTTATTCTTCTATTTAACTCATACTAATTGAGCGACAATAAGCAGAAACCGTCATTACTTGCTTCCTTGTAAGTATATGGGAAATAAGGGAATACACAGGCTAAAAAGATAGTAACATTTTTTAAAAGATGGTTGCTATGTGATTGAAGTTCCTTTGTTTGTATGGCAAGGAGTTGTGAGAGTTCCCGTATGACAAAGTTTAAGTATTTTAAAACTGAAGCGGCTAATCCACGAAAATAATGCATATAACATAAATTGTGTGTTTTAACGAGAACTACGTTTTTGTAAGGTAAGTTTTTGTTTATCTTTCCGGTTAACCAGTTATACAAAAGCCATCAAGAAAGGTGAAAGGTGGCTTCAAAGGGTATTTCCATGAAATTCAAGAAATTAATTTTATTTTTCATGTAAATATTTTTAGTATACGACATTTTAATCAAAATAAAAAATTAGAGCCATTTTTTGAGAAAATCATCTTTTTCATGTGAAATATTTCCAGATTTTCTTGAAAATCTTCGTGTTGCATCCTTGGAAGGTACTGAACTAAATACCAAGTTTGGTATTTAACGGATTTTTCTTTTTTGAGCTATGTTGTCCACACACACAGACACACACAGACACACACAGACACACACAGACATACACACACTGACACACAGAGACACATACACACACTGACACACACAGACACATACACACATACATACACACACATACACACAGACATACACAGACACACACAGACAAACACAGACACACACTGACACACAGTAACATACACACATACATACACACATACATACACAGACATACACAGACACACATAGAGACACATACACACACAGACATACACACACAGACACACACAGACACATACACACATACACACACAGACACACACAGACACACACAGACACACACTGACACACACAGACACACACTGACACATACAGACACATACACACATACACACTGACTCACACAGACACACACAGACACACACAGACACATACAGACACACACAGACACACACTGACACACTCTGATACACACAGACACATACAGACACATACAGACACACACACAGACTCATACAGACACACACTGACACACACTGACACACACATACACACATACACACACTGACACACACAGACACACACGGACACACACAGGCAGACACATACACACAGACACACACAGACACACACTGACACACACAGACACACACTGACACACACAGACACACACAGACACATATACACATACATACACACAGACACACACAGACATACACACACATACACACACTGACACACACAGACACACACAGATACACACATTCACACACAGACACACACATACACACATACACACACAGACACACACAGACACACAGACACACACAGACACATACACACACAGACACACACATACATACACAGAGACACACACAGACACACATACACTGACAGACACACACTTAATTTTTCTAAAAATACTTTTTTGGGATTCAAGGAGACTCAAACACATATTTCCGGTGAAATCTCGGTATCAAATTTTTGAATGGAATAAAATACCTTCTCTTTATACTATGTACATAGAATGTGTAGAAAAAGTAAAAATAGAAAATTATCTATGTAAAGAGAGGTTTGTGTGAAGGAGTTTACTGCAATTCTCCTTATCGCATTCTGAAGAGATACTGAATTTATAATAACATACACCACCATAATATCATTTTTCGTTTTTGAGTTAAGCTTTTCACAGACTATACACACAGACCATTTGCTAAAAATGCTATATTTGGGTTCATGTAAATTTAAAGCACATACTTTCGGTAATATCGAGCCATAGGTGTTTTGCATTGACACCACTACCTTCCCTATGGGATAAACGAATCGTACATACAAATATCTATTACATTCACATAGCTTTCTCTACCTATACTTCAGCAAATCATTTTTCAAAATCTGTGTGTGTACTCAAATGAATTTCTTTATTCATGTAAACTTTTCTCACAAAACATAATGCTTCTATGGAGTTCATATTAATTGAGATAAACATTTGCAGAAGTTGTGTTCCTGCATAATTCTTTGTAGGTAAAAATATAATATGAGAATACACTAGACCTAAGCAATTAGTAAAATATTTAGGGTTTGCTATGTAATGACTGATACTCTGCTGTCTTTGCAGGACCAGGAAAAAGGAAAGCGAATAACGACTTACCTTGTGAAAATAGTAGAAGTGTTTTAAAATTGAAACCAAATACAAGGAATATCTCGGAAACAGCTAACTCCGTAAACTTACATTTTACATAAAGGTATGTTTTAATAGGTACATATTTTGTGTAATAAGATCGTATCTATATCTTACGGTATACCAGATATGCAAAAGACAGGGAGTTTCACGTGCAATTCCCTGAGAGCTAAAGATAAATATTTTATTTGTCATAAAATGGCATAAACGTGCGGTGTTTTAATTTTAAGAGCTAGAAGTTTTCGAAAATTTATCCATGTAAAATATATTTTAGATGGGTGTGAGATCGGTATGTGAGGGGTGTGTTATTTAGAAAGGAACAATTGTCTATCCTCACAAAATAATCAAATTTGTGAAAACTTCGATTATTTACAGCATTTCAGAGCTTAACAGTAAAACTTCGTTTACTTAACAATACTGGTATTTTTTCACACGACATAGGTTCCATTTATCTCTTAACTTCCCATCCTTGTAAAATGCTGAATTAAATATCAAGTTTATTGTTTATACGGCTTTATGATTTTGAGTTAGGCTATTCACAGACGCACCTTTACACACACACATAGGGACCTTTTCAATAAAACTCTTTCTTTTGGATTCAGGTAACCTCAAAATCGGATTTTGGGTCTTATGTAATACCATCTCTACCTATTATATAAATGATAACCAAATAACATGTAAAGCACAAAATTACGTGTTAAATTCACATGACTTTCTATACCCTTCGTTATTCTTTGATATTTTGGGGGAACTCTAGCCCCATAAAGAAAAGGCTAAAAGAATTTTGTTAAATAAATCTGGGCGTGAGTATTGTAAGCCTATTTTTAAAACATTAAATATATTCTCAGTAATAAATTTATGTATTTATGATTTAAAAATATACATCTAGCAGAGGAATGACAGTTTTAAAAGAAATTGTGATAAGCATCCACATAATACAAAAAATAATTTGAATTTGGATATTCCTAATTCTAGATTAAATACGATGGCGTCAAGCTGTCTAGTTATGGGCCTAAAGATAGTAATAAAATATCTCTAAAATATCACAGGTCACCACTTCCTATTTTTAAAAAGAGGTTCTATAATTGGCTAGTTTTAAATCCTTTTTATGTTATTGATGCTTATGTGAATATGACAATTTTCTTTTTAATTATGTTTTGTGCTTCTGTGTGAGAGAGAGAGAGAGAGAGAGAGAGAGAGAGAGAGAGAGATAATCCATTATCCATACGATTTAAAATTTCTATTTCTATTACTTATTATTGGGCATATACTGTATTCCTAAAAAGTTTATTTTTCTAATATTATCATGATGAAACTTTAAGAAACAACTATATTAACAAAAAGAATAAGAGTAGTCAATGTTTAAGAACTAAACGCTACATACTGGCTGTAACAGTGGCGAGAAGCAATTGAAAATCAACTGGAGTTACGAATGACTTGTCTCGCTTTGGCGCTTCGTGGTGTACAGGATCGTGGGTTCGAGTCCCGCCTTGGGCATGGGTGTTTCTGTGTTTGTAAATGTGTCTATGTTTGTGCATGTATATGTAAAAGGAAAACGTTAAGAATAATAAGGTCTACTAAGGAAATATAGGAAACTGGGAAAAAAATGGAGAAAAAAGGAATACAGCGCCGGAGTCCTGACAAGCCTCCGGAACTGTATTTAAAAAAATGACAAAGTATTGAAAACTTCTAACAATTAATAGCAAATATCTAGAAGGCGGCTTATGTAACAAAAACGTTTAATAAGATTGTGTTTTATAGAGATCTGCATGTTCTTAGTGGTAGATTTCCTCTATTACCTAACGTTTATCACTTATATATTATCAAAACTTCCTTAAGAATCAAATGGACTTAACATGCTATTCCCAGAAGATTTAAAATACATATTTCATGTGTGATGTAAATACTTTTACTATTTAATATTTTAATCAAACCATTTATAAGAATCTTTAGATACAATTTTTGGAAGCATGTTCTATATAAAGGGTAGCTGAGATGGGGAAATGTTCCTGAAAATCTTCTGTATCGTATCTTTGGAAAATATTGAACATATGAGGTTTGGTTTTTAGCCTTTTCGCTTTTACTTCTTCTACCAGCTGACAGAAAAGATATTGATAAAAATATGAGATTGATTTTTCATCGTAAATATATGTTTTATGGACACCTGAATAAAGACAAGGTTTTTATTTACAAAAATGTTCTTGTGTGTGGGTAAGTGTCTATGTGAGCTGCATAGCCCATGAACGAAAAGCCGTATAAGTGTCGAACTTGGTATTAAAGTTTAGTGCCTTCCAAGGATGCGACACGAAGATTTTAAAGAAAATCCTACCAATTTACAATTTACAAGGAACATTTTTTGAAATTTTCGATTTGCTCCATAAAGACTCTTCGATTTTGATTAAAATGATATGTATTAAGGATATTTACACGGAAAATAAAGTGTATACCTTGATTTTTCTAAGAATAGCTTCTGAACCTCTGGTTACTCTGTAGAACTTCTACATAATCGATAAATCTTAAGAGATAAACAAAATTTTACTCCACAATAGTATATATTTCGTTAAAACACTCAATCTATATCGTATATCGTTCTGTGGAGCTAGCATATCCGAAATATCCCTTGTTATTGTTTTCATTTTTATTTATGTCTTTTTTCAGTCATCAGACGATTCTTCAGATACATTAGAAATTCAGTTAATTAAAATAATTAGCAAGTAATTTCAATTACAATAGATATAAATCTTTTGGCGCCACAGATTTTGAAAATTGTCCAAAAAAACATCAGGACAATTAAATTATAAGGCTATTTGATATAATTACCCATGCAAACAGAGCCGAATTTCATTGTAGTTGCATAGCAACCGGCTTTTAAAAGAATTGAGTTTCGTTCTAGCACGGTGTATTCTTTTATTTCCCTTCTACTTACAAGTAGCAAGTAATAAGACCATTTCTGCTAATGTTTGTCTGGATTAGCATGTTGTATATAGCAGAATAGTATTATATAAGAATAGTTTGTTTGCAGAATGGTATAGTAAGTCAAGTGAATAGAAAATATCAGACATTTTAACTATGTTTTTCACCAACGCACAGAAATACACATAAATGGACTATTTTCTAAAAATACCTTATTACTTTCTCTACTCGTACTATGTACATAGTGTATAGAGAAGGTATTGTATTGCGCCCAAAAAATTCATTCCAAGATTTCACCAGAAATATATGTTTTGAGACCCCATGAATCCAAAAAAAGCATTTTTAGAAACATTTCTGTGTGTGGGCAGCATAGCTCCAAAATGAAAAGACCCTTGAAAACCAAACTTATTATATAAGTTTGGTATCTTGCAAGGATATCACACGAAGTTTTTCAAGAAAATCCCCCCACCCCAAACTACCCTTTACATGGAAAAATTTTAAATTTATCAAAAATGACTCTAGCGATTTTGATTACAATCTCGTATGTTTAAGATGTTTACTTGACGAATAAAATGTATATCTTGAATTTTCTGGGAATAGCCTCTGAAGACTACTTCATTCTGGATGAATTTAACGGATTTTTCCACAATTGCTAAACAGTTTTTTTTTCGTGGAGTTCATCGTTTTTGTGATATTCCTTGTTTTTAGTTTCAGCTTTGAAAAACATACTTTTCTCATACAGGCATTTGTCAACTGCTGTCCATACAAACAAAGAAACTTTAGTCATATAGAACCAGTTTTTGACTTTCACTTTAACCTATGCTACTCTCATATTTCGCTTCTACTTACAAGGAAGGAAGTAATAAGACTATTTCTGCTAATTTGTTCTCGATTAGCATGAAGCAAATAGAAGCATAAGGTTTTTAACAATATTTTTTGCAGAGATGTAGAGAAAGTCATGTGAATGGAACACATCAGATTTTTTTATTCGGGAAGCATCCAATCTTGGTATCGAAATTATTGGAATGTAATACATTCTCTATGTGGATACGTATTAGAGTAAGAATCTCATGCATCACACACGCAAGGCCTTCTCTACCAGTTTCATGTAACCCCTAACTGCACTCATAAAACATGTAATTCTTCTATTGAGGTTACGTCACTCAGGATAAAGTATTGACCGCAAAAGATCTTTTAAATTAACTAATATGGACTCAACTGCTTGCACAATAGAGAATAAAACTCGTATTGTAAGACAATTTATATTATAAAAATACTTTGCAAGAACAATATAAAAATTGCATAAGATCTTCTTTGAGAAGATGTTTACTTGATAGTCTTTCCGAGAAAACTTTAAAAAATAACAATAAAAATTTCTAAAGTGGCTAGCGCTGCAGACACAGTTGAAATGAATAATAGTAAATTTAATGGTCTTTTTGTATAATAAACTTTTTTTCTTATGTTTGTATAGATGTTTTTTCTTATTGATATACGTATTTATGAAAACAAAAAATATATGGTATACTAACAAAAATTTCGTCAATTTTTTCAGGAAATTAAAATAAGAAATTGCTTTTAATTCACATTTATTTTTGAGTTCACTCTTAAAACGGGCTCGCACATACATACCTGCGCGTGCGAACCTTTTTCTAAAAATCTAATCTGTTACATTCACATGACTTTCTCTACATACATTTACTGCGACGAACTATATTAATGAAAGCTTAGTTTTTATCACCGTATACTAATCGAGAGAAACATTAGCAGAAATTGTTCATTATATATTTTCTGACATATTCAAGGAAAGAAGGAAGTAGACTATGCTAAAGCGATTATGAAATATTTTAACAGCTAGTCGCTATATGGTAGCATTAAAATGTAGTTTTATTTGCATGACCAGGATGCAAAAGAAGAAGCAGAAGAACGATTGACGACTTCTCATTCGAGAAAAATATGTATATGGAAATTTGAACCAAAAACAAAGAATAATTCGAAATATTAACTCCACTGAAATAAATTGTGTGTTTTAACAAAAATGAATTTAAAATTAAAATTGTAAGGGTCATTTTTGAGAAAATAAAAAATTTGAAGATTTTCTACGTAAAGGATAGTTTGGGTATAGAGACTTTCTTAAACATATTCAAGTCACATTCGGAAGATACTGGACTTAAATACAAACTTGGTATTTAACGGACTTTTAATTTTGAGTTAGGCTGTTCAAAGACACATAAGCACACAGTATGTACAGGACTATTTTAAGATCCTTAATCACCGTGAAATCTCGACATTATATTTTTAAGTGAAGTGTGATATTTCCTCTATATACTATTGGTAAGTGGTATGTATAACCTTTATTTGTTCTTTATGTACCTTAAATGAATTTAATCAAAATCATTAGTCATTTTTAGAGAATCAAAAATTTTAAAAAAAGATATCTAGTAAAGCGTAGTTGGGGCTGAGACGATTTCTTGAAAATAAATAAATATTCATATCCAAGACACTAGACTTAAACACCAAGTTTGATACTCATCCAAAAGTTATGTTTTTCACATATAAACACATACTCGGATCTTTTTCAACAAATGCTTTTACTTTAATCGGGGCTCAAAACATGTATTTCCAGTACATTTCAATGCATACTTTTTAGTGTAAAAGCCTAAAATGTACTTGAAGACAAATAATAAAATGAGGCGAGAAAGTTAGTATCTGTTTTAGTGTCAAAGTGATATCACGTAAAAATATTTGCTAACTACCATAGCGTTGACCTACTTTCAAAGTATAGTGTAGAGGAGAGAGTTTGTTAATTATGGACTCCAGGTTTGCAACAAACCAAATGACACTTATCTTTCTGAAATTAAGTTAAACGTAACTTTGAAATACTAATATTTTTATTGTATGCTCATTTTCACTTTCTCTGCACGTACTATCTACATAGTATATTCGATACCGAGATTTCACCGAAAACACATGTTTTGGGTCACTCTAAATCCAAAAAAAAGCATTTTTACAAAAAGGTCCGTGTGTGTGTGCGTGTGTGTCTGTGGACAGCACAGCTCAAAAATGAAAAGACCCTTAAATACCAAACTTGGTATTCAAGTTTGGCATCTTCCAAGGATGCAGCACGAAACCCCCCCCCCATCCCCAACTAACCTTTACATGGACATTTGTTCGAAAATGTTTATTTTCTAAAATATGGCTCTTAACGATTTTGATTAAAATATAGTATATTACAGATATTTACCTGACAAATAAAATGTATACCTTGAATTTTCTGGGAATAGCCTTTGAAGACTTCTTAATCTAGATGAATTTTACAGAATTTTGCATAAATGCTAAATCGTAAGAGATGGATAAAAACTTACTGCACAGAAAATGTACTGCACAATTTATGTTACATACATTTGTTCGTGGAGGTGATCGTTTTTAAGATATTCGTTGTTTTTGGTTTCAGCTTTGAGAAACATACTTTTCTCACACAGGAATTTGTCAACTCCTATCCATTCAAATAAAGGAACTTCAGTCACATAGCAACCACCTTTTGAGCGTCACTTTAACCTATGGTAAACCCTTAATTTGCTTATACTTACAAGGAAGCAAGTAATAAAACTATTTCTGCGAATTTTTTCTCGATTAGCATGAAATAAATAGAACCATAAGCTTTTTAAAAATAATTTGTTGCAGAGATGTAGAGAAAGTCATGTGATTAGAACACATAAGATTTTTTACCTTATTTGAGAATTTCGTTAGTCAAGAATTTATCCAAACAGGTAAAAAAAAGTGTATGTGATATGTTTATATAAATTTCTTCACCATTACGATTACAAACGATTCTTACAAAAACTTATTCTTCTATCTACTTCATGCTAATCAAGCAAAGCATTAACAGAAGGGCTTTATTTCATATTTTCTTGTAGATACAAGGGAAATAAAGTAACTAAAGCGATTTAAAATCTTTTAAGACCTGGTCTATATGTATTGACTTTGAAATTCGGTTCTGTTTGCTTGGCGAAGAATAAAAAAAAAGACTTTCCATTTGAAGAAAAGATTTATACCAAGAACACGGAATGTCCCATAAAACGTTGTCATAAGCTGTGTGATTTAATATCTCTACATTTGTTGTGCAGTGAGCTATTTTTATTATTTCCGTTTTACCAGTTATTCAAGATATATATTTTTCATGTAAATATCTTTAATATATAGCATTTTTATTAAAGTAAGATGAGATATTTTTAAAAATCTAATGCTTCGAAAAAAAAAAAAAAAAACATATGAAAAGAATAGTAGTTTGGTGTGGGGGAATAGGGGAATATGTTTTGAAAATTTTTGTGTTACTTCCTTGGAAAATACTGAACTTAAATATCAAGTTTGGTACCTAAATAGCTCTTTTTTTTTTTTAATTTGTGCACAGGCACACATACATATAAGGACCCTCTTTTTAATTTGTTTTAATTAAATGCTTCTCAAAACTTGAAATTCCAGTGAAACCTTGGTATTGAATTTTTGAATGAAATACTCTGCCTAGCTACTACGTGCTCTAGGTGGTAGACAAAGTAAAATGCTTTTATGTGTTTAGACGACATCTGTAATTGTATATATTACCTTATGATAATTTTGGGGTAGGGAATTCTTCTTGAAAAGTTTCGTGTCGCATCCATGGACGATAGAGAACTTAAATATCACCTTTGATATTTAATATACTTTCGTTTTTGGCTTTTGCTATTCACAGACCTCCAATCACGCTTGGAGAGAAACACACATATGCACAAATACACACACGAACCTTTTCATACAAATCTGATATTGTTTCATCCACTTTAACTTATTCTAGCTGTTTCTCAAACTTTCCTAACAAAAATTACCCTTTATCTTTATTATATTAATGATAAACGTCAAAACATTAATAGAATTGGCTATATCACTTTCTTCCTTATAAGTAGGAGGAAAATAAGGGAATTATAGATACAGTACAAATCCATTATTCAACTTATATATATATATATATATATATATATATATATATATATATATATATATAACTGCACCTTGACTTGAAATACTAATTAATAATATTTCCAGAAAATTACCTGAAAGTATTTTCTTAAACAGCGGTATACAAAAACTTAACATAAGTAAGGTTCAGCGTGGATTATCGATTACATAACAGATTCCTCTAAATAGACTATAATACCGTCAAATTCTTTAAGTTTAAAGATCATATCTACTAATCTTTAAAATGCTACTGCAATACGAAACAATTGAAATTCAGTTCTCTTTTTTATTCTAGAAGTTAAACAAAAGAGGTGAAACGAATATTTACTTCTCGCTTGAAAAAATTTCAAGTAATTTAAAATTTAAACCAATAACAAAGAATATCTCAGAAACGCTTAACTCTACAAGCAAAAATGTATATGTCTTTAATTTTGTGTTTTATTAAGATCTACATTTTTGTATATTACCTTTTTGTCTGTCTTTTATGGTTACGAATTATACGAAGGTCATCCAGAATGAAGAAGTCTTTTGAGGCTATTCCCAGAAAATTTAAGAAATATATTTCGTTTGTCATTAAAATATCATAAACATAAGGCATTTTAATCAAAATGTTTCGAGATAATCAACATTTTCGAAAAAAAGTTCCATGTAAGGGATAGTTGGGAACAGTCTTCGTATGGCGTCCTTGGAAAATAGTGAAATTAAGTGCCAAGTTGGTATGTAACCGACTTTTGGTTTTTGAGCTATGTTGCACACACAGACATGTTTCTAAAATTGTTTTTTATTCAGAGGATCTCAAACACGTATTTTCTATGAAATATTGGCATCGAATTTTTGGGTTGAATAGTATACATTCTCTTTATACTATATATATTTAACATTTGTGCTAGAGAAAATAAAAAAATTTTTTTATTCAGGGAGCTCAAAACATATTTTTACAGAAAAATCTCGACATCAAAATTTTTAGGTGGAATGCAACACTTCCCCTAATTACTATTCGTAGCTACTAGAAAAGGTAAAAGAGATCTAGAACTACCACCTGTACCAGATTGCCTTGACAACCAGGCAGCGGTTAATACAATGCTTAAGTTAAAAACAAAATGGCTTCAATATATGAACCACCACAAGCCTCAGAGCATTTCATAGTTGTAAGAGCTGAGGACAACTGTTGAATGTAAGTACTAAAAACGCTATCTCACATGATTTTTCCTACTCACTCTAGTAAAAAGTATGCTCTAAATGATTATTCTTGTATCTACTTCATTCTAATGAAAATAAATCTTTGCACAAACTGTTTTATTATTTCCTTGTATATAGGTAGCTTTTAAGTAATTGTTAAAGTTTAAAGAAGGGTTTTTAAAAACGTAAGAATTCCATTTAGTTTGCATGGCTAAGAGTCCACCAGTTTGAGAAGAGTATAAGCATCCACCAAAAAATTCCCATTATAACCCAAAAAAGAAAGAAAAATTTTATAATTTGAATTTTTACGAGATTTATATTTTTGTAGTAAGGTTTTGGCTATATTTTACAGTTTACCACCTAAGCAAAAATCACTCAGAGTCTATTCTGCAAAAATCCATGATATATATTTAATTTTTCATGATAAAATCAAAATATTCAATTATTTTCCCATATAACCTGTAGTTTGTGCTAGGGAGTTTTTTAGAACATTTTCTCAACAAATATTTGGAAGATACTGAACCTCAATAGAAAGTTTTATACTTAACTAACTTGGTATTTCTACATTCTCTACTAGTATTCTAAAGAATAACTGTATTCCAGCTAAAAACTTGAGATTTCAACACAAAAATATGTTTTGACGTCCCCTGAATCCAAAAAGTATTTTTTTTAAAAAAAGACCGCGTGTTCGTGTGCAAGTTTATGAACATGTAACTAGAATGAAAAGTTGGCTAAATACCAAACTTGGTATTTACGTAAGTTTTGCATCTTCCAAGGAAGCGACACAATTTTTGAGAATAAGCCCACTACAACTGTCCGTTACACGGAACTTTGTTAAAAATGTTTGTTTTCTCAAAAATTGTTCTAACAGTTATGATTGAAATACTGCAAATTTAAGATATTTTTATGACAAATGATAATGTATGTAATGAACTTTTGGGAATTGCCTCTAAAATCCTGTTTATTAATTTCTTTTGATAACTCATAAACCGTAAAGACAGAGACAGGGCTTATTACTCGAAAATGTAGATCTCGTTAAAACACACAATATATGTCAAATGCATTTTTATGCAGTGAACCGTTTGTAAGATATCACTTGTTATTGGTTTCAATTTTCCAAAGCATATACTTTTTTCAGATGAATAATCGTTATTTGTATTGCTTTTTGCTGGTTAAGAAAGGAGAAGGGAATTTCAATGCCATCACTTTAACGACCAGCTTTTAAAAGATTTGACTATCCCTTATCGTAGTCCATTAGTTTTCTTCTACTTACAAGAAACTAAGTAATAAGACATTTCTTCGAATGTTTATCTTGATTAACATTAAGCACATAGAAGACTTAAGTTTTTATAAGAATAATTTGTTGCAGAATAGGTAGTGAAATTTATTGAATGGAATACCTCAGTTTTTACTTTCTCTATACGTACTATGTACATAGTGTGTATAGGAAATATTGTATTGCACCCAAAACTTCGATACCGAGATTTCACCGGAAATACATGCTTTAGGACTCCCTGAATAAAAAAAAAGCATTTCCAGAAAAACGTCCGTGTGTATGTGTGTGTGTGTGTCTGTCTGTGTGTGTATGTGGACAGCATAGCTCAAAAACGAAAAGACCGTTAAATACTAAAATTGGTATTGAGATTTGGTATCCTCCAAGGATGTGACACGAAGATTTTCAAGAAAATCCCCCACCCCCAACTACCCTTAACATAGGAAAATTTTCGAAAATTTTGATTTTCTAAAAAATGGCTCTAACGATTTTGATCAAAATACCGTATATTAAAGATATTTACATACCAAATAAAATGTAAATCTTGAATTTTCTGGGAATAGCCTCTGAAGAGCTCTTTATTCTGGATGAATTTTGCTAAATGTTGCTTAACTGCTAAACGGTAAGAGATATACAAAAACTTACTGCACAGAAAATGTTGATCTAATCAAAACACACAATATATGTCCTTTACATTTTTGTTGTGGGGCAGTTGACTATGGGTTCCTAGTGTATTCCCTTATTTTCTTCCTACTTATACGGAACTAAGTAATAAGAACATTGTGCTAATGAGTACCTCGATTAGCAAGGTGCAGAAAGAAGAATAATCTTATGGAAGAAGTTTGTAGAAGAGCTAGAGAAAGTCATGTGAGTGTAACACATCATATTGTTTAGTTATGCTATTCACAGATGCACACTGACAATTCTATCTAGCTTCAGCAGTACTTTTTTCTTATCTTTCTTTTGAACTTTCGTAAAGATTATAAAACTTTGAGCTATGAATTGAATTGCATTACATTTTGGAAGTTAACCTAGAAATGGAGGCAATTTAGTGATATTTATTTTTTAATAAAATACTTCCACTATAGGTAGTAGGAGAGGTAAAGATTATATTTAAGCTTTTTTGTATAATGCTCAGCAAGTTATATAATAATTTTTATATGTATTTGTTACAATATTCAAAGCATCATTTCCTTCAAGAAAATATTACAATTAAATTACTGATCAACCAAGAAAATATATTTGCTTACTTGTTTAAGAGTTTTAGTCACACAAAGTAAGGATATTAATAAAATTGATAATTAGAGATTGAAACACAAAGTGATAGAAAATCGTATATTTTCAAATATATCTCGACATTCTGATTTCCATTACATATTTCTTTCATTTGTATCTTTCTATGAAATATGACATTTTTACTAAAGTTAATTTGTAGCTGTACTATGAAAGCAAGTATATTTACTAACCAACATAATAAGGTAAAGAAGAGCATGAAAATAAAATTCAAAAACATTCGATGTCTTAATCGCTATTTTAAACCAGAATAAACTAAAAAAGTTGATGTGTTCCATTCGCACGACCTTCTCTAGCTGAATACACAAATAACCTTTCCTTACAAAGATTTTTCTTTTAACTACAGCATGCTAATTAAGGCAAAAATTAGCAAACTTTTTTTTATAACTCGCTTCCTTGTAAGTAGAAGGGACATTAGGCTAAATCGATAGTCAAATCTTTTAAAAGCTGGTCTTATATGAAACAACTGATGTAGGTTTGCTTTTAATGGCTTGCAATAAAACAAGGTAAATAAATCGAAACGTCACTTACCGTTTGAGAAAAGTTTTAAGTATTTTAGAACTGAAACCAGTAATATGAAAACGTATATCAAAAACGTATAAGACATAGCTTATGTGTTTTAACGAGTGTGTAGCAAGCTTTTGTCTATCTCTTACGTTTAACCGTTATGGAAAATTCAGCAAAACTCATCCAGAATAAAGAGGCCTTCAGAGGCTATTCCCAAAATTCAAAATATGAGATGTAAATATCAATAATATACGGTATTTTAATCAAAGCTGTTAGAGCCATCTTTGAAAAAACAAAGTTTTCAAAAAAAAATTCCATGTGAAGGGTAGATTATCTATCTCTTACGTTTAACCGTTATGGAAAATTCAGCAAAACTCATCCAGAATAAAGAGGCCTTCAAAGGCTATTCCCAATATTCAAAATATGCGATGTAAGTATCAATAATATACGGTATTTTAATCAAAATTGTTCGAACCATCTTTGAAAAAAAGTTTTAAAAAAAAATTCCATGTGAAGGGTAGATTGGGGTGGGGGGATCTTCCTGAAAATCTTACTGTCGCATCCTTGGAAGATACTAAACTTAAATACCAAGTTTGGTTTTTAACGGTATTTTCGTTTTTACATTTATGCTGACTACACATACAGACCTAGTTCTAAAAATGTTTTTTTCGGACTCAGAAGACCTCGAAACATATATTTTCGGTGAAATCTCGATATTGAATTTTGGGTGAAATACAATATTAACTTTATTCACTATGTTCATTGCACAAACGGGCTAGAGAAGGTAACAATCCGATGTGTTCCATTCACATGACTTTCTCTACATTTCTGTAACAAACTATACTTTAAATGCTTATTCCTCTAACTACATCATGCGATAAACATCTTCAGAATTGGTTTTATTACTTCCTGGTAAGTAGAAGAAAAATAAGAGAATACACTAAGCTAAATGTATAATCCGCATGAAAAAAGTTTTAAGTATTTTAAAACTAAAAGCAAATATAAGGAATACCTCGGAAGTATCAATTACACGAAAAATAGGTATGTATAAAGCATAAATTGTGTGTTTTAACGAGATCTACATTGTTTGTGTAATAAGTTTTTGTATATCTTTTACGGTTTTGTAACTACACAAAAGTTGTCCAGTATGAAAATCTATTCAAATTCAATATTTGTTGTCATATAAGTGTCTTTAATAAACGCTATTATAATCAAAATTGTTAGTCATTTTTGGGAAAATAAGATTTTCCGAAAAATGTCGCATAAAAAGTGTAGTTGAGATTTTCTTCAAAATCTTCGTGTCGTATCCTTGGAAGATACTAAACTTAATTATCAAGTTTGATATTTAACATACTTTTCGTTTTTGAGCTATGCTGCACAGACACACACGTTTACAATCATTTTTCTAAACATGTTTTTTTTTTTTTTTTTTTTTTTTTTTTTTCTTTTTTGAGATTCAATGAATATCAAGACATACATTTCCAGTGAAATGTAATTATTTATTTTTTGGGTAGAATAGGTACAATACTATATCTATTATGTACATTGTACATACGTGCTAGAGAAAGTAAAATATACCTCGGAAATTGAATAAACAGTCAGCTATGACAAAATCATACCGGAGCCATAATAACGGTTTCTGCTAATTGTTTTATTACATGTTTTGTTTTTATAGTCATACTTATTGAAATTATATGTTATTTTAAAAATACATAAAAGTAGTTAATTTTGTTTTGGAACGTTTTTAGCATATATATGTATATGTATATCACTGAGAATGTTTTTGCAACCTGCAACTATAGAAGTTTTCAACTTTAAGCCAACTAAACAACAGACTGTGCCCATTTTCAGTCTTACTCCATTACACAATCATTATTTATATACTTTCTAAACCTATTGCATTAGAAAAAAGAATGTTCATTAATCTTTTAAGAAAGAAGAAAAAAAACTTTCGAAATCCAGTAGTAGTAGAACATTTTCTATTCATTTACTTTCTGCGATGAAATACAAAGAGAAACACAATTTAATGTGCCACAATCACATAAGTTTCTCCATTCCACGCTGCAAAAGCTCATTCATCCTACACTTCATGCTTACCGAGATAAAATGTGTTTTTTAGATATTATTATTTTTACAAGGGGAATAAGAAAATACCGTAAGCAATAGTAAAATAACTTAAGTAAAGTTCACTACGTGAGGGTAGTGAAATTCCCTTCTCTGTGCTTCATCAGCGTGAAACAAATGCGAATATCGAAATCCCATTTGAGAAAAGTACAAGCACTTCAATATTTAAACCTAGAACAAGCAATATGTTTGAATGGTTACCTCCACAACAAAAAATGTATTTCACATAAATAATGTGTTACTTTTTTGTAAATTAAGACTTTGTCTGTCGCTTACATTTTAACGGTCATGCAAAAGCTGTTCGGAATGTAGCGGACTTCAAAGGCTATTTCCAGGAAATTCAAGATATATACGTTATTTCCTATTTAAATATATTTAATATACAACATTTTAATGAAAATCTTTATACCCAGATTTGAGAAAATTAAAATGATAGAACATTTTTCCATTTGGAATGAGGGAATATTATTGAAAATCTTCATGTCGCATCTTTGAAAGATGCTGAATTTAAGTATCAAGTTTTGTATTTGAAGAACTTTTCGTTTTTGAGTTAGTTGTTCACAGAATCATATACCGACACACAAGAACCTTCTTCTAAAATTCTGACGTGTTACACTCACATGACTTTCTCTAGCCGTTCTACAAACTTCTTACATAAGACTATTCTTCATTTTGCACCTTGTTAATCGAGGTATTCAGCACAATGTTCTTTTTACTTAGTTCCTTATAAGTAGGAAGAAAATAAGGGAATACACTAGGCTAAATCGATAGTCAAATGTTTTAAAAGCTCTTCTTATGCGATTGTCATTACAAATCGCTTCTTTTCTTGGCAAGGAGTAGAACAAAAGAAAAACGGACACTCCCGTCTGGGAAAAGTACAACTACTTCACAACTGAAACTAATAAAAATGAATACCTCGGAAACGGTAAGCTTCACGAAAAAAATGTATATGACGTAAATTGTGTATTTTAACAAAGCCTACATATTACGGTTTATTAGTTATGCCAAATTAAGCAAAATTCATCCTGAATAAACAGGTCTTTAGAAGCTATTCCCATAAAATTCAAGATATACATTTTATTTGTCAGGTAAATATCTTTAATATACGATATTTTAATCAAAATCGTTAGAGCCATTTTTAAGAAAATCAAAATTTTCGAAAAAAGCTCCATGTAAAGGGTAGTTTGGGGTGGTGGGATTTTTCTCAAAATCTTCGTGTCGTGTCTCAAGTTTGGTATTTTAGCTACTTTTCGTTTTTGAGTTATCGTGTTCAAAGACACACGGACACACACACACACACGGACCTTTTTCTGGAAATACTTTTTTTGGATTCAGGGGGTCCTAAAACATGTATTTCCAGTGAAATCTCGACATCGAATTTTTGGGTGGAATACAATACTTCTCTATCCCTATGTAGTCGCCCTCCGTGGTGTAATGGTTACCATGACTTCATATACCCAAGGTCGCGGATTCAAACCCGGCGGAGGACGATGGATTTTTTCGGGCGTAAAAATCCTTAGCATGGCTTCCTTCGGAAGGGAAGTAAAGCCGTGGGTCCCGTGTCGTAGATTTACGGCACGTAAAATAACCTCAAGCCTGATAGAGAGGCCTCTGAGCAAAATTAAGCGATCTTTCATGCCCAATATAGAATGAGACGCTGAGAACCAAAGCAGTTAAAGAGCGTCCATAAATAACACGCCATTTATCCCTATGTACATTGTACATTGTACGTACGGGGCAAGAGAAAGTAAAAATGATTCTATTTTAATACAGGGGACCCTAAAACGTGTATTTCCAGTGAAATCTCGGTATTAATATGTACTTTTCTGTCTATGTACTATGTACGAAGCAGAGAAAGAAGAAACATCTGATGTATATATATTCACATTATTTGCCCTACTATCTATTGTTTCTAGGGTGTATACAGCTAACTCTTAAGAAAGTTTATGTTTGTATTCACTTGATATTAAGATAGATAAACCTTTGTAAAAATAGCTATAGTAAACATTTTTTTTCACATACAATATATAAGAGTTGAGCGCTAACCTTAAACTTCCGGGAAACAATTGAATATCGAAAAACTTTAAAATAATGACCAATTCGAACCATTAATAACGAATTCCTATGAAATCACAAAACGTTATTTCGAGTACATTGTGTGTTTTAAATATTTCTATATCTTTTGTGGGTTATATATACCATTCCCAGAAAACTCAAATAAAGTTGTTATTTTTTATGTAAATATCTTTGATAAGTATAGTATTTTAGTCAAAGTCATTAGAGTAATTTTTGAGAAAATTGAACATTTCGAAAAATCTTCCATGTTTCAGGTGAGCGGATCTTGTTAAAACTCTTCAAGTCCTATCTTCAGAAGACACTGAAGTTAAATGCAAAGGTTAGTATTTAAACGGACTTCCCGTTTTTTGAGTTATGGGGCTCATAGAAACATACAGATTGAGACATACACACGGATCGTTTTAAAAAAAAAAATACGTTTTGGATTCGCGGTGTCTCAAAGTAAGAATTTCTGACGAAATCTCGATATCGTATTTTTTGATGAAATTCAGTATAGAAAGTAAGAAGTTTAAAAATTTGAAAATTCAAAGCAATTAACGCAAAATATAGCAACTTGAATGTTATTTAATGAGATATACGTATGTTGTACGAAACATTTGCCTATCTGTTACGGTTTATAGTATTCTTCACAGGATATTCCCTAAAAATTCAAATTTTATACACTTTATTTTGTCGCCCAAATTTCTCACATATCATATATTTATTAAAAATCATTACAAAAATTTTGAGAAAATCACATCTTTTTCGTTTTCACAGCCCTCTTTAACTTCTGTGGCCATATCAAAGGTCCCGACTTGTGAAACAACACATATTCTCACTGTTATTGCGATTAGGTTACTCATTTTTATATCGTTAAACACAGTCACATTCAGTCTCATATGCATTCTCTTAGATTCTGTGGGGGATAAGGAATAATTCTGCTTAAAGAAAAATTCCCCGCTCCAGCCGGGAATCGAACACGGAACCTGGGGATGAGAAGTCACCTCGCTGACCACTAGACCACGAAGGCGGACAAGTGAAAAAACATTTTATGTGCGTGAATTTTCTTGAAAATCTGCGTTTCGCATTCATGAAAGATCGTTGTCTGATATACCAACTTCGGTGTTTATTCGAAAATTCGTTTTTGAGATATTTTTTTTATGGATTCAAAAAAAGCTCAATTTGTATTTGTTTTAAGAAACATACAAAAGAGTATTGTTTATAATCAGCACTTAAAGGTTTCTTACTGTTTTTCAGTGTATTAATAATGACTCGATTTAAAATCAGTATAACGCATTATAAAATATTCCTAATTTCGCACCTAGTTACGATTAAACTTAGATCGTCTGAAAGTTTAAGTAATGTAAATTAATATATTTTAATAATGTTGACGTCATTAAACTTCAATAAAAAAGTATATATACGTAATATAAAGATACAGCCCTTACGGAGCCTGACGAAGCGTTTAGGTTGGTATACGTGCCTAAGAAATAGCGGCAAATAACGGAGTTAAGTACTTTCGTTTGTTTCTGCTCGACACTAGTGTTGGGGAAGGGGTACAAGTTGCAAATCTGGTGCGCGAGCGCACTCGCGAACGTCACAGTCACTTCACAACACTCTTAGCAACCACACGCCAACATATTTAACCACCTGTGGACTTGCAATAAGCACGCCCAGCAGATTACGTTATATTTTAAACATAATCACTTCAAATTAGTCTAACCTTCGAGCTGGCACAGTCACATTAACACTTGGAGATTTCAACGCGTGTATAAGACACTAACAATTTTCAAATCTGACGTTAAAAAATACACAAAGTAATGAAAACAATAGCTGCTAATGATATGCAAGAATATGAAGTGCTAACACCTTGACTTTCCTCGCGTGTTAACTAGTACACGGTATTAGCGAGCCAAAAAATTACGTGAAAGAGAATTGAAAGTGGGCTAGAGGTCGGAGAAGATGAACCAAACAAACCGGTAGCTGTGATGAAGACTGCATGCAGGAGCATAAGCGACGGAAGACGAGTGGCGGCTCTGTAACTAGAGACCTCTATCGACAGTGCCTGCTGTTAAATCGACTCTTCATTATACTCTTGTCACCTTCCTGCGCGCTGTTGACGAAGCCGATTGCGGGCAATGCTCTTGTCGGGATGCAATTTGGGCATTCGGATTTTATTTTGGGAGAGGATAGAAAAATCTGCATCATTTTTCATGAAACATTTTGGGTATAAAGCCATTATTGGGCCTTCAGTACCTCAAATAAACCTCCCAGAATAACTGAACAATAAGAAATGAATCCTAAACTATCCAAACCTAATAAAATTCTATTTAAATTACTAAAAATGAAATTAAATATAATTCACTTTTATTTATCATACAATCTAAATAAAATATAATTCCATCTTCAACAGTTATGTAAGGAATTCAAATAGGAGGTAAAACAATAAAAACTAAAACTATGGGAGATTAGTGCAGAATTAGAACAACATGACATTGGTTGGTGAGGGGCGAATTGAGTAAAATAAAACCAACGTCCTTCCTTCCAAAAAATATCTAATGTGTTCCATGCAGGTGACTTTAACAAATTATTGTTAGAAAGCTTATGTTTCTATTTACTTCATGCTAATCGAAAAACAATTGGCAAAAATAGTCTTATTATTTGCTTCCTTGTAAATAGAAGCGAAATAAGGGAGTACCATAGGCTAAAGTGATAGTCAAAAGCTGGTTGCTATGTGACTGAAGTTCCATTGTTTGTATGGGCAGGATTTGACAAATTCCTGAATGAGAAAAGTATACGTTTTTTAAGACTGAAACCAATAAAAAGGAATATCTCGAACGATCCACTTCACGAAAAACTGTATATAGCATAAATTGTGTGTTTTAATGTGCTCTACAATTTTTGTATGGTAAGTTTTTATCCATCTCTTAGGTTTAGCAGTTATGCAAAATTCGTAAAATTGATTCAGAATAAAGTAGTCTTCAGAGGCTGTTCCCAGAAAATTCAAGATATACATTTTACTTTTCAGGTAAATATTTTTAATACACGATATTTTAAACAAAATCATTCGAGCCATTTTTGAGAAAATAAAAATTTTCGTAAAATGTTCCATGTAAAAGGTAGTTGGGCGTGGGGAGTTTTTTTTTTTTTTTAAATTTTCGTATTGCATCCTTGGAGGATACTGAAGTTAAATACAGACATACACAGACATGTTCCTAAAAATGCTATTTTTTTTTAACCAGAAGGTCTCAAAAAGGTATTTCCAGTGAAACCTCGGTATTGAATTTTTGATGGAATACAATATTTTCTCTATACACTATGTACGAGGTACATGTAGAGAAAGGTTTCCAGAATCAATACCCTACTGTATTTTGTGTAGTGATGGTTGATTCAGGCACACTTTTAGATGATTTGTTTATATGTGGTACGTGCAGAAGTTCGTTTTTTCTCTGAAATTTCTTTATTTCCTTTTTATATTTAATGACTCAATTGAAACTTAAACCTAATGAAAGAACTAATGACAGTAGAACAATATTTCCAAAGATTTTTCTTTCAGGTTACAGCATCAGGTGTGCTTTCGGAATCACATCACGAAATTTCTTGGTGTTATACTACATCACCCTCTTGAAACAGATCATATACGCAGGTCGGGTAAGCTGTTGTAACAATAAATTTGCGGCAAGGCGATGGTCATGGCCTCAAACGTGACTTGGGGCGGAAACATTGCTTATTATAGTTCTTGCTTCCTTTCGTTCAATCAATTGCTTCATTCCCGTTTCCTTGTCCAGCATCTCATTGTTGGTCATTTGTAAGCGTCAAGAAAATCAAGGTTTTCCTGTCAAATCCCTTATTTGTAATGTTAGTGCAATTTATTGTTATTTTCTCTACATGTACTATGTACAGAAATGTAAATGGCGTGTTATTTATGGACGCTCCTTAACTGCTGTGATTCTCAGCGTCCCATTCTATACTGAGCGTGAAAGACCGCTTAATTTTGCTCAGAGGCCTCTCTATCAGGTTCTTTTTCGTGCCGTAAATCTACGACACGGGACCAACGGTTTTACTTCCCTTCCGAAGGAAGCCATGCTAAGGAGTTTTATGCCCGAAAAAATCCTTCGTCCTCCGCCGGGTTTTGAACGCGCGACCTTGATTTATGAAGTTAGCATGGTAATCATTACATCACGGAGGGCAACTACTATGTACATAAATAGTGTATAAGGGAAGTATTGTATTTCACCCAAAAGTTCAATACTGAAATGTCACCGGGAATACATGTTTTGAGGTCCCCCGAGTCCGAAAAGCATTTTAGAAAAATATCCGTGTTTTGTGGACAGCATAGTTCAAAAACGAAAAGTCGGTCAAATACCAAACTTGGTATTTAAGTTCACTATCTTCCAATGATGCGACACGAACATTTTCAAGAAAATCCCCTCTTCCGTTACATGGAACATTTTTCAAAACTTGTGATTTTCTAAAAAATTATTTTAACCATTTTGATTAAAATACCACATCAAAAATAACATGTACATCTTAAATTTTCTGGGAATAGCTTTTGAAGACCTCCTTATTCTGGATGAATTTTGCGGAATTTTGCACAACTGGTAAACCATAAGAGATAGACAAAATTTACTACACAAAAAAAATAGATCTCGTTAATACACACAATATGTGATATACATTCTTTTCATGGAGTTGACCGATTTTGTTATTGGTTTTAGTTTTAAAATACTTTTCTCATACGGTACTTCTCAACACCTGGCTGCGTAAACAAACGGATTTTAATGCCATAACAACCACTTTTAAAACATTTGACTGTCGGCATAGCCTAGCGTATTCCCTTATTTCAATCCTACTTATAAGGAACTCAATAATAAGACCATTTTACGAATGTTTATCTTGATTAGCATGACGTAAATAGAGGAATAAGCTTATTAAAATCATTTCTTACACAGATGTAGAGAAAGTCTTGTAAATGGAACACATCAGATCTTTTTTTTTTTTTTTTTTGCAGCAAGACGTGTGTAGGACTGGAGTTGAATAGGTAGAATCAGGCTGAACATTTCAAGGCCATAGCCTGAATTTGAACCACGGATCTACCGATCTTTAGCCGGTTGCCCTAACCACTGAGCTATCATGGCAAAATACCGGCACGGCATTAAATTCCTCAACTGACTCACATGTTTCCTGATAAACCACAAGGTGATCTCAAATTATTTTTGAGTAATTACGACATACGAGTCAGTTGATGAATTTAATACCGTGTCGGCACATTGCAATTGTAGCTGAGTGGTTAAAGCGACTGGCTAGAGGTCGGGATATCTGGGGTTCAAATCTTCGGCTGATATTGAATTTTTCAGTCTGACTCTAGCCCTTTCCTATTGCATTAAAAACGCTGATGTATTATACTCACATGGCTTCCTCTACCTATTTTGCAACAAACTATTCTTAAAAATTCTCATGTGTTCCATTCAATAACTGCTCTGCAAACAAACTATTCTACAAAAGATTATTTTTTACCCTATTTCATGCCTATAAACATAAACATTACCAGAAATGGTTCTTATTACTCAGTTCCTTATATGTAATAGATAAATAAGGGGATACACTAAGATAAAGCAATAGTTAAATCTTTTAAAAGCTGTCGCTATAGGATTTTCATTGAAATTGGGTTCTCGTTCCCTGACCAGGAGTTAAACAAGTGACAGATGAAACGACAAGTACTTTGAGAAAATGTAATAATTGAAACCAATAGCAGAGAGTGATTGAAATAAATTGTGTCTTTAACGAGATCTGCACTTTTTGTGTATTAAGTTTATGTCCTATTATCCCTTACAGTTTACCAGTTATGCAAAAATCATCAAGTGTGAAGAGGTCCTCAAAGATTATCCCAGGAAATTTAAGATATACGTTTTATTTACCATTAAAGTATATTTAATGTACAGCATTTTAATTAAATTCGTTAGAACATTTTTGAGAAAATCAAAAGTTTCGAAAAACATTTTAATGTGAAGTTTATGTCCTATTATCCGTTACAGTTTACCAGTTATGCAAAAATCATCAAGTGTGAAGAGGTCCTCAAAGATTATCTCAGGAAATTTAAGATATACGTTTTATTTACCATTAAAATATATTTAATGTACAGCATTTTAATTGAATTCGTTAGAACATTTTTGAGAAAATCAAAAGTTTCGAAAAACATTTTAGTGTGAAAGGTAGTTTGGAGTTTGATATTTGATCGACTTTTAGAGTTATGCTGTCCACAAACATACACACAGACACACGCTCTTTTTTTTTTTTTTTTTTTTTATTCACGTAGTCTGAAAAGATGTATTTCCGATGAAATCTCGGTATTCAAATCTTTAGTAGAGACAGTAATAATAAGTTTTCATAATACTAATTTGTATACCTACTAATAAGTGTTAAATTTTAGATAAAGTGATTTGAATGCAGTAGATTTTACTAGATACAGAAGGTATGTCCCACCGAAAAATTTAATGTCGAGATTTTATTCGAAATATATGAATCGAGTTCCCTCTATTCAAAAAAAATTTTTGATTTTTTTAATAATAAATAATTGTTTGAACTCTTGGGTATTTATAGAGAATAAGTGTTTAACTGTCCTCCCCTTGCTTGAGGTTCCACAGCCTTTAAAAATCTTACAATACACCTGTTTCCTAGTGTTTTTCTCGACAATATATTTTCACACCTCCTAAACGCTCCACGCGTCTCAGTTTTTGTTTAAATGCAATCAAAAGTTCCCAAAATTTGAAAAATTATCTAATGTAATATTACAAAGTACAAAGCTATCCTAATACAATATTAATTTTCCAAAAAAAAATTATGAAAAAATTATAAAACTTAGATTTCATCAATAATTCAACAATAAAGTTATTGGAATATCATCGTTTAAAGTTTTTGAGCGTGCTTCAAAATTCCAACCATTTTTCTCTTATTTTGAGTCACGTGGAAGGAACGTGGAGCATTTTGATTATGCTATATACATATTTACATAATAACATTTATGAAATAATTTATATCTGACAAGAATTTATCCAACTGAATACAGTTTGAAATTCATATTAACATAATAGTAATGCGATCATATTAAACTATCAAAACATCTACACAAAATAATAAAAATTTGAAATTTCACTCCCAGTGTCCTGCCAGGAATAATGGGTCACTTTCAAGGTCCCTCTGCCAGCGCAGCAGTGTACGTGTAATCGGGTACAAAAAATAAGTAATTGGAGCATTTATATCAATTTGCTATAAACATATTAATCAAACTAAAAATCCTCCATTGTTTTTAACGAATTAAAATAGTTCACTTAATTTCTCCTTCATTAAATTTGTAATTGAGTGGCTAGACCACTCGCCTTTCACCCAGACGCCTCGGGTTGGATCCCAAGCGACCAAATATGAGACTTGTGGTGGACAAAGCGGCACTGGGACAGGTTTTTTTTTCGGTTCTGCGGTTTCCCCCGCCATCACCATCATCATTCCATTTATCATCAGTGTCATTGCCTGCGGTGCCAAAATAATAAAAGTGGGCGTTAAAGAGTATTAAAAAATCCTCTTCTTTCATTGGAACTGTTCGTGGATTTAATCAAATTTGGAATCGTAAGGGACTTCCGCGCCTCTCTGGTAGCCTGTGGCCTCCTATGGTTCCTTCACCTCATCCCATCTTCCTGGTTATGTTGTCTACAATAGATATGTATAGGTCGCAGTTCGCGAGGGCTCTCCATACATTGTGTTACCCTTAACCTTCTTGCCCCGACTCTAACCTTATCTCTTTAACCGTTTAGCCAGACGATTTATACAGCTAACTAATAAGCGACAGTGGCAGCTTGCCAATCACTTGTCAGGGTCTCACTCCAGCAATAGAACACTGTCTGACTTTAGACCTCGCGTAATAATGGAGAAAGGTAAAAGAAATGTTTCCGGATAGCGGTGTGATTGAAACGTCGATAAAGAGTGGGACAGCGGAGTGTTGGTAACGGTATCAGGTGTCATGTGGGATGGATGAGGGGTCTCCGCCGAGATCAAGAGGTCGCCAAAGAGGTCACACCGGGTTCTTCTTTCTCTTGTTACTCGATCAAGTTGCCGGAACTTCATCCTTTCTACCACACACTAGGTGCTGTTGTTTAAGACTCCAATCGAAAACCGGATACGATCAATTTTAAAACTCCTTTTGTTGTAATTTCTACCCGTCTCACGAAAGATGTTTGGGTGCTAAATCGACCAAGACCTCTTATGAGGGTCGGTTGGTGTCATGGACAACAGAGTTTCCTGCTACGAAATGACTTCTATACCACTTACTATGGACTTTGATTCCCATAACATACACAAGGTGTCCTAGGCATGTATGTGAAGGGTGTGTTAAAACAGAAAAAACAATTTTACCTTCCCAAAATAATCAAATTTACTCAATTTCGACTTTCAGGGTACTTAAAGACATTGATTCTAGTATTATTTCATACTACAAATATTCAATGTTTTTCCTTACTAAATGGAAATGGAAAATATAAATTCCTTCCGAATCAGTGGACTCCACAATCTATTCTCAGGTATGTCTAAGTGGCAAAAGCTAAAGATATATAACAAAGGATAGCATAGCCCTCCTGGGTAGTGTGGTTGCCTTACATTCAACAGGTTGTGAGTTCGATTCTCGCTTAGGGTGAGTTACCCAGATAAGGTTTTTTTTTTCGGGTTTTTTTCCCTTTATCCTGAGAAGAGGAATATCCAGTAGCTTTAAGCTCAATGGACTCCCAGACATTTAAACATCATTTTACAACTTCAATCATCGTCGATATGGCCAACTAAGTTAACGGGTGTTAAGCTACTTAAAAAAATAATAATATACACATTGAACACAGTATTAAAAGTCTTTAAATTGAGAATATTAAGCTAAAACAAAACATGTCATTTATAGGTGTACATCCAGTTTGTTCCAAAAACATCTGGTGTGTTCCTTTCACATCTTTCTCCATCTATTCTGCAAACAAACTAACTATTTTATGTACAATGCTAATCAAGATAAACATTATCAGAAATTATCTATTATTTAGACCCTTATAAATAGAAGGAGAATAAGGAAATACATTAGGCTAAAGCGACAGCCAAGTATTTTAAAAGCAGTCGCTATGCGTTTGTCATTGAAATTCGATTTTCTTTCCCATGCCAGGAGTAAAACAAAAGAGTTATGAAACGAAAGTTGGATTCCGCTTGAGAAAAGTTAAGTAGGTAAAATTGAAATAGATTATTATGAATATCTAACTCTACGAAAAAATGTACAGGAATAAATTGTGTTTTAACGAGATCTATAATTTTTGTTTAGGAAGTTTTTGTCTATCTCTTATGGTTTATAAGTTATGCAAAGGTCATCCAGAATTAAGATAGCTTTAGAGGCTATTTCCAGAAAATTCAAGATATATATTTTCTTTTCCTTCTAAATATCTTTAATACAGGGTGTTTAAATCAAAATCAATAGAGGTATTTATGAGAAAAACAAAATTTTAGAAACTTTTTCCTTATAAAGGATAGTTTGGGATAAGGGATTTTCTTCAAAAAATATTCATGTTGCATCCTTAGTAAATACTAAGTTAAGTAGAAAGCTTGTTATTTAACTGACTTTTCATTTTTGAGCTATACTGCTCGCAAAAACAGCACACACACACACACACACACACACACGCATACGAACACATAGACCGAAACATTTTTTTAAAAAAAAAACATTATTTATTTAAGGGAACTTCAAAACATGAATTTCAAGTGAAGTCTCGGTATAGAATTTTTGGATGTAATACAAGATCTTCTATACCTACCATTTACATAAATGATACTCGATAGAGAAAGTAAACACTCAGGCAGCAGAAATGAGATTCCTGATATCTATAGCATCATATACAAAACTAGGCAGAAATACCAATATGAAAATGCTCGAAGAATTATAAGTAGAGAAATCAAATGGCATAATAAAATTAAACAAAAAGAATAATTGGAAGTCTTATTTGGACAGATTCCAAAGCAACAGGATACCCAAAGCGGCTTTAAGTTATAACTAGAGATATAGTCCCGGGTCACGAAATTACCGGATAAGGTTCGGTGTACACAGAGTATAACTATAACGTGCTGGAGTAGGCGTGGTCTCTTACATCCCGTTCCGAAACGTGTTGAACTATCTAACATTGCTCACTGCCTGACCTCGTTCAGTTCCTGCTAGTAGATAAACCCGGTTCACTGAAAGTGAGCGCCGATTGAAAAAATGGGGTTATTCAAACAAATATTGAGTGACAGAAGGAGAGCCTTTTCTTTCGAAACAGTAAATATGTGTCTTGTAATTCCGAGTGAAGTTGGTTGACTCGTGTTCATTGTCTTTTTAAAGCTCTGCCCATTACTATCCCGAATTTGTTGCATCAAGCGTTATGCTTTTATTTGTAAAAGTACAAGTCGTTTCGATTTACTAATCATATTATAAACTAAGCGTTTTATTGTGTTTATGAATTAGAACAGTTCATATAAGTCAATACATATAATGAGCTACTTTAGGAACATATTATACCTGAACGTGTACATTATGCTTTATACCGCTAACTACTCTGTGTGAGCTTCGGAGCACTAGTTATAACTCACAAGGGAAGAGGAAACCAGAAAGACCAAGAATACGATGGAATCAACATTTTGGGTTGCAGCCCAAACTATGAAGAAATTGGCCTATTGCCTTATGAAATGGGTCATCATTCTAAATAAGGAAAGATCAAAAGATACTTTACCGAAATAGGGTATTGATGTAGCATATTACACTAAGAAAATAAATGACGAAATGCATAGTACCTGATATTTTGAAATGTACTGTATCTACTGAATCTCACGGTTTGATCATCATTGTTTAGACTATGTGGAGATTAGTCCACCGAGAAGCATCGTCCACCATTAACTGTAACATACTTGATAGGCGGGGCTAATAAGATAAGTAATCGGATTACGTTGACCGGGATAAAATTAAAAGCAAAGAAAACTAACTGGACTGGTTATGGACATGGATGTGACGGCCATTTCATAAAAAAAAAAAATCTGATGTGTTCCATTTGCATGACTTTCTCTACATCTCTGTAACAAATTATTATTAAATGGCTTATGTTTCTATTTACTTCATGGTAATCGAGAAAAAATTAGCAGAAATAGTGCTTCCTTGTAAATAGAAGCGAAATAAGCGAGTACCATAGGTTAAAGTAATAGTCAAAAGCTGGTTGCTATGTGACTGAAATTCCTTTGTTTGTATGAACAGGAGTTGACAAATTCCTGATAAAGGTATAAGTTTTTCAAAGCTGATACCAAAGTCAAGGAATGTCTAAAAACGATCAACTCCACGAAAAAATGTATATTACAAAAATTGTGTGTTTTAACGTGCTCTACATTTTTTCTGTGGTAAGTTTTTGTCCATCTCTTACGCTTTAGCAGTTATGCAAAATACCGTAATATTCATCTAGAATAAAGTAGTCTTCAGAGGCTATTCCCAGAAAATTCAAGATATATGGGAAAAAACACAGTGGTTTTATATGGTTTCCGGAACGGACATTCTTGTGAGAAACAACTAGTAGCTGTTTGTCAGGATGGAGCCGATACACTTAACGCGGGTGGAAATGGATTTTCCTAAAGCGTTTGACCTTGTACCTCATGAACGACTAATAGAAATACTTTGTAATCTGCAAATAGACAACAGAGTGATAACTTGGATTCGGAAATTCTTGAGCGAACGAAACCAAAGAGTGCGGGTGGGAAATAAATTATCGTCTCCTACAAATGTAACTTCTGGTGTGCCCCAGGGAAGCGTGGTCGGGCTGTTACTTTTCTTAGCATATATAAATGATTTACGGGAAGGGATAACATCTCAGATTCGCCTATTTGCAGACGATTGTATAATCTATAGAAATATTAACGGTAAATGTGACACAATAGATCTACAAGAAGATTTAAACAAAATTCAACTCTGGACAAAATATATATATAATAAAATGGAGATAAATCCAAACAAATGTAAAACTATTTTATTTTCATGGGCAAGAATAGTAGAAAACGTAATATATAAATTAGACAATAAGAAAATACACAGAGTAAATAGCACCAGATATTTAGGGGTGATACTAAATCAAAGATTGGAGTGGGGGGAAGATGTAAACTCGATCACTGGGAAGGCGTGGAAAGCGTTGCATTTCGTAATGAGGATTTTAAAACGCTGCAATGGAAAGTCGCGAAATTTGGCATACACTTCTTTAGTTCGACCAATATTAGAATATAGTGCTGCATGCTGGGATCCGTATCGGGTGGGGCAAAAACTGGCACTAGAGAGAGTTCAAACGAAAGACATATCCAAACGATTATTAAAGCCATTATACTGTGGGAGGAATGATCACTCAGAAAAAGTAAGAAATAGGGAACAGAAAACAACATAGGTAAATTTTCCTTCACAAATAGAACAATAAACGAATGGAACAAAATACCTGCAGATTTACTGGAGACTTTGCCTCAAAGTGTAAATAGTTTAAAAAGGAGACTAAAGAAGAGTTATTTATAGTCAGTAAATAAAAATATTGCGTTATTATTACTGTTGTTACCATTATGTATATATTAGTATACTATGATGTCATTGGCATTTTAACAGGGTATTACCCACATTATTGTTTATTAAATTCAATTGTGTTGTACAATGCATTATTACATTGACAGCGCTGCCACCGGGCCACGCCCTAAGCAGTGAAATAAAGTATCTATCTATCCATCCATCCATCCATCCATCCATCCATCCATCTCTACCTCTACCTCTATCTCTACCTCTATCTCTATCTATCTATATACATATTATTTTTCGTGTAAATATCTTTAATATATAACATTTTAATCAAAATCGTTGGAGCCATTTTTGAGACAGTCAAAGTTTTCGAAAAAAGTTCCATATAAAATATCTGCACCCCAAATCTACCCTTTATTTTTTTGTATAATATATATATCTTCTCTTTTTTGGAAAATGTTTGTGTTCTGAAAATACTCCTAACAACCTTAATTACCGTTATATAATGATGACAACATATGCATATTCATGACAAATGAAAGTTTTAGGTATCTGAAATTTTCAATGAGTAGCACCTGAAGTCCTGTCCAGTCTGAATTAATTTTAAAAACCTGGAAACCGCAAGGGATCGACAAAAACTTGCAACATAAACAATGCTGATTCAGATAATTAATATCAGATATGGTTTTCTTCTGTTAATCATTTCATGTATGTATATATATATATATATATATATATATATATATATATATGTGTTTAAATTTTACAATACTTACACTTTTTTCAAATAGTACGTCGACATTCGAAGTATCATTCGGTACGTGTACTTCTGTACGCAGCTGTTTGTCTACGCTCTTCCACAAGTTGTGAGTCAGATATGGTTATATCCACTGACGTCACGTATTTATGGGTTGAACAATATCTCTCACAATATCTCAGAATGACGTTTAGTAGATTCAGCTGTGATCTGGTGGGAAAAGTTCGAACTACTCTTTCCTCCCCTCTTCGGTGCGCCTTCGTGGGAGAATCATTCAGTCTAGCTGGAAACTCGCCGAGTGACAGATCGTCTTAAAGAGCGCAGCGAAGTTTCACTGCGAACCGCCAAGGATAGACAACAGTGGGCTTTCTTTCGGCTTGGGAAAAGTTCGGGGGTTAAACATGTTCCGGTAAGTCTAAATTATTATTGTAAAAACCTATGTTACTAATAGGGAAAACCAGGCATTTCTTTGATCAAAAGATTTAGTTTCAAGAAATAATTCAAGGCGTGTAGTTTATAAATGCAAGGAATATAAAATGTATTCAATGCAAAATGCATTAATATAAAACCAGTTATATCTTTAATGGCTGAGTATTAAAAGATATAAAGTTATTAAATTATGAAACACTGCCAGTGTTTTTTCTATCCAGTTTCCTGGAATTTTTCTCCCTAAGCCTTTAGAGACACTATTTTTTAAAAATAATATAAGGCTTTTCATGGATTTTTGTATCTTATTTATTATGCAGTATAAGGATAGTAAATTTAATTATTTTTGTTTCTTTTTCTACTTGTCATACACAGAGAAAGGAATTTTAAATTCATAACAATAGCGACCAAGTTAAAACATTTGACTATCACTTTAGCCTAATGCTTACCCTATTTACAAGGAAGCATATAATGAGACCAATTCTGCTAATGTTTATCTTAATTAGCATGAAGTAGATTGAAGGATAGGCTTCTGTAAGAATAATATGGTAAATAAGTCATCTGAGTGGAACATATAAGATTTTTGAATTATGTTATTCCTCGTATTTTTAAACACTGAAATTTATTGATCGCAACATTCCTTGAGATAGCATGTGCAATAAGAAATTGATTGCTAAGTGCAAAAGTGCATTGCATGTCTAGCGTTCATAAAGAAGAGTGGTTCGCTGTAGAAGATAACACCTTGGTTTTATATCTCCTTTCCTATACATTGATGAATCCCATGTTTTTCTGAGTAAAAAGCTTTAAATGCACTTTGTTCAGTTATAGTAACTTCTGATAGTCTTTAATTGTAATTATGATAGCATAAAAGAATGGAACAACGTGTGTTAGAGCAAATAAAACTTCAATTGATGTCATTAATGATACAAGCTCTCAGTCGCCGATTAAAAGCCAATCTCTGCAAAACAGTTTTTTAGCCGATGTTTCACAACACTTAACTAATATACTGTTTGTTAGGTCATTATATAACTGAAACATGATTTTCTCTTCATTTTAATGCCACAGTTCCAGTCTTCCTAACGTTATGCAGGTGCTTTTGGCGTAGTCTGTAAACGTCTCTTATTGGTATTATGGGGGCGGTTGTTTTTCAATTTTTACATTCTCTGCACAGACTATGTATTTAGTGTACAGAGCAGCTGTTGTATTTAACCGAAATATTGGATTCCGCTTTTTTACCTAAATATAAAAACTTTTTTTTTTTTTCAGAAAAAGCCAGCAGTGTGTCTGTATACAGCACAGCTCGAAAACGAAAAGACCGTTAAATACCAAATTTGGCATTTAAATTAAGTACATATATTCCAAGGATGCGACACAAGAGTTTTCAAGAAAATCTCCCCATCCCAAACTACATTTTACATGGAAACTTATGAGAAAAGTTTGTTTTTTTCATAATGGTTCTAACGATTAAAATGTCGTATATTTACCTCGTATATATATATTTTTGTGTAGAGTTGATCATTTCCAACATATTTCTTGTATTTGATTTCAATTTTAAAATACCTAAAATTTTCTCATATGGGAATTTGTCAGCTCCTGGTCATGCAAAGAAGCGCATTTCAATAATATATCAACAGTTTTAAAAGATTTGACTATCACTTTAGCCTATGGTACTCCCTTATTCCCCTTCGACTTACAAGAAAGCGTGTAATAAGACAATTTCTTGATTAGCATGAAGTAGATTAAAGAATAAGTTTTTAACAATAATTTGTTACATAGATGTAGAGAAAGATATGTAAATGAAACACGTCAGATATTTACGTTCTCTACTAGCTATATTAAGTAGACGCATTGTTATCAGGAATGCTGAACATTCAATTACTCATCACACAAGCGCACATTAATTTACCCAACGCGCATATTCTTGTTTGCGTTTTTTTTACTTTCTCTACACGTACTATTTATATAGTGTATAGAGAAGGTATTGTATTGCACCCAAAAAAGATACAGAGGTTTCAACGGAAATATATGTTATGAGACCACCTGAATCCCCCCCCCAAAATTAGAAAAATGTCCGTGTGTGTATCTGTGAGCAGAATAGCTCAAAAACGAAAAGTCCGTTATATACCACACTTTATATTTAAGTTCAGTATCTTCCAAGGATACAACACGAAGATTTTCAAGAAAATCTCTCCACCTCCAGCTACCCTTTTCATGAAAAAAAAATCTGATTTTATCAAAAATGGCTGTAACGATGTTTATTAAAATGTCGTATATTAAATATATATATATATATATATATGTGACAAATAAAATGCATATCTTGAATTTTCTGGGAATAGCCTCTGAAGACATCTTTCTTCTGGATGAATTTTGCATAACTGGTAAACAGCAAGAGTTAGACAAACACTCAGTAGAAAAGGTGGAGCTCGTTAAAACACACAATTTATATTAAATACATTTTTGCGTGTAGCTGATCGTTTTTTAGATAATCCTTGTTATTGGTACAGCAATAAAAAACTCATACTTTTCTCATACGGGAATTTGTCAACTTTTGTCCATACAAACAAAGGAAATTCAGTAACGTAGCAACCAGCTTTTGACTGTCACTTTAATCTATGCTACTCCCTTATTTCACTTCTACTTACAAGACGATTTTGCTGCAGAGATGTAGAGAAAGTCATGTGAATGGAACACATCATATTGTTTTGAATTAGTGTCTTGTATACAGCAAATTACAGTTGTGACCAATTAGAAACAAGCAACTAACATGACAATTATTTCCGGGGTTCTGCCCAGCGTCAGTCCCAATTGCATAATTAAGATCTAATTAATGCTGTGCAAATCTTAAATCTTCTGTTTTCCGGATCTGGTGGGTAGTTTGCAGGAATCTGTTGAACTATTCGGTTACCATGATGATCAAGTGAGTTACGATGTCTTCTGTAAGCTCTGCTGAGGACAACTATTACTTCTGGAACTTTCTGTTCAGAATAGTTTGTATTCTTCAGATTTGAAAAGGAGAAGCTGAACCTCAGATTGAGCAACTGTACATCCATATAGGTCTGACCAGCGAAGATTATATTGTATAGACTGTGAGGATTTTGAGGACATGATGTGCCTTAGACGATGACAAATTTCCTCTTTACTTCCTCTATTACGTATGTAGATAGTGTATAGAGAAGGTATTATATTGCACTCAAAACTTCGATATAGAGATTTCATCGGAAATATATGTTTTGGGTCCGCGCGTGAGTGTATGTCTGTGGACAGCATAGCTCAAAAACGAAAAATCCGTTGAATACCAAACTTCGTATTTAAGTTTGGTAACCTCCAACAATACGACATGAAGATTTTAAAGAAAATCCCCCAGCACAAACTAATCTTTACATGGGAAAAGTTTCGAAAATTTTGATGTTCTCAAAAAGGGCTAACGATTTTGATGAAAATCTCTTATATCCCTCTGAATTTTCTTGGAATAGTCTCTAAAGACCTCTTTATTGTGGATGATTTATTGAATTCTGCATGACTGGTAAACCGTAAGAGATAGACAAAAACTTATTACACAAAGAATGTAGACCACACACAATTTGTGTCATTTTTTTCGTTAAGTTGGCCGTTTTCGAGATATTCCTTGCCATTTATTTCAGTTTTAAACTTTTCATATACGGGAAGTTAACGCTTGGCCACGCAAAGAAACGGACTTCAATTCCATAGCAACCACGTTTAAAACACTTAACTGTCGGTTCAGCCTAGTGCATTCCCTTATTTACCTCCTACTTATAAACGAACTAAGTAATAAGACCGTTTCTGTAAATGTTTTAGATTTAAATATATAGAAGAAAAACTTATTAACAATAATTTGTTACAGAGATGTATAGAAAATCATGTGAATGTAGTACATCAGATTTTTTATTAATGTAAGGTGATTTTTCTATGTTAAATGTTGATCCAATGTGAGACAAAGGTATCTTACGGAATCTGATTCTGGAATGGGCTCTTCTCTTAGTCATTTTTTTTTAAGCTTAACGTCCTTTAACCTAGTTGGTCATATCGGACGATGAATGAAATTGGTGAAATGCTGCTCAAATGATATCAGGGTCCATGGAGCTTAAAGTTACTCCACATTCGTCTTCTCAGAATAAGGGAAAACCCCGAAAAAAACCTTATCCGGGTAACTCATGACCTGTTGACTGCGAGGCACTACCAGGTGTTCAACAACATTTTACACCAAGGCCCACAAATATACTTAATAATAGATTCGTACAACTAAATGGTATGGAACTGCTATACCAGTGTTTCTTGTCACATTTATTACTACAGCACTCTCTATAAGTGATAGTTTTAATTGTTTTCTCACAAAAACAGTTTGTAGGACAATGCCATAGCCAAGATTTGAACCATGGTTTCTGTGAGAAAACAATTAAAATTATCACATTGGTCCACAACAGCCTAAACTATGAATCCTGGGACTTAAAGTACTTAAAACATGGTAAGTCACCATTGGGGTTGTCATCTCAAATAATTTGAGATCACCTTGTATGTTACCGGGAAACATGCGCGTCAGTTGAGAAATTCAATGCTATGCCGGTATGTTGCCATGGTAACTCAGTGGTAGAGCAACCGGCTAGAGACCGCGAGATCCGTGCTTCAAATGCCGACTATGGCATTACATTTTTCAGTCTGACTCTACCTAACCAAAGTTCGAATTGCTTGAACCTCCACCCTATTCGCCAGAGCCTTATCAGTGAATGAATGAATGAACGAATAAGTGTATTTATTGACATAACAATATCATACATAGAATTTCAACAATCGCACGGGTCCACAGACCGTAGGTGCTTTTGTAATACACATTAGGAGCAATATTAAAACAACAACAACAAAGAATTAAAAGAGTAAACACGAAAATAAAAAGACAAAGGTAATACACAGTCAAAAGCAATATTAAACAACAATAAATAATTAAGAGTGAACCCGAAAATAAAAATACGAAGATATTTAAATATAGCAATTTAAATTTACAGCACAGAGTACATCTTCATAAATGCACCCTCTTATAATAGGTAATTACACTTAAAAGACATATATACCTTATACACCATATATAAAACCATAGCACAACAGTGACCTAAGTATGACATAATATATACATGTATGTAGAACATTGTAGTCACTTTTGTTTAGTTGATCTTATTCCTCCGCTCCCCCTTCTCTATTGGCAGCCTCCTCAGATCTCAGCTGTCTTGCCTTAGGTATAAATTTACCTAGCCCGTCCATGTTTTCCGTGCCTGCCAGTAGCGTCCAACATGCTTCTAGCCCTACATTCGCAGTGGTAAATAATCGCGGCAAATATTTTTCCCGCCATTCCTCCGTACCCCTACATCTTGCCAAGATGTGACTACCACCTGTTTCCAAATCTCAAAAAGTTTCTTGGAGTACCAAGATTTCACAGCAACGAGGAGGTCGTTGATGCGGTAAAGAGCTATTTTAAGGACCTTGATAAATCGCACTACAGAGATGGTTCAATTCAATTAGAACATCGTAAAGCCAAACGTATTAGCCTTTCTGGAGATTATCTTGAGAAATAAAGCATTTTTTGTTTAAATGCTGTTTTCATTGAGACGCCGGAGCTTATAAGCCTACCCTAGTATAAACAGTGACAATTTTGAGGACATTATGTGAATCTGGCGCTTTTCCTTTATTATGAATGCAAGGTGACTTTTCCATGTTAAATGTTGATCCAATGACCAAAATTTCTTACTGAATCTGATTCTGGAATGGGCTCTTCTCTTAGTAAAATTGATTTGTGTTCAACTCACAAATATACTTAATAATAGGTACCTACAGCTAAATGGTATAGAACAGTTATACCTGTGTTTCTTGTCCTATTAATCATTACAACATTATCTATAAGTGATAGTTTTATGCTTTCTCATAGAAACTGTGTGTAGGACAGGTTTTGGATAGATAGAGTCAGACTGAAAAATTCAATGCCTATCCGGAATTTGAACCACGGTTTCTTTGAGAAAGCGATTAAAATGATCACAATTCTCCATAACAGTTGGCTTAAACTATGAATCCTGGGACTTAAAGTACTTACAACATTGTAAGTCGCCATTGGGGTTGTTATCTAAAAATAATTTGAGATCACTTTGTGGTTTACCGGGAAATATGGAGTCAGTTGAGAAATTCAATGCTATGCCGGCATGTTGCCATGGTAGCTTAGTTGTAGAGCAACCGGCTAGAGACCGGAAGATCCGTGGTTCAAATCCCGGCTATGGCATTGAAATTTTCGGTCTGACTCTACATATACAACTATCTATAAGGCTCAGCAGCATGTACGAGGGTCGTTTTTTTTTTTTAACTTCCGATGGGCTATAAATAAAAGACAAGTTCATAGAAAACAATTATTTTATTACTAAAAGTTGTGAACACTTATGGCTACTTTTCAACATAATCACCGAAAAGATTGAGACATTTATCGTATCTGTGCACAAGCTTTGCAAAACCCGCATCAAAAAATGTTGCCGCCAATGAATTCAAGTGAGCATTGACGTTGTTTTGAAGACCTTCGTTGGTTTGAAAGTGCTGTCCTCCTAGTCACTTCTTCAGTTGAGGGAAAAGGTGAAAGTCGCTGGGTGCCAGGTCAGGACTGTACGTCGGATGATCGAAAATGTCCTATTGAAATTGTTCAAGGAGCCGGTGGGTTGTGCCAGCAGTGTGTGGACGAGCGTTGTCATGGATCAACACAATTCCTGAAGTCAGCATTCCTCTTCGTTTGTTTTGATTGGCTCTCCGCAAACGTAAAGTTTCACAATAAACAGCTGCATTAATAGTGGTTCCGGGCTGCATCCCCTTTAAATTTTAAATTCTAATTATTTTGAAGATAATTCCTCTCTATACTGTCCAGGAACCCGGGACCTCCGGGTGAGAAGTCAGCTCGCTGACCACTCGACCACGGAGGCAGCACTTTTATTTGCATCTTCTGGTAGTCATTAGTATTGCCTCGTTCTTCAGGAACGCGACGAGGGAATTATATTTAAAATGACACTTACATACATTATACGTTGTTTTAAAGAAACTGCCAACCCATCTTCGCAAATGAAAAAGGACTACTGAAGTTAATACATACGTGATGACGAGAGCTAGGAAGTTCGTACCGTTTGCCATTCCGTATATAGGTTGCGACCGACCATTTCGCCGCATCAAAAAAGTCGTTGATAAGAACGCACAGTGGAGATATACACAAACCTGTTTGATAAGTAAACAGTACTGTTTTCAGAAAACAAAAATTACTTATGCAGCATTCGTGAAAGCACAACTATTTAGATCATTGTGTACAACGTACAAATTGTTACATATATAAGGCTGATTCTGACTGATTTCCTTATTTACATGTGTGCATTATGAAAACGCCTAAGTAATTATATCACGGATTGTAATATTTACTGATCGATTGTAAAATAATATCCAAATAATAAAACTAGTTTCTTAAATATCTACAGAATCTTAGGAGATAAAAACGAAAATAGGAATTACTCTAAATCTTCACTCAACTGCAGCTATATTACTGAAAAACGTATGTACTTCTTAAGCCTTTCAAGTGAAAAGTACATTTTACGATCCGAAAAACAGGATTTGTAATGCGAAAAAGTTCATTTCAAATCTTATGATGTGATCGGGGCATTTTGAAATATGTTATGAGTTCCGAATCAAGCAAATAATATTTGTTGTAATCTAAAAGTGCAGCTTGTATGCGATACATCACACTGAACCCTGATTCTTTTCAATTACACTTTTCATGTTCATCTTTATTTCAGGAAGGATGCTCGTGGATTAGTAGGCCCATCTTAACAGTTCTTCTATATGCCGTACAGATTCAGCCACATTTCTCTGGACTATAACATTGAGATAGTTGTGAGTAATTTTTTGAACAAATTGCAATTAATAATATATTTCTGTGAAGCCGTTCTGTTACTAGACGTTTGACAGTTTGTATACTAGTGCTGCCATCGTGTTCTAAATAAGAACCTGAATAAACACATTGCTAGAAAACTTGCCTATTAATTTTCCTCACATTTGAGCAGAACAAACATATTATTCGAACGCCTTCCTTCCTACCGATGTGGTTTTGTGTTATGCAGTGATAGCTGTTTTGCAGTAATGGGTTGCACTCTACGTTGACCTTTGCTCGCGCAAGTAGCACCATATGGTATTGCCAAGTCTGCATAAGGATATTGGTACAAACTTTCTAGCTCTGGTGATAACTTCTGATAAAGTGCAGGGTTAGAGAAACAAACCGGCATAGCTTGATGCATATCACCGTACGAGAGATTAGGTTTTGTATTGAAGGCTCTGCCAATATCATGGTTTGGGATACTAGCATGGTCCTTCAACTGTGTTTCTTAGATGCCTAATACGGTCATCAATGAATGTATTACACTGGAAACTCCCGAAATAAAGACAGAACAAATCCACCTACAGGAAATTGTAGAACTCATTAAAATACATCTGTATTGAATTAATTTTCGTAACCTATACGCATGACAACCCAACTTCCTCTGAAACGAGTTTGGAAATAAATTTTCTAATTTTATTCCGTTTTGGATGCCACATTCACTGCATGTTATGCATACCTCAACTTGCCCCAATTTGTGTGCAGTAAGACTGTACTAAGATATTAGCGGAAAAGATGTCTGTATCCGGTGAAGGGAATATAATTTATAAAAAAAAAGTGGCATAAATGACACTACTATTTCAAGAATGTTTAAGTATTCGCTTCCTTTTATCATAATTTAAATCAAAAATTGGTCATACTAACACCAAATGGGCCAAAACGAGTAAGAACGTATAGTTTTAGATGTCTAGAGGAAACCAAATATACTCTATTAAGGCTAAAAAGCAGTTAATTTATGAAAACAGGATCTTATTTCAATTCTTTTAGCACGTTTAACATTCCAAAAAACCAGTTCTTTATGTGTAATAAAAATGCAGAGGAATTTACCAACAGAGTTAATGAGTGGCTCAATAGTTTCTGATGTTATTTACTGTGTATTTGTTTAAAAACTATGAGGGCCAAAATGACGTTTTTTGTGTTAAATGATAGTTATGTTTATGATTTTTAAAATAGCAGTTATTATTTATAGCAGTTATTCAAATAAAATAGCAGTTATTATTTATAGCAGTTATTTAAATATTAATTGCTATTTTAAAAATCATAAATGTAACTAGCTAGTGCTAGTGATTCTCACACTACAATGTGTACAAAATTGGTTTCAGCTATGTGGGATTTCATTTTCAACGCATATGTCTCATATAAATTACTTGACAACGATATTTTAATTGTTTTTGTTACATAAGCCGTGTGTAGGACAGGAATTGGATAGACAGAGTCAGACTGAAAAAGGCAATGCCATAGCCGAGTTTTGAACCATGGATCACCGGGAGTCCAGCCGGTTGCTCTAACCACTGAGCTACCATGGGGAAATGCCAGCACGGCATTAAATTCCTCAACTGTTTACCGGTAAAGCACAAGGTGATTCAAATTATTTTGAGATGGCATCCAATATCCCTTTTATAACATAATGTAAGTCTAATTAAAACACCCAATTTATGTCATAAATAAATAAATATATATAGAGTTAATCGTTTTCGACATATTCCGGATTACTGGTTTCAATTTTAAGCCACTTAAATATTTCTCGAACGGGAATATGTCCATTTTCTCGTTTCTCATTTGTTTACTCCTGACAAGGAAATATATTGGAATTTCAATTGTTTGACATAGCGACCGGCTTTTAAAGGATGAGACTATCGCTTTAGCATGCTCTTTTTATTTCACTTCTACTTAAAAGGAAGCTAATTTTGCTTATATTTATCTTGATTAGTATGATATAGAAAATGGATTAATGTTTTGAATAAAAGGTTTTATTTTCATATTTCGACCCTTAATCGAATATTATAAATGTTTAACTAACCGATTAAGACGTTTAGTTGGACTTATATTAATTCCAACCTCAGTTTAATAAAAGATTTGTTTACCAAACAGCTAGAGGACAGCATGTGAATGGAACACTTTAGATTTTCCCTTCTACTTACAAGGAACCAAATAATGACAATTCCTGCTAATGTTTATCCCGATTATCATAAAGTAGACAGAAGAATGCGTTTTAACAAGAATACATTCTGTCAAGAAAGTACCGGGAATTAATCAATTAAAAATCCTGTTTAAAAGGAGATTCGAAATTATTGTTGTCGCTAAGTTGGTACAACTTTCCTCTATACCCACGCGGAGTTTGATCGTCATCTGTCATCTAGTTTGTTTACAGTACACCTTTTTGTTAGTTCATCTCAAAGGTGATTTGCGATTTTACGATTGATATAAATATTGAACAAAGAATCTGTCTCAAATTTTGCATTGCAAATGGTATTTCGTATGCCGAATCGCTGAAAATGTTACAAAGGGCTTACGGTGAATCGACTTTATCAAAAACACGTGCATATGAGTGGTACAGTGCATTCAAAAGTGGTCGAGATGTGGTGGAAGATTTGCCTCGCTCTGGTCGGCCATCAACGGTTTCAACTGAATTGAGCATCCCTAAGTGAAGAAAATGGTGTCTGAAAATCGTCATTTAGGTCTGAGAGAGATTGCCGCTGAACTTTCTGTGTTTCACAAATTGATTCGTATCATTTTAAACGATTTTTTAGGCATGACACGCGTTGCAGCTCGGTTAGTTCCGAAAGACTTGAATTTTCTACAAAAACTCAATCGCGTAAGGATTGCTGAAGACATGCTAAAACGAGCCTGTTCTGACCCCACGTTCATGAAACGCATTGTAACTAGTGATGAGACGTGGGTTTACGAGTTTGACACTCAAACCAGTCAACAAGCTTCCGAATGGCGCCTTCCAACTGAACCGAAACCTAAAAGGGCACGTCAAACTCGATCAAAACTAAAGGTCATGTTGACAGTTTTTTTCGACTATCGCGGTGTAGTGCACTCAGAGTTCTTTCCAGAAGGTCAGATGGTAAATAAAGACTATTATCTGAGCGTTATGCGGCGTTTGAGAGAATAAATACGGCGAAAAGGCCAGATTTGTGGAACGACAACTCATGGATTCTGCACCACGATAACGCACCAGCTCACAAGGCTATTACAGTGAACAAATTTCTGGCCAAAAACTCAACAAATTTCGTCGAACAACCACCGTATTCACCTGATCCGGCTCCTGCTGATTTCTTTCTCTTTCCAAAACTCAAGTTACCACTTCGAGGCACCCGTTTTTAGTCGATAGAAGACATAAAGGAAAATTCGCAGCGATAATTGACATCGATTCCTTAAGTGTCTACAAAAAATGTTTTGGTGATTGGATTATTCGTTGGCATAAATATATAATTTCAGAAGAGGCCTACTTTGAGGGCGATACAATAAAATTAGATGAATAATTCATTGCTTGTGTTTTATTGGAAAATTCCCGGAACTTTCTTGACACAGTGGTATGTTACAGAGATGTTGAGAAAGTCATGTGAATGGAGTACATCAGATTTGGGGGGGGGGAAATATACTACATAAAATAGAGAAATCAACAAGCATTTAGTTAGACGTAAACATTAGAAGGTTGTAAGGTCCAGCTTTTAAGTTTATGTATGCTTCAAACTTGAAAAACTAACCTTTCTTTGTCACATGATAATTCAGTTTTACTTTCTCTACACAGTGTATAGAGAAACTATTGTAACTCAACCAAAAATTCAATTCCGAGATTTCACCGGAAATTCATGTTTTTAAACACTCTGAATCCAAAAAAAAATCATTTTTAGAAAATTGTCCGTGTGTGTGTCTGCTAGTCTGTCTGTCTATCTGTATGACTTAAAAAGCGAAAATTGGTATGTGAATTCAGTATCTTCCAAGGATACGGCAGGAAGATTTTCAAGAAAATCCTCCCACACTCAACTGCCCTTTACATAGAACATTTTTCGAAAATTTTAATTTTCTCAAAAATGTTCTCTAACGGTTTTGATTAAGTGCTCGTATATTAAAAACATTTGCATGACAAATAAAATGTATATTTTGAACTTTCTCGGAATAGCCTCTGAAGACATATTTATTCTAGATAAACTTTGCGGAATTTTGCATAACTGCTAAACCGTAAGAAATAGACAAAAACTTACTTAGTAGAAGATGTAGAGCTCATTAAAGCACACAAGTTATGTTGTATACATGTTTTTTGTGGAGTTGGTCGTTTTAGAGATATTCCTTGTTATTAGTTTCAGCTTTTCTCATATGAGAATTTCTCAATTATTGCTGTCCATACAAACAAAGTAACTTCAATCACATTCAACCAGCTTTTGACTATCACTTTAACCTATGGTACTCCCATATTTTGCTTCTACTTAGATGGAAACAAGCAATAAAACCATTTCGACTATTATTTTCTCGATAATCAATAAGTAAATAAAAAAATAAGCTTTTTAGCAATAATTTGTATCAGAGATGTAGAGAATGTCATGTGAGTGCAACACATCAGATTTTTTGTTTCCATGTGTGAACTCGTTAACACATTTTCAGAGTAAGATCACATGCCAAGATTACTGGAAATCTATAAAAATCACAGTAAAACCAACTGTGATGGTAGACGGTTTTTTTAATGAGTTTAATGTCCTTTAACCGAGTTGAACCAGTTGTTCTTTTATATGTGTACATAACCTACATAACCTGTTTTTTTCGGCAGTCGCTTCATAGGCCGCTATATTATTTCAGCTGATTAATATTCCCATGCGAACTTCTTCTGCTTATATGTGCAATTTGTCGATATGAATGTCAACATGGTGCATTGTGTTTGACTTAATTTTACGTCGTTACGTTAGCGCTTAATTTTCATTGTGAATGGCTCTTTAGAATTCATATATGAGTACGAAAGGAAGCAAGCCAGGTGGCTCAGGCGATTCGTCTGACAATGAGACTGGCATTCGTGAGATCGTGGGTTCGGGTCCTACGGCCAAGGGTTTTTTTAGGATCTCTGGACGTATTCTGGAGAGGGGGTTCTTCATTTTGTCGAACTTCACGTTCCTTTATTTCATCTCCATTCCATCAAACTGGTCTCCTTCCTGATCGTGTCGGCGAGAACTGCGGTGATGGCACCCTTTCGTGGTGGTGAATGCGCTTTGGACATACAGCTCTCCTGATGGGATGGCATTGGAATCGTATCTAGGTCTCAGAGGATTTGGCAGGCTGCTAGCTCTCCCCACGTCTAAATGAGCTGCTTGGACTCTTCTTCGCGGTCCGGTTAATTGGTGGATAAAGCACGTTATTATTAAACAATTTTGTATCCAAAAATATTTAAAACTGTGAAAAAAATTCTTCTTTTGAATGGGAGTTTGACCCTTTAAGTTTTTTAATAGTAATAATGCGCACAAGTTGTACACATGTTGAGTGTTATTTTGTGCAAAAGTTTGTCACTGATTTATTCCTCTTTGAACACGTTAGGACATAGTATCTCTCACATATACTGTGAATAATTTTTTAACCCAGGTAAACTGAAAGTTTTGATTCCTGTTAGAACAGCAATATTTATAATGAGAGCACTATATATTATCTTAAACTTTAGAATTCATATAATTTTGCAATGAAAAAATAATTTTAAAACATAGGCTGATAAATTTATTTTCACAATTTTTTACAATTTTTGTTAAATTTCAAAGCTGCATCACCTTAAAAAAATGGTGGCAGGAGTGGAATCTTCATACGGATAACACACACACTCGCTCACACTTACACACACTCACACACACACTCGCTCACACTTACACACACTCACACACACACTCGCTCACACATATTCACAGACACACACACTCGCTCACACACACTCACATAAACACTCATACACACACTCACTCACACATATTCACACACAGTCACACATACACACACTCATACACACACTCACTCACACATATTCACAGACACACACTCACACATACACCTACTCACACACACACACTCACACACACACTTACACACACACTCACTCACACACAAATACACACGCTCACACACATACACACTCTCTCATACACACTCACACATACACACTCTCTCACACACACTCACACATACACACTCTCTCACACACACTTACACATACTCACATTCATACACACACTCACACACATGCAAACACTCACACACACTCGCTCACACATACACACACACTCTCATACACATACACACACACACACATACACACACTCACACATACACACACTCACACACATGCACACACACACTCACACATACACACACTCACACACATTCTCATACACATATACACACTCACACACTCTCATACCCATACACACACTCACACACATATGCACACACACTCACACATACACACACCCACTCTCATACACATACACACACTCACACATATACACACACTCACACATATACACACACACTCACACATATACACACCCACTCTCATACATATACACACACTCACACATATACACACACTCACACATATACACACACACTCACACATATACACACCCACTCTCATACATATACACACACTCACACATATACACACACTCACACATATACACACACTCACACATACACACACTCACACATATACACACACTCACACATATACACACACTCACACAGATGTACACACACTCGCACACATATATGCACACTCTCACACATATTCGCACACACTCATACACACTGAAGAACTGGCAACAAAATGGCCAACGTGTGCCTCAAATAGAATCGCTAATAGGGCCGAGGAGACCCAGCATGGAATATTATGTTGGTAATTGTACCTGCAGCCCACGAGGCGGCGCTCCTGGGAGGTAGGCATGAGGTGAGAATGTACACTGGGTGGCCGAAACCAGGATCAATGGCACAACAATGACACGGTCCCTGCATTTTCCAAATAGAAGCACCCTGTCAGCCGAACAGGCATCCTGGGGACCTCCCCCATAGAAGGTCAAACGCCCCCATCAGGTCCTCATCCTGGCAACCAGCCGAAATCGGGCAATGGATAGAGTATTTAAGAACATCTTGTTTTCCTGCCATGCCGCACCGAGCACCAAAGTCGACACTTCCACTTTTCTGATTGGTTCAGGAAATCTAACGGATCAAAATGTTCATGAGTTTTTTTTTCTTTCTTTTCTTTGTGGGTGTACTAATTTATCTACTAGTTGCCAAGTGCGATGTTTCAAAGGCGGAAGTATAGATCCAAATTTTGTATACTTACTAGAGCTTATTTATATATATATATATATATATATATATATATATATATATAAATAAAAACTAATAAATCTATATATCGCAGGATTGGAACTTTATTTATATAATACAATTAATCTAAATTCAAGCTCCTTCACGCCATCTTTAAGGTTGTTTCTTGATCAAAGAATTTCTAGTTCGCCCTGTGGGCCCATGGTGACGAGCTGAAAGAAACTTAACGAGATGAAAGATGAATGAAATGACATTGAGAGACAGGAAATCGGGGGGATGAAAGAAAATTACTCAGCATTCCCATAACAAATCGAGGAAAGCCCCAAAAAAAACCTTGAGTCAGGTAGACCGTCACGAGGATCAAACCCGCGACCTTCCAAATTTAGGCCACAAACGAACTGCCTGAGCCATTCTGCGCAGTAGGATCCCTAACTGCTGGTGAACTATCATCCAAAAGGAAAGAGAAGTGAGACGTCCATTAAAAAGTTCTTTGTTGAGACCGTAACAGATCACTAGGCCAATCTCCTGGACCAATGAAGAAGCACAATATGATGATAGTGATGATTATGATGACGGTGATTTAATATCAGCCACCAAGGCATGGTCTTACTGTTTATCCAAGATTTCTTCATCAAACATTTTTACTATAATCTCTTTTTTTTTTTTTGTATCTTCTGATTAGCGATGCACATAGTAGGTAGAGCAAGTACTATATACCTCCCAAAAATCCCATACTGAAATCTCACCGGAAATACATATTTTGATGATCCCTGAAAAAGGGCATTTTTAGAAGAATGGAGCATAACATGTGTGTGAATGGAGCATAACTCCAAAATGAAAATTTGGCAAAATACCAAACTTAGTATTTAAGTTTAGTATTTTACAAGGATGCAACAAGAAGATTTTCATTAAAATACCCTCAGCCCAAGCTACCATGTAAACATGGAAACATTTTCGCAAATGTTGAATTTTTTAAACTTGGCTCTGCCGATTTTGATTAAAAGACCGTATGTTAAAGATATTTATATGAAAAATAAAATCTATATGTTAAATTTTGTGTAACTAGCTTGGGAAGACCTCTTTATTCCAGAAGAATTTTGCTGAAATTAGCTTAACTCATAAACAGCAAGAGACAGACAAAAACCTACTACACGAAAATGTATATCTCGTTAAAACACATACATTATGTCATTAGCATTTTCTCGTGGAATTGACAATCTTTAGATATTCAGTGTTAGTGGTTTCAGTTTTAAAATACTTTTCTCAAACGGGAGCTTGTCAATTCCTGACCATGCAAAGAAACAAATTCCAGCTTTAAAAATATTTTATTATCTCTTTAGCCTATTTCATTTATTTCTCTTTTGCTTATAAGGAACCAAGTAATAAGATATTTCTGCTAATGTTTATTTCGATTGACATGAGAAAAATAAGAATTTTAAGAATAATTTGTTACGGAGATGTAGAGAAAGTCATGTGAATGGAACACATAAATTTTTAATACACATATTGGCCTTCAGGCGTAGCCTACTTGACCATCAGGAGGATAGAATGGTTTGGATAGAAAACACAGAAACACCAACAACGCCCATAGCGTGGTTCGAACCCGCGACACTTCCGCAGCAGAAGGTCAACACCAAGCTCGCTAACCACTGCTGCTGGGGCCGGGATATCTGTATTGTATTCGGGACCAAGGCTGTTCATGTATTTTATGCAGTCATGCTGAAATTATGTCATAGTCTGTGAAATACAGTTTTCACCGTTGATATTTCCGGGTTAATGTTTAAATTAAGAAGGAATTGTGAGGTTATGTTCTGCATATTTAACTAAATAACCGTTGAGATTTACGCGAATTTCAAGACAACAATTTAAACCGCAGTTTAAGTGTAGTGTCTTTTCTGATGATCTGGAATCTGCTTCAGCTATTTAGAAGTTCAAATTATTCCTTGAATTGGTTAAACACAAAAGTGAACCGGTAACATGTTACAGTTAAACTGAGTTAACTGCCAAGTGGTAATACTGGAGCATGGACAGCGATGCTCATTTGTTCGTTTGGCAAAGCGTAAGCTTTCCTGACTCGACAAGGAGTGCAAAAAAAAAAAAAAAAAAATATCCGAGCAAGGTCCTGTTTCAGAATAGTTACAACCTTTGTTAATTCTAAACTTTATTTATAATTTGTAAAAATATAGTTCACAATGAGTGCTTGTAAAGTTAAACTTAACAAACTTAAATGTTGACGAATGAAATTTTATACAGTTTACAAGTATTTTGTTTCGCAATCAAATAGTAATTCACCATACATATTTATAATTTTTGTTTCTGAAGTAAGCTTTTTATCTACAAATGGCTTAAGATTTGTATAGTAATCTATATTATTTAGAGCAACAATTGCATAGAAAAGTATTCCCCGTAATATATCTGAAAACTGCACAAAATACTATTTAGTAGCAGTTGCACTGATACAGATAATAATGAAATTCAAGACACAAACGTTGTAGGCTAGAATCAATAATGACTTTACTTCTCTTTATGAATACAATGAGAGGTTTCGGACGACTCCTTTATCAATGGAATTGTTATTGCAAGATGTGGGTCATCTCATTAAGCATACAACAGGAGCCTTAACCTCAAAACAAGAGAAGTGCACGCATGTATTCAAAGTTCGCGCTTACACGAATCCACTCAAGCGAGATTGCAGGTTCTAGTTCAGTTTTAGACTAAGGCTCCTTCCTATTGGTTACGGAAACAATATGGCCACGGGACTGATTAACGGTAGATTTCTAGATTTCGTCGAGGTTAGGCTACGTTAGGTTAGGTGTATGTAAATGAACTGGGTCGAAATAAGCGGTAAAAATCTGATGTATTACACTCACATGACTTTCTCTAGCTATTCTACAAACTTCTTACATAAGATTATTCTTCTTTCTGCACCTTGCTAATCGAGACAGTCATTAGCACAATGTTCTTATTACTTAGTTCCTTACTAGGCTAAACCCATAGTCAAATGTTTTAAAAGCTGTCGTTATGTGATTGTCATTACAAATCGCTTCTTTGCTTGGCTAGGAGTAGAAAAAAAGAAAAACGTACACTTCCGTCTGGGAAAATTATAAGTACTTCACAACTAAAACTAATAACAATGAATACCACGAAAATGGTAAGCTGCACGAAAAAAATGGATATGACATAACTAATATATTTTAACAAGACCTACATTTTTTGTATAGTAAGTTTTTGTGTATCTCTTACAGTTTACTAGTTATGCCAAATTAAGCAAACTTCATCCAGAATAAAAAGCTCTTAAGAGGTGATTCCCAGAAAAATCAAGATATACATTTTATTTGGTGTGTAAATATCCTCAATATACGAGATTTTAATAAAAATCGTTAGAGCCATTTTTTTAGAAAATCAAAACTGTCGAAAATTTTTCCATGTAAAGGGTAGTTGGGGGTGGGGGGATTTTCTTGAAAATCTTCGTGTCGCATCCTTGGAAGATACCAAACCTAAATACCAAGTTTAGTATTTAACGGTCGTTTCATTTTTGAGCTATGCTGTCCACACAAACAGACACACACAAACACACGGACTTTTTTCTGAAAATGCTTTTTTTGGATTCAGGAGTCCTAAAACATGTATTTCTGGTGAAATCTCGGCATCGACAATACTTCCTCTACACACTGTGTACATAGTACGTGTAGAGAAAGTAAAAATGGACCTTTTGAAAACCGGTTCTGCTTTCCAATGCGAAATACACAATATTCCGTTCGTTCTGTCTTCTTGTGATGGGGCAGCCATGTTGGTCAATCGACCAATGGTAGAGTCAAATCTAAAACTTAACTAGAATTTGCAATCAATGTCGCTGTAGGCAATGTCGATGTAATATAGCACATTCTGCAAACGTCCAATCAAATCTCAGGTAATCAGAACAGCCAATACACTAAAATGCCAGAATTTGTGAGTGGGTGTTATTAATTACTTTCTGTGCTTAATGTACAGAGAAAGCATTGTATTGCACCCAAAAATTCGGAATCGACATTTCACCGGAAATTCACGATTTGGGACCCCTAAATTAAAAAAAATACATTATAGAAAAATGTCCGTGTGTGTGAGTGTCTGTCAGTGTGTATATGTGTGTCTGTGGTCAGCATAGCTCAAAAACGAAAAGCCCGTTAAACACCAAACTTGATATTTAAGCTCAGGATCTTTCAAGGATGTGATACGAAGATTGTTAAAAATACCCCCCCCCAATACCCTTTAGGTTCAAGGAAAAGTTTTCGAAAATTTTGATTTCCTCAAAAATGACTCTAATTATTTTGATTAAAATCTCATATTTAAGATATTTACATGCCAAATAGAATGTATATCTTGAATTTTCTGGGAATAGCCTCTAAATACCTCTTTATTCTGGATGATTTTTACTGAATTTTGCATAACTGCTTAACCGTAAGATAATAGACAAAAACTTACTACACATAAAATGTAGATTACGATAAAACGCACACTTTATGTGACATGCATTTTTTTCTGTGGAGTTGATCGTTTTTTAAATATTCTTTGTTTTTGATTTTAGCTTAAAAAAAAACTTATACTTTTCTCATACGGGAATATGTCAACTCTTGTCCATACAAACAAAGGAACTTCAGTCAAATAGCAACCAGCTTTTGACTAATACTTAAGCCTATGCTATTCTATTATTTCCCTTCTACCTGCATGGAAGCAAGTTATACGACTATTTGTGCTAATTTTCTCTTGGTTAGCATGAAGTAAATAGAAGATAAGCTTTTTAACAAATATTTATTGTAGAGGTGTAGAGAAAGTCATGTGAATGGAGCACATCAGATGTTTAATAACACATGATTGTTGGCGATTTGAAGGGGGAATATGACAATGCGCATAGGTAATGTTTATTTTTATAAACTGAATAACTGGATTTGTAAAGTTTTTCAAACTTTTGTTGTGAAACAGAAGTTACAAACATTTTAAAATATTTCCCTTGTTGTTTTAAAATTGTTAATATATAAATGATGTTGATGTGTGAAACAGACCCCGGGTTAATGTTAAATTGGGCAGCTATACAGTTTTTTTTTTTTTTTTTTTTTTAAGCTTAACGTCCTTTAAGCTGGCTACTCATACAGCACGATGACTTGTATTGGTGAAATGATCTCTGGATCCAAGGAGCTTAAAGTTACTTGACATGCGTCTTCTCAGAATAAGGAAAAACTCCGAAAAATACCTCACTCGGATAACTCACTCGCGACCTGTTGAATATGAGGCACTACACAGGCGGGCAGTTGCAGCGTGTTTATCCAGCAGGATGTATCGACTTCTGCACCTGATTCTTAATCATGTTTCATTCGTCACGATTGCATTATCAACGCCATTTAAATGAGAGAAACAGGAAGTAGTGACCTATGTCGCCCCGTGTCCGCTTGCCCATTCCCCTACCCCCTACCCTGATGGACCAAGGCTGCTGCAGGTGGGGAAGCCAAGGCAAGATCGGAATATCTCCTTCCCCTCCTCCTTAACCGCTACTCGACAGCCTTACTGGAGGAAATGTAGGTCTCTGGGTCTGCATTGGGTAGATGAGGTAGGTGGGTGGGTGGGTAGGATCTCAGCTGGAGAGGGTAGTAGTGGTTTTAGTAGTGCACTAGACCCTACAGTGGATGTGCATGTGTATGTGCGTGTGTGTATACGAGGTTATTGCCTCAGTCTTGGACCTAGACGCTGCACTGTCGGTGATTTCAACGCACGGTTCTGCAGCATTTCCGGAAACATTAGACAGACCCTGCATGGCTGCTCAGATATTTCGTACGTCTCCTTCATGTTTCTTCTAACATGCAAATAAACTAAACCTAAAATATATTATTTAAGCTTCTACTTGCTCTAGTATCTAACTCAATATCTAATTAAACCAAACTCTCTAATTTCAGGCTTAACACAAGCATATTCTCTAACTTATAATTGTTTTCTTATTTTACAGGAATGAAATGAACAATTAGTCCGAGCCGTAATGACTGCAGAGGTCATTGAGGTTAGTGTGCATATTTTGGTTGCGGCGGCCACCATCCTTCTTCAAGGGTCGAAAGGGGCGGGGCACCTTCTCTGGTGATAACGGAGAGACAAGCAACTACGACACTGTGGAAAAAAAGTATTGTGATTGTGTTGGTGCTAAAGTGAAGTGATACATTTGTTGTTGAATTGTGAAGTGATTTTATTCGTGTATACCGGTACTCTTTAGTGTGTAAGTTTTGGATAATATTTGTGCAATTTTTCGGTGTGGTGGAATCCATCAATACGCGTGAGTACAACTATTTAATTATTACTTTAAAAATGCTTGCAAAAGCATTTAATAATGTGTTATGTTCAGTGATAAATGCAACTTCAAAATATTGCCTTAAATGCTTGTCGAACTATGCCCAATATATATAGGTACACCAACGACTGTGTGATTCATTTGTTTTGGTGAGGTTATGTCCGAGTTTTTCGTGAGTAGGAAATGGCGGCTAGTTACGAAACCTGCTTCGTATGGATTTTCCGACACAATTCTGTAGAAGTAACCGTTATTTTTTCAGGCTAAAAGGCAATTTGTTTTATTCTGTTCGTTATTGGCATAGGACCTCCTAACCCTACGTATAACCACTTTACAAGTGAAACAACATAGCCTTAATCACATGTTTCTATTTAATTACTAAGGTATTCATTGATTCACTCATTGAAACTACGAAAACATAAGATTCAGCGTAAAACTCGTATGCTAACAAGCTTGAACTTTAAACTATAACTCGATAAGGTCAGCGAATCTATCAGAATATTGAATAAAAAATCGATTAGTCCGCTGTATGCGAGCAAAAATCTGAATCGCATTAACCAAATAATTATTAGACTTTTTCGATGAAATTACATAACAGTGTATTCTACAATTATTTTAATAGTTTCCAAGCTTAATTGCTTAGTTTAACTTACAGCTTTTATAAACCCCATTTTATGAACTCGCGTCAAATGCAATCAAATCACAGAAATTAAAAACCTAAAATTATATTTAGGAAGGGTTAAAAACAGCACAGTTTGGCTATTTGAATATAAGTTTAAACTATTAAATTAGTAGGACAAAAAAGTGTATTTCTGGTCCCCTTCGTTTGTTTTTTTTCCTTCCTGTTTACATACAGTAAATAGGGAAACTATTTTATTACACCAAAAAAACAAAGAATCGCTGTGGAGTTATCAGCACAAATATATTTTGAAGCCTTCTTAATAAAAAAACATTTTAGAAAAGGTTACGTGTGTATGAAAATAGATTAGACCGAAATCCAAAAATCCGTTAAATGCCAAAATATCTTTCTTAGAGTCATGTGAAGATTTTCAAACGAATCCTCCAATTTCTAAACTACCCTTTACGGGGAAGATATTTCTACATTTTAAGATTTTGTCAAATGGCTCTAATGACTTTTATATACGTGACATAGACATAATCTATACATGAGAAATAAAACGTATCTATACGTAACTTGAATTTTCTGAGAATAGGCCGTGAAGTTCTCTGCATTCAAAAAGAACTTTGTTTTTTTTTTCTGTTTATTTTTAGCTTAAGGTCTTTCATATCGGACGATGTTTGAAATCAATGAAATTATACTCAAATAATCTCGGGATCCATAGAGCTTAAAGTTACTCGATATTTGTCTTCTCAGGATAAGCGAGCGAAAAAGAAAAAATCTGATGTGTACCATTCACATGACTTTCTCTATGTCTGCAACAAATTATTGTTAAAAAGCTTATACTTCTATTTACTTCATGCTAATCAAAAAAAAAATAGCAGAAATAGTCTTATTACTTGCTTCTTTGTGAGTAGAAGCGAAATAAGGGAGTACTATAGGTTAAAGTGATAGTCAAAAGCGGGTTGCTTTGTGACTGAGGTTCGTAGTTTTGTATGGACACGAGTTGACAAATTCCTGTATGAGAAAAGTACAAGTTTTCCAAAGCAGAAACCAAAAACAAGGAATGTCTCAAAAAAACTAAAAAAAAAAAAAGGTTATGTATCATAAATTATGTGTTTTAATGTGCTCTACATGTTTTGTGTTTTAAGTTTTCGTCCATCTCTTACGGTTTAGCAGTTATGCAAAATTCCGTCAAATTCACCCAGAATAAAGTAATCTTCGGAGGCTACTCCCAGAAAATTCAAGATATACATTTTATTTGTAATATATGATATTTTAATCAAAACCGTTAGAGGCATTTTTAAGAAAATCAAAATTTTCGAAAAAAGTTCTATGTAAAGGGTAGTTTGGGGTGGGATGATTTTTTTGAAAACCTTCGTGTCTTATCCTTGGTCAATACCAAAATTAAATACCAAATTTGGTATTTAACGGTCTTTTCGTTTTTGAGCTATGCTGCCTACAAACACACACACACACACACACACACACATGGAAATTTTTCTAAAAATGCTTTTATTGGATTCAGGGGGTCTCAAAACATATATTTCCGACGAAATCTCGGTATCGAACTTTTGGGTGCAATACAATAGACTATGTATTTAGTAAGTATAGAGAAAGTATAAATAAATTAATTAATTTAAAAAACATTAACCGGGCAAATCTAAGCGAGAATCGAATTCGCGACCGCTTGAATGTAAGACAGACACACTACACCGACGCTGCCGAAGCGGGCCGTGTATAATCTTGTATAACGGTTAAACATTAAAAGATAGACGAATACGTACTTTATATAAATGCGTGTTTAAAAGGCAGATTTCTTCTAAATGACTTTAATTGTGACTTAAGCCTTTTTCGATATATCCTTATTAATGGTTCAAATTATTCAATTCCTTTTCGATGTTCAGTTGTTTCTCGCGAGGCAGTATGGACTTTTAAGGTCAGCATAAAGCATCCAGTTGTTCACACGCTTCACTCTCGTTAGTTTTTGTATCTATAACGAACGATATGTATAATGTGATTCTTTCTATAGTTTCCCTCCTCTCATTTAACTTCATGGTCATTTCGAACGATTTCCTGTAGAACATATTGACAGTCGGTAATGACATACTGATGTCATTAGGTTTCTATTTATGTGTAATTTTTACATTTTACAACGCAAATTGTGGATAGAAGAGATAATTGTATTCCACTGAAAAATTCGATGCCGTGATTCCACCGGAAATACATATTTTGAGACTCCCTAAATGCAAAAAAGAAAAACAAAATACAATAAAAATCGCATATTCAAAAACGGAAAGTCGGTTAGGTATTAAACATAGCATTTAAGTTCATAGATTTTAAAAAAAATCGTCTCTCCCCAACTACCGTTTACATGGAACATTTTTCGAAAATGTTTACTGTCTCAAAAATGGTTCTCTAGTTTTTGTTTAAAAAGCCATATGTTTAACATATTTTAATGACAAAAAATGTATCTCTTGAGTTTTCTGGGAATAATCTCTGAAGACCTCTTCATTTTGGATTAATTTTGCATAACTGGTAAGCCCAAAGAGATAGACAAACGCTTCTTACACAAAACGTGTAGATCTCGTTAAAACACACAATTTTTCATATGCATTTTTTTTTTCGTAGAGTTAACTTTTTGAGATATTCCGAGTTATTATTTTCAGTTATAGCTACTTAAACTTTTTCAAACGGGGAGACATCTTTCTTGAATCAAATTTCACATAGTGACCGACTTTTAAAGGAACTGATTATTGCTTTAGGGTGTGCATTTTCTTATCCCTTTTACTTGCAAGGAAGGAAGCAACAAGATAATTTTGCAAATGTTTTATATAAACAATGGAAGGTTATTATGCAGAACTTGGGCCGCTCAAAACATCGAATAAAACTAAATGTGATTGATTGACTTTGTATTTCTGATGACGATTTCAAAGGCTTTATTGGTGGGAAAAACTTGTTTCTTTTTTATTATGGACGAATTCGTGTACATGCTGGAACGGTTGGTATATGACGGATATATACCAAATAATTATACATAAACGAGTATTATATAAATATCACTCATGGCAGGATTACCGTGTCGTGAGAACTCGTAGCAATAATTCACCAGTTAGTGTATCTATAGTAGTTGGTAGAGGAGTTTTATTTGTTTCTGTAGGCGAAACCACTGGGTCCGGTGGTTTTCAAATTTAACACGAGGTTAGGTTCGAGTCATTAAGGTTAGACATGTATATACATTCATGTTTCTAATTTTCTATTGTGGTAGTACTTGGCGCAGAAATGTGTTTCTGAATATTATAAAAAGCCATTTATTATTTATATAATACTAGTTTATATATAATTATTTGGTAATTATCCGTCATTTACGCAAAATACTAACCGTTCCAGCATGCACATGAATTTGTCTATAATGAAAAAACAAGATTTTCCAACAAATAAAACTCAGGTTCGAATCTGGGACTCGGGTTTTCAATTCAAATTGAACATGTATAAAATATGCTTTCAAAGAAAATCCTGTTTTCCTGTTGATAAACAATACCGGATAGAATGTTAAATATCAAAAAAGGTATTCTCCTAGCCATGTAAGGAAAGCGGAATTTCAATACAATCATACACCGACACGCTGTTAAAAGATTTGACTATCCCTTTAGCCAAGTACATAGCTTTATTCGCCTTCTTCCTACAAGGAAATATAACAGAAAGCTATTTTTGCTGTTTATCTCAACAAAAAGGTAATGCACATATTTGGAGAGACTGTCGGTGATAATTAAAAATGGACATATTGAGCTAGAATTCTGGAATCAGTAAGAATGTTATCCAAATTTATTACTTTTCTATTAGTACATAGATAGAGAAGGTATTGCACTCCATCCAAAAAATTCGATACCGTGTTTTCACAGAAATACAGACTTTAGGGTCCCCTGTATAAAATAAAAAAAGTTCCGTTTATCCGTTTAGCGTAACTTAAAAAAAATTGGTAAAATACAACCTTGGTATCTAAGTTTGTATTTTTCAAAGATGTGACACGTAGATTTTGAGGAAACTTCCACTACCCTAAATAGCCCATTACATGTAAAAAATTCAACAATTCAGATTTTCTCATGCTAGCTATATCGTACATTAAAGATCACTTTTATGAAAAATAAAATGTATATTTTGAATTATCTAGGAATAGCCTTTGAACCAGTTCATTTTTGCATAGCTTGTAAACCGTAATGGATAGATAAAAAAGTTACTACAAAAAAAAAAAAAAAAAAGAACAAAATATATATTTCGTTAAAACATGAAATTTATGTCGTATATGTTTTTTCGTGGAGTTGAACATTTCCGAGATATTCCGTGTTATCACTCGTAGTTTTAAAATACTCTTTTCATACGGAAATTTGGCAACTTCCGGTCATGCAAAGAAACTAAGTTCAACCACATAGCGACCAGCTTTTAAAAGATTTGACTAGGGCTTTAGCCTAGTACATCCCCTTATTTCCCTTCTACTTACAAGAAAGCAAGTAATAAGACAATTACTGCTCGATTAGCATGATGTAGATTGAAGAATAAGCCTCCTAACAATAAATTGTTGCAAATATGCAGAGAAATGCATAAAATCTGTTTCACTGCAAATAGGCTTCTGGACCCTCTGAATAAATAAATAAATAAAAGCATTTATGGAAACAGGTTCGTGTATGTTATGGTGTCCGTGTGCCTGTGAACAGCATAATTCAAAAACGAAAGAGTAAGTTAATTCCACACATATTTAAGTTTACCATAGTCTAAGTACGAACTACGAAGATTTTGAAGACTCTTCCACCACAAAATATTCGTTGGATGAAAAAAATGTTTACTTCCTCTACATGTACTATACAGTTAATGTATAGCGAAGGTATCGCATTCCACCCAAAAATTCGATACCGAGATTTCACAGGAAATACATGGTTTGGGTATAGAGAAAGTACAAAGAATCGGGTGTATGTGTGAACAACAATTCAAAATGAATAACACAAAATACCAAACCTGGCATTTGAATTTAAATTTTACAAGGGGGATCTTCAAAGAAATTCTCCCACACCAAACTACCCTTAATATGGATTTTTTTTATTTATCATTAAAATGTTTTTTATATTTATTAATTTGTCATATGTTCAAGATATTTTGTTAGCAAATGAAATGTATATCTTGAATTTTATGGGAAGAGAATTTCTATTGCCCTATCGCTCTAGGCTTTTGAAAAATTGGTAAATCGTAAGAGGTTGACAAGTTATTATTACACAAAAATATATACACAGATATCATTAAAACATAAAAATTATGCGAAAAACCTTTTTTTTTTTCTTTTTTTTTTCCGAGTTAGCTATTTCCAATATATTGTATTGTTTTACCTCTGGTGATCAAAGAGAACCTCATTTCATATAGCGAACGCTCTTAAAAGATTTTACTATCGCTTTAGCCCAGTGTCTTCTCTTATACTCCTTGCACGTATAAGTAATTAAATGATAAAACCATTTCTGATTAAGTTCATCTTGATTAACTTGAAATATAAGAATAAGATTTTGAAAAAATAGTATGTTAGAAAATAGGAGATACCATGTTAGGCCGCGCCGTGACCGAGTGGTCAGACCACTTGCCTCCCATCAACACGGCCCGGGTTTTGATCCCAAGCGACTGCATGTGAGATTTATGGTGGACAAAGCGGCGCAGGAGCGGGTTTTTTCTCCAGGTTCTCCGGTTTCCCCCGTCATCGCATTCCATATAATCGCCTGTGGTGCCACAAGTAGTAAAAGCAGTCAAGTGAATGGGGCACATCAGACTTTTTAGTTATGCTGCTGACATACATACCCGGTTATTTTTCCTAAAGTGCTATTTATTTATTCGCGAGGTCTAAAATTTTATATTTTGAATGTAATGTTCCTATCGAACTTTTGGATGGAGTACAATACTTCCTCTACCTGCTGTTAGTTATTTTTTGTACCCTCTAAGTGGGCACCGTTTCGATGTTTCCATGATCGGATTTGACTTTCTAGTTCGTGAATTCGCCACTAATTCATATCGAACTTTTGGATGGAGTACAATACTACCTCTACCTTCTGTTAGTATTTTCTTGTATCTTCTTAGAGGTGCAGAGGGTATCGTTACGATGTTTTTCTGATCGGATTTAAATTTCTAGTTCGTAAGTTTGCCACAGCGCGCCATGGTGACGAAGGATTAGCTCGTCACCCACAGATGGCACTGTAGGAGGAAATTACGCCTTGCAGAAGCGAAATGGCGAAAATTTTGTTCATGAACCTTCTTCTTTCAAGGTATGGGGTTCTTTTACGTGCAAATAAACATTACCCGGGATCACCGGCTTTACTTCACTTTCGAAGGAAGCCATGCAAATGATTTTTTGGTCCGAAAAAATCCATCGTTAGGTTTGAACCTGTAATCTTGGATTATAAAGACTAGTATGGTAGGGTGACTGCTACAAGTACGTGGTAGAAAAAAAATAATTTAAGATATAGCAAGAAAGCATTTATTTACCATATAATAAAGAGAATTTAAGACCAGCCAGGTTGATAACATATAAATATTATGTAATTAATTATTATATAAACCGGATACTGTTTTTTTCTGAAAAATTCAAGAATTTACACCTAACCCTGAAACATGTTGGTATATTAAAATTATTAAAAATGTTTTATTTCAACATTTTGATCAGTGATATGTAGAGACTTTTCTTTTTCGATTAGTTAGCTGAAATATTCTGCAAAAGAGGTGGTAATGTTAATACCATAGGAACTAGGAGTATTTCTCTCCATGATGAACCTTTTAATTGCATATTATATGCGAAAATACGTAGCTACAATTAGTTATTAATATACCAACCTATCTTTTTGGAATTCATGTGTGCATTTTAAAATGTATTGCACATGCATTACAATAATAATTTGATACTGGAGATTGTTCTCTTAGCAAGTTGGATGAGCGCTTTTCTGATTTGCGAAGGGTCTCAGGTTTGATACCCTCCTCGTGGGTGGATTTTTTTTCTATCCTGGCATTCCCTATCTTCCACAGAGTGCAATTATGAAAGTGTATTTGTTTTAATATACAAAACTTAAAGAAATAGATCCGATGAAAACTATACACAAGTTGTATGCAAGCTATTTTTACGAAAGATGATTTTCTTATCTGCAAGCTTTTGATCTAAATAATCGCTTTTCAGAAAAAAAATACATTATATATTTCGTTACAGGTAAAACGGAATAGTAATCGTCGATTTTTTGAACTGAACTGTATACACTGACCTTAAAACAGACTTCCAAGACATCGTGAGAAAATCGTAAGACATTAAAAAACGTGATTACATATTAAAAAAATGTGACGTGTTCCATTCACATGACTTTCTCTACATCTCTGCAACAAATTATTAATAAAAAGCTTATTCTTCTATTTACTTAATGTTAATCGAGAAAAAATTAGCAGAAATAGTCTCGTTACTTGCTTCCTTGTAAGTGAAAGGAAAATATGGGAGTACCATAGGTTAAAGTGATAGTCAAAAGCTGCTGAATTAGAAAAGTATAAGTTTTTTAAACCCGAAAACAATAACAAGGAATACCTCAAAAAGGCCAACTCCACGAAAAAATGTATACAGCATAAATTGTGTATTTTAAGGAGCACTACATTTTTGGTATAGTAAGTTTTTATCCATGCCTTACGGTTTAGCAGTTATGTAAAATTCATCCAGAATAAAGTTGTCTTCAGAAGCTATTCCCAGAAATTATAATATATACATTTTATTTGTCATGTAAATACCTTTAATATATGATATTTTAATCAAAATCATTAAAGCTATTTTTGAGAAAATAAAAATTGTTGTACATTTTTTCATGTAAAGAATAGTTGAGAGAGCAGGGATTTTCTGGATAAATCTTCGTGTTGCATCTTTGTTGCAAGTTTGGTATTTAACGTACTTTTCGTTTTTGAGCTATGCTGGCCACAGACACACACTGACCTTTTTTTAATTTTTTTTTTTCAGAGTGTCTCAAAGCATGCATTACTGGTGAAATCTCGGCAATATTGGCTCTATCTGTGTAGTTTGTATTTAACAAGAAAGTAAAAAATGTTGGTGTCCAACCCTGACAGCCAAAGAAGTAAAGAAAGATAAATTTGTTGGTGTCTGGTTTTCGTTTAGTGAACTCAATAAGACCAGTAACTTTAAAAACCGAATCGTTAACACAGACGTGGAGCGATGATGCCCCTTAAATGTTAATTAAATGGGTAAAGAGGGGCAATTATCTCATCCTGAATGGGCTACGCGGAAAACGGCCATTTTTACTTTCTCTACACGTACTATGCACATAGTGTATAGAGAAGGTATTGCACTTCACCGAAAAATTCGATACCGAGATTTCACCGGAAATATATGTTTTAGGGTCCCCTTTATCTAAAAAAAGAATTTTCACAAAAAGGTCCGTGTGTATGTGTATGTATGTGCCTGTGAACACGATAACTCAAAAACGAAAAGTAGCTAAAATACCAAACTTGGTATTTAAGTTTAGTATCCTCCAGGGAAGCGACACTAATATTTTGAGAAAAATCCCCCCACTCCAAACTACCCTTTACATGGAACTTTTTTCGAAAATTTTGATTTTCTTAAAAATGGCTCTAACGATTTTGATTAAAATATCGTATATTAAAGATATTTACCTGACTAATAAAATGTATATCTTGAATTTTCTGGGAATAGCTTCTAAAGACCTGTTTATTCTGGGTGAATTTTGATTAATTTGGCATAACTAGTAAACCGTAAGAGATAGACAAAAACTCACTATACATAGAATGTAGGTCATGTTAAAATACACAACCTACGATATATACATTTTTTTCGTGGAGCTTACCGTTTTCGAGGTATTCATTGTTATTAGTTTCAGTTGTGAAGTACTTATACTTTTCTCAAACGGGAGTGTCCGTTTTTCTTTTGTTCTACTCCTGGCCAAGAAAAGTAGCAATTTATAATGACAATCGCATATCGACAGCTTTTAAAACATGTGACTATCGATTTAGCCTGGTGTATTCCCTTACTTTCTTCCTACTTATACGGAACTAAGTAATAAGAACATTGTGCTAATGAGTACCTCGATTAGCAAGGTGCAGAAATAAGAATAATCTAATGGAAGAAGTTTGTAGAACGGCTAGAGAAAGTCATGTGAGTGTAACACATAAGATTTTTCTTGTTATGGATCAGAATCAATGGCTTCCGGTCCCGTCCAACCTCTGATCTGCAGGGTGCTCTTCGAGAGGTGCCTTTCAAACTTCAAGTTATATACATGCGGCAGGTTCCAAACATTGCGGTGTGTTTGTGGAAACACGAGACCACAAACAAGAAACCGTGTTTCCATCCTGTCCCTGGAATGCAAGAGAGAACTTTAAATGCTTAAAAAATGCGCCCGACTTCAAGCACTTATTTAGTCACTGTTTTACGAAAATATTTCGAAAGCAGGTGGGAACCTCTCGAACTAATTATAAATCTTTTCAGTTCGTTCTTAGTAGTTAAATGTCTAAAGTTCGTCGGAGAACTCGTGGTCTAAGATATTTCTCTTATATTTAAAAAAAAATGATGTGTTCCATTCACATGACTTTCTTTACACCTCTACAACAAATTATAATTAAAAAGCTTATACTTCTTTTTATACTAATTTGCAAAAATAGTCTTATTACTTGCCTCCATGCTGGTTGCTATATGATTGAAGTTCCTTTGTTTATATGTCGTATTTCCATATGAGAAAAGTATAAGTTTTTTTAAAGCTGAAACCAATAACAAGGAATATCTCAAAAACGATCAACTCCATGAAAATAATGTATATACAATAAATTGTGTGCTTTAACGAGCTGTACATTTTCTATTGAGTAAGTTTTTGTCTATCTCTTACGGTTTACCAGTTATGCAAAACTCTGTAAAATTCATCTAGAATAAAGTAGTCTTCAGAGGCTATTCCCAGAAAATTCTAGATATACATCTTATTTGTCAGTTAAATATTTTAAATATAGGATATTTTAATCAAACTCGTTAAAGCCATTTTGAGAAACTCACAATTTTCGAAATTTTTTCCATGTAAAGGGTAGTTAGGGATGGGGGGATTTTCTCGAAAATCTTCGTGTCACATCCTTTGAAGATACTAAACTTTAATACCAAGTTTGGTATTTACAGACTTCTGGTTTTTAGCTATGCTGTCCGCAGACATACGCACACGCGGACCTTTCCCCCCAATTTTTTTTTGATTCAGGGGGACTCGTAACATACATTTTCAGTAAAATCTCGGTATCGAATTTTTTGGTGGAATACAATACCTCCTCTATACACTATGTACATAGTACCTGCAGAGAAAGTAAAAAAAGTAATAATAATAATCTAATGTGTTTCGTAATATAATGGTTCAATATCTTTATGATTTGTTAAGAATCAGATAATGTTCCTTATCAATCATAAATCCACTAATACGAATAATATATACAGCATTAATAATTGCAAATTTAGACATTAGTTTTATCAACAATAAATCCACTAAAATCATAAACTTAATGATTAAAATATTAAGTTTAATTTTAAAATTTTGGAAAACATGATTTTCTCTAGCTGTTACACAAAACTTTCCTTAAAAAGCATTCCTCTTTTATATAGGACATGCTAATCAAGACAAACATTATTCTGGATTGTCTTATTACTTGCTCTCTAGTAAGTATGAGGGACATAAGGGAATACACTAGACTAAATCGATTATCAAACCTTTTAAAACCTAGTCTTGTGTGAAACAATTGAAACTCGGTTTACTTTGTATGGCTTGCAGTAAAACAAGAGACTTGAAACGAAATGTCACATCCGGTTTGAGAAATGTGTTTTAACGAGATTTACATTTTCTATGTAGTAAATGTTTTTCTAACTCTTACGTTTTAATTCTTATGAACATTCTGCAAAACTCATCCAGAATAAAGAAGTCTTCAGAGATTATTTCCAGATAATTTAAAATACAACTTTATTTGTGAAGTAAATATCTTTAATAAACGGTAGTTTAATCAAAATCGTCAGTCATTTTTGAGGAAAACAAACATTTCAAAAAATGTTTCAAAAATGTTTCTATACCAAGTTTGGTATTTAACGGTCTTTTCATTTCTGAGCTATGCTGTCCACACACATACACACACGGATTTTTCGTTTTCTAAAAATACTTTTTTTTTTTGGAATTCAGAGGCCGTAAAATGTATATTTCCGATGAAATCTCTACTTAAAATATTGGTTGAGTTAGCAGATTTTTTCCTACTTTTTAAACGTAGTGCAAAAAGTAAAAATGTTGGCGCATAAGACGCTAATAACAGATACATTAATGAATTAAATTGTAGAAAAAAAACAACTAGGTATTATAGTCGTTTACACAGTATATACCCAATATTTGTATGCACACATTTTCAGAGTTTATAACACCTATGTTCAATGTACATTGATCGAGATGATGTATCCATCCAGAAATTCGATATCGAAAAAGATCCGTGTGAACAAAATAGCTCAAAAATGAAAAGATCGTTAAATACCAAATGTTTCGTATCTTTGGGGAAGCAAAATTTTCACGAAAATCTTTCCGCGTCAAAATTCTCTTAAATGGAAGCTCTTTTGAAAACATGTTTTGCCCCTAAAATGGCTCAAATGATTTGATTAAAGTAACCATATATTAAAGATATTTACATGAAAACTAAAATATATATCTTGGATTTTCTGGGAATAGCCACTGAGGGCCTATTCATTTTGAGGAACTTTTATATAACCAATAAATCATGAGACAGATAAAGAAATACTACACAAAAATATAGATCTCATTAAAATACACAATTTATGTTATTAGAACTAACAATTTTAGAGATATTCCTTGTTATTAGTTTAAATTTTAAACAATTTAAACGTTTCGCAAACAGGAAATTATCTCTCGTTCCATCTCTCTTCTCTCTCCTGGTCATTCAAAGAGAAGAGCTAATTTAAATTGTCCAAATATCGCCTAGCTTTTGAAAGATCTAACTATTGCTTAGCCTAGTTTATTTTTCTTCTACTTGCAAGATAGTGACTAATAAAACAATTTATGCATGTTGTAGATAAGAGAATAATATTTTGTAAGAAAAGTTTGTTTACAGAACAGGTAGAGAAATGGAAAACATCAGATTTCTTAATACATAGTAGGTTGATTAAGGTTTGCTCTTTAAGAAGAGTTGTAAAAACCTATACTATATTAGGGCAATATATTATGGTAATTTGAATGCGTGGTGCACTCGTAAAGGTGTAGGTCTTATCTGTGCATGCTTCGACAACTTAAGTGTGTAGTGGACGTAAATGTCTACCGTAAGTGGCTTATATACTCTTTTTCCCCACTCCTGAACGGTGAAGGGCGAATTAACAGCCTTGTGGGGGAACTGGTCGCTTACAATTCCAAATAAATAACACTTTGATGCTAGTATGATTAAAGTCATTCACTGTTCTTTTCCTTCTTGTCGGTATACTATGATGCATAATAGTTCTTGAGTGTCCTCAAATTACGTGAAATTGATTATTGCAAAGAGAATATCATATATGGAACTGTAATTTTAAGTAAGTGATACTTTATTTTTATTATTATTTTTAATATTATAAAAATACGTGATGTATTTACAATATCTTATAAAATATTCAACCAATTTTGATAAGTCTTTCACCATTAAAAAAAATCTGTGTTACATTCACATGACTTTCTCTACATCTCTGCAACAAATTATTCTTAAAAAGCTTATGCTTCTATTTATTTCATGTTAATCGGCAAAAAAATAGCAGAAATAGTGTTATTACTTGCTTCCTTGTAAGTAGAAGCGAAATAAGAGACTACCATAGGTTAAAGTGATAGTCAAAAGCTGGTTGGTATGAGACTTAAGTTCCTTTATTTTTATGGACAGGAGTTGACAAATTCCTGTATGAGAAAAGTATAAGTTTTTCAAAGCAGAAACCAAAAACAAGGTATGTCTCAAAAACGATGAACTCCAAGAAAAAATGTATATAACATAAATTGTGTGTTTTAACGTGCTCTACATTTTTCGTGTAGTAAGTTTTTGTCCATCTCTTACGGTTTAGCAGTTATTCAAAACTCCGTAAAATTCATCCAGAATAAAGTACTCTTCAGAGGCTATTCCCAGAAAATTCAAGATTTACGTTTTATTTGTCAGCTAAATATCTTTAATATACGAAATTTTGATCAAAATCGTTAGAGCCATTTTTGAGAAAATCAAAGTTTCGAAAAGTTCCATATAAAGGGTAGTTTGGGTTGGGGGGATTTTTCTCAAAATCTTCGTGTCGCATCCCTGGAAGATACTAAACTTAAATACCAACTTTGGTATTTTACCGACTTTTCGTTTTTGAGTTATAGTGTTCACAGGTACATGGACACACACACACACGGAACTTTTTGTGAAAATGCTTTTTTTTGGATACAGGCGACCCTAAAACATATATTTCCGATAAAATCTCGGTATCAAATTTTTAAGTGGAGTGCAACACCTTCTCTTTACACTATGTACACTATGCTTTCTAAACATTTGAAAATTAGGTGTGTAAAGTTACTTTTTCACTTTCGTCACAATTTTAAATACCGTTTTTGAATAAATATATTACAAACTACTTTGCCACTTTGTTGCTAATATGGAAAACTTTTACTTTTTGTACCATACACAATGTACATATAAGGTACAGAAGAATAGTTGTTTTATTTTTCCAGAAATATTTATTTGGGGTTTTTACCAGAAATGTATGCTTTGAGATCCACTAAATTATAAAAAGAGCATTTTTAAAAAAAAGTGCCTGTGAACAGCACAGCTAAAAATGAAACTGATATTTATATAATAAATAATGCGTATATTTTCGATTTTCTGAAAATAGCCTCTGAAGACTTCTTTATTCTGGGTGAGTTTTGCAAAAGTTTTCATAACAGTTAAACCGCAACTGATGGACAAAGTCTTATGAAAAAAAGATGTAGATATCAATAAAATAAATAGTTTGTCATACATTTTCTCTTGTATTCTGCAAATACTAAATTTGTCATTTAATTTCAGTATTTTACAAGGATGTGACACGAAGATTTTCAAGAAAGTATACCACTCCAAACTAGTTTGAACATTTTAGGAACATTTTAATTTTATCAAAAATATTAAATTCTTTGATTAAAATATTATATGTATAAGATATTTTGCTACCATTTACTTCGATGCTAAAATGTATGACAATAGTCTCTGAAATGCTTTTCATTCTGGATGACTTTTTCATAACTGATAAACCCTAAGGGATACAGATAATTTTACTACACAAAAAATGTAGTTTTTTGTAAACACACAATTAATATCAAATACATTTTTTGGGTAACCGTTTCTGGAATATTTCTGATTAGTTTCAATTTTAAAACACTTATACATTCTTATATGAATTCCGTCATTCATTTTTCTTTATTTTGGTCACGAACGAGGACGAATATTAATGCATCACATAATAACGAGTTCTTAAAAGATTTAGCTATCATTTTCGTATATCCTATTCCTAGAAAACTACAAGGAAGTGTGTAATAAAAGTATTTATGCAAACTTTTATATAATTGTATGTGAAGTAGATATAAAAATGAGCATTTGTAAGAATAGATTGTTGCAGAACAGAAGGTCATGTAAATGTAACATCAGATTTTTAATGATTTCGAATTCAATGGAGTAAATTTGAAACATTAAAATATTTTAAAACTGAATAATTTTATAGGGCATTGTATATAGTTCATTTCATCACATATCTCCTTTATTTCCACTAAAGTATTGTCAAAACATTTTAGGTAGGTTCTGGTGAAACATTTGAATTCTAGGTACGATAAAATTGATAAGCTATCCTACTGTTCATTCCCAATGCTTAACCTCTAACATACAGATCAATTTATTCGGCATTTCTAGATAAAACTTTACACCTTATGCTAAAACTCAACGAAAGCTATAAGCCACCTTACAGCTCTAAAATATATATCTACCATATTATAAACATCATATATATCAACCTCAATCTTTCAAAATATGTAGTCAAAATATTGAACAATTATACAGTAGGAATTGACACAATTTACAAAACTCACATATTACGTTACAATATCGGATGTTTCATTCACATGCCTTTCTCTGCCCATTCTCCGAGCACACTATTGTTCCAAAATATTATTATTTTGTCTACATCTTACTAATCAAGATAAACTATAACAGAAAGAGTCCTATTGCTTGCTTTTTTTAAGTACAGGGAAATAAGCGAATAAACGGGACTAAAAGTATAGTAAAATCTTTTAAAAGCTAATTACTATGTGCTGCAATTGAAATTTGTTTCTCTTTGCATGACCAGGAGAAAAAAAATAGATGTTAAATGATGAAGAGTCTCGTTTGAGAAAAGTTTGAGTGTTTTAAAATTGAAAACAAATAACAAAGAATGTATCGGAAACGGTTAACTGTATATAACATAAATTGTGTCTTTTAACCAGATCTGCATTTTTTGTGAAGTGCTTTTTTTCTATTGTCTATTGTCATCTTGAATGAAAAGGTCTTGAAAGGCTATTCCCACAAAATTCAATATATACAATTCATTTGCATTACAATATTTTAAACATAGGCATCTTAATCAAAATCGAAAGGCCTTTTTAATAATTTTTTTTGTTGTTGTAAATTTATTCTATGTAAACGGTAGTTTGGGGTGTAGAAATGTTCTTTAAAAAGTCTTTGAGTTCCATCCTTGGGAAATGCTGAAGTTAAATAGGAATCAACCGACTTCTCGTTTTTTTGTGCTGTTCTGTTCACACACACACACACACACACACACACACACACACACACCTTTTTAATTTTTTTTATTTAGGGAACATATATTTCCAGTGAGACCTTGGTACCTAATTTTTGGATGGAATACAATCTTGTCTCTACCAACTAAAATGTTTAAACTCAACCAAAGTTAAAGAATGAATTTGAGAGAATTATGTCTTCTACTCTAACTAGAATTGCATTTTTAAGAATTGTATTTTTACTTTCTCCATACGTACTATGTACATAGTGTATAGAGAAAGTATTGCACTCCACCAAAAATTCGATACCGAGATTTCACCGGAAATATATGTTTTTGAGTCCCCAATATCCGAAAAAAGCATTTTCACAAAAAGGTCCGTGTATGTGTGGTGTGTGTGTGTGTGTGTGTGTGTGTGTGTGTGTGTGTGTCCGTGTGTCTGTGAACACGATAACTCAAAAACGAAAAGTCGGTAAAATACCAAACTTGGTATTTAAGTTTAGTATCTTACAGGGATGCGACACGAAGATTTTGAGAAAAATCCCCCCACCCCCCGCTACCCTTTACATAGAACTTTTTTCGAAAATTTTGATTTTCTCAAAAATGGCTCTAACGATTTTGATTAAAATTTCGTATATTAAACATATTTACCTGACAAATAAAATGTATATCTAGAATTTTCTGGGAATAGCATCTGAAGAGTAATTTATTCTATAAGAATTTTACTAAATTTTGAATAACTGCTATACCGTAGGAGATGGACAAAACCTTACTGCACAAAAAATTTAGAGCACATTAGAACACACAATTTATGTTATATACATTTTTTTCGTGGTGTTCGTCGTTTTTGTGACATTCCTTATTTTTGGTTTCTGCTATGAAAAACGTATACTTTTCTCATACAGGAACTTGTCAACTCCTATCCATATAGACAAAGGAACTTCATTGACATAACAACCAGCTTTTGACTATCACTTTAACCTACAGTTGTCCCTTATTTCGCTTCTACTTACAAGGAAGCGAGTAATTAGACTACTTCTGCTATTTTTTTCTGATTAGCATAAAGTAAATAAACGTATAAGCTTTTTAAGAATAATTTGTTGCAGGGATATGGAGAAAGTCATGTGAATAGTACACATCATATTTTCATTTTTAAATCACTACTATGTAAATCTATAGATAGTACTATAAGTTTAAAGTCTCTTAATAACGTTTATTTACTGTATTAAACCTTTGAAATAAAACAAGTAGTACTAATATTGTTTTCATTTTATTTAATGCATTAAATTTATCAAGGTTACTGCTCTAAAAGCTACATTTACCATATTATAAATCTCGTGTATAGAATCCTCCATTGTGAAACTATATGTTCAATACATTGCACAATTATTCAATAGGGATTGGAATCCCCAAAACGGCTAATTACTTCTCTATACTAAAACTAATAATAACACTATGCTAATACCTATATAAAGAGAAAGCACTTACTGAATTTCAAAGCTTATTCTATAGTGAACATTTTAGGCGTTTGTTAATTTCTTTGACTATCATTTTATTCCTATTATGCTATGTTTTATTTGTTAATTTGAATTCTGAATTTGAACTATTTTTCCCAGTCTTCTAGTTCCTGTTTTTCAGCAAGTAACTGGATTTTTACAGTTTTGATACTGCTTTATTTTCTACATAACCTACTGTTCTTAACAGTAACATGTCATCTTTCCATAGCCATCGGTCAGCCTTTGAACTTTAGATAGATTAAAATTCATTAAAATGGGATTGCACAACGTGTTATTATGGTATGTTAAAATTGATAGACATCTCAGAACCAGGTTAGTCCTTAATTACAATAAGAATATCGATTATGTCAATCAAAATAGTGCGCAAATCCGTTCTATGAATAAATTATTGGGCGATATAATGGAATTTGGGTTGCCCAACTAATATAACCTAAAGAATAAAATGCTGATTAAAAGCAGCTGTGCAGCTTGACCTAGAGGGATTTATGGTGAATCACCTTTTGTAGTTTCACCTCCTTTAACCTGGTTGGTCATATCGGACAATGTGAAATATTGGCGGATCTCCTCAACACAAGTTATGGTAATGCTCTATAGTTTATAAGTAAACTTTGGTGGTGGAAGAATTCTCGGTCAGAATGAGCAAATAATTGTTTACTTATAAGGTTACATTTTAATAATTTTTGCTTTTTTGTCCTCATAGTTACATAATAACTGCACATAATTTTCACATAGTGCGAAAAACCATTATCCTCTGTGAACTTTGGAAAATCCACAGTATGTAGAATATCTTTTTGAAATCTATACTAGTTATTATGCACAATAATAGTGGTACTTTGCTATGTCTTTCAGTTCCAGCCTGCATGGTTATTTAAATAATAATTTTATGTTGTTAAATTAATTATTTTAAATATTTTGAAAAATATTCACATAAAATCTTGTTTACGGAAAATAATTTACAAACGTATCTGTCATATATTTTTATATGAGCCATAATTAATGTACAAAAATTACTTCTATACTCTTGAAAACCCTTGATTTTTCAAAATGTAATAACGTATTTTCAAATAGGAGAATTGTTTCGAAAAAGTATATTAGTATTTTATTTAATGTGCTTTTAAAGGGCAGTATAAAGTTTCCAAACAAATTAGTGAAAAATTACATCATGTAGAAACTTTGACTATGAAAAAATGTTGAAAATAGGTTTGCAAGAAAATAAGTTTCATGTTTTGAGTGCTTAAGCATGCGCCTACCCATTTACAGGTAGTTTTTTGAGGCCGCACCGTGGTTAGACCACTCGCCTCTCACCTACGTGGTCCAGATGCGATCCCAAGCGACCGCATGTGGGATTTATGGTGGACAAAGCGGCGCGGGGGCGGGGTTTCTCCGGTGGTCCGTCGTCACATTCCCCCGGTGCTCCATCTTCATTCCATGTATCATCAGTGTCATCGCTTGCGGTGCAATGGTAGAAAAAGCGAGCGTTAAATACTATAACAAAACTGATTGTTGAGGGGCGACAGTGGGCAAAATAATGTTTTTTCTTTAAGTCTAAAGTTCATTTCAAGTCATTATTAAAATATAATTTTATTATCTTTAATAATTTTGGTCCAGTCTCACGCATGCATGAATTTTATATATATTTATTTATTTATTTATATATCCTAGGCCATCCAACATATATCTCGTTTCCATGGGATATTGAAATCGATTTGAGTAGTCATTCCGTATCGAATACGGATTCAAACCGTAATGAATCTTGAATCCGATCAAAATGGGATCGGATTAAAATATTCGGCTTGGATACACTTCCGCATTCAGATCGTATTGAACAGACCAAAGAGGCTATACCTACAGTACTCTTTGCTACACGATCGTCATTTTATTTTCCTCATTAAACTTGCGAGGAACTAACTGGTGTAATAAAACACGCAAGAACTATTACTTTCTCTAGCGCGTAATGCACAACGTGCATAGAAGGTAGAGAAGGTATTGTATTCCACCCAAAAATTAGATAACGAAATTTCACCGCAAATACATGTTGTGAAATACACCTGAGTAAAAGAAAAAGCCATTTTGGAAAAAGGTTCGGGTGTGTGTCTGTGGACCAGTACCAAACTTGATATTCAAATTTAGTATCTTTCAAGGATACGACACGAAGATTTTCAGGAAAATCCCTCCACCGCAAACTACCCTTTAATGAAACTGTATTTCAAATTCTTCGATTTTCTAAAAATTGGCAATTTATTTTGATTAAATGGCCATATATTAAATATGTTTACATAGAAAATAAGATGTATAACATGAATTTCTTGAGAATAGCCCCTAAGGTCGTTTTTATACTCAGTGACATTCTGAATGAATGACACAAAGAACTGCATACGACATAAAACCTGTGGTTTAACGAGCTCTTTTGTGTAGTGAATCTTGTCTATCTCTTACGGTTATCAGTTATGCAAAAGTCATTCAGAATTAAGAGAAACAAATTCAGAGAATTTAAGTTATCCATTTTATTTTCAAATAAGTCTTTAGTAAGCATCTTTTAAAAAATCGTTAGAACCATTTTTGAACAATACAAAATTTTCGTAATTTTTTCCACGTAAAGGGTAGTTTGGGGTGGGGAATTTTAAATTTGGTGAGTTCAGATATCAAATTTATTATTTAATCTACTTTTTGTTTTTGAGTTAGCATATTCACGGATACACACATACATACGGATCATTTTCAAAATATGCATTTCTTGGATACAAAGGACTCTATGAGGTGTATTTCCAGTTTCGAATTTCTTGGTGCAATACCTTCTCTAACCATATATTAAGTAGAGGAAATAAAAAGTACTACTCCAGTGTCAGCCAATATGGGCGCAGGTGAAGCTGAGGAAAAAGCTGGTTATATATAGGATGATTCAAAATTAATTTTACAACTTTTGGGGACGGATTCCTGACTCTAAACAAGAAAATAGGTTCATATAAACATATGGTCTAAAACACTTCGTTTTCGTGTTATCAATTTATTAATGAAAGTCCCCTTCAACGGGTTTCCGGGTCCAACCTAATAACTTCATTTATTTATGCATTCATTCATAGAAGGCTTTGACCCATTTTACCCAGCAGAGTTGGCCTTCTGTTGTCATGGTTGCTTGTTAAATTTTTGTCATTTATTAGATGTGCCTTACAAGTGTTGTCTACAGGAACTTCATTCAGCACACTCTCCCAGAATTATTAGAAAATAGGCCTCTGAAATTAAGAAAAAGCATATGAGTATGTATCAGAGCACATTTTAGTCTCATTTTTACTTTCTCTATACGCACTATGTACATAGTGTATAGAGAATGCATTGCACTCCACCAAAACATTCGATACCGAGATTTCACCGAAAATATATGTTTTAGGGTCCCCTGTATTCAAAAAAAGTATTTTCAGCAAAAGATCCGAGTGTGTGTGTGTATGTGTGTGTGTGTATGTCAGTGTGTCTGTGAACACGATAACTCAAAAACGAAAAGTCGGTAAAATACCAAACTTGGTACTTAAGTTTAATATCTTGCAAATATGCGACACGAAGATTTTGAGAAAAATCCCCCACTCCAAACTACCCTTTACATGGAACTTTTTTTGAAAATTTTGATTTTCTCAAAAATGGCTCTTAACGATTTTGATTAAAATGTCATACGTTGAAGATATTTACCTGACAAATAAAATGTATATCTTGAATTTTCTGAGAATAGCCTCTGAAGACTACTTTACTCTGGATGAATTTTACGGAATTTTGCATAACTGCTAAACCGCAAGAAATGGACAAAGGCTTACCACACAAAAAATGTAGAGCACCTTAAAACACACAATTTATGTTCTATACTGTTTATCGTGGAGTTGATCGTTTTTGAGTTATTCCTTGTTTTTGGGTTTCAGCTTTAAAAACATACTTTTCTCATACAGGGATTTAACAATTCAGGTCCATACAAACAAAGGAACTTCAGTTACATAGCAACCAAGTTTTGATCATCACTTGAACCAACAGTACTCCCTTATTTCGCTTCTACTTACAAGGAAGCAAGTAATAAGACTATTTGTGCTATTTTTTTTCTCGATTACTATGAAGTAAATAGAAGCATGAGCTTTTTAAGAATAATTTGTTGCAGAGATATAGAGAAAATCATGTGAATGGAACACATCAGATACTTCGAGATGCACTGACTGTTATCTAGCATGACAAATGGATAGGTAGAGAGGTACCAGTTCCATGACCTGCACATTCTCCTGACCTCAAACCTTTGGATTTTTATCCTTTGGGGCCACATTGGTTTATGCAGCAGACATCCTATATTTAGAAACTTATAATCTACGTGTCATGAAAGCCCGCGAAATCATATGACACCGACTGGGAGTATCTGACATTCAATACTTCGACGAGTGCAAGACACAAGAGAACATTTAGATCATTTTCTGTGAGTGATGTTTGAGTTGTGCACCTCCTACCAAGCTGATAACATCAAAAGAATATTCACTTTAAAATGATTTTATTAATAGAATTTTGAACATCAATACATCGAGAACGAAGAGTTTTTGGACATGTGTTTATATGAACATTTTTTCTGGTTTTGATGTATAAGCTTTTTGAATCGCCCTATATAAAGACAATAAATTCTAAATGCATTTATATTCTTATATACATGAGATGGCATGTTTGCTAATTAATTATGCAATTATTCGTATATTAAGTACTAAATATGCATTTATTGCATATAATTCTACAGTCAATGATAGTCATGGCGTTAATATTCTTGAAGATATAGATAAATAATGTTTCTTATGGACGAACTTAACTGATATAGACTTTTTTACTCACGGAATAGGAACGATTTGTTGATACCTAATTGCGTCTGAATTTGCATATAAAAGCTTTTTACGCCTCTTTGATATAAAGACGTAGCCAGTTAAACAGGATAATACCGTAGACTTTTGTTTTACTTTGTGAAGCAGTCGCAAATCTGAGCACTTTATAAACGGTTTGAATGCGTTTAAGAACCACTCAACACTTACCCTAACTTTGCATTAACCCGTATAGCTCTAGATTAAAAAAATCCCTGGAATTGTTTATTTTCTCTTTAATGTACACCAGAGTAACGGATATTTTATTTTTAGGTGTTGGTAAAGTCCATGACGGCAATTCATTTCAATCTTCATGCAATAATGGCTGCTGTCTTTGCTTGGCAACTATTTACTTTCTCTATATGTACCATGTACATAGTGTATAGGGAAGGTATTGCATTCCACCCAAAAGTTCGTTACCGAGATTTCATCGGAAATATATGTTTTAGGGTTCCCTGCATCCAAAAAAAAAAAAAGAATTTTCAGAGAAAGGTGTGTCTGTGTGTGGTCCGTCCGTGTGTCTGTGAACACGATAGCTCAAAAACGAAGAGTCGGTAAAATGCCAAACTTGGTATTTAAGTTTAGTATCTTCCAAGGATGCGACACGAAAATTTTCAAGAAAATCCCCCCACCCTCAACTACCCTTTACATGGAACTTTTTTTCGAAAATTTTGATTTTCTCAAAAATGGCTCTAACGATTTGATTAAAACCTTATACACTAAAGATATTTACCTGACAAATAAAATGTATATCTTGAATTTTCTGGGAATAGCCTCTGAAGACTGCTTTATTCTGGATCAATTTTAAGGAATTTTGCATAACTGCTAAACCGTAAGAGATGGACAAAAACCTACCACACAAAAAATGTAGAGCACGTTAAAACGCACAATTTATTTAATATACATTTTTTCATGGAGTTGATCTTTTTTATATTTTTGTTTGTTTTTTGTTTTGTTTTGTTTTTTTGTTTTGGTTTAAGCTTTGAAAAATGTATACTTTCTCATACAGGAATTTTTCAACTCCTGTCCATACAAACAAAGGTACTTCAGTCACATATCAACCAGCTTTTGACTATTACTTTAACCTATGGTACTCTCTTATTTCGCTTCTACTTAAAGGAAGCAAGTAATAAGACTATTTCTGCTAACGTTTTTCTCGATTGGATGAAGTAAATATTAGCATAAGCTTTTTAACAATAATTTGTTGCAGAGATGTAGAGAAAGTCATATGATTGGAACACATCAGATTTTTTAATGCAGTACATTTGTATAATAACATACATAATATAATATATTATCAAGTTTAAAGTTTGATAGCCATTTACCCGACTTCATTTTTGAGTTATACTATTTACATACACAGCCATACACACACGTTCGCCCAAAATGTTTCTATTTTTTTTTCAATGTTACCTTCCCTAGCACGTATGTACAATTATTTAGTAGGTAGAGAAGGTATTTATTGTATTCCACCAAAAATTCCATATCGAGATTTCACCAGAAATACATATCTTGAGAACCCCTGAAACCAGAGAATAATTTTAGACGTAGTCCTGTGTGTGTGTGTGTGTGTGTGTGTGTGCGCGCGCGCGCGAGAGTATGGATGGATGAGCGCGCGGTGGTAGCGTAGGTGCTTACTAAGCGGGAGACCTGGGTTCCATTCCCGGCACCGGGGTGCACTCAGCCTCGTGAGGTCCCGGGGAGGGGGCCAATTGAGGAACTACTTGATGGAGAAGTAGTGACTCTAGGTCATGAGGATAACCGGTCTGGGTGCGGGGTTCTCAGCGCTGATACGTCCCACCTTCCAATATTGCACCCCATCGATGACGTCTGTAATGGACCTAGATGGAGGACGCAGCGACCGGATGGTAGTTCCAAGGTTCCTTGTGATCTTCGTTCTGTGGAGTTATATAATAATATGGCGTGGGTGTGTGGTTAGACCCCTCCTCTCCCAACTAGGTAGCCCGGGTTCGGTCCCAGACGCCCGCATATGCACGAAGCGGCGTCTGGGCGGGTTTTCTCCGCGTCCTCCGGTTTCCCGTACCACTCATTCCACTAACTGCTGCATCATCACCTTTCGAATCATCGCTTCCATTTCATGTTATCCACTTCCTCATGTTCATGCCTGTTCCAACAGGTTCTCCATTCTGTGGTTTCGTGCCGTTGTCTCCCGACAGACTTCTAACCCCTAGGCATTGGCTTGTAAGTCCTAGGGGGTGACGGTCCCACAAATACGCGGTGGGTAAGCCGATTACGAATAATAATATAAGATTCAATAAAACCACGCTTACTGTTTAACACATTTCTCCATGAATGTGTCAGTTGCATACCAATCGATGACTCTAAAATGGTTGCTTTAACAATGAACATTCCTCAATGCAATACTTATATCTCAGTATAATAAGTCGATACTATTGGTTGTTTAATGCCAACACGGCTAATGACACATATTTCAGAATTCCCGCTGGGCAAAACATGGCCACCTGCGTTGAGATGTAAGTAATTAGCTAGACTATTTAATATAAAATTAGCAAAGCTATATGGCATGCAAATTGCTTATACTAATTGAACGCATGATACTTCTAATTGATTCTTCTGTTTATGTATTCACAACAGGATGTTTCCTATATGTAAAAAAGAGGTTTAGAAGCAATTCAGTGCAGGTGCATTTTAATTGCTTTTAGAAAACTTTTATACAAATGTCTGCTACCTTGAATCCCTTGGTTCTCAAATGTTTAACACCAGGCTAAAATTTCTTTATTAAGTTTTTATCCTATTTAGTTTACGACAAATTTGGCCAATAATAAGGGCTCGTCATGAAGGGCATTTAAGGGTACATAGCCCCCAAGCCTCCCCAAAGCAGGTAGTCTCCCGGTCGAAACAGGTAACCGTTGCAGTTTGGTGATTATAATATTTGATGAAGCATTACATACTTCTAGTGGGAGATGTTACATTTTTTGCATTTATAAGTAATAAACAAATACGGCTCTAGTACCAAAAGAAAATGAACCTCAAATGCTTAAATTTGAATTAGTGGTTGTTCTAGTTCGTTTAGCGTTACCCAGGGTTTGCACCCCAAAAGATTCCACATGTATCAGCTTCGTCATTATTTCTTTATTTTCTGTAATTTACTCACAATGGATCCGCATTTAGATCCTTAGTTATTTTGACATTCTGAACCTGTATCATACAGTATTATATATTCGTCTTCAAAATAAGCGGTATGTTTCCTTTTAGATTTTATTTCCATGTATTTCCAGGTTTGGTTCTATAAGAAATCGACTTCACGTATTCCATTCTTGAAATTTTTCCAGCTTTGAAATTTTCTATTTGCTGTATCATGAGCTGCAAGTGTGGATAAGACCTTTACTTGTTTTATTTGTTGATGAATTAATTGCAATTTTAGTATCTAACTGAATTTGCTTCAGTACTTCAAGAAATCTATACTGATCTGGGCTACAGGAATAAAACTGATTGCTGTATTTATTGCGGAAACTTTCGCAAACGTTGGTAGTTCTCTGTCTATGGCAACTTATTTCTGTCCACATAGAAGGAGGAAAGAGTGCATTTTCGTGGATGTAAGTTTCCACTAAATGTGTAGTTTTTCCGAGACAGGCGTCACTGCCGTGAAGTCTTCAGCTAAACAGTCAGCAACCATATAACTTTGCGAACTTTTAACATCGCACTACCCCACTTTTTAAACACTTCTGGAATCCGACAGTGTAGCCGTTCCGGAGTAGACTTTTCCTTACTGTCTCGTCGGTAAACATGTCAACTGTGAGCTTTTCTGCCGTACACTGAAAGAAATCAAGGAAAAAATCAGGCATACCCTTTCGCGTGAGGCGAAGCTTACCTGGTTACGGGAGGCTTCGGTCCTGCGCCCACGAATTACCTGGATGACCCTTTTAATGACCTCAATTCCATCTTTACATTGACGATATCATTGACAAGAGTGTTATTGAAGGCGGTAAGTAGTAATTTTAATTTCTGACGCTATTATTTGCTGACGATCAGCTCATGTGTTCCATTCACATTACTTTTTCTAACTAATCTATAACAAACTATTCTTAAAACAGTTTACTCTTAATCTAGTTCATGTTAATCAAGATTAACATTAGTATAAAGTGTCTTATTACGTACTTCCTTACAAGTAGAAGGGAAATAAATGAATGTACTAGGCTAAAGCGATAAATAAAGTGTTTTATAAAGCTGGTTACCATGTTATAGAAATTCGTTTCTCTTTGCATAATAAAAAAACAAAACCTGATGTGTACATTTCACGTGACTTTCTCTACATCTCTGCAACAAACTATTGTTAAAAAGCTTATACTTCTATTTACCTCATGCTAATCAGAAAAAAATTAGCAGAAACAGTCTTATTACTTGCTTGCTTGTAGGTAGAAGCGGAGTACAATAGGTTAAAGGGATAGTCAAAAGCTGGTTGCTACGTCACTGAAGTTCCTTTGTAATCACTGCAGTTGACAAAATCCTGTATGAGAAATGTATGTTTTTAAAAGCAGAAACCAAAAACAAGCAATGTCTTAAAAACGAATATCTCCACGAAAAAATGTATACAATATAAAGTGTGTGTTTTAACGTGCTCTACATTTTTCGTGTAGTAAGTTTTTGTCCATCTCTTTCGGTTTAGCATTTATTCAAAATTGCGTAAAATTCATCCAAAATAAAGTGCTCTTCAGATGTTATTCCCAGAAAATTCAAGATATAAATTTTATTTGTCAGGTAAATAACTTTAATATACGAAATTTTAATCAAAATCGTTAGCTGCATTTTTGAGAAAACCAAAATTTTCGAAAAAAGTTCCATGTAAAGGGGGGAAGCTTCTCAACATCTTCGTGTCGCATCCCCGGAAGATACTAAACTTAAATACCAAGTTTGGTATTTTACCGACTTTTCGTTTTTGGGCTATCGTGTTCACAGACACACGGACACACACACGGACCTTTTTCTGTAAATGCTTTTTGTTTTTTGATAGAGAGGACTCTAAAGCATATATTTCCGGTGAAATTTCGGTATCGAATATTTGGGTGGAGTGCAATACCTTCTCTATACACTATGTACCTAGTACGAATAGAGAAAGTAAAAAAAAAAAAAAAAAAAAAAAAAACTGCAATGTAAAATTCCAGTTAAAAGTTAAAAGTATTTTGAAATTGAAACCAATAACAACAAATATCTCGGAAATGTAAATGTGTATAACATAAATGTGTTTTAACGAGATCTACATGAGATCACATATTAACCAGCCTTTCACAATCGCTTTCCGTTCTACTTATAAGGGACTAAGTAATGGGATTATTTCTGTAATATTTATCTGGATTAGCATGAAGTAGATAGAAGAGTAAGCTTGTGTAAGATTAGGTTGAAAGGCTTAATCCTTATTGACGATGTTACCAAATTTATTTTACATGCAACATCTAGAGCAAAAGAGTTTGAAAAATCTGATGTGTTCCATTCAAATGACTTTCTCTACATCTTTGTAAAAAATTAATCTTAAAAAAATCTGATGTTCCATTCACATGACTTTCTGTGTAACAAATTATTGTTAATAAGCTTGTTCTTCTATTTATTTCAAGCTAATCCAGAAAAATTAGCAGAAATAGTCGTATTACTTGCTTCCTTATAAGTAGCAGCGAAATAAGGGAGTATCATAGGTTAAAGTAAAGTCAAAAGCTGGTTACTAGCTGACTGAAGTTCCTTTGTTTGTATGGACATGAATTGACAAATTCCTGTATAAGAAAAGTACAGGTTTTTCAAAGCTGAAACCAAAAATTAGGAATATCTCAAAAATGATCAACTCCTCGAAAAAAATCATATAACATAAATTGTGTGTTTTAATGTGCTCTACCTTTTTTGTGTGGTAAGGTTCTGTCCATTTCTTACGGTTTAGCAGTTATGCAAAATTCCTCCAGAATAAAGTAGTCTTCAGAGGCTATTCCCAGAAAATACAAGATATACATATTATTTGGCAGGTAAATATCTATAATATACGATATTTTAATCAAAATCGTTAGAGGCATTTTTGAGAAAATCAAAATTTTCGAAAAAAGTTCCATGTAAAGGGTAGTTGGGGGTGGAGGGATTTTCTTGCAAATATTCGTGTCGCATCCTTGGAAGATACCAGACTTAAATACCAAGTTTGGTATTTAACGGTCTTTTCGTTTTTGAGCTATGCTGTCCAAAGCACACAGACACACACACACGAACCTTTTTACAAAAATGCTTTTTTTTGGATTCAGGGTGACCCAAAACGTGTATTTCCGGTGAAATCTCGGTATCGAATTTTAGGGTGGAATACAATACCTTCTCTATACACTATGTACATAGTACGTGTAGAGGAAGTAAAAAATATTTTTTTATCACCATGTTAATCGAGATAAACGTTGCCAGAAATGTCTTATTACTTGCTTCCTTGTAAGTAGGAGGGAAAAATAAGGAAATACGCTAGGCTAAAACGACAGTCAAATCTTTTAAAAGCTGGTTGCTATGGGGTTGAAATCCGTTTCTTTGCATGGCCAGGAGTTGACAGGTTCCTGTATGAGAAAATTTGAAGTATTTTAAGACACACTAATAACGAGGAATATCTCGGAAGCAGTCAACTTATATGACAAAACTCGTGTGTTTTAACAACATCTACATTGATTTAATTTTTTCTCACCTAAACCGTGTGTTGGACTGGTACATTCAGACTGAAAAATTCAATGTATGGCTGGGATTTGAACTACGGATCTCCCGGTCTCTAGACGGTTGCTCTACCACTGAGCTGCCATAGCAATATACCAGCATATCATTGAATTTCTCAACTGACTCGCATGTTTCCCGGTAAACCACAAGGTGATATCAAATTATTTTGAGATGACAACCTCAATTGCGATTATAATGTTGTAAGTACTTTAAGTCTCAGGATATTAGTATAGCCAATTATGGTCAATTGGTATTGATTTAACTTTTTTTTTTCACACAAGCCGTGAGTAGAACAGGAGCCTGACTCTACCTATGCAAGATCTACATTGTGTAGCAGTTTTTTGTCTATTTTACGGTTAACCAGTTATGCAAAAGTTCTCCAGAAGCCATTCCCAAAAAGTTCGAGATGCACGTTTTATTTGTCCTGTAAATATCCATAATATAGTGTAGTTTAATCAAAATTGTTAGTCATTTTTAAGAAAAACAAAATTTTCAAGAATTATTCCATGTAAAGAGTACTTTGCGGTGGTGGGATATTTCTTTTTTTTAAATATTCGTGTATCAGCATTGCAAGATACTAAACATTAATACCAAGTTTGTTTTTAATGGTATTTTAGTTTTTATGCTGAACGAAATCATACACACGCATTTTTTACTTTTTCTAGCCCCATATGTACAATGTACATAGGGATAGAGAAGGTATTGTAATGCACCCAAAAATTCGATACCGAGATTTCACTGGAAATATGTGTTTTGGGGTCCCCTGAGTCCGAAAAAAGCATTTTTAAAAAAGGTCCGTGTGTGTCTGTGTGTGTGTCTGTGTGTGTGTGTGTGTGTGTGTGTGTGTGTCTGTCTGTGGACAGCATAGCCCCAAAACAAAAAGACTGTTAAATAACAAACTTGCGACACGAAGATTTTTCAAAAAAATCCCCCCATCACAAACTACCCTTTAAATGGAAAAAGATCGAAAATTTTGAGTTTCTTAAAAATCGCTCTAAATATTTTGATTAAAATCCCGTATATTAAAGATATTTATGTCCGAAATAAAATGTATATCTCGAATTTTTTGGGAATAGCTTCTGAAGACCTCTTTATTCTGGATGAATTTTGCTTAACTGCTAAACCGTAAGAGATAGTAAAAAACGTACTGCACAAATAATGTACCTCATGACAAAACACACAATTTTTTTATATTACGTTTTTGTTGTGGTGGTAACCGTTTCCGAGATATTCCTTGATTTTGTGAAGTACTTAAACTTTTCTAACACAGGAACTGCCTGTTTTTCTTTTGCTCTACTCCTGGCCAAGCAAAGAAGTGATTTGCAATGCCAATCGCATAACGATAACTTTTAAAACATTTGACAATCACTTTAGCATAGTGCATTCCCTTATTCCCTTCTACTTATAAGGAACTAAGTAATAACATTCTGCTAACATTCATCTTGATTAGCATTGTGTACAAAGAAGAATAATCTTTTGTAAGAGTTTTGTAGAGCAGCTAGGGAAAGTCATGTGAGTGTAACACATCAGTTTTTTTATCTAAAAGTACTTTTTTCCGTACTCAGAAGACCTCAAAATATATATTTCTGGTGGAATCTTGGTATCGAAATACGACGATACCTTCTCTAGCCACTAGGTGCATTGTATGTACTTACGTGCTACACAGAGTAATAATCTTGTGTAAGGTTAGGTCGAAAGGTCTAATCCTCAGAGACGTAAAAGATTTAGAGCCAAACAGGTTTAAAATGTGTAAGATTTTCACAATGTTGAAACAAAATAATACATGCACGTCTTCTCTATATCATAAGCTGAATCCAAAAAGTGAAATTCTTCATCTCTATTACTTTTCTGAAGAGCGGTGTTGATAGGTTGCTGTTTTTACTTTTCTGTTTCGTAATTATGGAGGAAAACGGAAGAGTGGGTAGCAAATAAAACAGCAGAAGGTGCAGGAGTATCTTTGGTGCCATCGGCGGCTTTGAAAATAGTGTTTCTGTTAGCCACCAGAAAGCAGCACAGACTGGGTTTCCATTTATCAGCTTTCCACATAGGCTATCTTAGACTGTCTCTCCAATCGAGTGGTTATCGTGCTGGCTTCTCAACCCAGAGGTTCCGGTTTTGATTCCCGACTGCGGCGGGGAAGTTTTCTTTTAGCTAGCTTCCTTCCCTAAGCCTCACAAGGTCTGGAAGTATGAATATGGTCTGAATATGCGTGCGATTGAAAGGATGATATTGGAAAAAACTAACGTTAAGAAACCCTAATTCTCAGAATAATGCAAAACATCAATAATTGTTTCTAAAGCAAAGCCTCCAATAAAACCATAGAAGTTAGGAGTTATATAAGTGAAACAATAATAATAAAAGCTATTTTACCGTGGAAGTACTACACTTCCATCTGACGACCATTATATGGTATTTAAAATAATAATAATAATATAATAATAATAATAATAATAATAATAATAATAATATAATATATATATGTAAAGCAATTTTTTTTTTTTTTTTTTTTTACATTTTAAAAATCGGAAAAAAGCTAGGGACCAGTAGCAATTTAATTCTACTTTCTCTAGCACGCACGTAAAATGTACATAATACGTAGAGGAGATATTGTATTCCACCCAACATTTCAATACCCCCTGACTCCAACAAACATTATTTTTAGAAAAAAAAAAAAAAAAAAAAAGGCCAGTGTATATATGTCTGTGTGTGCGTGTTGCCAGCATACCTTAAAAATAATAAAAATAAAATAAAAACGAAAAAAATACTATACTTGTAACTTAAGTTTGATGTCACCCATGGATGCGACACGAAGATTTTCAAGAAAATCCACCCACACCAATTTACCATTTATATGGATAAATTTTAGAAGTGGTTGATTTTCTCAAAAATGTCTCTAACCATTTTATTAGAATACCATATATTAAATATATTTAGAGACAAATAAAATGTGTATCTAGAATTTTCTAGGTATAGTCTCCGAAGACTTCTTCATTCTAGACGAATTTTATATAACTGGTGGGACAAATAAACCAAAAACTCCCACATTTTCACATAGTCCTTCCAAATTCTTAAAGCAATAATCCGTTGTGCCTGGGAAACGGTTCTGTTTTTTTTTTTTTTTTTTTTTTTTGGATAGTCCAGCAAGCGGCCAACTGTACTGGAAGGACTATGTGATAAATGCGAAAAAATGACCGTTATTAGTTGTGGATGGTGTACAGTGAAATTATATTTTACACACGTTTTGTGGGATACCATTACTGCAGGGTATATGTTCAAGAATAATAACCGCATTTTGAGATGTAGTACTCCCGAGAAGCTTCAATTAATGTCAGAAATTTGATTTTTTTTCTCACGTCACCCCCTCTCCGGCTCTTATTAATATGCCACTAAATCACTCGCGTTATAAATCGTATAAGCATTTGTTTTGACATAACAAACATGTTGAAAGAAAAAAAGTCTGATGTGTTCCATTCACATAGCTTTCTCTACATCTCTGTTACAAATTATTGTTAATAAGGTTATTCTTCTATTTAATGCTAAGTATTAGCAGAAACGGTCTTATTACTTAGCTCCTATAAAAGTAGAAGGAAATAATGGAATACACTAGGCTAAACCGACAGTCAAATGTTTTAAAATGTATTTGCTGTGGGATTGAAATCCGTTTCTTTGCGTGGTCAAGCGTGGATAAGTTCCCGTATGAGAAAATTATTTTAAAACTGAAATCAGTAACAAGGAATACCTCGAAAATCGCCAACTCCACGAAAAATGGGTACATAACAACATGTGTGTTTTATTGCGATCTACATCTCTTACGGTTTACAAATCTGATGCGTTCCATTCACATGACTTTCTCTACGTCACTGCAACAAATTATTGTTAAAAAGATAATGCTTATCTTTACTTCATGCTAATCGAGAAAAAATTAACAGAAATAGTCTTATTACTTGCTCCCTTGTAAGTAGAAGCGAAATAAGGGAGTACCAAAGGTTAAAGTGGTAGTCAAAAGCTGGTTGCTCTGTGACTGAAGTTCCTTTGTATGAGAAAAGTTTTTAAAGCTGAAACCAATAACAAGGAATATCTCAAAAACGACTCACTCCATGAAGAAAATATATTTTACATAAATTGTGTGTTTTAACGAGCCCTACATTTTCTGTTCAGGAAGTTTTTGTCTATCTCTTACGGTTTGCCAGTTATGTAAAATTTAACAAAAATCGTCCAGAATAAACAGGTCTTTAGAGGCTATTCCCAAAAAATTCATGATATACATTTTATTTCGTGTGTGCATATCTTAAATTTAAGAGATTTTAATCAAAATTGTTAGCCATTTTTGAGAAAATTAAAATTTTCAAAAATGTGTCCATGTAAAGGGGAATTTTCTTGAAAATCTTCGTGTCGCATCCTTTGGTATTTAACGGTCTTTGTGCTATGCTGTCCACAGACACACAGACAGACAGACCACACACACGAACCTTATTCTGAAAATGCATTTTTTTGGATTCAGGGATCCTAAAACATGTATTTCCGTTGAAAGCTTGGTATCTATAGAATTTTTGGCTGGAATATAATACTTTTTCTATACACTATGTACACGGTATGTGTAGAGAAAGTAAAAAATCACAACCCCACCTGGGTAGTGTGTTGGTAGCGTGTCTGCCTCAAAAGGTCGTGAGTTCGAATCTCTCTTAGGGTGAGCTACCCGGATAAGGTTTTTTTTTTTCGGGGTTTTCCCTTATGAGAAGACGAATGTCGAGTAACTTTAAGCTCCATGGACCCCTGCATCATTTGAGCATCATTTCATCAATTTCATTCATCGTCCGATATGACCAACCAGGTTAAACTACAAAACAAAAATAAATCACATTTTTATCTGCGCATGGGAATGTTTGTTTGTGAGCGCAACAAAACTTTGCATATTTAGCACTCTTTAGATAGAAAGCACCTAGTTCCCTTAATCGTATGCAAAGTAAGAGCAAGAATTGGGCCTAAGCCATAAACACTTACATTCTGGAAACAGAAGAAGAAAGCAGGGCGGATCTCCTACCATAGGATTAATGAGACAAGTGTTAGAAGTTGCCACGTACCTGTCCACTATAAGATAATTTTTTTGCATTTGTTTATTAAGTTTGTTTGCTTTTTACTTTCTCTAGCGCCATATGTACAATGTACATAGGGATAGAGAAGTAATGTATTCCACCCAAAAATTCGATACCGAGATTTCACCGGAAATACATGTTTTAGGACCCTCTGTATCCAAAAAATGCATTTTCAGAAAAAGATCCGTGTGTCCTGTGTCCGTGAGTCTGTGAACACGATAACTCAAAAACGAAAATCAGCTAAAATACCAAACTTGGTATTTAAGTTTAGTACCTTCCAGGGATGCGACACGAAGATTTTGAGAAAAATCCCCCCACCCCAAACTACCCTTTACATGGAACTTTTTTCGAAAATTTTGATTTTCTTAAAAATGGCTCTAACGATTTTGATTAAAATATCGTATTTTAAAGATATTTACCTGACAAATAAAATGTATATCTTGAACTTTCTGGGAATAGCTTCTAAAGACCTGTTTATTCTGGATGAATTTTGCTTAATTTGGCATAATTAGTAAACCGTAAGAGATAGACAAAAGCTTACTATACAAAAAAATTAGGTCTTGTTAAAATACACAAGTTATGTCATATACATTTTTCTCGTGGAGCTGACCGTTTTCGAGATATTCATTGTTATTGGTTTCAGTTGTGAAGTACTTACACTTTTCTCAGATGGGAGTGTCCGTTTTCTTTTGTTCTAATCCTGGTCAAGAAAAGCGATTTGTAATGACAATCGCATAATGACAGCTTTTTAAACATTTGACTGTTGGTTTATCCTAGTGCATTCCCTTATTTTCTTCCTACTTATACGGAACTAAATAATAAGAACATTGTGCTAATGAGTACCACGATTAGCAAGGTGCAGAAAGAAGAAGAATCGTATGTATGAAGTTTGTAGAACAGCTAGAGAAAGTCATGTGAGTGTAACACATCAGATTTTTTCTTAGTAATCAACAGCTTTAACCAACTTTTGTACTGGTTTCTGCCCATTACATGCCCGAAACTAAACAGTCAACCAGCTGACCTGACAATAACAAGGAACATCTCGGAAATGCTTACTTCCACAACAAAAAGGTAAACAACAAAAATCTAATGTGTTATATGCTTTAACTGCTCTACAAACTTCCTACAAAGGAATATTCTTCTTTCTACACCATGCTAGTCGAAATAAACACTAGCAGAATGTTCTTATTACTTAATTTCTTAAAAGTAGAAGAGAACTAGGGAATACACTAGACTAATCCGACAGTCAAATGTTATAGAAGCTGTCATTATGCGATTGTCTTTGCAAATCACTTCAGTGCTTGGCCAGGAGTAGAACAAAGAAAAACGGACACTTCCTGTGTGAGAAAAGTATAAGTGCTTTACAATTAAAAGCAATAACAAGGAGTGTCCCGGAAATGGTTATATCCAAAACAAAAATGTAAAGAACAAAAACAAAGTTTTGACGAGATCTATAATTTTTTTTTTCAGTAAGTTTTTGTCTATTTCTTACAGTTTAGCAGTTAAGCGAAATTTGACAAAATTCATCCAGAATAAAGAGGTTTCTAGAGGCTCTTCCTAGAAAGTTCAAGATATACATTTTATTTGGGATGTAAATATCTTTAATATATGCTATTTTAATCAAAATCACTAGAGCCAATTTTGAGAAAAACACAATTCTAAAACTTTTCCATGTAAAGGTTAATTTGTGTGGGGGGGATTTTCTTGAAAACCTTCTTTATGAGCTATACTGTCTACAGATACGGGCACATGCAGACCTTTTTCTAAAAATGCTTTTTTCGGATTCAGGGGACTCTAAAACTTATGAAATCTCGACATCGAAATTCTGGGTGGAATACAATAACTTCTGTATCCACTTTGTACATTGTATATACGGGGATAGAGAAAAATCTGCAGAAACTACCAGGAAAATCTGGCAACTTTGTATAGAAAGTGTTACTAATCTGCTATATAACTTGGGAATTTCACTGAAAACTGCTTCATAACCGCATATAAGTGACTTGTTGACAGTTAAGAGTTATGAACACATTTCCGGGAAGTTTCTTTAGGTATATTTTGTCAGAAGTCTCTGTAAAGACGTGCCTAATACAGAACGGATCATCTGTAATTGGTAAAATCTAAATGGCAGAATTATAATAAATTTTAATCAGTGCAGAATACAATAATATTAAACAACAAACTTATAACAGCTCAGAAATGTATTAAAATAATTATTTTCTCTTCTATGTATACCAAGTATATTAAGTATTGCATTTCATGCAAAAGTTCGATATATAGAGGGTCATTGTATACAAATAAAAGCATATTTAGAAAAATATTCGTAGGCGCATATTAAAGTTCAGTATCTTCCAAATAAAGACACGAAAATTTATAAGAACATCCCCCACCCCAAGCTAAATTTGATTAAAATATCGTTTGACTAAGATTTTTTAATAAAGTATTTGATGTGTTCCATTCACATGACTTTCCCTACAAACTTCTTTAAAAGACGATTCTTCTATGTACTTCATGCTAATTAAATAAATATAGCACAATGGTATTGTTTCTAATTCCTTATAAGTATGAGGGAGTTAAGGGAGTTAATTATGCTAAAGCAATAATTAAAGATTTTAAAAGTCGCTATGAAATTCTCATTGAAATTTAGTTATAGAATAGTCGTAGACTATTTTTGAAAATTTTGATTGTCTTAAAAACGTAATTAAAACCCATAGTTTAAAATATTTTTATGGCTCATGAAAGGGAACTCTGAAGTACTCTTCATTCTGGAGGACTTTGACGTAACTGGTAAATTCTAAGAGAGAGATAAAAGCTCACTACAAAAAATGTAGCTCTCGTCAAAACCCATAAATTACACCCTTTACATGTTTGTTGTGGAGCTAACCGTTTCAGAGACATTCCCTGGTATTGGTTTCAATTTTAAAATACTCAAACTTTTCTCATATGAAAATTTCTCAATTCCTGGTCATACAAAGAAACGGTTTACAACCACGCGAATTACCGGCTTTTAAAATATTTGAATTTTCTTATTTCCCTTCTACTTATAAGAAAGCATTTCTGCTAATTCTTACCTCGATTAGCAGAGTAGATAGAAGAATAAACGTTTCTACAATAATTTGTTGCAGAGATATAGAGAAACTCATGTGAATGGAACACGTCTGATTTTTGCTTTCTCTACACGTACTATGTACATATTGTATACAGAAGGTATTGTATTGCACCCAAAAATTAGTTACCCAGATTTCACTGGAAATACATGTTTTCGGTCCTGCTGAATCCAAAAAAAGTAATTTTGGAAAAAGGTCCGTGTGTGTGCGTGTATTTAAGTTTAGCATCTTCCAAGGATGCAAAACGAAGATTTTCAAGAAAATCCCCCCCCCCAGACTATCCTTTACATGGAACTTTTTTCGATAATCTTGATTTTCTCAAAAATGGCTTTAACGATTTTGATTGAAATATCGTATATTAAAGATATTTGCCTCACAAATAAAATTTATATCTTAAATTTTCTGGGAATAGCCTCTTAAGACTACTTTATTCTGGATGAAGTTTACGGAATTTTGCATAACTGCTGAACCGTAAGAGATGGACAAAAACTTGCCAAAAATATGTAGAGCACCTAAAACACACAATTTACGTTATATACATTATTTTCGTGGAGTTGATCGTTTTTTAGTTTCAGCTTTGAAAAACTTAAATTTTTCTAATACAGAAATGTATCAACTCTTGTCCATACAAACAAAGGAACTTCAGTCACTAGCAACCAGCTTTTGACTATCACTTTGACCTATGGTACCCCCTTACTTCGCTTCTACTTACAAGGAAGCTAGTAATAAAACTATTTCTGCTAATTTTTTCTCGATTATTATGAAGTAAATAGATGCATAAGCTTTCTACAATAATATGTAGCTGAGATGTAGAGAAAGTCATATGAATGGAATACATCAGATTTTTAGGTAGGTACTACCCCACAAGTTATGCTAACAGCTGTCTGTCTGTCTGTCTGTCCCCCCCTCTCTCTCTCTCTCTCTCCAAATGGAGATGTCATGAATTAGTCATTTGTTGAAAGTGGATTCATTAAGAGTAAAACGTTTAACAATATTTCTTCCAGAAGCTGTTCTGACTGGCGTCATTTAATGTATAATAGCGTCATTCTGGTACAGATCATTTAATTTGGCAATTAAATGGGCAAACAGGGTTAAATTTCAATAACAGAAAGGCGCCAAATTGCTGCCCAGACTGTCTAATTGCTTCCTGGAAACCCATCCCAACCTGGAACATTGTCTCGAAGCTTTGGCAAGACCTTTCGACTTCCTTTCCCATAAAAATGTATCTGCCTAAGCAATCTTCCTGTTTCTTTTACATTTGTTCACAATGTTAAGGTGAATATATTTCGTTAAGGTGATTCATCTGTGAAATTGGACCAAAGTGAATTACTTTTGTATAAAAAGTATAAAAGGTAGACAAAAACTGCTTCACAAAAAATGTAATCTTCTTAAAGCTCACAATAAGTCATATAACTGTTTTACCTTCTCTACACGTTCTATGTATAAAACGTATAGAGAAGGTATTGTATTCCACCTAAAAAAAACTCGATAACGAGATTTCAATGAAAATATATATTTTGAGAACCTCTGAGTCCAGGAAAAGCACTTTTGGTATTTCAGTTTGGCATCTTCCACGGATGCGACACGAAGGTTTTCAAGAAAATCCACCTACCAAAAGCAACCCTTTACAAGGAAAAAGTTTCGAAAATTTTGTATTTATAAAAAATGCCTCCAACGATTATGATTACAATTTGGTATATTAAAGATATTTTGCATATCAAACAAACTGTATATCTTGAATTTTCTAGGAGTACCTCTGAAGACTACTTTATTCTGGATGAATTTTACGGAATTTTGTATAACTGGAAAGCCGTAAGAGATAGACAAAAACTTACTTAACAAAAAATGTAGAACTCTTTAAAACACACAATTTATGTTATATCATTTTTTTTCGTGGAGTGGATCGTTTTTGAGATATTCCTTGTTATTGGTTTCAGCTTTAAAAAAAACTTATACTCTTCTCATATGGGAATTTGTCAACTCCTGTCCATACAAACGGAAGAACTTCAGTCACATAGCAACCAGCTTTTGACTAATACTTCAGCTTATGTTACTCCGTTATTTCCCTTCTACTTGCATGGAAGCAGATAGTAAGACTATTTTTGCAATTTTTCCTCGATTAGCATGAAGTAAAAAGAAGCATAAGCTTTTTAACAATAATTTGTTGCAGAGATGTAGAGAAATTTATGTGAATGGAACACATACGATTTTTTTATATTTTTTTTCTCTATATGTACTATATACATAGCGCGTAAAGAAGGTATTGTATTGCACCCAAAAATTCGATACCGAAATTGCACCAGAATATTTGTAAGACTGACATCTCCCGAGGACTTACAAGCAATGCCTAGGGGTCAGAAGCCTGTCGGGGAAGCAACGGCACGAAACCCCAGAATGGAGAACCTGTAACGAGGGGTCGACCGTTGCCAGGTATGAGTACATGAAGTGGATGATATGAAATGTAAGCAAAATTGATGATTGGAAATGTGATGCTGAAGCAATTGGTGGAATGAGTGGCGAGGGAAATCGGAGAGCCCGCCGAAAACCCGCCCAGACACCAAGAAGCCCATATGTAAGCGCTTGGGATCAAACCCGGGCCGCCTAGATGGGAGGCGAGCGGTCTAACCTTTAATATACCCACGGTATTTTAATTAAAATACTTAGAGCCATGTTTTTTTAGAAAAACACAATTATCATGAATTTCTCCAACGGCACGAAACCACAGAATGGAGAACCTGTTAGGACAGGTAGGCCCGTAGCCAGGCAGAAACACCAGGAAGGATGATATTTAATGTAAACAAAATTGATGATGGAGCAGTTGGTAAAATGAGTGGCGGTGAAAACCAAAGGACCCGGAGAAAACCCGGCCAGACACCGCTTCGCCCACCACATATTCAACATCCGGGAGCGTGGGATTGAACCCGGGCTGCCTAGATGGTAGGCGAGCGGCCTAACCAGTCACCCACCTATTTTAATTAAAATCCTTAGAGGCATTTTTGAGAAAAACATAATTTTCATAAGTTTTTCTATGTAAAGCTTTTTTTTTTTTTTCATTGTTCCATTTGTAAAGCCCCCTTTAACTTCAATGTTCATATCAAGGGCTTTGACCTGTGACACAACTCATTATCTGTAGGCTTTAGAACGTTAGATTTATTATTTTATATCATTGACCATACGCACGTTCATTCTCACATTCATACTTGCAGACTCTGTAGGCGATAGGGAATGATTCCGGTTAAAGAAAAATGCCTCGCCCCAACTGGGAATCGAAACCGGGACCACTCGACCACGGAGGCAGACTGTAAAGTTTTGGGTCGCATCCTTAGAAGAAGGCGAACTTAACTTTGAAGTTTGGGATTTAACCGAGCTTTTGTTTTTGAGTAATCTGTTCAAAAACGCACACGCGGGCACGAACCTTTTTCTAATTTTTTATATACAAGGGACCCTAAAGCGTGTATTTCCAGTGAAATCTCGGTATCGAATTTTTGGCTGCAATACAATACTTTCTGTATACACTCTATACATAGTACGTGTAGAGAAAGTAAAGGTTTAATTTGAGATATTTGCATCCGGTAATATTGCGCTCCAAAGGAAGTTTAAATGCCTTAGCTTGAGGGAAAAACACAATAGCAGTTTTTTTTTCTTTCCCTCGCTCCGGTTACCGACAGGTTTAACTGCATACTTATGCGACTTACTTTATCTTGGAATTAAATTAACGGGAAATGTTGATCTGGAAGATAAGGCGAATTTAATTATCGTGTATGAAAGAACTGCATTGCGGAAGCGCTCACTGAAACAAGGAACTGGACCAGAACTATCCGTGAACGATTATCCGCGCAAGCGCAGCAGGCGGATGCCACTCATGTGTAGCCATCTCTCATAACCTAGGGCAATAGACTGCTACCACCCGATTATGACGTCAAATTATTGTGTGTTCAACGCTCCCGCAATCTGGATATGGGGCAGAAGGTCATTTGAAAACTGTGCTTATGTTTTCCGTCCAGCCTTATTTCACCGGTAATATAAACAAAAGAAACCGATTGCAAATGCTGTGATTGGTTGCTGAGCGTTTTACTGTTTTTGTCTATCACAAAATACGAGACTCAGTCAATAAGTAATGCCTCCTATTTTTTTTTCTCCTGAACTAAGTAAGTTATGTGAACAATTTAAGTTTTGCACAAACCTTCTTCTCTACTCCACTGCAATATCAACTTCATGCGCCTACCAGAGGCAGCACTGCTTCCTGTTGCAAAATGGCTGACATTGATGTTCGTATTTGATAGCATTCTGTATTGCATTCCTGAATGTGGAAGGTGAAAAGCCCATTCGCATTCATAAAAGGCTACAAAGATGTATGGTGATGCAACAATGGATGTCAGAAGATGGGTTCGTCATTATAATGAAGCTGAACGGCCATCATGTTGGCTGATGAACAGCGGAGCGATAGACCGGTGACTGCAGTGACTCTGCGCAACATTGAGCGAGTGGATTAGCTCATTCAAGCTGACCAGCGGATAACTGATGAATTGTATTGCATTACGTCTCTCAGTAAAGGTTCATGACAATTACTCAAGAACTGGGGTACTCAAAAGTGTGTTCGCAGGGTTACCCTTATATCTCTGTAACAACTTATTGTTAATAAGCTTATTCTTTCATTTATTTCATGCTAATCGAGAAAAATTAGCAGAAATAGTCTTATTTCTTGCTTTATTGTAAGTAGAAATGAAATAAGGAAGCACCATAGGTTAAAGTGAAAACCAATAGCTAGTAGCTATGTGACTGAAGTTCGTTTATATGGACACGAGTTGGCAAATTCCTGTATGAGAAAAGTATAAGTTTTTCAAAGCTGAAACCAAAAACAAGGAATATCTAAAAAACGATCAACTCCACGAAAAAAATGTATATAACATTAATTGTGTGTTTTAACGTGCTCTACATTTTTTGTGTGTTAAGTTTTTGTCCATCTCTTACGATTTAGTAGCTGTACAAAATTCATCCAGAATAAAGTAGACTTCAGAGGCTCTTCCCAGAAAATTCAAGATATAGATACATTTTATTTGTCAGGTAAATATCTTTAATATACGATATTTTAATCAAAATCGTTAGAGCACTTTTTTGGAAAATCAATATTTTCGAAAAAAGTTCCATGTAAAGGATACTTCGGATTGGGGGCTTTTCTTGAAAATCTTCGTGTGGCATCCTTGGAAGATACCAAACCTAAATACCAAGTTTGGTTTTTAACGGAATTTTCGTTTTTGAGCTATGCTGCCCACAGACATACACACACACAGACACACAGACACACACACACGCGGACATTTTTCTAAAAATACTTTTTTTAGATTCAGGAGGTCTCAAAACTTGTATTTCCGACGAAATCCGGGTATCTAATTTTTGGGTGCATTACAATAGCTTCTCTAAACACTATGTACATAGCACGTAGAGAGAAAGTAAAAAATATAAGGCATTAGTTATTGACTGACCCTCGTAGTTCCTCTTAAATTATCCCATGAGTACAGAAATATCGTAATACGCCACGCAATATTGTCTAAATAATATAGTATGAAAGAATAAGCAATATAATGCACTGAACATTCATAGTATATTGCGTACTAAGAACTGTAAGTTATACTTATCAGGTCGAGAATGTATGTTAGGAATACAAGGAGGGCCGAGTTTACCTAAGCATTCGAGACCTTATAAGTAGCTTACAGTTCGTGGTTGACTAATTACTTTTTGAAACACTTGGGGAAAAAACCTGTAAAAAACCAGAATGAATCAAAATTACTTTTCAATATTTTATTGAACATTAAGAAAAAATCTAATGTGATCCATTCACATGCCTTTCTCTACATCACTGTAAAAAATTATTGTTAGAAAGCATATCCTTCTATCTATTTTATGATAATCGAGATAAAGTTTAGCAGAAATTATCGTAATTACTTGATTCCTTGTAAGTGGAAGGAAAATAAGGGAATACACTAGGCTAAAGCGATTATCAAATCTTTTAAAGCTGGTTGTCATGTGATTAAAACCCATTTCTATACAGGGCCAGGAGTTTACAACTTCTTGTGTTAAAAAACTTCAAGTATTTTAAATCTGAAACAAATAACAAGGAGCATATCAGAAAGTCAGTTCAACGAAAAAGAAGTTTATGACAGAAATTGTGTGTTTTAACGAGATCTATATGTTTGTGTAATAAGATTTGTTATCTCTTACGGTTTACCACTTACGCAAAATTCAGCAAAATTCATTCGAATAAAGGGATTTTCAGAGGCTATTCCCAGAAAATCAAGTTATACATTTTATTTGCCATATAAATATCTTTAATATATGGTATTTTAATCAAAACCGTTAGTGCCATTTTTGAAAAAAGCAAAATTTTCAAAATTGTTCCATATAAAGGGTAGTTTGGGATGGGAGGGGAGATTTTTCAAAAAACCTTGGTGTTCTCTTTCTGGAAAATACTAAACTTAAATACCAAGATTGGTGTTTTACGGACTTTTCATTTTGGAGTTATCGTGATCACAGCCACACGGACACACACACACTCACGGACTTTTTTCTGAAAATACTTTTTTGGATACAGGGGATCCTAAAACGTGTATTTCCAGTGAAATATCGTGATCGAATTTTTGGTGGAATACAATACCTTCTCTATATATACTATGTACATAGAACGTGTAGAGAAAATAAAAAGTGTGAAAAATCAAAAACATATATTTTTTGGATAGTAAAATGATATGAATTTTAAAGTTTAAGAAAATATGTTGTTTTTCCTCTTGGTGCATTTTAACTACCAATTGAGTGAAGCTACTTATTAATGAAGACTACCAACTTTAAACCTTGTTACTTTCTCTACACGTACAATAGAAGAGATATTCAATACCGAGATTTCGCCGAAAATACATGTTTTGAGACGTCCTGAATAAAAAAAAGTGTTTAAAAAGTTTGTGTGTGTGTGTGGTATTTAGGTTTAATATCTTCCAAGGATGCGCCACGGAGATGAGTTTGGTATTTAATGGTATTTTCGTTTTTGAGTTATGCTATCCACAGACACACACTTACCTTTTTCTAATAATGCTTTTTTATGCATTCAGGGGGTCTCGAGAGATATTTCCGGTGAAATCTCGGTATCGAATTTTACAATACCTTCTCTATACATAGTGAGTATAGTACATGTAGAGAAGGTAAAAATTCAATTAGAAAGCTTAAAATTCGAAACAAGCTAAGTTTTCTATTAGTGCATTGGGCAGCATCGAGGCAGAATTATTAGACCAATCACCTCTTACCAAAGCCGCCCGGGATCGATTCCAGGTTACCTCATGTAATTTGTGCGTCGGCGGTTTTTTTTGGGGGTTCTCCGAAGTAAATGAACATCGACTGACTAGCAATCAATAATGAACATAGATGTTAGTCATTGTTGATAGATGATGATAATAATAATGCTGGCAGTGCTCAATTAAAATATCTTTACATGGATACCTTGATAGCGTCCTAAAATGTTACTATTTGACTATTACCGAAAATATTCAGAATAACAAAATTTAACACTATCCGTTCATTTTTCCATCAACAATTAATGCTTCTTAAATGTAATGGTATGCGTTAACTCCTTTTTTCAGATTTGCATTATTCTCGGCTTCCAGATGCATAACACTATATTTCAAGGACCTTGTAGGAGTCATTACGGGTGTATAATTACTTTTTACGTGATAATTTAAATTTTTAATGCTTTAACAAATGATTGCAGGATAAAATACACACGCATTAAATATAAGAATTTGTTGTTATTTTGAATTTATTTCGCTAGAAAAACGATTAATTACCGCATTTATGGGAATTTCCATCAAACAACCTAGTCTATGCATAACAGCGATTGTATACGTGTAATATAAAATTGTAAACATAACAATAGCGCAGCTGTTTGTACCAGTTAGCAATTCATAGCAAGTTTAGAGTCTTAACTATCGTGTGAAAGCATATTATTTCCTTCCCGGTATAACCGATATAAGGTTGCTTAAGTAGGTTTTAGGTTAGGTTTTTTTTTTTGTGTGTGATTGGAGCTCGCCATTCGCTCGACAATGCCATAAGAATTACAAATAAACTTTTTAGCTAAACCTAGTTCAGCCTTCAGTTGATCCTCGTCAAAACAACCCCAGGCGACCAGTGCACCGTTGCAATGTAGCCTTCCGCCATTCAGAAATACTGTCTACTTTCTCGACCACGTGGCTTGCACACGCGGCATAATGTAATGTAAAACGAACAAAGCCCGTATTTCGACAATTTAAACCAGGCGTCCCCAACAGAACCCACGCTCGGGCGGCAGTAAAAGCCCTCAAGCTCTGACCGTCCGGTTGCGGGCATGAAATGGAGGTGTTACAGTGGCGGAATTACGATTGTGTAAATTAACTTACACTTTCACTGTCAATTACATAATAAAGATAGCAGCATTTTATACACTTTAATACTGATACTTAATATAATACAAATACTTATATAAAACTAATTAACTAAATAAATAATGTAATATGATATAGACCTTATTGGTATTATGCAATTAAATGAAGTAAACAATACAAGTAAACATAATATTCTTCAAATAAACGTCTCTATGAAAGCTGCTCTTTCTTAGCCATCCGACAATCGCCGTGATGTTTGCATTTGTCTGTTTTCAACCAGCTGTTCAATGCGTGGGCCTATTGTTTGCAAGCTACCCAATCGTAAATATGCTTTCAAGTGTTCATCACTTGATTGGCTTCTGGAACGTGACTTTGTACACTTCATTAAGAAAAACAGTGATTCAGAACATAGGTTGTCCCGAACATAAACAAAATTCTTCCAGCTAGATTGTGGAGTCTAGAAAATCTTTCGCGTCTTACAGAGATGTAGAAATGGTTTATACTTTTTTCTATTTTAATTTTATCTTTTAGTTCAATATTATTTTGGCAGTTTAACAGGGCTATTGACGTTATTCCCTGAAAATGGTGTTGCAAATAACTTAAATTGTTTCTCAAGCGGTATAATGTCCTGGAATCTACGTTCGAATTCTTCGCGAAATTGTCGCAGTATGGTTATATATTCATCAAAGTCCAATGTTTCTACACACTGAGTCACTGAGGTTATGGTAGGGAAATGTACTATATTCGCGAGTAATGCCGTTGCAAATTATATTTCATTATTTTGTTTAGAATTTTGTAACATATTAAAATTTTGCCGCGTATTTTCCTACATAAACAGAAGGGTTTCTTCCCACTCTGCTCGAAACATCACAGGTGTGGGCGACTGTCTTCCCAACACTGACATACCAGCCATTATATGTAGAACACTACAGTATTAATACGAGCGTTACACCGTCACTGCACGGATAAACTGGACTGTGTAGCTGTGCGGCCCGCTGTGAGTGTTATGTCAGCCCCGCGCGCCTTCAAACGACCTTGACTCGACTTGATTTAAACGGTAACTAAATTATTCTATTAAGTATAATGGTGATAAAATTGAGAGTCGTATCAAAATAAATGCGTGCACACGTAATCATTACATCTAAAAATCTGATGTGTTACACTCACATGAATTTCTCTAGCTGTTCTACAAACTTCTTACATAAGATTATTCTTCTTTCTGCATCTTGCTAATCGGGGTACTCATTAGCACAATGTTCTTATTACTTAGTTCCTTATAAGTAGGAAAAAATAAGGGAATACACTAGGCTAAACCCATAGTCAACTGTTTTAAAAGCTGTCGTTATGGGATTTTCATTACAAATTGCTTCTTTTCTTGGCCAGGAGTAGAACAAAAGAAAACCGCACACTCTCTCTGAGAAACATATAAGTACTTCACAACTGAAACTAATGGCAATGAATACCTCGAAAACGGTAAGCTCCACGAGAAAAATGTATATGACATAACTAGTGCATTTGAACAAGACCTACATTTTTTGTATAGTACGTTTTTGTCTATCTCTTACGGTTTACTAGTTTATGTCAAATTGAGCAAAATTCATCCAGAATAAACAGGTCTTTAGAAGCTATTCCCAGAAAATTCAAGATATACATTTTATTTCTCAGATAAATACCTTTAAAATAAGATATTTTAATCAAAATCGTTAGAGCCATTCTTAAGAATATCAAAATTTTCGAAAAAAGTTCCACGTAAAGGGTAGTTTGGGGTGGGGGGATTTTTCTCAAAATCTTCGAGTTGCATCCCTGCAGGATACTAAACTTAAATACTGAGTTTGGTATTTTAGCTACTTTTCTTTTTGAGTTATCGTGTTCATTGGCACACGGACACACACACGGACCTTTTTCTGAAAATCCTTTTTCTGGATACAGGGGGTCCTAAAACATGTATTACCGGTGAAATCTCGGTATTGAATTTTTGGGTGGAATACAATACTTCTCTATTCCTATGTACATTGTACATACCGGGCTAGAGAAAGTAAAAAACACGTGCGAAAAAACAAACAACATGTACGCAATAACTTACATTTATTCGCTCTCTGGAAGCGACTCTTATTTCCTCCAGCTCGGAATCGTCGTCTGAGCTGTTTGTGCTGCTGCTTTCCAATCCAAGGCTGTTAACCAGGTTATCAACAACAGTATCACCTAAACTATCCGTCTTCCAAAACAACACATCTTCTTTCGTTACATGTTCGAACTGCAAACAAACAATTTGCGGAAATCAGTTGACTCAGACGAATTGCATGCTGGGTTTTAACGGTATAAATCAGCGTTTGTTAACTCGAAGGTATCTGTATACAATATTATACCGACTGCCTCCGTGGTCGAGTGGTCAGCGATTCCCGGCTGGGGCGAAGAATTTTTCTTTAGCCAGAATTATTCCCTATCCCCCCACAGAGTCTGTAAGTATGTATGTAACAGTGAATGTGTGTGTGTGCTTGAGGAAAATAAAATGATTTAAACCTACTGACAAGGACTTGTTTCAAGCGTAAAGCCCTCGATATGACCTTAGATGTTAAAGGGGGCTATATACGAGGGCTGTAAGAAAGTAGTGGCAATATGGTCCCCACATTCACAGGAGAGCGAGTATGAGCCAATAGGATATGGGAGTGGTCAGGTGACTAGTGTGCATTGGTCGGACTGCCAGTTGAGAGTGTGTTATTGCTGTGTAGCGTGGAAGTGAACAGCATGTTTACCAAAGGCGATCAACGTTCGTGGATTAAAATCGAGGCTGCCCGTGGAAAAAATGCATCAGCATGTTATCGAGGATTACGTGAATCCTGTGGCGGGAATGCATTGCGGATTTGCACCGCACAGGTTGACCGTCCATTCCGCAAGATCAGATTGTCAGTGGTCTCGTTGCCATAGACTGTCCGGGAGTTATCCGTAGAGGTTGGTCTCAGTCATCATGACATATCCGGACGAAATGTCTTCACCTGAGGAAAATTGCGTCCCGTTGGGTTCCACTAAGGTACAGAAATATGCATTGGCTAGCATCCACCTGGACAGAAGGAGACGCATTTCTGCCATTGTTGAGACATGGGCACGCGCCGGAATTGAAGCGTCAGTCGAATGAATGGCGTCACCTAGGTTCACCACGTTCACAGGAAGTTCGACAGGAACCCAGTCGGATGAAGCTGATGTTGATTGTGGCATATTGTGGCAATGAGAGGTTTTGGAACATCCTCCGTACTCACCAAACATGAGTCCTTGTGACTTCGACCTGTTTCTGAAGTTGAAGGAACACCTCCGAGGCCGCCGATTTCCTGACGTGGCATCTGTAGTCCGCGCAGTAGGGCGCTCCGTCGCAGTCATCAACAGAGATTGCCTTGCCAACGGTCCCCAACGGCTGCCTTACATTTGGCAAAGGGGGGAGACTACATTGAAGGAATGTAATGCAATTGTACTTGTGAGTTCAATAAATATTGTGTTCTATCAATGTTGCCACTACTTTATTTAAATGAAACAATAAAACATATATACACACATTTAAGAATAAATTTATTCTGTCATTTAGATTATTGGCATAGTATTACATAACTGCGCGCATTGTTAATGTGTTATACCGTGGTCCACTGGCCACGTGAATCGGTTTTGGTGGGCATCAACCTAAGGGTGAATAGAAAATACGATAATATCATCCCCCGCCACTGTAGTGTCTGCTTCATATTTACGAGATCCCGAGTATGAATCTCGGTTAGAGAGAGTTACCAGATAACGTTTTTACTTTCTCTACACGTACTATGTATATAGTGTATTCATACCAAGATTTCACCGGAAATATATGTTTTGAGACCTTTGTGCCCAAAAAAAAACCAACAATTTTTAGAAAACATCCGCGCGCGCGTGTGACTGTGGACAGCATAGCTCAAAAACTAAAAGACCATTAAATACCAAACATGATATTTAAATTTAGTATTTTCCAAGGATTCGACATGAAGATTTTCATGAAAATTCCCCCACCCCAAACTACCATTTACACGGACAATTTTTGAAAATTCTATTTTACTCAAAAAATACTCTATGGTTTTGATTAAAATACTTATATTAAATATACTTACATATATACAAATAATACATATATCTATCTTGAATTTTCTGAAAATAACTTCTGAAAACATTTTGCTGAACTTTACATAACTGGTAAACCGTAAGAGATACATAAAAACTTACTGCTGTACATCTCGTTAAAACTCACAATTTATGTCATATAAATTTTTGTTTCAGAGATGGCCGTTTCCGAGATATTCCTTGTTGTTGGATTTAATTTTAAAGTACGCATTTTCTCAAACGTGGTCCCCTTTCGTTTAATCTCTCTCTTGTTTTTCTCGAAATGCATAGCGAACCGAACTTCGATTATTAACATATCGATCGGCTTTTAAAAGGTTTTACTACCCTTTATTTCCCTCGTGCCTAAAAGGAAGCAAGTAGTAAGAGCAATTCAATGAATCCTTATCTCATGATGTAGATAGAAGAATAATCATTAGTAAGAATATTTTATTATAGAACAGGCAGAGAAAGTTACGTGAATGCAAGTTATCTTATTTTGTTTCGTCCTGAGGAGACGAATATCGGATATCTAAGCTCCAAGCTCTACGGATCCAGGGTCCATTTGAGTATCAATTCACTAATTTTAAAAAAAAAATCTGATGTGTACCAATAACATGACTTTCTCTACATCTCTTGCAACAAATTATTGTTAAAAAGCTTAGCCTGCTATTTACTTCATGCTAATTGAGAAAACAGCAGAAATAGTCTTATTACTTGCTTCCTTGTAAGTAGAAGCGAAATAAGGGAGTACCACAAGTTAAAGCTGGTTGCTATGTGACTGAATTTCCCTGTTTGTATGGACAGGATTTGGCAAATTCCTGTATGTGAAAAGTATATGTTTTCCAAAGCTGCAACTAAAACAAGGAATATCTTAAAAATGATCAACTTCACGAAAAAAATGTATATAACATAAATGTTGTGGTTTAACATGCTTTACATTTTTGTGTGGCAAGTTTTTTTCCATCTCTTACGGTTTAGCAGTTATGCAAAATTCCGTAAAATTAATCCAGAATAAGGTAGTCTTCAGAGGCTATTCCCAGAAAATTCAAGATATACATTTTATTTGCCAAGTAAATATCTTAAATGTACGAGATTTTAATTAAAATCGTCACAGCCATTTTTAAGAAAATCAAAATTTTCGAAATTTTTTTCATATAAAGGGTAGTTTGGGGTGGGGGATTTTCTTGAAAATCTTCGTGTCGTATCCTTGGAAGATACCAAACCTAAATACTAAGTTTGGTTTTTTGCGGTCTTTTCGTTTTTGAACTATTCTGCCCCCCTCCCCCCCCCCACACACACACACACGGACATGTTTCTTAAAATGCTCAATTTGGATTCAGGGGGTCTTAAAATATATATTTTCGGTGAAATCTCGGTATCGAATTTTTGGGTACAACACAATACCTTCTCTATACACTATGTACATAGTACGTTTAGAGAAAGTAACAAACTCATTCTTGAACCATTTATCTGGACTGACCATTTCTATTTATTTCTTACATCAATAAAAGGTTCCCCTCCAGCCCTCGGTAGTGTGGGTTAGGGTCTCTGCCTCACATTTAAAAATATTGCCTAGGGCGAGTTGCCCGGATAAGGGTTTTTTCGGGGTTTTCCCTTATCCTAAGAAGTAACTTTTTTTATTTCTTTTTTCTTCTAAATTTATTATGTGACCGATCAGCAGGATGGCTATACAAGACAGTGATATATTAGATTAACAATTATAAATATAACAAACTGAGGACATAACCTCTAACATGTGCAAAAATAACAAGAAGGTACACTATTAATGGGTAACGAAATAACGTTTAACCCGATAAACCCCGACAATTTTCGTATATTTTAACCGATTTCATTTTTCGTCCTATATTACTAACCTAGATAAAGTACGTTAAGCTAAACAATTAAAAAAATAATAAAGAAATGAAAATAAATGTCCAATATTTTTCATTTTCAACTTTTCTTAAAAATGTATCCTCACGGTCATATCTAAATTTGTTTTGGCAATTCCCACTAATGAGTTGTTTGCTCCAGTGGACATCTGACTTTACTAGACCTCGTCTTCTATTCATATTTCTTTCAACACGAACCCAAGAAATTCCTTCGTTTTAATTTTTTCACAAATCTCTACATAACCCAGATTTTCTTTCGTTGTAAAAATCAAGGGATTCTTAGCCTCTGTCTTAGGTATATGCCGACATACATCTGCACTTTTGTTATTTTGCAAATTCCCATCATTAATGTTATATACCCTGGTACTTAAATATGCCCTTACTCTTTTATCATAAACTGTTATTTACTTTCTCTACACGTAATATGTACATAGTGTATAGAGAAGGTATTGCATTCCACCCAAAAATTCGATACCGAGATTTCACCGAAAATATACGTTTTAGGGATCCCTGTATCCAATAAAAGCATTTACAGAAAAAGGTCCGTGTGTCTGTGAACACGATAACTCAAAGTCGTTAAAATACCAAAGTTGGTATTTAAGTTTAGTATATTCCAGGGGTGCAACACAAAGATTTTGAGAAAAATCCCCACCCCCCAAACTACCCTTTACATGGAACTTTTTTGGAAAATTTTGATTTTCTCAAAAATGGCTCTAAAGATTTTGATTAAAATATCGTATATGAAAGATATTTACCTGATAAATAAAATGTATTTTTTGAATTTTCTGGGAAAAGCCTATGAAAACTACTTTATTCTGGATGAATTTTACGTAACTGCTAAATGTAAGACATGGGCAAAAATGTACTACACAAAAATGTAGAACACGTTAAAACACACATTTGTGTAATATACATTTTTTTGTGGAGTTGATCGTTTTTTAGTTATTCCTTGTTATTGGTTTCAACTTTAAAAAACTTATACTTTTCTCATACAGGAATTTGTCAATTGCTGACCATACAAAGTAACTTAATTTGCAAAGTAACCGAATTTTGACTATCACTTTAACCTATGGTACTGCCTTATTTCTCTTCTACTTACAAGGAAGCAAGTAATAAGGCTACTTGTGCTAATTTTTTCTGGACTAACATGAAGTAAATAGAAGCATAAGATTTTTAACAATAATTTGTTGCAGAAATGTAGAGAAAGTCATGTGAATAGAACACAATAGATTTTTACTTTCTCTATACTTACAATGTACATAGTATGTAGAGAAGGTATTGTATTGCACCCAAAAATTATAAATTCGATACCGAGATTTCAGCGGAAATATATGTTTTAGGATCACCTGTATCAAAAAAAAAAAAAAAATCACAAAAAGGTCCGTGTGTGTGTGTGTGTGTGTGTGTGTGTGTGTGTGTGTCTGTCTGTCTGTGGGCAGCATAGCTCATAAATGAAAGGACCGTGAAGAACCATACTTGGTATTTAAGTTTGGTATCTTCCAAGGATGGGACACGAAGATTTTCAAGAATATTTCCCCATCCAAAACTACCATTTACATGGTACTTTTTTTCGAAAATTTTGATATTCTAAAAAATGGCTTTAAATATGTTTTGATTGAAATCTCGTATATTTAAGATATCACGTGACAAATAAAATGTATATCTTGAATTTCCTGGGAATGGCCTCTGAAGACTACTTTATTCTGGGTCAATTTTACGGATTATTGCATAGCTGCTAAAGCATAAGAGATGGACAAAACGTTGCCACACAGAAAATGTAGAGCACATTAAAACACACAATTTATGTTATATACATTTTTTTGGTGGAGCTGATCGTTTTTATGATATTCCTTATTTTTGGCTTCAGCTTTGAAAAACCTATACTTTTCTCATACAGGAATTTGTCAACTCGCTTCCATAGAAACAAAGGAACTTCAGTCACTTAGCAACCAGCTTTTGACTATCACTTTAACCTATGTTACTCCCTTAATTCCCTTCTCCTTACAAGGAAGCAGGTAATAAGACTATTTGTGCTAATGTTTACTCGACTAGCATGAAGTAAATAGAAGCATAAGCTTTTTAACAATAATTTGTTGTAAAAATGTACAGAATGTCATGTGAATAGAACACATCAGATTTTTTTAAATTGAAATTACTAAAGATATCAAAAATGCATTATCTTACAGTTTAATAAAAATTAATGGATTCGACAAAAAAAAAAAAAAACCTGATGTGTATCATTCACATGACTTTCTCCATATCCTGCAACAAATAATTCTTAAAAAGCTTATACTTCTATTTAGTTTATGCTAATCAGAGAAAAATAGCAGAAATAGTCTAATTACTCGCTTCCTTGTAAATAGAAGCGAAATAAGGGACAACCGTAGGTTAAAGTGATAGTCAAAAGCTGGTTGCTATGTCAATGAGGTTCCTTTGTTTATATGGATAGGAGTTGACAAGTTCCAGTATGAGAAAAGTATACGTTTTTCATAGCAGAAACCAAAAATAAGGAAGGTCACAAAAACGACGAACTCCACGAAATAAATGTATACAACATAAATTGTGTGCTTTAATGTGTTCTACATTTTTTGCGTAGTAAGTTTCCGTACATCTCTTACGGTTTAGCAGTTATTCAAAATTTAGTAAAATTCATCCAGAATAAACTACTCTTCAGAGGCTATTCCCAGAAAATTCAAGATATGCATTTCATTTGTCAGGTAAATATGTTTAATATACGAAATTTTAATCAAAATCGTTAAGAGCAATTTTTGAGAAAATCAAAAATTTCGAAAAAAGTTCCATGTAAAGGGTAGTTGGGGGTGGGGGGATTTTTCTCAAAATCTTCGCGTCGCATCCCTGGAAGATACTAAACTTAAATACCAAGTTTGGTATTTTACCGACGTTTCGTTTTTGAGTTATCGTGTTCACGGACGCACGGCCACACGGACACACACAAACACACACACACACACATACGGACGTTTTTGTGAAAATGCTTTTTTTGGATATTGGGGACCCTAAAACACATTTCCGGTGAAATCTCGGTATCGAATTTTTGGGTGGAGTGCAATACTTTCTCTATACACTATGTACACAGTGCGTATGGAGAAAGTAATAATATGAACTGATTTGCATACATGCAATGATGCTAATATAGACTCTGTCCTGTATCTAGCCATTTCTTGTCGTTTTGACAAACTCTTTTAGCCAACTTTCACTACCAAAACTGAGTTGGCAACACTGAGCTAGCCTCAAACCATATCGAGAGTATAGTTTTCTCCAAAACATGATGGCCTTCACACGGGAGCACTCTCCCCAGCCACTGGGCAATAACCATTAGAAAACAAAAGACGAATTTGTACTAGGGGCGAGAAGCAATGTTTCTCTGTTTCCTGGAGACACTGTAGGCTCTACTTGCAAGTCTAGAATCTTGCCTCAGTTAAGGGACCAGTAAGTGGAAGACTTGGTAACAGTGAAGGTTGGTTTCCAGCCTTTGGAGTAGGAGTGGGACAGGTTTATCGTGTTCTGAAATGCACTGTACGGTCAGGGGTGTTGAAAAAAGGGGAAGTCAAAAGGGATGCGGGAAGTGAAGGAAAGTATTCGAAGCCTGGAGCAAGTAATGAAGGAAGGTTTCAAATGGTGCTGTAGGAAGGAGTGTCAAGTGTGAATGCAAGAGTAGATATTACAAACTCAGTTTAATAAATAAACAAATAACAATCGTTGCAGAGTTAACTAACTGTATTTGCTGCTCACCTACACTGGAACTTAACAAAGCAAGAGCAGCATGAAAGCCAGAATTACAGCATCGCATGCGCAGCGAATGCGTGCTATAAAGATCACGATGGGGCCAAGGAGCTTGACAGGAAATGATTAAAACCGGTGCAGCTGTAACCCGTGATCCAGTCCTTGCTGCAAGCGAATGTTCTTTGGAATTGGTTTACTGAAACACAGTTACTTCCAGCTGCTTGGGATGAAATGAGTACAAGAAAGCACAAATGTAAGCTCTTTACTTTCTCAACCCTTATAACTGCAAAGCATTGCATTCCGCGCAAAAATTCTTAACTGAGATACACCGTATATATATTTTTTTTTCGCGAGCCCCTGAATCGAATTTTTTACTTTCTCTACACGTACACAGTGTATAGAGAAAGTATTGTAATGCAACCAAAAATTCGATACCAAGATACACCGGAAATACATTCTTTCCCCGAACCCCTGAATCCAAACATTTTTACTTTCTCTACACGTACTATGTAGATAGTGTATAGATAAGGTATTGTATTGCACCCAAAATTTGATACCGAGATACACCTTAAATACATTTTTATCCCGAATTCTGAATCCAAACACTTTTTTAGGAAATCTCACTGTGTATGTCTATGTGTATCATATGTCAGTATGTCTGTGTCTGTCAACAATAAAAAGTGATTTAAATACCAAACTTGGGATTTGAGTTCAGTATCTTGAGGATTTGGAGAACCAAGAGAAAATAAACTGAAGCAAGGAATATCTAAAAATGATCAAGTCCACGAAAAAATGTATATAACATAAACTGTGTGATCTATTGTGCTCTAAATTTTTTATTAGGCATAGCTCTAAAAAAATCCATTAAATACCATACTTGGTATTTAATTATACCATCTCTCAAGGATACGACACGAAGAATTTCAAGAAAATTCCCGCACCCCAACTACGTTTTTCATAGAAAAAGTTTCCAAAATTTTTATTTTCTCAAAAATGGCTCAGACATATACATATATACATACAAATAAAATGTATATCTTGAATTTTCTGGGAATAGACCCTGAAAATGTATTTATTCTGGATGAATTTACCTGAATTTTGCATAAGTGACAAACCACAACAGAGACTAAAACTTGCCTCATATCTCGTTAAAACATATAATTTATGACGTTATATGTGTAGAGCTGATCGTTTCTGAGATGTTCCTTGTTTTTTAAAATACATATACTTTTCTAATACGGGCATTTGTGAACTCCTGGTCATACAAACAAAGGAATTTCAATCACACATCAACAAGTTTTGACAGCCGCTTTAGCCTATGGTACTCTTTTATTTCCATTTTACTTAAAAGAAGCAATTACTAAGACCATTTCTGCTTATTTTATTTCGATTAGCATGAAGTAGGTAGAAAAATAAGTTTTTTTAACAATGATTTGTAACAGGGATGAACAAAAAGTCATGTAATACATCAGATTTTTAAGGAAATCTCCCTGTGTATGTCTATGTGTGTCATCTGTCTGTCTGTGTGTGCCTGTCAAAAATAAAAAGTGATTTAAATACCAAACTTGGGATTTGAGTTCAGTATCTTGAGGATTTGGAGAAGCAAGGGAAAAGAAACGGAGAAAGTATTCTGGAAATCAGTGAGAAATAGGATATAAAACGGGAAAAATGTGGCGAACTAGAAAAAAACCTTCACTTTCTGTAGCTTTTCTGTAACAGATTGTACACGCACAAGCTGGTCCTTCTCTCTACTTTGTGCTTATCAAGATAAGCAGAAGATTCAGAAATGGTCGTATTAAATATTTCCTTGGAACTAGAAGATAAATAAAAGAATACATTAGGCTAAAACGATAGTCAAATATTTAAAAAAAAAAACGTTTCTATACATGGCTAGGGTTTGACAAATTCCCGTTTGAGAAAAATTTTAGGTATTTTAAAACTGAAACCTATAACATCTCGGAATATATCAGAAACGTCAACTCCACGAAAAAATGTATATGACATAAATTGCGTGCTTTAACGAGATCTACTTTTTTTTGTATGGTACGCTTTTGTCTATCTCTTACGGTTTAACAGTTGTACAAAAATCATCGAGAATGAAGAGGTCCAGGTTATTTGCAGAAAATTCAATATACAGGGTGTATATAAATGAATATCGGGGTTTTAACTCTTTATAATATTTATTACATTCAACTTACAGTTATGAATGATATGTCAAATGAAAAAGCAACTCAAACAGTTTTACCAAGAAGCTTATAAATGTTCAATGTGACTATCCTTTGTCACATGGCACATATCAAGTCTATAGCCGAGTTCTTCCCAAACGTTGATAAGTGTGTATTCAGTAATTGTAGCAACAGCTGCGTCAATCCGTTAGGTCAGGAGAACGTGGAGGCCATGCATAGCAAGCCCTGTCATTGGGGCTCTTGCGGCCTATCCAGCGCTCGGGTACAGTGACGTTCAACCAATCGCGTACTTCGTTATGCCAGTGAGGTGGGGCACCATTCTGCTGGAAAATGAAGTTCTCTGGCTCATTTTCTTCCAACTGAGGGAAGAGTCTTTGCTCTAGTGTATCAAGGTAAGAAGTGGCAGTTACAGTAGGTTCACCAAAAACGAAAAGTCCATAAACTTTTCGCCGGGATACGGCACAAAAGACATTCACTTTAGGGGAATCTCGTTGCATTTGTACCATCTCGTGAGGATTTTCTGAGCCCCAGAAGCGCACATTATGAGTGTTAACATGTCCACTAAGGTGAAAGATCGATTCATCACTGAAGACAACATGATCCACAAAATCGTCATGAAACAACATGTCATTTGCGAATTTGGCACGTAATCCGTGGTCTGTCGGCTTTACAGCCTGTAATAACTGTAAACGGTAAGGACGTAGCTGTAAGCGTTTTCTTACAACTTTCCAAACAGTCGACACAGGAACTTGTAATTCACGACTAACCTTCCGGACTGATTTCTTTGGGCTACAAGTGAACGACTCTCTCACTCGCTCAACAGTCTCTTCACTTACTCCTGGTCGTCCGTGCTCTTCCCTTTACAAAGGCAGCCGGTATCTTCAAACTGATTATACCATCTACGAATGTTTTTATCACTAGGAGGATCACAACCAAACTTACTACGGAACGCATGTTGCACAGTAACTACAGATTCGGTCTTTGCAAACTGCAAAACATAAGACGCTTTCTGTTTACTAGTCGCCATCTTTGCTACTACCGCTGTCTAGCGGATTGCGGCAGAAACATTGCACGCACATGTATACTTGTGCCAACAAACAAAACTGTTTGAGTTGCTTTTTCATTTGACATATAATTTATAACTGTAAGTTGAATGTAATAAATATTATAAAGAGTTAAAACCCCGATATTCATTTATGTACACTCTCTATATTTTATTTGCCATGTAAATATCTTATATAAAGTATATTAATAAAAAAATCGAAATTCTTCCATGTAAAATATAGTTTGGGGTAGGAAGATTTTCCTCACTTGAAACATAAATACCAAGTTTGGTATTCAAGTTGGCTCTCCGACAGGCTTCTGACACCTAGGCATCCGCTTGTAAGTCCTAGGGGGATGTTAGTCCTAAATATGGGGAGGGTAAGCCAACTACAATTATTATTATTATTATTATTATTATTATTATAAATCCATGGCCTATCGTCCGGCCGCTGCGTCTCCCATCTCAGGCCACTATAGACGTCATGGATGGGGTGCAGTATTGGAGGGTGAGACGTGGTCAGCGCCTCGAGCCCCCCGCCGGATAATGCGGTCCTCATGACCTGGAACCGCTACTTCTCCATCAAGTAGCTCCTCAATTGGCCCCCCAGGGACCTTACGAGGCTGAGTGCACCCCGGGCCATGTCTCCCAGCGGGGGAAATATCTCCACGCCGGTACTGGGGATCGAACCCAGGTCTTCCACTTGGTAAGCAGCTGCGCTATCACGTATTATTATTACCACTATAAAATGTCTTAGAGACATAGCAGTACCTGCAAATTATTTTGGTAGAGATTTACAAGGCATTTAAATGCCTTTCCTGGGCAGCTTTTAAATCGTAATGCTGATATAAAGCACGCCAAAATTTTACGATGCTACAAACCAGAATCCCAACTCAAGAAACGACTCAGAATTTGAACGTCCAACTGGTTACACAGAACAGAAGCTAACGGTACTTTGATGTCGCCATTTGTTTTATTTTATTTTATTTTATTTTTTTTTATCTTTTTGTGTGTTCGTTCTTTTACTACTTTTACAGCTATAAAAAGAATGAACCTTGCTCTCATCTCGTATTTATCCCTCTTTTATGAACCACTATATTCATTTGAGTGTATTTCGTTTGAAACTCATTAGTTTTTATGGAATTCCATTACTTAGGGCTGTAGCTTTGAGGTTTCAGTACCTTGCCTACATGGTTCAATTCCCAGCTGGTGACGTTTTTAGGTTAATCGTATTCAAGACTTTACCTCTAATTACCTCATGGGGAGAATCCTTAAGGTCCAACGGGGCTGCATCAATTCGTCCCAGCAGCATTTCGTCCAAAGGTAAAATTCTTAGACAACTCATCCACTACAGTTTTACGGAGCCTTAAACTCGATAATGAGTTGTTAAAGAGCATCGTTTCATCTCCCCGAAAACAGGAGTTAGGCCAAGTACTTGACTTAAGTCATTGGGACAACTTTTAGTTTCTCTAGCCCCATATGTACAATGAACATAGGGATAGAGAAGTATTGTATTCTACCCAAAAATTCGATACCGAGAATTCACCGGAAATACATGTTTTAGAACCCTCTGTATACAAAAAAGGCATTTTCAGAAAAAGGTCCGTGTGCCTGTGAACACGATAACTCAAAAACGAAAAGCAGCTAAAATACCAAACTTGGTATTTAAGTTTAGTATCTTCCAGGGATGCGACACGAAGATTTTGAGAAAAATCCCCCCACCCCAAACTACCCTTTGCATGGAACTTTTTTTCGCAATATTTGATTTTCTTAAAAATGGCTCTAACGATTTTGATTAAAATATCATATACTAAAGATATTTACCTAACAAATAAAATGTATATCTTGAATTTTCTGGGAATAGCTTCAAAGCCAGTACACAGCTACTAGCTCATAAAAGAAGTTGACATGCTTTAACATAGCGTATCCCCTTATTCCACATATCTATAAGGGCGTATGGAATTAAAATATGTATGTGAATATTTATCTTGATATACGTGAAATAGATAGAAACGTAAGCTTTGTAAGAGCAGTTTCTTGCAGAATAGGTAGAGAAAGCTATGTGAAAATATCATATCAGATTTTTTTACTCTGAATAAGAGTTGTGTGTATATTCCTTTAAACAAAAGTGCTATACATTTTGTGAAACACAAATGTATATATGCTAGTAACGTGTTTTTACAAACGCTATATTAGTCTAGTGAGCTGATTTATTGACAAAATTATTTATTGGCTCCAGAGTATATTCTTTAAAACAAAAATTAAAATATAGATAGGTACGTCATTTATTCGCAATAGTTTCATATTTCTTAAAGATTTCAATTTATAAGAACAATCACTAGATATTCTATAGATTTCAATGTTCATCAATGGTCTTGAAATACAACACTGATTTCGTGGTGGAGGTGGAAAACATTACGCAATAAGAAATGCTAATGCCATGAGTCCAGTCGATATACACTAATTGCAAAGAAGTTTGTGTAAAGTAAGTAATATATTGTAGTATAATCATGACTCCCTCCAATAGTGGAGCAAAGGATATGCTTTATCACAAACGAAAGCTCTTTTATTATTGCTGCTAATATATATTCGATACTTATAAAGTCATTATTTAAAGAAATTTGAATTAGGAGTTATTTATCAAAGTCATTTTAATTTGTATTATATATGTTCCTGAGTATTTTAGTGCATATATTTTACATAATACAGCACACAGTGATTAAATAAGAATATAGAGTAATCTATTAATATCATCTGCAGACTGAATACTCATCATCCCTGTATGAGTTTCAAAGTCGATAACAAATTATCAACTTGGATAAAAAAAGTTTTAATTTTGAAAACAATTTTAGGACATTTTAAATGAAAACTGTCTTTATGATTTAAATTAATATTTTAATTTTTAATTGTTAGCCATCTGTTGTAATACATGGGTTTGTTCTGTCGGACAAACTTTATTACAAACGGTTTTATTCAATGGCTATCCATCCATCCATCCCAGTCCAGTCCAGTCCATCCAATCCATCTATCTAATTTAATCCAATCGAGTGTACCTATCTGTCTAATTATTTATTCTAATTTAACCTAATCTCATATATCTATTCTATCTAATCTATACTAGCTAATTTATATAATAATCTATTGTGTCAAATCTAAGCAGATTATCCATTGAATCTAATCTATCTAAATTATATATTTCATCTATCCTAATCTATATATTGATCGTGGATAAACGATCCATCTATCGATCAGTCGTCAATCCATCTATTTATTGATCAATCGTTTATATGATCATCGATCTATCTATATATCGATCGATCGTCGATCTATCTGAGGGGCGGGTTTTCTCCGGGTTCTCCGATTTCCCCCGTCATCATATTCTACCGGGGCTCCATCTTCATGTATCATCGCCTGCGGTGCCAGAGCAGTAAAAGCGGATGCTTTCAGCATCCTACATTGCACGGTTCTCTTGTTCCGGACTTTCTAGATGAATGCATCATTATTACAGCAGAAAATTGAGTACATGCCCTACCATATGCACACACGAAGTTCATCTCTCAACACTACACACATAATCCATTAATAATGGTTGTACACAGCTAGACATATGATACAGCATTATCTGCAATATTTTATACTTAATTACAGCTTCGCAAGTGCGCACTACTTTCTCCCAAATACTGTAATTGTCGCTTGCCGACATCAGAAGCGTAAATTATCGATCAGCTTAGAAAGTGGATGCAGCAGGTGCAGCAGAAATAGAAAGCCTTTCTTTGCTGGACGCCGTCGGAAACGTAATGGCGAAAAATAAACCTTCTACTCTACCGGGCGGCCTCGCGAGGTGTTGCCCAGAAGAAAGGGCAAAGGTCAGCTGATATCACCCGGTAACAAAAGGTTCGTTGTAGCTCGCCGCGCGCGGTCTGCGGGAGAACCCTGACCTCTTGAACCAAACACGCCTTGAAGTGACTTGCGAAATCCATCTCTCCGGCTCGCTGGGGGGCTCCAATTCTGCATCGCGCAGGTAGGAGCGGGCTGGAACCGTTAGTTGATGCTTCGGGAGATGTAGCGCGTAGGGGGATATGCAAGGCCATACACTTACACTAACACAAATTAGTGACTTACTGGTTTCCTGTCTAGATTCGTAAGCAGACAAAGGTCTTGGAACACTTTGCTTCCATAAATGCAGTACAAGTATTTATAAGTGGTCAACCGGAGGTCCCAGGTTCGATTCCCGCCTGGGACAAATGTAAATGGTGTGTTATTTATGGACGCTCTTTAACTACTGTGGTTCTCACAGTCCCATTCTAAACTGGACGTGAAAGACCACTTAATTTTGCTCAGAGGCCTCTCTATCACGCTAGAGATTCTTTTACGTGCTGTAAATCTACGACATGGGACCAATGGCTTTACTTCCCTTCCGAAGGAAGCCATGCTAAGTATTTTTTACCCGAAAAAATCCATCGTCCTCAGCCGGGTTTGAACCCATGACCTTTAGGTATATGAACTTAACATGATAACCACGGAGAACGACTTTCCATCTGGGAAGTTTTCTTAAACCAGAAATATTCCCTATCCCCCACAGAGTATGGAAGTAAGCATGTAAGAATGAATGTGCGTGTGTTTAATGGTACAAAATAATAAAGCTAATAACAATAACCCACTATGACCAGGAAAGTTGTTTCTCTACATATCTGCAAAAATTATTGTTAAAAATCTTATGCTTCTTTTTACTCCATGCTAATCGAGAAAAAGTTAGCAGAACTAGTCTTATTACTTGCTTCCTTGTAAGTAGAAGCGTTATAAGTGGGTACCATATGTTAAAGTGATAATCAAAAGTTGGTTGCTTTGTCACTGAAGTTCCTTCGTTTGTATGGACAGCAATTGACAAATTCCTGTATGAGAAAAGCATAAGTATTTCAAAGCTGAAACAAAAAACAAGGAATATCTAAAAACGTCCAACTCTCCGAAAAAAATGTATATAATATAAAGTGTGTGTTTTCCTTTTCTTCTACTTCTGGTGAAGCAAAGACGCCAACTTCAATCACATATCGATAGCTTTTAAAACATTTGACTATCACTTTAGCTTAGCTCATTCCTTTAGTTCCCTTCTACTTATAAGGAACTAATTAATCAGTACATTCTGCTAATGTTTATCTCAAATAGCATAGTGTAGAAGGAAGAATAACGTTTTTTTAAAGTAGAACAGACTATTGTAGAGAAAGTCATGGGAGTGTACACATAAGATTTGTCTATAAATACCCTTTTAGTTTCTCTTGCATGTTTGGAGAATGTGCATAGAAATAGAGCAGATATTGTATACCACCCAAAGATTCGATACCGACGTTTCACTGAAAATCAAGTTTTGGGATCCCTTAAAAAAGAAAGGATATAATATAATCTCAAAAACGAAAAGTTCGTAAAAACCAAACTTGATATTAAAGTACAGCATAATCCAAGAATGAGATACAAAAGTTTTCAAGAGAACTTCCCCTCTCCAACTACCCATTACATGGATGATTTTTTGAAAATTTAAATTTTTTGGGAATAGCCAAAGAACTCTTCATTCTGAATGATTTTGTATAACTGGTAAACCGCAAAAGATAGATCAAAGCTTACGACAAAAAATATAGATATTTTTAAAATACACAATTTATATAACATGCATTTTTTGTAGAACTAACCGATTACAAGGTATTCCGAGTTATTTGTTTCGGTTTTAAGAAACTTAAACTTTTCTCAAACGGGAAGATAGCTTAGTTTTCGTCTTTCTTTTGTTACTCCTTGCAATTTGAATTGTTTTACATAGCGATGAGCTTTTAAAAGATTTGACTATCGTTTTAGCTTAGTGTATGCCCTTATTTCGCTTCTGCTTATAGGAAACAAGTAATAAAGGCATTTCTGCTAAATGTTTATCTCGATTATCATGATGTAGGAAAGCTTATTAGTGGATCATCTAGAGAAAGTCGTGTGAAAGTCTTATGAAAGACTGTGTAAATAATTGTATTCCATTAAGATCATTTTTACTTTCTCTAAACGTGCTATGTACGTGTATAGAGGAGGTATTGTAATGCACCCAAAAATTCGTTACCGAGGTTTCATCGGAAATTATGTTTTGAGACTTCCTGGTAAAAAAAAGACATTTTTAGAAACATGTCCGTGTGTGTGTATGTGTGTGTGTGTGTGAGCACCATAGCTCAAAAACGTAAAGTCGGTTCAGTACCAAACTTGATATTTAAGCTGAGTATCTTCCAAGGATGCGACAAGAATATTTTCAAGAAAACCCCTCCACCCCCAGCTGCCCTTTACATGGAACATTTTTCAAAAATGTTGATTTTATTAAAATGGCTCTAATGATTTTGATTAAAATGTCTTATATTTATGATATTTACTTGCCAAATAAAATGTATATCTTGAATGTTCTGGGAATAGCCTCAAAAGATTCTTTATTCTAGATGATTTTTATTGAATTTTGCATAACTGGTAGACAAAACCTTACCACGCAAAAAATGTAGATCGAGATAAAACACACTATATATGCCATATACATTTTCTTCATGGAGTTGATAGGTTTTGAGATACTTCTTGTTATTGGTTTCAGTTTTAAAAAACTTATACTTTTCTCATACAAGAATTTGGAACTGTCCATACAAACAAAAGAACTTGTCACATAGCAACCAGCTAGATAACGTCATGTGAATGAAACACATCAGATTTTTTCAGCACTTTTTGAGATAGACTCTATTCTGATACAGTCCATGAGAAGGGAGTATGCATGTTTTGCAGTCACGTATTGTCATGTACACATCTGAATCTAAATCAGTAGAACGGACGCTGCATCCTACGATATATCCTATATATGTGAAATGTAATGTACGAGCCATAAATTATATTGTATTAACAGGATGCAGTCTTCAGGTGTTGGGGTCTGCCTTCACTGTTCCAGATTGTTTCGGCGTTCATCCGCTTTCCCGGCACGCACTGTTTGCTCCCCGCAGCTCGGCGATGTAATCCGCAGATTAGCGCATCCTCTACTTTATTTATGTTTTATTTTAACTTGTTCTCCAACATTTTTGTTGCACCATCTCAGGCCTTCAAAAATTACTACAAAGTTTTGGCTCCGTGTAACTCAAGCGGTTGGTACTTTTACTGAAAAATATGTTTTCTTTTTTCGTTCTGAATATATATTTTAGAATTAAATTATTCTTAACGTCAGCAGTTGTTGCTGTGTTTAATAATCTGGAATTTAGTAACCTCAGTTTCTGTATATAAAACTCATGGACGTTAAGTTAAGATTTACTTTAAAATTAAATTTTCTACTGAGGTATTCGGGCAATTAAACCTACGTTCATTATAAGAGTTGTAGAACTCAACGGAGCAATTTGAAGAATATGCTAGTCAGTGGCAGTGGGCAACCTTCGTTCTTCACCTTTTGTTTGCATATTCTTCGTTACGAAACTTCATTGATTGATTTTCTCCCTTATTATTTGTATCAAATCTCCATTTATTTAACCCTATTTTACAAAGGTATATTTTTATACATAAATAACATACATATAATAATATAATATACAGTAGATAACATACAAAAAATCTGATGTGCTCCATTCACATGACTTTGTCTACATATCTGTAACAAATTATTGTTAAAAAGCTTATGTTTCTATTTACTTCTTGCTAATGGAGAAAAAATTAGTAGAAATAGTCTTATTACTTGCTTCCTTGTAAGTAGAAGCGAAATAAGGGAGTACCATAGGTTACAGTGAAAGCCAAAAGCTGGTTGCTATGTGATTGAAGTTCGCTTGTTTGTATGGACACGAGTTGGCAAATTCCTATATGAGAAAAGTATAAGGTATTCAAAATTGAAACCAAAAACAAGGGATATCTCAAGAACGATCAAATCCATGAAAAAAATGTATATAACATAAATTGTGTGTTTTAACGTCCTCTATATTTTTTGTGGTTTAAGTTTTTGTCCATCTCTTACGGTTTAGCATTTATGCAAAATTCATCAAGAATAAAGTAGGCTTCAGAGGCTATTCCCAGAAAGTTCAAGATATACATTTTATTTGTCAGTAAATATCTTTAATATACGATATTTTAATCAAAATCGTTAGTCATTTTTAAGAAAATCAAAATTTTCAAAAAAAAGTGCCATGTAAAGGGTAGTTGGGGGTGGGGGGATATTTTTTTGAAAATCTTCGTGTCGCATTCTTGGAAGATATCAATCTGAAATGCCAAGTTTGGTATTTAACGGTATTTTCTTTTTGAGCTATGCTTTCCACACAGACACACACGCACACACATGGAGTTTTTTCTGAAATTGCTTTTTTTATTCAGGGGGACCCAAAACATGTATTTCCAGTGAAATCTCGGTATCTAATTTTTGGGTGGAATGCAATACTTTCTCTATACACTACGTACATAGTACATGTAGAGAAAGTAAAAATCTTATGCGTTCCATTCACATGACTTTCTCTATATCTCTGAGCAAATTATTATTGATAAGCGTATTCTTTTATCTACTTTATGCTAACCGAAACAAACATTAGCAGAAATTGTCTTAATACTTGCTTCTTTTTAAGCAAAAGGTAACTCTAGACTAAACCAACAGTCAAATGTTTTAAAATGTGGTTGCTCTGGGATTGAAATCCGCTTCTTTGCGTGGCAAGGAGTTGACAAGTTCCCGTATGAGAAAAGTATAAGTATTTTAAAACTAAAACCAATAACAACGATCTCGTAAACGGTCAACTTCATGAAAAAAATGTTTATGATACAAATTGTGTTTTAAGAAGCTCTACATTTTTGAGTAGTAGATTTCTGTCTATGTCTTACGGTTTGCTTATTATGCAAGATTAAAAAAAAATCATCCACAATAAAGAGGTCTGTAGAAGCTGTTACTGGAAAATTCAAGATACACATTTTGTTTGTCATGTAAACATCATGAATATAAGAGATTTTAATCATAATCGTTAGAGCCTTTTTTGAAAAAACAAAAATTTTCGAAGTTTGTTCCATGTAAATAGCAGTTGGATCACATCCTTGGAAGATACTGAACTTAAATACAAAGTTTGATATTTAACCGACTTTTCGTTTTTGGGCTATGCCCAGAGTGACACACACGGACCTTTTTCTAAAACTGGACTCGGTGGACCTCAAAATATAAATTTCTGGTGAAATCTCAGTATCGAATTTTTGGGTGTAATACAATACATTCTCTATACACTATGTATATAGTACGTGTAGATTAAGTAAAAAGAGGAGTATCATATTTTATTTAACAATATAATATAAAGGAAACATAATATAAACCTTTAAGCTTAGAAAAAATAGCATTAATAAGCTTTTAGAACTCTTTTAAACAGCACTTAGATTTTAAAATTTGTTGTAGGTAGGCTTTGAATCTCTATTACAGTTGTTTAAAGATGCACTTAAATAAAATTTACTTTTGTGAAAAACAAGACAGTCAAAATGTGTTCCACAGATGAAACACATTCTTAATACGCAGAGAGAAAGTAATTTATTTTAAGTCATGTACGCGTACCCACTCCATACAAATATGTAAATTAATTTCCATAATTTATTTTCTAATACACACGGCCAGTGCACTAAGACAATATTATTATTAACTGCTTTAAGTGCTGCTTATGAATCATTAAAATACGTACATTAACTTCATTATTTATGCTCCATTGCACTGCTTCCTTGAAAGATAGAAGTTCTGCCTGAAATATAGTACATTCCCTTTCTCTAGCCAGTTACTCTTACCACTGAGCTATCAAGGCAATATACCGGCATGACATTAATTTAAAAGTACTTAGGACATTGAAAGTCGCCATTGGGGAATGACATTTCAAAATTATTTGAGATCACCTTGTGGTTTACTGAGAAATATGTGAGTCAACTGAGGAATTTAATGCCATGCCGGCATCCTGCCATGGTAGAGCATTTTTCAGTCTGACTTGACCTATCCAACTCCTGTCCTACACGCGGCTTGTGTAAAAGAAATCTGTATGTTCCATTCACCTGACTTCTCTATATATCTTTAATAAATTGCTAAAAGGCTTATTCTTCTATCTACTTCAAGCTAATCGAGATAACAATTACCATAAATTGGTTAATTACGTAATTGTTTATAATTATAAGGGAAATAAGGGAATACCAACAATCAAGTATTTTTAAATGTGGTTTTATGGTATTAAAATCCGTTCCTATGCATGACCAGGGGTTGACAAGTTCCTGTATGAGAAAAGTTTTAGCATTTTAAAACTGAAAGCAATAACTAGAAATGTCTCGGAAACAGCCAACTCCACGAAAAATATGTATATGGTATAAATTGTGTGTTTTTACGAGATCTACTTTTTTTTTTTTTTTTTGTGTAATAAGTTTTTGTCTATCTCTTAGGTTTATCAGCTAAACAAAGCCATTCAGATTGAAGAGCTCTTCGGCGACTGTTCCTAGTAAATTCAAGATATATACTCTATTTGTCATGTAAACATCTCTAATATATGGTATTTTAATCAAAATCGCTTGAGCCGTTTTTGAGAAAATCAAACTTTTCGAAAAAATGTTCATGTAAAGGGTTGTTTGAAGTGGAGGGATTTTCTTGAAAATCTTCGTGTCGCATCCTTGGAAGATGCCAAACTTAAATGCTGAATTGAGTGTTTAGCGGTATTTTTGTTTTTAAGCTATGCACACACGGACATGTTTCTAAAAATGCTTCTTTTGGATTCAGGGAGTCTCAAGACATATATTTCCTGCGAAATCTCGGTATCGAATTTTTGGGTGGAATATAATACTTCCTCTATGAGCATAGTACGTGTAGAGAGAATAAAAAACCAAATAAATCAACATCAAGTTTTCTTTAAATTTACATGCTCCCATGCTTACTTCTGGGAGGATTGGCAGAGAAAGGTTGCCAGTACTCAGCCACGAATCGAATCCAAGAGTTCGTAAAGCAAGCAGCTGCTCGCATTGATAATGAGGCTGGGATCACTGTAAATTGAACAGGTTGCAGTGTTCGGAATGTGATTATGCACAGATATGTTGATATTCTTGGAAAAGAATATTAAGGGTATCAGCAATCAGATTATTTATCAGGATTAACTGTAGATTAAAAACTGCTGATAAGATCTTTCAGCCCTTTCTGGTCCAAAACTGCGTGATAAATCTGTCTTTATTTTTCCTTATTAGCGCTGGCAAGTCTTGTTAGCTCAACAGAACACTGAAATTGCTGTACATTAAGGGGCTATTTATGATTATACTGCACTCAAGGCACACAAGGTTTGTTGCTAACTTGATAAAAATTGGAAGCTTGCGAAATGGCCATCTTATATTCCAATCTCATTCCATTATGTAACATTCCTTATGTCTTATGTAATTCAAAGAGTAGTCAGCTAAAAATAGCAAAATTTGTCACGTAAAACTGGTTGAAAATTCCACTTAGACCAAATTATTTACCTGCTCAACCAGATATTGTAGATTTTGTACAGATTCACTTGGCAGAGAGGAGGTAGTGGTCTAAGACGACCGTTATATGCAAATGAATGAGGTTCTTGCATTAATTCAGCAGCTTAGCAAACATCAAGAGAGATTAGATTAGATCAATACCCTTTCAAATTTTCGGTGAAGCAACAATGTGCGTGCCTACTGGAGGTAGCCTGAAGTCTCGGGATGAATTATTGCAGGAAATGTGTCTCACCCGGCTTAGATAAAACTGTAGCAACCAACAAAGGAACATCGCCTTGAGCAAAACAATCACTTTCTGTGATATCTGTAAATGTTGAATTAAGACTGTTAATCTTTTGCTCTTTCACAATATATTTTAACCTACACCACTGCGTATAATAAACAGAAATGTTGTGTATCATTCAAAAATTATATACGATATTTCTTCCGAAATTGTATTTTCAGCTCCTTGAACCCGAAAAACTTGATGTGTTTCATTCAGATGAATTTCTCTACATCGCTCTAACAAACTATTGTTTTAACAGCTGATTCTTTTGTCAGCTTTATGATAATCGAGATAAACATTAGTAGAAATTGTGTCAGTTTTTTCGTTCCTTGTAAGTAGAAGGCAACTAAGGGAATACACTTGGCTAAAACGAAAGTCAAATCTTTTAAAAGCTGGTTGCATGTGGTTGAAGTCCGTTTCTACGCTTGGCCAGGAGTTTACAAATTTCCGCGCGAGAAAAGTTAAACTATTTTAAATCTGAAACACACAACAGGGAATATCTCAGAAATGGTCAATTACACGAAAAAAAGTACGTGACAAAAACTGTGTGTCTTAAACGAGATCTACATTTTTGTGTAGTAAGTTTTGGTCTATTTCTTACGGTTTACCAGTTCCGCAAAATTCATCCAGAATAAAGAGAACATTAGAGGCTATTCCCAGAAAATTTGACTTATAAATATATTTAATATACGATACTTTAATGAAAATCGTTAGAGCCATTTTCGAGAAAATCTACATTTTCGATTTTTTTTCCATGTAGAGGGTAGTTTGTGGTGGGGGGATGTTCTTGAAAATCTTTGTGTCGCATCCTTGGAAGAAACCAAACCTAAATACCAAGTTCGGGGCTCTGACCATGTCTCATCCTCCAATACTGCCCATGACATCTATCATGGAGCGAGATGGGGGATGCAGCGGTCGGGCGGTAGGCCAAGGTTCCTTGTGAGCTGTCGTGCCATGGAGTTATATAAGTACTAAGGACAATTTCTGCTAATGTTTATCTCGATTATCATGAAGTAGGTAGAAGAATTATCAGTTTGTTTGCAGAAAGGTAGAGACGTCAAGTGAATCGAACACATCAGATCAGACATTTTTTTATAACCAAGCACAATTTGGTGTAATTACTCACGCTATATCAAAGTGCGGTAGTGTTTGTTTCCTAAGCTAGAGGTAAATGAGGTGCAAGATCATCTAAGAAGAAAAAGCTGCCGCATACGAAGAGAGAATTAGGGCGAGACGGCAAGGCTGAACGATGACAAATGATGAAATTGCACTGCTGAAGAACATCTAAATGCCAGATGTAATGAACTTACGGTTACGGGACGATGAATCGACCTTAAGAAACAAAACGTTGCATTAAAGCATGGCGATAGTTAGGAAAGCTGTGGCTAGCTGTGTCATAGTCTCCTTGAGGCCTCAATGTCACTCAGATCCTTCTTTGAGTCTAAGGTTCTGGATTAATGATCTCGGGGTCCGCAATCCAAGCCATGGCCTTGGACTACCTTTTGTTAAGGGGGCATTCAAGTGATAAAAGTGGTTTTCTAATGGTGTATTGCGCACTAAATACTGCGGGCCTCGTATTCCCAAAATCAAGAGGAGGGTCAGATCACATTGCTAGTTAATCATGTGTATATTGTTGAGGGGTTTTATAATATAAACATTGTATGCTTGACATGTACTGACGAAATCAAGAATAATTGTATTCAACAGACTAGTAAACGATCCGTCCCATCCGTCCATCCATCCATCCACCCATCCATCCATCCATCCATCCATCCATCCATCCATTCAGTCATGCATCCATCCATCCCATCTATCCATCCATCCATCCATTCAGTCATGCATCCATGCATCCATCCATCCAACCACCCACCCATCCCATCCCATCTATCAATCCAACCATCCACCCATCCATTCCAACTATCCATCCAACCATCCACCCATCCATCCCATCTATCCATCCAACCACCCCTCCATCCACCAGTCCACCCATCCATCCCATCTATCCATCCATCTCATCTATCCATCCATCCATCCAACCATCCATCCATCCCATCTATCCATCCAACCATCCATCCATCCCTATTCACCCATCCATCCCATTTATCCATCCAACTATCGATTCAAATATCCACCCATCCATCCATCCCATTCATCCATCCCATCTATCCATCCATCCATCCCATCTATCCATCCATCCATCCCATCTATCCATCCAACCATCCTATCTATCCATCCAACCAACCACCCATCCATCCATCCCATCTATCCATCCATCCATCCATCCATCCTATCTATCCATCCAACCAACCACCCATCCATCCATCCATACATCCATCCCATCTATCCATCCAACCACCCATCCATTCCATCTATCCACCCATCCATCCAACCCATCTATCCACCCATCCATCCCATCTATCCATCCATCCATCCTATCCATCCAACCAATCACCCATCCATCCATCCATCCATCCATCCCATCTATCCATCCAACCATCCAACCATCCACCTATTCACCCATCCATCCCATCTATCCATGCATCCCATATATCCATCCAACCATCCACCCATCCATCCCATCTATCCATCCAACCATCCATCCATTCCATCTATCCATCGAACCATCCACCCATCCATCCCATCTATCCATCCAACCACCCCTCATCCACCAATCCACCCATCCATCCCATCTATCCATCCATCCATCTCATCTATCCATCCAACCATCCACCCATCTATCCCATCTATCCATCCACCCATTCATTCATTCCATCCATCCATCCATCCATCTCATCTATCCATTCAACCATCCATCCATCTCATCTATCCACCCATCCATCCCATCTATCCATCCATCCCATCTATCCATCCAACCATCCATCCATCTCATCTATCCATCCACCCATCCATCCCATCTATCCATCCATCCATCTCATCTATCCATCCAACCATCCAACCATCCATCCCATCTATCCATCCAACCATCCATCCATCCCATCTATCCAGCCACCCATCCACCCATCCATCTCTCCCATCCATCCATCCCAACTATCCATCCAAACATCCATCCATTCCATCCATCCATCCACCCATCCATCCATCCATCCATCCACCCATCCATCCATCCCATCCACCTATCCCATCTATCCGTCCAACCATCCACCCATCCATCCATCCCATCCAACCACCCATCCCATCCATCCATCCATCCATCCATCCATCCACCCATCCATCCATTCCATCTATCCATCCAACCATCCACCCATTCATCCCATCTATCCATCCAACCACCCCTCCGTCCAACCATCCACCCATCTATCCATCCCATCCAACCACCCATCCCATCCATCCATCCATCCACCCATCCACCCATCCACCCATCCACCCATCCATCCATACATCCATCCACCCACCCATCCATCCATATCTATCTATCTATCTATCTATCTATCTATCTATCTATCTATCTATCTATCTATCTGTCTGTCTGTCTGTCTGTCTGTCTGTCTGTCTGTCTGTCTGTCTGTCTGTCTGTCTGTCTGTCTGTCTGTCTGTCTGTCTGTCTGTCTGTCTGTCTGTCTGTCTGTCTGTCCGTCAGTCCGTCCGTCTATCCATCTCTATACAGATATCTACCTTTCTATCCATCCATCCATCCATCCATCCATCCATCCTTCCATCCATCCATGACCTGATAAGTAACTTACAGGTCGTGGTTAGCCAATTACTTTTTGAAATACTTGAAAAAACTGTAAAATAATAATAATAATAATAATAATAATAATAATAATAATAATAATAAATCAAAATTGTTTTTCAATATTTTATTGAATATTAAGGAAGAAGCTGTTGTTTCATCCACATGACTTTCTCTGCATCGCTGTAACAAATTATTGTTAATAAGCATTTCCTTCTGTCTATTTTATGATAATCGAGATAAACGTTGACAGAGATCGTCTTAATTATTTGCTTCCTTGTAGTAGAAGGGAATACATTAGACTAAAACGATAGCCAAAATCTTTAAAAGCCGGTTGCCATGTGATTGATATCAGTTTCTATTCAGGACCAGGAGTTTACAGCTTTCCTTGTGAGAAGAAAGAGTTTAAATCTGAAACAAATAACAATGAGTATCTCGGAAATGGTCAATTCTACGTCAAAAAGTATATGACATAAACTGTGTGTTTAACGTGATGTACATTTTTTGTGTAATACGTTTTTATTTCATACGATTACCTGTATTAACAAAAATTCAGCAAAATTAATTGAAAGTAAAGAAGTTTTCAGAGGCTATTCACAGAAAATTGAAGATATACATTTAATTTGCAATATAAATATATTTAATATACGGTGTTTTAATCAAAATCGTGAGCCATTTTTGAGAAAATCAAAATTTCTAATTTTTTCCATGTAAAGGGTAGTTTGGGATGGAGAAAATTTTCTCAAAATCTTCGTGTAGCATCCTCGGAAGATACCAAACTTAAATACCAAGTTTGGTATTTAATGATCTTTTCGTCTTTGAGTTATGCAGCCCACAGACAGACACACACAGACATTTTTCTCAAAATGTTTGTTTTTCGTATTCAGGGGGATCCAAAACATGTATTTCCGGTAAAATCTCGGTATCGAATATTTGGATGCAATACATAGTACATGTAGAGAAAGTGACAATGAATTCTCGAGTAAACAAATGAAACGCTACATCTAAATTATATAGACACTCTTTTGACTTTTTAATAGATTCTTTATTTTAAGTAGCACATGCCTTGAGTGTTACGTCGTTTTCTAATTGTACTAAGTATTAATGTAAGTGCATACAGTGCTTATTGGCATGGAAATTAATAAATAAGTTGAAATTTAGCTTACATTACCAAATTTGGGTTCAGAATGATTTACTTACACAACTAGTATTTTTTATACGTGCCATGTACATAGAAGGTATTGTGTAGTCAGATATTTTAAAAGCTTGTCGCTATGTGAAACAATTTAAAATCGGTTCTCTTTGTTTGCCAAGAGTACACAAATGAGAAACGAAAAGAAAGATGTCTCCCTTTAGAGAAACATTTAAGGACTTTAAAGCTAAAGCCAATAACTCGGAATATCTCGAAAACGGTTAACTTTACATAAAAAAAATATATAGCTATGACATAAATTGTGTGTTTTAATGCTTTCTGCCTTTTTTCTGTAGTAAGTTTTAGTCTATATCTCTTCAATTATACAAATGTTATGGAAAAGTCATCCAGAATATTGTTTTTCATAAAATATGTTAAAAATGTGACATTTTAACAAAATGGTTAGAATCTTATTTGAGAAAATCAAAATTTTCGAAAAATCTTCCATCCAAAGGGTAGCTGCGGGTTGGAGGATTTTCTTGAAAATCTTCACCTCACATCCTTGATAGATGCTAAACGTAGATACCAAGTTTGGTATTTAACCGAGTTTTCAGATTTGAGCTATGCTGTCCATAGACACACACACATGGACATGCTTCTAGAATTGGATTCAGAGGGTCTCAAAACATGTATTTCCGATGCAATATCGATATCAAGTTATTGGGTGTAATACAATATCTTCTCTATTTGCTATGTACCTACCTTATACATACGAGCAAGAGAAAGTAAAATGTTAAAGATTTAATTTTTTTTGGAAACAAAATAAGGAATCATGAGGAGCGTGTTGGATCGGTTTGTGAGGTGTCTATTGAGTAAACAATTCGTATGTCACATGACTTTCTCTACATCTTTGAAACAAATTATTATTGATAAGCTTATTCTTCTATCTACTGCATGGCAATCGAGATATATACGTTAGCAGAATGATCTTGCAACTTGCTTCCTTCTAGGTCGATGAGAAATAAGGGGATACACTAGGTTAATGGTCAAATCCTTTACAACCCGTTGCTATGTGATTGAAATGGTTGCTTTGTATGGTCAGGAGTTGGCAAATTCCCATATGAGAAAAACGTTTTAGATGTTTTTAAACTGAACCCAATAATAAGGAATATCTCGAAATTAGTCAAAATGTGTATGACATAATCAGGTAGTTACATTTTTATGTAGTAAGCTTTCGTCTATCTCCTATGATTTACCAGTTATACAAAATTCAGACAAGTTCATCCAGAATAGAGACTTCTTCCCAGGAAATTCGGGATATGCATTTTATTTGTCATGTAAATGTCTGCAATATTTTAATCAAAATCGGATGTGTTACATTCACATGACTCTCGTAGCCTATTCTGTAACAAGGTATTCTTACAAAAGTTGTTCTTTTAGCTACTTCTAGCCAATCAAGACAAATATTAGTTAGTTTCTTATAGTTTATAAGTAAGGAGAATAAGGCATACACTAGGATAAAGCTATAGTTAAATCTTTTAAAAGCTATTGAAATTATGTTGTTTTCTTTTGTTTGCAAAGGTTATAAGTTAAAAAAAATCTGATGTGTTCCATTCGCATGACTTTCTCTACAACTCTGCAAAAAATTATTGTTAAAAAGCTTATGCATCTGTTTACTTCCTGCTAATCGAGAAAAAATTAGCAGAAATAGTCTTATTACTTGCTTCCTTGTAACTAGAAGCGAAATAAGGGAGTACCATAGGTTAAAGTGATGGTCAAAAGCTGGTTGCTATGTGACTGATGTTCCTTTGTTTGTATGGACACTAGTTCACAAAGTCCTGTATGAGAAAGGTATGTTTTTTATAGCTGAAACCAAAAACAAGGAATATCTCAAAAACAATCAACTCCACGAAAAAAATGGATATAACATAAATCGTGTGTTTTTAAGTGCTGTAAATTTGTTGTGTGGTAAGCTTTTGTCCATCTCTTACGGTTTAATAGTTATGCAAAATTCCGTAAAATTGACCCAGAGAAAAGTAGTCTTCAGAGGCTATTTCCAGAAAATTCAAAATATACATTTTATTTGTCAGATAAATATCTTTAAAATACGATATTTTAATCAAAATCGTTAGAGCCATTATTTAGAAAATCAAAATTTTCGAAAAAAGTTCCACGTGAAAGGTAGTTTGGGGTGGAGGGATTTTTCTCAAAATCTTCGTGTCTCATCCCTGGAAGATACTAAACTTAAATACCAAGTTTGATATTTTACCGACCTTTCGTTTCTGAGTTATCGTGATTCCAGACACACGGACACACACACACACACACACACACACACACACATAGACCTTTTTCTGAAAATACTTCTTTTTTTTTGATACAGGGGACACTAAAACATTCATTTCCGGTGAAATCTCGGTATCGAACTTTTTGGTGGAGTGCAATACCTTCTCTATACACTATGTACATAGTGCATATAGAAAAGTAAAAAGCAAAATTTACCGTTTGAGAAAACTTATGTAGTTTGAAATTGAAACAACAAAGAATATCTCGATTTATTTAAAAAAAAAATGCATAGGACATAAACTGTATGTTTTAACCAGATCTACATGTTTTAAATAATTTATTTTTGACCGATCAGCAGTATTGCTTTACAGGCTATTGAGAACAATTAACAATATGACAATAGCAAATTCATGTTGAAAACCAAATATGTGTATTTTATGTAACATTCTTACTGATGTTAAATAGTAGCAATTTTTCGTCTATTTCTCACAGTTATACAAAAATGGTCCAGAAGGAGGAGGTCGTAAGATCCTTTCCCAGAAAATTCAAGATATAGATTTTATTTATCTAAGTATCTGTAATATATAGTACTTTAATCGAAATTGTTAGAGATTTCTTCCATGTAAACGGTAGTTTGTAGTGAGGGGACTTTTCATAAAGTCTTATTTCACCCTTGAAAGATATGAACTAAAATACAAAGTTTGGTAATCAACGGACTTTTCGTATTTCAGTTAGGTTGTCAGATACACGAACACACAAACTTTTTTCTAAAAATGTGTTGTTTTTTTCATTCAGGGAACTCTAAAACATAGTTTCCAGTGAAATTCGGTAACGAATTTTTACTTTCTCTAAACGTACTATTTACTTAGTGTATAGGTATTGCACTCCACCCAAAAATTCATTACTGAGATTTTACCGGAAATATATGTTTTAGGGTCCCCTGTATACAAAAAAAAAACATTTTAACAATAAGGTGTGTGTGTCCGTGTGCCTGTGAACACGATAACTCAAAAACGAAAACTCGGTAAAATACCAAACTTGGTATATAAGTTTAGTATCTTCTACGGATGCGGCACGTAGATTTTGAGTAAAATCCCCCCACCTCAAAGTACCCTTTACATGGAAAAAGTTTCGAAAATTTTGATTTTCTCAAAATCGGCACTAACGATTTTGATTAAAATATCGTATATTAAAGATATTTAACTGACAAATAATATGTATTTGGGAATAGTCTCTGAAAACTACTTTTTAAACTAAATTTTACGAAATTTTGTATAACTGGCAAACCGTAGATGAGAAAATGAAGAGCTCATTAAAATACACAATTTATGTTATATACATTTTTTTAGTGGGGTTGATCGTTTTTGAGATATTCCTTGTTTTAGTTTCAGCTTTGAGAAACTTATACTTTTCTCATACTGGAATTTGTCAACTCCTGTCCATACAAACAAAGGAACTTCAGTCACATAGCTACCAGCTTTGGACTATCACTTTAACCTATGGTTCTCCCTTATTTCGCTTCTACTTACAAGGAAGCAAGTAATAAGACTATTTCTGCTATATTTTCTCGATTGGCATGAAGTAAATAGAAGCATAAGCTTTTTAACAATAATTTGTTGCAGAGAAAGTCATGTGAATGGAACACATAAGATTTTTAGTTGAATGCAATACCTTCTCTACCTAGATACTATGCAGGTGCTAGAGAACGTAATGAATAGGAGCTGTTAATCACTAGGGAGGCAAAAATGACATAAAATTAAGAATTACAAAAATCCTAATGGCTTATAAGGAAACCTTGAAGAAGTGGGCTAAGAGATTTCTTTCTAAATGTGCTGAATTGAAATAGACCAAGGCCTTTTGTGACATTGCCTTAATGTAGCCACAGAGGTAAGAACATGGCGCCCCCAATCTGTCATTTGATTGGTAAATCTGCAACGGCTTTCTTTATTGGCCTGACCCTCGCTTACAAAATTCGTAACTTACTGCAATCTGGAAACAATTATCATAGCTCTACTGAGCCTCATAAACTGCACCAAAATAACAGATATTATTCATTTAACTAAGCTTCTGAAATTGATATACTAAATTAAATGTACAGCTAATAACGAAATGGTAAGAAATATCCAAAATATGAGGTTAAGCTTGAATTGTTCTGTTGACCGAGAAGTGGGATTTGGCTTTGCAAAGCATTGATGTCGTTGCAATTATATTTTTCTGATCTCCACATTGTTTCTGCAACATAGATTATTTGCAAATTGTATAGCTCATCGAAACTATATAGATTACAAAGTTTCATAAACATTTTGGGACTGGTGAGCGAGCTGACTTCTCACCCGGAGGTCCCGGGTTCAATTTACGGCTGGGGTGGTAAATGTTTTTTTGAACAGAATTATTTCCTTTCCCCCACAGATTCTGGAAGTATGTATGTGAGAGTGAATGTGTGTGTGTCTGTTTGAGAGAAATAAAACGATTTAAACTAATGTAAAGAACCTACAGACGAGTTGTTTCTAACACAAAGCCTCCGATATGACCTTTGATGTTAGGGGGCCATAAAATGAAACAATAAAAAGAGAAAAGAAAAATAAAACAAACTTTCGGCTGTCGTAAATTTCTTTGTGGTTATATAAAGGATTAGTTTTTATAGTTCTCTTAAAAATCATCATCATCATCATCATCATCAACTTCAAGGCCACGCCGTGGCCGAGTGGTTGGTTCATTCGCCTCTCACCTAGGGCTCGATCCCAAGCGACTGCATGTGAGATTTGTGTTGGACAAAGCGGCGTAGGGGCGGGTTTTCTCCGGGTTATCCAGTTTCCCCCACCATCGCATTCCACCGGTGTTCCATCTACATTCCATGTATCACCAGTGTCATCGCCTGCGGTGCCTTGGTAATAAAAGCGGGCGTTAAACACTATAAAGCAATCATCAACTTCATGGCTTGGGCTTGTTGACCCGTTCCGTTTCCCGGTGGAAATTATGGCGGATGAGCTTTTCAACGTTTTTTAGGTCTTCCAATATTTCGATGACCTATTGGTGTATAATTTAATATATATATTTATATTTTTGGAAATCTGGCTTCATTCAATCTTGTTACTTGTTGAAACAAATTATATATATCTTGTCATTTAATCTAGAACTATTTCACTCATTTCTGATATCTTTGCTCCTCTTTTGGTCTCTTAACGTTACTACTGCAATTCTTCTAAGTAACCGAATTTCGGCTGTTTTTATTTTTCTCCATAGTTTTGTCAAAGGCCATGTTTCGGATTCATAAATATTCATTGGTACTGCGGATGTGTTCCATTCACATAACTTCCTCTACATCCCTGCAAAAAAAAAAAAAATATATTAAAAAGCTTATGCTTCTATTTACTTGTTGCTAATCGAGAAAAAATTAGCATGAATAGTCTTATTACTTGCCTCCTTGTAAGTAGAAAGAAAATAAGGGCGTACCATAGATTAAAGTGATAGCCAAAAGCTGGTTGCTTTGTGACTGAAGTTCCTTTGTTTGTATGGACAGGAGTTAGCAAAGTCCTGTATGAGAAAAGTATACGTTTTTCAAAGCTAAAACCTAAAAAAGGAACAACTCAAACTCAACTCCACGAAAAAAAAAAAAAAGTATATATCATAAATTGTGTGTTTTTACGTGCCCTACATTTTTTGTGTGGTAAGTTTTGTCTATCTCTTACGGTTTAGCAGTTATGCAAAATTCGGTAAAATTCATCCAGAATAAAGTAGACCTCAGAGGCTATTCCCAGAAAATTTAAGACATATATTTTATTTGTCAGGTAAATTATTTAATATACGATTTTTATATCAAAATCGTTACAGCCATTTTTAAGAAAATCAAAATTTTCGAAAAAAAGTTTCATGTAAAGGGTAGATGTGGGTGGGGCGATCTTCTTTAAAATCTTCGTATCGCATCCTTGGACCATACCAAACTTGAATACCAAGTTTGGTATTTAACGGCCTTTTCGTTTTTGAGCTATGCTGCCCACAGACACATATACGGACATTTTTCTAAAACCGATTTGTTTTTTGGATTCAGGGGAACCCAAAACATGTATTTCCGGTGAAATCTCGACATCAAAATTTTGGTCTCATTACAATACCTTCTCTAAACACTATATACATAGTACGTGTAGAGAAAGTAAAAATTACTTTTTGTTTCCTTTATTGTTTTATTTCGTTAACATCTATTTATTGTACCATAATTACCTAAAAATTAAAACGATACAATTTTACAAACTTTACTTTAGACAAATTTATGAACAGAGTTTCACAACTATTAAGTAAATAGCGAACAAAGGAAGGGTAAAGAACGGGCATTTGGAGATTTAGAGTAATAAGAAAAGGCATATCACCGAATCAAAATTGTGGAGGGAAGGAACACCTAGATCACATTGTATTTGAGTGTCAAGAAACGGATTTATGGACGTAAGAATTTTTGAAGCAGAATTGGGACAAGATGATAGGAATACAGCGTTAATGGGGGCTTTTAGAAAGGATGGCAAAAGCCTAGCTCGGTTTTTAAGCAAAGTTAAAGAAAAAATCGCATGTGTTACACTCACACGACTTTCTCTAGCTACTATACAAAACTTCTATAAAAGAGTATTCTTCTTTGTACACAATGCTAATCAAGATAAATGTTAGCAGAATGTTATTACTTAGTTCCTTATAAGTAGAAGGGAATAAGGGAATGCACTATGCTAAAGTGATTGTCAAATGTTTTAAAAGCTATCGTTATGTGATTGTCATTGCAAATCACTTCTTTGCTTGGCCAGGAGTAGAACAAAAGAAAAACAGACACTTGCTGTGTGAGAAAAGTTTAAGTACTTCACAATTGAAACCAATAACAAGAAATATCTTGAAAACGGTTACTTCCACAACAAAAACGTAAAGGACAAAAATTGTGTCTTTTGTCATGAGGTACATTTTTTGTTTAGTACGTTTTTTTCTATCTCTTACGGTTTAGCAGTTAAGCAAAATTCATCCAGAATAAAGAGGTCTTCAGAGGCTATCCCCAAAAAAATTCTAGATATACATTTTATTTCGGACATAAATATCTTTAATATACGGGATTTTGATCAAAATCGTCAGAGCCATTTTTAAGAAAATCAAAATTTTCGGATTTTTTTCGATGTAAAGGGTAGTTTGTGGTGGGGGATTTTTTTAAAATCGTGTCGCATCCTTGGAAGTTTGGTATTTAACGGTATTTTTGTTTTGAGGCTATACTGTCCACAGACACACACACACCCACACACACACACACACACACACACACACACACACACACACGCGCGGACACGGACCTTTTTTTAAAATGTTTTTTTTTTTAGAATCAGGGGACCCAAAACATATATTTGCGGTAAAATCTCGGTATCGAATTTTTGGGTGCATTAAATACCTACTCTATCCCTCTGTACATTGTACATTTGGACCTAGAGAAAGTAAAAATCTTTTGCGTTTCATTCAGTGAGTTTTTCTACATCCTTGTAACAAGTTATTGTAAATACCTTATTCTTCTGTCTACTTCAAGCTAATCAAGATAAACATTAACAGAAAACTTCCTTGTAAGTAGAAGGGAAGTAATGGAATACAGTAGGCTAAAACGATAGTCAAAGCTTTTAAAAGCTGGTTGTCAATCGGATGAAATCCATTTTTTTGCATTACCAGGAGTTGACAGATGCACGTAAATGAAAAGTTTTGAGTATTTTATAACTGAAAAGAATAACAATAAATATATAAAAATATGGTTAACTTCACGAAAAAATGTTTATGATATAAATTGTGTGGTTTAATGGTTACATCTCTTGTGTAGTTTGTTTTTTTCTGTCTTACGGTTCACTAGTTATGCAAAATACAGCAAAATTGATCCAGAATAAACAGGTCTTCAGAGGCTATTTCAAAAAAATTCAAGAGAGATATACCTTTTATTTGTTATGTAAATATATTTAATATCCGGTATTTTAATCAAAATCGATGGAGTCATTTTTGAGAAATTCAAAATTTTCCAAACTTGTTCCACATAGAGTAGTTTGGGCTGGAGGGATATTCCTCAAAATCTTCGTGATACATCCTTGGAAGGTACTTAACTTTAATAATAAATTTTGTATTTTACTTAGATACTCTTCGTTTTTGAGTGTTCACGGACCATTTTTTTAAAAATCATTTTTTGGACACATGGGATCTAAAACGTGTATTTTCGGTGAAATTTCGGTATCGAATTTTTGGGTGCAATACAATATCTTCTCTGTAAACTATGTACTAGTACGTTAGAGAGAGTAAAAATAGAATTGGTGTGTGCAAAAAGCTTTAGACTTAACATAATTATGTCATAGTTATTAATGTTTTTATATTTTAAGCACCTAAAATGTGTGTAGATGTATTATGTGGGTGGGTATGACTATCTTGGAGTCTGGGCTGAGTACCTTTCACTCGCAAGTATGTATTAACTTAACACAAATAAATAAATAAAATGAATTCCTACCAACTCGCTAGATTTTAGTGTTTTCATTGAATTTAAATATTAATAAATATTATTAGCCACAGACAGAGAACATTGCAATATTATGATAGATACAATTTTAAAAGACATGTTCAGGAAATAAGAGAAATCATTCCTAACAGCATGATTGGGGTTAGGGAATTTATTTGAAGATCACCATATCACATTCTTGTAAGGTACTAAATATGTTTTAGTAAACTTCAGGATTTGGACTTTTTATTTTGACTGCTCGTGTACACACACACTCACACACACGGCTTTGTAAAATTATTTTTCTCAACTCAGCGGACCTCAAAACACAAAACATATTTCTGTTGTAATATAGACACCGAATCTTTTAAGTGGTATACAACACCCTCTCTACCTGCTGTGCACACAGTACCTACGCGTAAAGAATGCAAAAAGCAATAATCTTTCATTTTCAAACATGTTTCTTCAGTCAACAATATTCAAAATTGGGCAAATAAAATAATGAATATATGTAAAAACTGCCAATGCTACAAATGTTTACTTTCTCTATACGCACTATATACATAGTGTATAGAGAAGATATTGCACTCCACCAATAATTCGATACCGAGATTTCACCGGAAATATATGTTTTAGGGTCCACTATGTCCAAAAAAAGTATTTTCAGAAAAAGGTCCGTGTGTGTGTGTGTCCGTGTGTCTGTGAACACCGTAACTCAAAAACGAAAACTCGGTAAAATACCAAACTTTGTATTTAAGTTTAGTATCTTCCAGGAATGTACCCCGAACTACCCTTTACATGGAACTTTTTTTAGAAAATTTTGATTTTCTCAAAATGGCTCTAAAGATTTTGATTAAAATTTCGTATATTAAAGATATTTACCTGACAAATAAAACGTTTATCTTGAATTTTCTGGGAATAGCCTCTGAAGAGTAGTTTATTCTGGATGAATTTTACTGAATTTTGAATAACTGCTAAACCGTAAGAGATGGACAAAAACTTACACCACAAAAAATGTAGGGCACATTAAAACACACAATTTATGTTATATACGTTTTTTGGTGGAGTTCGTCGTTTTTCAGACATTCCTTATTTTTGGTTTCTTTTCCCATATAGGAACTTGTCAACTTCTATCCATATAAACAAAGGAACTTCATTGACATAGCAACCAGCTTTCGACTATCACTTTAACCTATGGTAGTCCCTTATTTCGCTTCTACTTACAACGAAGCAATTAATAAGACTATTTCTGTTAATTTTTTCTGATAGCATAAAGTAAATAAAAGTATAAGCTTTTTAAGAATAATTTGTTGCAGGGATATAGAGAAAGTCATGTGAATGGTACGCATCAGATTTTTACTTCTATTTTTTTCTTCAGTAAAATATATTATGCTTCCTACGCTTCCAGGTTACACAAAATTCAATAAGAATGCAGATGATTCATAGCAAATGCAATACACCTATTCAATTTTCCCATAGTAATCTCTGAAGCGGATTTACATTTTAATTGAAAATTTAATTAAATCCCATTTCTGAGAAAATAATAACAGAATAACAAAACATGTCTGTTGTGGGATATTTCCATAAAACTTTTTGTCTTGCATCCTTAAAGGTTATATTTAGTACGTTTCCGATGCTTCGTATTGGGGTTATGTTTGCAGTCACATGAATCTATTTTTACTTTCCGTATTACTTACCTATTGTATGTCTATAGCAGTATTCAAGCCATGCTAAGAATTTTTACGCCCGAAAAAATCCATTGTCGGGTTTGGAACAGCAAGCTTGACAACTAAAGGTTACCCTTAAAACACGGAGGAATACTCCTGCGGTTTCGTGGAGCCGAGTAGATTACTTGCGCTGTAGAAATATTTCTCCTCTTGGTCACCAGAGTGTGCGGTCTCGACTTTTAAGGGTTGCTCTCTAATGATGAGCTGGTGTTTTTTTTATTAAATACAGTTCCAGAGTGTGGTCGGGACTATGGCGCTGTATACGCTTTTTCTCTTTTTCATTTTCCTAGCATTTACTTTGTTTTCTGTTTGATTACTGTTTGCTTTTTTTTTTCTTCCAACACACACACACACACACACACACACACATTTTACAAACATATAAACACCCATGCCCAAGGCGGGACTCGAACCAACGATCCCTGGCGCCACGAAGCACCTAAGCGAGACACTTTTGCGAGCGGTGTTGAAACTGGACAAGTTAGGGACCTCTGCGCGTCTCTGTGAACCTCGCTGCCTGGTACCTCCTCCGTCTCTTTCACCACATCCCAGCCTGCCGCTTGTATCCTAAATCCATGGCTGGTAATGCATTCAGAGTTGATGTTCTTTTGGGTCTCAAACTGCTACATAAACTTCCATAACGCTCCTTCCATCACGAAGGAATTAAAAAGCAAGCCATACCCATCGATACGGCCGCGTCGTGGCCAAGCGGTTAAACCACTCGCCTTCATCTAGACAGCCGGGATTCGATCCCAAGCGACCACATGTAGGATTTGAGGTGGACAAAAAGGGAAAGGGGCGGGTTTTCTCCGTATTCACGGTTTAGTAGCAAATATTTTATACGTCCCACCTGGGAATGTGGTGGTAGCGTGTCTGCATCACATTCAAGAGGTCGCGAGTTCGAATCTCGCTTAGAGTGAGCTACTTGGATAAGGTTTTTTTGTCATCCTGAGAAGACGAATGTGGAGTAATTTTGAGCTCCTTGGACCCCGAGATCATTTGAGCATTATTTCACCAATTTCGTTTATGGTCAGATATGACCAGATTAAAGGTCGATATGCTACAAAAGTTACCCACCTATCCACACATTTTATCGCAGAAGTTTTATTATAAGTAATACCACGAGTGTTTTCATGTTGTCGGTAATTCACGACCGGGGCGAGGCGACGGAATGAATTGTCCCAAGAGATGAAAACACGAGTTGCGTTTGATAAGACAGTAAAGCGAAATAGGAAGGGAGATTTTATCAGGTTATGTTTGTAATATTTACATCAGTTCTCTACAACGGTAGATGGCGTATTCGGCCATGTTTATTTACCGAATGTTCTGTTTTTCTTTCTTCAGTGCCTCCTGAGTTATGTTATGTCTAACCACTTACACCCAAGTACAAATATTGATAACAACAACAGAAATAAGGAACAATTATTTTACTTCAGCTTTTAATAAACAATATTTGAAATGGAAAAAAACGTTATTTATTTCTTGTGTGGTCGCCTGACCAAACTTTCCACCACTTATAGCCAAGACAGGAGATTAAACAAACGAACGTCAGGTGTGACAAGATTTTAAAGAAATGAACATCAGCTGCGATAAGATGTTTAGAGAATATAGCTCCAGTCAGATGACTGCGATTGGTTGAAATTGCCATTGCATTGGCACTTTAATATTTGAGCTGAATTATGAGACAGTACACGTCTTGTCAATGGTGCTAAGAGTTATTCAGAAAGGAAAAATAAATCATGGCTAATAATATAAATTATACTAAGAACGGAAATATAAATGTACTTTTAAAATGGGCAGGGAAGAAAGATTTCAAACTTGTCTAAGTAGCCGAGTTGTCACGAGCTGGTAGCACCGTATACCGTTAGAGGGTAGGACATTGAACCGAAAGGGGTGAGAGTACACTGCCCGAGGGAAACATAACGGGAAAAGAGATGCTACCACTGGTCAAGGGGACACTTTTGGAGACACTTGGCTTATAACATCAGCAGAACAAAGATGTGATATTTAGGGTCCGTGGTGAAGCCGAAAGTCGTGAGAGAAATAGTTATTTTAATAATACTGACCAGAATACGGAATAAATCACATCAAAAGTAATAAGTAATAATCACGGTCGCGTAAAGCATAGAGAAAATTTAAGAGGAATGCGTGTGTGTTTGACGGAGGAAAAACGCCGAACCAACTAAATAAAGCACTTGAGTCGTAACACACCCTGAAAAAGGTTTCCATGCCAGTAAAATTCCTGAGCTAGGGCACCCTCATATCCACACCATTCCTAATACCCAAAACTTGCACCCGGGAAATGAACCCGTAACCACGTTACCGCCCCAATTGTCACAGAAAGAGTTATAAAAATCTGATGTGTTACACTCACATGACTTTCTCTAGCTGTTCTACAAACCTCATACATAAGATTCTTCTTCTTTCTGCACCTTGCTAATCGTGGTACTCATTAGCACAATGTTATTATTTAGTTCCGTATAAGTAGGAAGAAAATAAGGGAATACACTAGGCTAAACCAATAGTCAAATGTTTTAAAAGCTGTCGTAGTGCGATTGTCATCACAAATCGCTTCTTTTCTTGGCCAGGAGTAGAACAAAAGAAAAACGGACACTCCCTTCTGAGAAAAGTATAGGTACTTCACAATTGAAACTAATAACAATGGATACCTCGAAAACGGTAAGCTCCACGAGAAAAATGTATATGACATGATTTATGTATTTTAACAAGACTTACATTTTTTGTATAGTAAGTTTTTGTCTATCTCTTACGGGTTAATAGTTATGCCAAATTAAGCAAAATTCACTCAGAATAAACAGATCTTCAGAAGCTATTCCAAGAAAATTCAAGATATACATTTTCTATGTTAGGTAAATATCTTTAATATATGATATTTTAATCAAAATCGTTAGAGCCATTTTTAAGAAAATCAAAATTATCGAAAAAAGTTCCATGTAAAGGGTAGTTTGGAGAGTGGGGATTTTTCTCAAAATCTTTGGGTCGCATCCCTGGAAGATACTAAACTTAAATACCAAGTTTCGCATTTTAGCTACTTTTCGTTTTTGAGTTATCGTGTTCACAGACACACGGACACACACACACACACACACACATACACATACACACACACACACACACACACACACGGAACTTTTTCTCAAAATGCTTTTTTGAATACATGGGGTCCTAAAACATGTATTTCGGATGAAATCTCGGTATCGAATTTTTGGGTGGAATACAATACTTCTCTATCCCTATGTACATTGTACATATGGGGCTATAGAAAGTAAAAACGACTAAAATATTTTATAGAAAATGTTTTATAAAGCATCGTTGACACATTTCTTTTACAGTGCAATGCAGGCCTAAGGCACAGAATTCCGTTTGCTGTTGGAAATGCTGAAGATAGGTCATTTAGGAGACAGTTACAAGCAGACCGTAGAACCCTTGGAATTCCTCTGTGGACGAGTTCTAGGGACTTGTTATACAACTCAACTCTGATTGAGTTAATGCTCTCGAATGTCGTCTTAAACCAAAAGAAATGGGGGCCAAGAGGTTTTTAGGACACCTTGACACATCAGGTTCCACTAAACTAAACTGTATTTCAAAAACGACTGACAGCAGTTCTGTCATCCTTACGGTCACAGCGGCAGCTGTTTAACAGGACATGGCGAAACAAGTGCGTCTGGAACGTCTGAGAACTAGGGGGTGTTTGAAAATCTTAGTGGAAATCTAGGTGATTTGGAAAATCAAGAGATATATAAGATTTCGGTCTGAAATATGTGTCAGTTATTATACACAATAATAGTAACATTGTTGCCATGCTTCTAAACCATAGTCTACATATCTATTTAAATAATCCATTTTTATTTTATAAATTAATTTTCTAATAAAACTAATCGATATTACTCTCTCTACATGTACATAGTGTATAGAGAAGGTATTGTAATGCAACAAAAAATTCGTTATCGAGATTTCACTGGAAATATATGTTTTTGAAATCCCTGAATCCAAAAAAAAAAAAGCACTTTTAGAAAAATGTCCGTGTGTGTGTCTGTGGGCAGCATAGCTCAAAAACGAAAATCCCGTTAAAAACAAAACTTGGTATTTAGGCTCGGTATCTTCCAAGGATACGACACGAACATTTTCAAGAAAGCCCCTCCCCCTCCCCCTCCCCCAATTACCCTTTACATGGAACGTTTTTCAACAAACTTTGATTTCCTCAAAATGGCTCTAACACTTTTGATTAAAATATTATATATTAAAGAAATTTACGTGACAAATAAAATGTATATCTTGAATTTTCTGGGAGTAGCCTCTGAAGACTACATTATTCAGGATGAATTTTACGGAATTTTGAATAACTGCTAAACCGTAAGAAATGGACAAAAACTTTCCACATAAAAAATGTAGAGCACGTTAAAGCTCAATTTATGTTATATCCATTTTTTCGTGGAGTTGGTCGTTTTGTTTTAGATATTTCTTGTTATTGGTTTCAGTTTTGAAAAACTTAATTTTCTCATACAGGAGTTTATCAACTCCTGTCCATACAAACAAATTAACTCCAATCCCATAGCAACCAGCTTTTGACTATGACTTTAACCCATGGTACTCCCTTGTTTCACTTCTACTTACAAGAAAGCAAGTAATAAGACTATTTCTAATTTTTTCTCGATTAGCATGAAGTTAATATAAGGATAAGCTTTTTAATAATAATTATTGCAAGGATGTAGAAAAACTCATGTGAATGGAACACATCAGATTTTTACTACAATTATCACATTACGAAATCCAGTTTTACAGCGAATAATTTTATAAATTAAATTGTCATATTATATTTTTATATTAGTCTTAATTGATGCAGAAACGTTACCTCTCGTAATCTCCAAAACACTTAATTTTTCAAAATGTATTAATTTATTTCTCAAAATTGGAGCATTGATTCGAAAAAGTATATGATTGTTTTTAATTTTTCTTCAGGTACTGTGTGCATAGTGTATTGAGAAGGTTTTGTACTGTACCCAAAAATTTGTTACCGAGATTTCACTGGAAATACATGTTTTGGGTCCCCATGAATAAAAAAAAATAGAAAAAGGTGCAAGTGTGTGCGTGCGTGTGTGTGTCTGAAGGCAGCATAGATCAAAACCGGAATGTCCGTTAAATACTAATATTGATATTAAAGTTCCGCATTTTCCAAGGATGAGACAAAAAGGTTTCAAAAAGACATGGAAAAAAATTCGAAAATTTTGATTTTCTCAAAAATGGATGAAACAATTTTTTTGGGATTCAGTGAATCACAAAACATGTAATTTCGGTGAAATCTTGGTCTATCAAAATTTTGGGTACAATACAATACTTTCTCTACACACTATGTATATATAGAACGTGAGGAGAAAGAAAGAAAAGAAAAGAAAAAAAGTACGCATATAGTTGGATACCTATTAAAGAAGATTGAATTTTATTTTAGTTAGAATGAAAAAATACATTTGAATAAAACTTAGCGTGAATGCTTCTTTTGTTAGCGGTAATTCTTTAGAACATTTTGTTTATCACTTCGATGTCCTCTTAAGACGCCCCGGAATTCCGATAAGACAGTAGCTAGCTTCAGTGTTTTCGGGCTAGGGCCCCTTCGGGCAAATCTCGAAGAATCAGTTCCCAGGTGCCGTCGGAGGCATTCAATCTGGTGTGGTTAGGGATACCGACCATACTTGCCCCCGTCATCTGGGTCTCTCCTCCCGAGACAAGTAAGTCGCAAAGGACCCTAAGGGTTTACGTGCGGTGCTCTGCCCCAGTGTCTGAGGACCCGTCCATGAATAATCCCAATCCTACCTACTCCCATTTCAGCGTCATATGGCTTGGTGATTAGCCTTCTATCCAAAGAAATCGAATTGCAGCTAGCGGTTGTAAATATACGACGTGTAACGCATATATAATTGCTCTATGACGAATCAGAAATTGCCCTGCAACGGTGAAATCACATCGGTTCCAAGATGTAAACAGAAACCGCATGCTAGGCCGGAAGATTTTTCCTCTTCTGATTACGTAACACATCTTTTTTGTTTCATCTCGAGGGCCCAAACAGCAGATGTCATTAAGAACACGAGAATTTCACAAGTGGCTGTAATTCTGTGCTATCTAAACAACATTTGCTTAATTAGATAATGCCTCACTTTGCACACCTCCATGCTTTTAAAACTCAATTTAAGATATGGATAGCGTAGGTGTAAGTAAAGCATATATTAAAAATATTTTAGAAGTTATTGATAAACAGGCTAGAAATTCTTAACCAATATACATAAATCATCTGCATACTATATATAAACAAAATGAGGGAATTGTTTTTGAGTCTATTGACGTTGCTTTAACTTGTAGGTATATCGCGATGGTATGTTTCTGATTCCTCGTTGTGGGTAGCCTTTCACGATTATCCCCGTTTAATGATGGAGGATGCTAGGAAAAAGTTTTGCCGGAAGTATTTTTAGCTTCAAACAGACGAAGGACAGCATCCTGGGATTTGATTCTAAACAACCAGAACTGGCCAAGCCTGGGCACATACTTAAAGGATGTACGTGAACTAAGAGATAAAATATTTGTGTAAATATTGTTTAGACTTATTTGGTGTATGACTGGTCTATATGTGTATGAATACGTGTGAAGTTGTGAGTGGAAGTGTGTGTATGTATGTATGTATTTCCAATGTTGTGAAGAGATATAAAATATATATGTAGGTAATATTTTAAACACAAGTATTTTTCGACAGCATGTACGGTCACCCGACCCATGCGACTGTGTGAACCAATATTGTATTATTGTAAACGTAATACAATACTACTAGTACTATTACTACCTGCTACTACTACTACTACTACTACTACTACTGCTGCTGCTGCTTCGCATAATACCATGCAGATGGCCATGGGATGCTACAACCTAGCTGCTTTCAAATCCGTACTCGATGGCGCCATCCGTAGTCAGATGGCACATACAGCCTCTAGAGCAACGGTTCCCAATCGGTGTGCCCCGGCTCCCTAGAGTGCCGTGTGATTGGTTAAGGGGTGCCGCGAGATATTGAGATAAAAAAAAATACCTTCTACTGAAGCCTTGAGTGTTGTAAGGTCTTGAAATAAAATAAGTCAAATCAATTACTCTCATGCACGGCAGATGGTGATAGTGGTCGATTCATTTCAATAATTCAGTTATACTAGTATCCCACAGATGGCATTACAGCTATACCCTGCCGAACATTCCCGAGACTTCGAAAGATGAATATATAAAAGTGTACGCCGCTTGGCGCTTTCAATAGTCTTCCTCGCGTTGATTCACAGTGTTTAGCTATGGATAAGTTCATTGTTAAACGTAAACGCCCGGACATGAAAGTGAACAGTCGGCTCCTACTGCTTGCTTTAAGAAGCCAAATCTTACAGTTTCTCCTGGACCGTCGAATTCACCACATAAAGAAGACAAACGAAAGAAAAGAACATACCAGGACAGTTACTTAGCGTATGGATTTAAGTGGGATAACAACGAGGAAAACCCTATCCCTGTGTGCTCAGTTTGTGGCGAAACACTTAGCAACGAGGCCATGGTACCTAGCAAACTGAAGCGGCATCTTACAACAAAGCATCCTAGTGTGTCACAGAAAAGTGTAATGTATTTTTCACATATATTAGAAGGGGAGAAGAAAACAGCTGTGGGAATGGTAAAGAGAATGACCATAGGTGATACTGCTCTTGAAGCCTCATTTAAAGTAGTAGAACTGATAGCTAAAAAAAAAAAAGAAACCTCATACTCTTGGAGAGGAAATCATTGGCCCTGCATGTCAAGTTATAGTTTCAACAATACTTGGCGAAGGAGCAGCTAATCAAATTTCGAAAGTTCCTCTGTCAAACAACACAATCAGCCGCAGGATATCTGAAATGTCATGCAATATCAACGAACAAGTCACGGAGAAAATAAAAACTTATAGAACATTTGCTTTACAAGTAGATGAGAGTCTCGATATTGGTGACAAACCGCAACTCCTTGGTTTTATCAGATATATTGATGAAAAAGATATTAGTGAACAGTTTCTGTTCTGTAGACCGCTGGAGACTACAACCACAGGTCATGATATTTTCGTTTTTATTAATTCCTATCTCAATGACCATGATCTTTCATGGAAAGACTGTTGTGGTATATGTACAGATGGTGCACCATCTATGTCTGGGAAAATTAAAGGTTTTACTGCCAGAGCTCTCAATGAAAATCCATCCATTATTATAACTTACTGTTTTCTGCATAGAGAGGCATTAGTCGTGAAAGCGTGTAATGAAGATTTTGCTGAAGTGTTTAACCAAGTTGTGAAAATGGTGAACTATATGAAGTCTCGACCTTTAAAGTGCAGAATTTTTGGACAGTTATGTCGCGCAACGAATGCACCTCATACCTCTTTGTTACTTCACACAGAAGTAATGTGGTTGTCGCGGGGTCGTGTATTGAACCGGTTTCTGAACTTAAAGAACAGCTAAAAACTTTTTTTAAGGATGAAAATCAAGACACATTTCATGAGCTCTTACTAAGTGATTCTTGGTGTTTTGAACTGTCGTATCTGGCAGATATTTTTCATAAGCTGAATGAACTGGATGTTTCGATGCAGGGTCGACATGAAACAATAATCTCCTCAACCAATAAAATGAAAGGTTTTAAAAGAAAACTTAGTTCTTGGAAGTCTGCAGTTCAAAAAGGAGATTTGTCGAACTTTCCATCTCTTCTTAATGTGGCAGGAGATAAAGATCTGGGTAAACTGAAAGACCGCATTTGTGATCACTTATCAAGATTGCAAGATGCAATAGATGCGTACTTTCCAACTATTTCCACTACGAATCTCGACTGGGTTGTCTCACCATTTGATTTCGTAGATAGTGCAGAGGAAATAGATTTCACTGCTTGCGAACGAAATGAATTTATTGATCTTTGCGCTGATTCCACACTCAAAGGTAAGTTCACCAAGAGTGAGGCGTCGGTGGCTAGTTTTTGGCTTCAACGGAGAGAGGAGTACCCTAACCTAATGAAGAAAGCAATTAACGCACTTTTCACCTTTTCAACATACTATCTATGCGAGCAAGCCTTCTCTGCTATGGTGACAATAAAATGCAAAGCAAGAAATAGACTGAATAACCTTGAGGATGATTTGCGTGTTTCACTGTCAACTGTAAGACCCGATATCACATATCTGTGCTCTAAGCATCAATCACAAGTTTCACATTAATCATTAATCGAACAAAATTTATTTATGTATTTTTACTCAGTGATTGTAGTAAAGTTTACTGTATTATGTTATGGTGTACGTTATTATTATATAATATTTCAATAAATTAACCTATTAAGCTTAATTTTCTTTTAATTCAAGGAAGGGTGCCCCTGGTGTTTAATGTTATTCCCAAGGGTGCCGTGAACTTAAAAAGGTTGAGAAACACTGCTCTAGAGTAACTAAGTCTATCATCCGAAGACAGATAACAGAGTTCAGCCAGCTCTTTGAGGCCACATCCCAACAACCATTCTACTTTGCTCCGTGACAAACATTTGGCGTCAGAGTGTCGTTCAGTCTAGCTGCTTGAGCTATCAGTGGATAGATGACAGTGCAGTCGTTTCAGTTTTTACAATTGCTTTATATTGAGGGTGGAACTTTGGGTTGTGGTATTATGCATCTAATCCGATATTTATCTTGGTGACTGAGGGAAAGCATGGGGGAGAATAGACAAAATGGTTGACCTACGGATTTGAACTCGCCATCTCCCGAATGCGGGCCACAGGCATTACTACTTTTTTACTTTCTCTACACATTCTATATACATAGTGTACAGAGAGGGTAATTGCATTCCACCCAAAAATTCGACACCGAGATTTCAGCGGAAATACGTGTTTTGGGTCCCCCTGAATCCAAAAAAGTATTTTTACAAAAAGTTCTGCGTGTGTGTCTGTGGGCACCATAACTCAAAAACGAAAAGACCGTTGAATACAAAACTTGGTATTTAAGTTTGGTATCTTCCAAGGATGCGACACGAAGAAACTGCCCTTTACATGGAACGTTTTTAAAAAGGGTGATGTGTTCCATTCACATGACTTTCTCTACATCTCTGCAACAAATTATTGTTAAGAAGCTAATGCTTCTATTTACTTCATTTAATCGAGCAAAACATAGCAGAAATAGTCCTATTACTTGCTTCTTTGTAAGTAGAAGGGAAATAACTGAGTACTATAGGCTAAACTGATAACCATAAGCTGGTTGCTATGTGACTGAAGTTCCTTTGTTTGTATGGACAGAAATTTGTATGAGAAAAATATAATTTTTAAAAGCTGAAACCAAAAAAAAACCTGATGATTCACATGGCTTTCTCTATATCCATGCAAACCTTATTCTTAAAAAGTTCATACTTCTATTTACTTTATGCTAATCAGAAAAAATTAGCAGAAATAGTCTTATTACTTGCTTCCTTGTAAGTAGAAGTGAAATAAGGGACTACCATAAGTTAAAGATAGTTAAAAGCTGGTTGCTATGTCAATGAAGTTGCTTTGTTTATATGGATAGGAGTTGATAAGTTCCTGTATGAGAAAAGTAAACGTTTTTCATAGCAAAAAACAAAAAAATAAGGAATGTCTCAAAAACGACGAACTCCACGAAAAAAATGTATATAACATAAATTGTGTGCTTTAATGTGCTCTACATTTTTTGTGTAGTAAGTTTTTGTCCATCTCTTACGGTTTAGCAGTTATTCAAAATTCAGGAAAATTCATCCAGAATGAATTACTCTTCAGAGGCTATTCCCAGAAAATTCAAAATATACATTTTATTTGTCAGATAAATATCTTTAATATACGAAATTTCAATCAAAATCGTTAGATGCATTTTTGAGAAAATCAACATTTTGGAAAAACGTTCCACGTAAAGGGTAGTTGGGGGTGGGGGATTTTTCTCAAAATCTTCGTGTCGCATCCCTGGAAGATACTAAACCTAAATACCAAGTTTGGTATTTTACCGACTTTTCGTTTTTGAGTTATCGTGTTCACAGACACACGGACACACGGATACACTGACACACGGACACACGGACACACACACGGACCTTTTTGTGAAAATGCTTTTTTTTTTTTTTTTTTGGATATTGGGTGCCCTAGAACCAATATTTTCGGTGAAATCTCGGTATGGAATTTTTGGGTGGAGTGCAAGACCTTCTCTATATACTATTTACATAGTGCGTATAGAGAAAGTAACAAGGAATATGTCAACTCCACGAAAAAAGATATACACGACATAAAATGTGTTTTTTAAATGTGCTCTACATTTTTTGTGTGTTTAAGTTTTTGTCCATCTCTTACGGTTTAGGTTACGCAAAATTCCCTAAAATTCATCCAGAATAAAGTAAGCTTCAGAGGCTATTCCCAGAACATTCAAGATATACATTTTATTTGTCAGGTAAATATTTTTAATATTTGACATTTTAATCAAAATAGTTAGAACCATTTTTAAGAAAATCAAAATTTTCTAAAAAAAACTCAATGTAAAGGGTAGTTGGGGTGGAGGTATTTTCTTGAAAATCTTCGTGTCGCATCCTTGGAAGATACCAAACTTAAATACCAAGTTTGTAATTTAACGGTCTTTTCGTTTTTGAGCTATACTGTCCACAGACCCTCACACACACACACACACACACACACACACACACACACACACATATACACACACACTTTCCTTTTTGTAAACTTGCTTTTTTGGGAGGAGATTCAAGGGGACCCAAAACATATATTTCTGGTAAACAAATATTTTCGGTGAAATCTCGGTATCGACTTTTTGGGTGCATTACAAACCTTCTCTATACACTATGTACATAATGCGTATAGAGAAAGTAAAAAATGTTGATATTTTCAAAAATGGCTCTAGCGATTTTGATTAAAATATCGTATATTAAAGATGTTTTGACAAATAACATGTATATCTTGAATTTTCTTGGAATAGCCTCTTCAGACCTCTTTATTCTGGATGATTATTTTTATTGAATTTTGCAGTACAGGTAAACCGCAAGGGATACAAAAACTAACTACACAAAACATTTAGATCACGATATGTGTCCTACACATTTTTTTTGTGGAGTTGATCGTTTTTGATTTTTCCTTGTTATTGGTTTGAAATATAAAAATTAAAAAAAAAATATGCTTTTCTTACACAGGAATTTGTCAGCTCCTCTCCATACTCTCACTTTACCTATGGTACTCTCTTATTTCGCTTCTGCTTACAAAAAGCAAGTAATAAGACTATTTCTGCTATTTTTTTCTTTCGATTAGCATGAAGTAAATAGAAGCATAAGCTTTTTAACAATAATTTTTTGCAAAGATGTAGGGAAAGTCATGTGAATGGAACACATCAGATTTTTTTACCTGGAACGGAAAAAAACATTGTTACATTCGACCTTGCTGGGAGCAATGACTGGTGGGATATGTGGATCTTCCGTTCCGTGGAGCTTTAAGTAACCCAAAATTGAAAGCAACAACTCGGAATATCTCGAAAATGGCTAGCTCTACAAAAAATGTAACGAGATCTATATTTCCTGTGTCTACCTCTCACGGTTTACGAGTTATACAAAAGTTGTACAAAAGTCATCCACAATGAAGAGTCTTCCGAGCTAATGCCAGAAAATTCAAGAAACAGGTTTCGTTTGCCATAAAAGTATCTTAAACGTATGGCACTTTAATCAAAATCATTTGAGGCATTTTTGAAAAAATAAAAACTTTCGAAGTTTTTTCCATCTAAAGGGTAGTTGGGGATGGGAGAATGTTTGAAAATTGTCCTGTCATATCCTTGGAAGGAAACATAAACATCAAGTTCGTTATTTAATGTTTTTTTTTTTTTTTTTTTTTAGTTATGCTGTCCATAGACACACGCAAATGCACCGCACACATGGACCTTTTTCTAAAAATTATTTTTTTGATTCAGGGGAACCCAAAACATGTATTTCCGGTGAAATATCGATTTTCTATACACAATGTGCATAGTAAGTGCAGAGAAAATAAACATCATAACACTTAATGTGTTTAACGAGATTTACATTTCCTGCACAATAAATTTTGTTCTATCTCCTGCGGTTTACCAGTTATATATAAGTCATACAAAAAGAAGGGATTTTCAGAGGCTATTGCCAGAAAATTCGAGATATACAGTTCGTTTTCCAAAAAAAAAAAAATGTATCTTAAACATATGACCTTTTAATACAAATCATTAGAATCATTTTTGAAAGAATCAAAGTTTTCGAAAAAATGTTCCATGTAAAGGGTGGTTAGGGGTGGAAGGATTTTCTTGTAAATCCGTATCGCATCCTTGGAAGATACTGAACTTATATATCAAGTTTGGTATTTAGCCAACTTTTCGTTTTTGGGCTATGATGCCACAGATCATACGGACATGTTTCTAAAATGTTTTTTTTTGGAACCAGGGGGTCTCAAAACATCCATTTAAGGTGAAATCTCGGCATTGAATTTTTGCGTGGAATATAATACATTGTCTGTCCACTATATACACTGTAAATACTGCTAGAAAAGTTAAAAATATATATATTTTTTTTTTTTTAGTTTTTCGCTATTTTTGATCAAATTTTAGGTGCATCACCTTAAATTTTACATCATCATACAAACAGAATTTAGACCATGATTGATCTGTTCCGACCCCAACTAAAGTTGCTCTATCCATCATCCAGCAGATCTTCCTCGACTCCGTCTTTTCTTGGTATATAATGAAATGCTCTTTGGGGAGCTCTATCAAATGTTTATTTAAATATATTTATTATTTATAAGAAGAAAGAAATTACAAATGCATCATTTATAAAGCAATTAGTCAACAAAGCAACTGGATGAAAACCGCAGGTTTCCCCACCAAAGACGTTGGAAATGCAAGTGGTTTCTTAAACACCAATAAAAAATGTTTTGGTGTGACTCCGTTTTAGTTATGGTCTGTTGGGCTTATCCATGAGACTACATTAAGCCGCAAGAAGGAAATTAACGTAAGAAACAAGGTAAAGTCACGTCGATTACGTAATGGCTAACGGTGCCAGTTGTGTGCTGCTCCAACACGGATGTCACAACATTGCCTGGAGAAGACAACCCGAAGGCAGACGGGCTTGAGTTATGACACATACCGGTTTATTGAACATAAAAACCACTGCAACCATAAATGTGCCTCCCTACAAAGAGAGAAATACGTGCAGCAGAAATTGCAGCCACAACTGCATGCAAGCTCACATAACACGTCATAATTCAGTCATGTTGTGTGTTATACATCCTAGACCTGTATTACTAGGGTCGGCTGATAGTCCCGGGCCTCTCAATGAAAATAGCATTGAAACATTTTTTGGTTTTTGCTTTATTTCTCAACATAATTAAACCACCTCTGTAGTGCGCTTTATCAAGGTCCTCAAAATAGCTGTTTACCGCATCAATGACCTCCTTGTTGCTGTGAAATCTTCGTCCTCCAGGAAATGTTTTGAGATTTGGGAATAGGTGGTAGTCACTCGGTGCTAGATCTAGCAAATCTGGATGTTCAAGCTATTCCAACTTTAGTTGGCACATTTTCCCCATTGCAATGACTGAATGATGGGTTGGAGCATTGTCGTGATGAAACAATTTTGTTGTTGTTGCCAAATGAGGTCTTTTTCTTTTCACCTCATCACTCAAACGTCACAGTAAGCTTACATAGTAGTCACTAGTAATACTTTTACCCTTTTTCAAGTAACCAGTAATCCCTGTGCATTCCAGAAAATACTCGCCGTGACCTTGTTAGCTGACAAAATTGACTTTGCCTTTTCGGAGTTGGTTCACCTGGCGCAATCCACTGTTTTGACTGTGATTTACTTTCTGGAGTGTAGTGATGTATCCAAGTTTCATTCATGGTAATAAGCCGACTCAAAAATTCATTTGGAATTTTACGGTAGAGCTACACATTCTTAACAGAAACAGTTTTTCTTTGCAACTTTTGATCAGGTGTCGACAAACGCGGCACCCATCTTGCACAGACCTTGTGAAAGCCTAAAAAATTACTTAAAATATTACCTACACGTTTACCTGCAGCCTTCTTTTGATATGTTTAGAGCCTCTGCTATCTCAAACAACTTTAATCTGCGGTCTTCCAGTACTAAACGATGAATTTTTTCAATTATCTTTGGAGTTGTCACTTTTACAGGGCTCATCACTAGTGCTTGTACGTCCCATTTTAAACTGTGCAACCCACCTTTTAATCTTTGAATATGAAGGGGCAGAGTCTTTCAATGTACTGACCATTTCCTCCTTGATTTCTTTAGGCGTTATTGCCTTTCAAAGGGAAGTATTTAATCACTGCTCGTTTTTCCAAATCCTCCATTTTCGTGAAAACTCTAAAGTTGTCTTGTTTAAACAAGCTATTGACCTGTAACTATGGGTACAAGCTAGTCTAGAGTTAAACTATGCGATGCTATCGTCTAACTGGCTTACTGGCGCTATATCTGTGTGAGGCCCAGGACTTATCAACCGACATTATCACATTTCTGTGTCTCATCCTTCTGTTTAGAATGTGTGTTGTGTCATTATATAGGATGTTTAAAATAATGTTGCTATAATGTCGTCTTATTAAATTCACCTAAAACAACCTAAAAATAATGCTAATACTGCATTTATGATTATTAATATCAAAGACAAAAGTCAAATAGAATTAATGATTGTAATAATAACAACATTCGTTTTACTTTCTCTACACGTACTATGTACATAGTGTATTTAGAAGTTATTGCATTGCACCCAAAAATTCGATACCAAAATTTCACCGGGAATACATGTTTTAGGACCCCCTGAATCCAAAAAGAAAAGCATTTTCAGAAAAAGGTCCGTGTAAGTGAGTGTCTGTCTCTCCATTTGTCTGTGTGTGTCTGTGTACAGCATAGCTCAAAAACGAAAAGACGTTAAATACCAAACTTCTCAAAAATGACTACCAAATAGCCTCTATAGACGTTTATTGTTGAAGAATTTTGCAGAATTTTGCATAACTGGTACACCGTAAGACATAAGCAAAACTTTCTTAACAAAGAATGAGATCTCATTAAAACACACAATTTATGTTATACACAATGTGTTAGATATACCTTGTTATTGGTTTCAGTTTTAAATACTTAAACGTTTCTCATACGGGAAGTTGTCAACTCCTGGCTACGCATAGAAACGGATCTCAAACCCGTGGCAACAGCATTTTAAAACATTTGACTGTTGGTTTATCCTTCTGTGTTCCCTTACTTCCCTTTTACTTATAAGGAACTAAGTAATAAGAACGTTTCTGCTAGTGTTTATCTCCATTAGCATGAAGTGGATAGAAGAATATGCTTATTGACAATAATTTGTTACAGAGATGTAGAGAAAGTCATGTGAGTGGAACACATAAGAGGTTCTAATTTATTCTCGCTTCAGTGACTGATATTTCCTTTACAATTGTTCGCCCTATATATTTCTCTTTAAGACCCAACCAGCCTTATATAGGCGCATTGAAATTCGGTGTGCTCGTCTCTTGAGGGCCGCGCCGTGGCCGAGTGGTTAGACCATTCGCCTCTCGCCTAGACGGCCCGGGTTCGATCCCAAGCGACCACATGTGAGATTTGTGGTGGACAAAGCGGCGCTGGGACGGGTTTTCTCCGGGGTCTCCGGTTTCCCCCGCCATCGCATTCCACTGGTGCTCCATCTTCATTCATGTATCATCAGTGACACTGCCTGCGGTGCCATAAGTAGTTAAAACAGGCGTTAAACACTACAAAAAAAATTCATGGCCCGAGCAACTCTTTTGTGGCAGAATCTCATCGCAAAATGTCAGCCAAGGCTAAACTAAATAAATGCTTTCAACACTTTAAAGATATTAAGCAATATGAGATTACATTTACGCCGATCCCGGTGGCCGCGCTCGCTAAAGTGTCTCGCTTTGGCGGTTCGTGGTGCACAGGATCGTGGGTTCGAGTACCGCCTTGGGCATGGGTGTTTCTGTGTTTGTAAATGTGTCTATGTTTGTGCATGTATATGTGAAAGAAAAACTAAAGATTAAAAAGGCCTACTATGGATAAATAGGAAACTGGAAAAAATGGAGAGAGAAAGAAAAAGGAGTACAGCGCCGGAGTCCTGACAAGCCTCCGGAACTGTATTTTTTTTAAAAAAAAATCTGGAAGTTTCCAGTAGCTGCAAATATTTCCCTGTGGACGGGTAGGTTGACCAACCCCTGCTACCTGATCATTGTATTGGTTCTAGACCCACTGCCAAGGAAAAACACCTTGTGTTTGTTAGCATTGCTTTTAAACTTTCTGGTAATTTATGATCTATATTTATTTGTTAACATTATTGCTGTTATTATCCATATTATCGTAATCTTTGTAAGAATGGCGCGGATTGCCATAACAAATGAAGAAATATGTTCATAAATATGTAATCAAAATTAGTGATATATGTAAATAAATATGTAAAATCCAAAATTTTAATTAGTTAATTTATTTATTACTTTCTCTATCCACAAAGTAGCTAGAGAAGGTTATGTAATTCACCCAAAAAATTGATTTTGAGATTTCACTGGAAATATGTTCTGAGGTCCACTGAGTCCGAAAAGAAAAAGCATTTTCAAGGTGTATGTGTCCTTGGACAGTATAATTCAAAACAATTAAAGTTTGAACACGAAACTTGGTAGTCATATTTAGTATCTTCCAAGGAGGCGACAAAAATATTTTCAAGAAAACATTCCCAACACAAACTACGTTTATACGGAAACTTTTTTAAAAAGTTTGTATTTCTCAGAAATGGCTCTGACGATTTTGATTAAAATAATGTATATTAAATATATTTATATCACAAATAAAATGTATATTTCGAAACTCCTGAGGATAGCCACTGAAGATCTCTTTACATTCTGGATGAATTTTTGCAGTTAAACCATAAGAGATAGACAAAAACTGACCACACAAAAAATGTAGAGCTCATTAAAAGACAAGTTATGTCATACGTTTTTTATGTAGACCTGACTGTTTCTGAAATGTTCCTTGTTATTGGGCTGAATGTCAGGTTTGTTATTTAACTGTCTTTTCGCTTTTGAGTTATTTTCTTCACAGAGAGACGTATACATACACAGATACCCTTTTCAGAAATTTGATGTGTTCCATTCAAATAACTTTCTCTAGTTGTTCCACAAACATTTTCTTACAAAAAATGATTATTTTATCTACGGCATGCTAATCTAGAAAAAACATTAGCAGAATTGGTATTATTAGTTGCTACCTTGTAAGTAGAAGGGAATGCATTAGGCTAAAGTGAGAGTCAAGTCATTTAAAGGCTGGTCCTATGTGAAACAATTGAGTTCGGTTCGAATTGCATGGTACCGTTTGAGAAAATTTAATTAGTTTAAAATTGAAAACAATAACAATGAATATTTTGAAAATGATCAACTCTAAAAGAAAAACGTATATGACATAAATTACGTGTTTTAACGAGATCTGCATTTTTTGTATAGTAAAGTTTGTCTATACCTTACAGTTTAACCGTTATGCAAAATTTAGCATAACTCCACCAAAATAAAAAGCTTTTCAGAGGCTATTTTCAGAAAATTCAAAATATACATTTTAATTCTGATGGGATTATTTTTAATATACGGTACCTTAATCAAAATTGTTAGAGCTATTTTTGAAAAAATTAAATATTTGAAAAATCTTCGTGTACCATTCTTAGAAAATACTTAAATGAAATGCCAAGTTTGGTATTTAACCGACCTTTCTTCTTTGAACAATGCTGTCTACAGACACATAGACAGACACACATACGGACATTTTTCTAAAAGTACTTTTTTCGGACTCAGGTGACCTCAAAACGTATATTGCCGGTGAAAGCTCGGTATCGAATATTGGGTGGAATACAATAATTTCTCTATTCACTATGCACATTGTGCATTCTCTTTACATATACATTTGTGTGAGTATTACTGCTAGATACCGCGGAATTTTGTAGGCATTTGCTGCCGATTTTCAGATGTTTTTTCTATAGTGTTTAACGCCCGCTTTTACTACAAATGGCACCGCATACGATAACACTGATTTCATAGAATAAAGATGGAGCACCGGTGGAATGCGATGGCATGGGAAACCAGAGAATCTGGCCCTGAGCCACTTTGTCCACCACAAATGCCACATGCAGGCCGCTTGGGATTGAACCCGGGCCGTGTAAGTAAGAGGTGAGTGGGCTAACCACTCGGCTACGGCGCGGCCAGATCTTCAAGTGTGATAATCCAAGTCTGCAGGGACTACAATAGATAACAGTTATGAAGTGAAGGTTTTAATTTAACCTATGACCTCTACTGAACTCTGCACACCTCTGATGCCCTTGCAATTTGTCTACTCATGGTATCTTGATTTTAATGTTTGTTTTTTTTTTTTTTTAATTTCTCTACCTAGTAAATAGTACCTACATAGATAGATAAGAGATTGCAATCCAACCGTAATGTATTACGTAATTTCATTGGAAATACAGATTTTAGGGTTCCCTGTAAAAAAATCTGGTGTGTTCCATTCACATGACCTTCTGTATATCTCTGCAACCATTTTTGTGTTTTAACAATTATTGTTAAAAAGCTTATGATTCTATTTACCTTTAATCGAGAAAGAATTAGCAGAAATAGCCTTATTACTTGCTTCCTTGTAAGTAGAAGCGAAATAAGGGAGTACCATAGGTTAAAGTGATAGTCAAAAGCTGGTTGCTATGGTGACTGAAGTTCCTTTGTTTGTATGGACAGCAGTTGACAAATTCCTCTATGAGAAAAGTATGTTTTTTAAAGCTGAAACCAAACACAAGCAATATCTAAAAAACGATCAATCCACGACAAAAATGTATAGCATATAAATTGTGTGTTTTAACGTGCTCTACTTTTTTGTATGGTAAGTTTTTGTCCATCTCTTATGGTTTAGCAGCTATGCAACATTTTGTAAAATACATTCAGAATAAAATAGTCTTCAGCGGCTATTCCCAGAAAATTCAAAATGTTCATTTTATTTGTTAGATACATATCTTTACCATTCGATATTTTATTCAAAATCTTCAGAGCCATTTTTGAGAAAATAAAAAATTTCGAAAACAGTTCCATGTAAAGGATAGTTGGGGATGGGGGGATTTTCTTGAAAATCTTTGTGTGACATCCTTGGAAGATAAGTTTGGTTTTTAACGGTCTTTTTGTTTTTGAGCTTTGCTGTCCACAGACACACACACACAGATTCAGGGGGACCCAAAACATGTATTTCCGGTGAAATCTCGGTATCGAATTTTTGGGTGCATTACAATACCGGAAATACATCTTTTGAGGCCTCCTGAATAAAAAAAAGCATTTTTAGAAAAATGTCCGTGTGTGTGTGTCTGTCTGTCTGTCTGTCTGTCTATCTGTCTGTATGTGTGTGTTCTGTGGGCAGCATAGCATAAAAATGAAAAGACTGTTAAAAACCAAACTTGGTATTTAATATTGGTATCTTCCAAGGATGCGGCACGAAGATTTTCAAGAATATACCGCCACCCCAAACTACCCTTTACATGGAAACATTTTTGAAATATTTGATTTTCTTAAAAATGGCTCTAACGATTTTGATTAGAATCTCGTAAATTTAAGACATTTACTTGACAAATAAAATGTATATCTTGAATGTTCAGGGAGTAGCCTCTGAAGACTACTTTATTCTGGATGGATTTAATGGATTTTTTCATAACTGCTAAACCGTAAGAGATGGACAAAAACTTACTACATAGAAAATGATGAGGACATTAAAGCACACAATCTGTGTTATATACATTTTTTTTCGTGGAATTTATCGTTTTTAAGATATTCTTTGTTTTTAGTTTCAGCTTTGAAAAACATAATTTTCCCATACAGGCATTTGTCAACTCCTGTCCATACAAACAAAGGAACTTCAGTCGGATAGCAACCAGCTTTTGACTGTCCGTTTAACCTATGGTACTCGCTTATTTCCCTTCTGTTTACAAGTAAGCAGGTAATAAAACTATTTCTGCTAATTTTTTCTCCATTGGCATGAAGTAAACAGAAGCATAAGCTTTTTAACAATACTTTTTTTGCAGAGATGTAGAGAAAGTCATGTGAATGGAACACATCAACTTTTTTGTGATGTTTACTAAACATGTTTATGTTTACTAAACATAATACCAAAGTTTGGTATGTAACTGTCTTTCCTTTTTTTGCTACGTCATACACACTGTGGTCTTTATCTAAACATGTTATGTGTTGCATTCGCATGGCCTTCTGTACCTATTCTGCAAACAAACAATTCTTACAAAAAATTATTCTTCTATCTACAATATGCTAAACGAGATAAACATTCTTACTACTTAGTTGCTTTAAAGCGAACCTTTTTCTAAAATGCTTTTTTTCCGTTTAAGAATATCTCAAAACATATATTTCCAATGAAGTCTCACCATCGAATTCCTGGATGGAATACAATACCTTCTCTAGGTACTTCGTATGTACACATATATTAGAGAAAGTAAAAAGTCACGCCACAACTGTTTAAATTGCAAGTGAATGGAAATGTAGTTTTATTTATGGACGCTCTTTAACTGCTGTGGTTCTCAGCGTCCCATTCTTTACTGGGCGTGAGAGACCGCTTACTTTTGCTCAGAGGCCTCTTTATCAGGCTTGAGGTTCTTTCACGTGCCGTAAATCTTTGACAGCTTTCCTTCCGAAATAGTCCATCGCTCTCCGCCGGGTTTGCACCCGTGGCCTTGGGTATATGAAGAACCATAATTACACCGCTGAGGGCGTCATTGCAAGTGTCTGAAAATAACTTCGGAATATTAATCTATAAAGATCATGTTATAGTAATGTGTTAAAATCAAAATATCGACATTTGCTGCAGTCAGAAACAACATATTCAGGTAGCAGATGTGCATAAAAGATGTTTTGTTGGTATGCCTTGCAGACTGTCTTATTAAAGCACGGGAGGCAGTGAGGGCAGCCGCTAACGATGTGCTTCTAATGATAGTGCAGGAGTTAGAATGGACCCACCCATGTGTGTCTTCTAGACATTCCTTTTCTAGAGCACAACGTCCATTAACCATTTGTTAGTAGCCACTTGCTACATCGTTACTTCTGATCTGTCTATTCCAACGACAGAGTTTTCGAGTTTCATCGTCTTCAATCAGTTATATTTTCTTTAATTATAAGCTTGTAAGTAATTGCGCTACACCATTGGGCTGGTGCTTCATTAGGCCCACTTTCAGTCTACATGGGACGAATGGAGATTTTGAATTAACGTTATTTCGCAACGGACGGAATGATAAAACTAATTACTATTTCCTCCTAGAGATTGGTTCCATACTTAATGGCTACTAGTTACGAACAATTTCTGAGATTAGTTTTCTCGCTATTGTCTTTTATGAGAACGATTTTGGTAGTTCTTGATATCGTTATAAATCTTCCAGTTTAATGAACTTCATCGATTTTAGGTAAGTAACAGTTTACCTATAAAACTACAATATTTTTTCTAATTTCACCACACACATACAGCAATTTAAGTCAAGCACTGAAGAAAATGAACTTTTGGATTACAGGGAAATTTCATGAATAAAATTAATTGAGAGAGAGGTCAATAACCTTTTAAAAGCTGAATAGTCGCCTTGAGATAAAATAACTATTTTTAGCTGTTGGTACATATGTGATTAAAATCAATCTGGATTCTTTGCCGTTCTTTTTACGAAATCTTCTTCTATTTTTCATGTTAATCGATAGAAATTTGTAGAAATGTTTTATTACATTTTCTTAGTATAAGCACTGAGTGTAATGGAATGGAGTACGCCTAAGCTATTATTATATTTATTAAGGGCGGGTCGCAATGCTGGCTTTAAAATTCCAACCTCTTTGCAGCAAAACGGAAAACAAAACGAAATAATAACTTTCCGTTTGAGTAAGCACATGGAAATTCAAACCAATAATACGGAATATAGCTATATAACACAAAACATCTGATGTGTAACACTCACATGACATTCTGTCCATCTCTGTAACAAATTGTTGTTAATAAGCTTATTCTTCTATTTAATACTAAAGCACTAGTAGAAATGGTCTTGTTACATGGTTCTTTTATAAGTAGAAGGGAAATAAGGGAATACACTAGAATATACTGACAGTCAAACATTTTAAAATATGGTTGCCATAGGATTAAATTCCGTTTCTTTACCTGACCATAAGTTGACAAGTTCCCGTATGAGAAATCAATAACAAAGAATGTCTCGAAAACGGCAAAATTCACGAAAAAAATGTATATGACACAAATTGTGTGTTTTATCGGGATCTAAATATGTTGTATAACAAGTTTTTGTCTATCTCTTACGGTTTACTAGTTATGCAAAATTCAATAAAATCATCCAGAACAAAAAGGTCTTTAGAGGTTATTCCAAGAAAATTCAAATTGGTATGTAAATATCTTAAATATAAGAGATTTTAATCAAAATTGTTAGAACCATTTATGAGAAAAATTTTCGTTTGGTATTAATGGTCTTTTCGTTTTTTATCTATGCTGTCGACACACACACACACACACACACACAAACACACACACAAACACAGTCGCCCTCCGTGGTGTAACGGTTAGCATGCTAACTTCGTATACCCAAGGTCGCGGGTTCTAACCCGGCGGAGGACGATGGATTTTTTCGGGTGTAAAAATCCT